>JAAALK010000285.1:87662954-87714726 GCA_019279435.1 Zizania palustris
TAAAATAAGAACACCTAAACAAAAATTTAGTAACCGTCACCGGATTGGGGTGTGCACTGCAGTTTTGGGTCCCTTTGGATAGGAGGTGCTACAGAACTTGGTGGAAAGTTCGCAAAGACGTGGCAGGCTGAATTGGGGCGACAAGCTGTGCTGTGTGCACCTTGATCCTGATCTCTTCTCATGAAGTATTATTTTAGTGAGAAAAATAAGCAGACGACTACACGCTCAGGAGGCACGAACTCAACCAAAAGATGAACGCTAATTCTGGCCTTCTGATCCACTGCGCGTGATCTTGGCCTTCCAATCAAACTTAACTGCGAGCGTTGAAACGTAACACGTTAGTGAGTGAAACATTGTGTACTATATATTATGTGAAACATTGATTAGAACTAATAATTGAAACATTATACGTGAACACTATAAATCAATTTTGCTAAAACACGGATTACATGGTTTTTAGGAAACAATACTAATATATACGGAGTACAGTGAAACATTGTTTAAATAAAAAATATTTAACTATTTGAAACATTATATGCGAACCATTAAAGCAATTAAAACAATTTGTGTTCTAGTTAAATATTAGTTAAATATGATTTACATTTTTAAAACACTGTTAATTTATAAAAGTACTGAGACATTATTTAATGAATAAAATAAAATAATTGTTAAACCATTTGAAACATTATCATATATGTGTATAATTTCAGTGAAATGTTAAAATGTTGTATATTTATAGTAGCCTGCAGAGGCACTTAGAGTTTTCCAGCGTGGATGCTTAACACATGAGCCCGCTGTACCGTAGCATCGGTGCTAATGGGTGTTAATCAAGTAATTTCAACTGTGAATGGCTAATTAAGTAATTGTAGTAATAAATTAACTAACAAATGTATTAGTACTAGTCTACTAAATAACTTTGCATTGAAACATAAGATCTCTTAATAAAGATATTTAATGCTAAGTATTGGAGATGGTATAGGCTGGCAGCGACGCGGACACAATTGTGTGCTGGGGCACCCGTTCGATTTGAACGCTTGCTTTCAACGCCCGTTGTCAATCAATTTCAGAAAAATAATTTGCATGCAGTTCGGCAAAATTCGGATCATACTCAAGATTATCATTCGCCGCTTCCCGCAAAAAAACTCCGATTTGTACAGACTTTCCCGGTACTCGAATACACAAAGAAACAGAGCAGCTGCGTCAGGCCGGCGAGTAGGAGACGCAGCGCAGCGAGTGCAGCGACGCGGTGGTGTCCATGGACGCGGCGTCAAACACGCCGCACCGCTCGCTCGCCTCGATTCCGTAGTCCATGAGCGGCCGGCGCTCGAGGTCGTCGTCGTGCCGGCGCACCACCTCCGGGACGTCCAGCTCCCCCTTGCTCATGTCCGCCCACAGGTACTCCAAGCGGCTCACGTACCTCAGCTTTCCATAGAATCTTCATAAGAAAAAAACGATCGCTTCGTAAATAACTATAAGACGCAAGATAATCACCATGATCGAGCAAATCAAAGCGCGTGTGCATGCATACCCTGAGCTGAAGAGGAATCTCCCAACGGTGGAAAAGAAGAGGCGGGACTGGAGGCCGGGGTGCAGGAAGTACACGGCGTGCAGCCTCTCCCTGACCGCCGCCGGCAGGGACTCGTACGCCGCCCGGACCGCGCCGACGCCGGGGAAGTTCTCGCCGTGCTCCACGCCGGAGTGCATGTACACCACCACGAACTCCGCGTCCCCGATCGCCGGCAGCACGCGCTTCAGCACGTACCCCTTCAGCGCCGCTTCCGCCTGCCCGCCGCCGCCCATCTCCCGCGCTGCAACGACAAAAAAACAGAGCACCGGTCGCGTCATGAGATTTCCAGTTTTCCACCAGCCGAACACGAACTTACGGGTGTTTTTCTGTATCGTTGCCGTACCAGGGAAACTCTTGCCGACGATGCGGACGATAGGCCGGCCGGCCTTGTCGCTGCCCTGGAGAGTGATCGCCAGCTTCTTCTCCAGCAAAAGCTCGTGATCGGTCATGCCATCCATGTTCTCTCTCTCTCTCTCTGCGTTTGCTTCGTAACTTGCGCACGAGGACGAGTCGACGTTGCCGTGGTGCTACGAGTGTTGGGACTTGGGGACTGGGGCTAAATAGGTCCGAGCGGTTGATGTGGGCGGTTGAGTATAGATGGGGACAATCGATGGACGGCTAGGATGGGCTGCGGGTCATGGGAACATGCAGCGGCGTATGGAAGGCCGCGGATCCCGCGGAATATTCTGAGGAATCCGTTTCGGCTGCGGCGCGGCGCGGCGCGGCGTGGAGCGGGGCGCGGGGGCATGGCCACGTCGCCGTTGTTTGGGCTTTCGCTGTTTCGCCCGCAGAATTGGGTGTTCGAGCAAGGTCGTTAATGGGCCGTAGAATTGGCAATGGTGCAGTCAGGTTAATTTTTTTGTTTGTTATTTATTTTAAAATTTGCAGAAACAATCTTCTGCTTTCAAAAGCTGCAAAAGAGCCCCAAACATCCTCGTAGTGTGATTTTTAAAAACTTCCCCTCTCTGACGGTTTAAAAAACGTAGCCTCGATAAACGATTTTTTTAGGAAAAAGGCATTCACATGCCCTGCTTTTTAAGAAAGCAAACAAGGAACAGAGGTTTCTGCTGAGTTTTCAGCTTACAATTAAGTTCAGCATATATCTACTTAACACCCCTGCAAACATATCCACTAAAACAAAACCATCTTCACGCCAGAATTATTCACCAACAAGCTTTCAGGTTTCAACAAAACATATTTCTCCCAGCCTCACAAAAGTTTCACAGACCCAACGATAGAAAAGTAAAAGCAGCAACTTTCTGTTAACGACCCAACGATAGAAGAGCTGCAAACGATGCAGTTAACTACTATGGAGATCTTGACCGCTTATTGCCTTTTCTGCCCTTACCATCTCCAGGAATTTTGCATGGAGCAATGTTTGACGTCTTGAGCACATCCTTATGTTTGAGCCGCCCCGTATCCAAATCCTTCCGCCGGATCAAAAAAGAAATCATTTTAGAGAGCAAATTCATGATATTGGAAGGCAAATGATTATTAAAAACGAAATCATTTCTTCAGAGCCAGATTGCCCAGCGCCAGCAGCAATAACCCCCAATAAAACAGCTTTGCTTTTTTCACTTAGCCTCCCTTGGCCAATTTCGAAAACATCATGCGTGGAGTCTTTCCCTTAAGCATTAGTCATAGAAACACCTTACCTTTAATAGACTGAATATTTCCACACACATCTCATATCAGTATCACAACACATCTAAACGAGCCAACCAGATTTCGAAGAAAATCCTTTTTTGGTCAAAACCCCAAATAATATGGTTCGGACCATAGTTATATGAACTCCTCCAAGAAACTCCTTAAGCTTGTTCTACCGCTCTTTCTCAATAGTCAGAGATCTTCTAAACTGTAATCCCCTGTAATCCCCACTCATTACTATCATTAAAAGCAGCTCCCTTTTGCTGCCTCCACATTGAACCACGTCAGCAGTTTTTGCAAAAGACCCTCTATTCTTTGGTAATTCTCTCTCGGCATTTTTGCAAACGCATCCACATGCTCACACGTCATCCAGAGTAGCTAGCATTTTTGAAAAAAATACCTCGCATTGTCAGTATTTAAGATGGGGCCCTCCTCGAAGTTTTCGCCGTTTAAACGTATTATGCTTAAGCCCTCACGTTCCTAGGTAAATTCAAGCAAAGAAGATGAAATTTGGAAATTTGTACTGCACTCTAAAATCAGGAAGCGTAGGTGTGTTTATGCAAACATGTCATATACCCCTGCCCATCCGCACGCACGCTACCCCCGCGCATGATCTTGGCCTCTCCGCCTCCTCCCCCTCGCCCTATTCCTCGTCTCAGCCTCACCATTGACGCCGATGTCGGTGCTGCTCGGCGGATCAAGAAAAGGACGGTCGGAGAAGAGGAGGTAGTGGCGCGCATGTACCGAAGGGGGTGGAGCAATATTTTGCCTTGATGATACTGAGCACGCAGAGGGAGAGGAGCGTGGCGGTGATGATGACACCGTTTCTCACCCGCCATGGCTCTTGCGGGCTCTGCATCAACTGCTTCATCTCCTCCTCCTCCTGCAGTCACCGGCCAACCTTGACCACCGCTCCCCCTTGCTAGATCTAGAGCAGTCGTGTGCTAGCCACCACTCCTCCTTTCATGGTTCCCATCCCTTTCCACTGATTATGGGTTCGAAGGTACATGCTAGATCGAATTTTTTCTTAGGATTGTTAGTGATATTGCCGTGCGCCCGTGTTGATTTGCTTGTGTTAATGGCGTTTGGATTAGGTGTGGATGTTGGGGAAGAGTGGAGAGGAGAACCTCAAGAACCCTAAGGAGTTCATGTCTCTCTCTTGGCTTAAAGGTGCCATTGCATTTTTTTCTTTGGGAAATGATGAAAACAAAGCTTATATTCTTGATGATTTTTGTGTTCCTCAAGTTTCAGATCTAAAAGTTTGTTAGATGATTTGTTCCATGCAAACCACACTAGCATGTGGTCCCCAGCCCAAGTTCAGCCACTTTGGATGTCATTTTCCATTTTTTCAATCTTTGATGTGCTGCTGAGCTAATTTCAGTAAAAAATTTTGAATATGCTTGATTCTGCCATTTTCTGGATCCTTAGATCCATGTCAAGAAAATTTATGTTCACAACATATTATTTTTTAGTGGTTTTGGAATTTTTGTGGTGCTTCTTTTTACCAAGTGGAACTTGAATGGGATATGATCAATCCACCTGCCTTCCTATGTCCTATAAATTATGGCTGGCTGTAACTGGATTGATCAGCAAAGCTGAAGTCCGTTTCCTCTTAATACTTTTCTGTTAATTTGTATGTTGGTTTACCTCATGTGCTAATATGTTTTTTTAAAATATGCAGACAAATGAGCTCTATCTGTTGGCTTCTGTTGCTTTGTGCTTGCTACTAGCCTGGGTAAGGTTATTCAACCTTTTTTTATAAAAAAGAGTTAGGTTATTTAATTTCATTGTCTAAAGCATGTTCATAGAAGTTCAGTGCAATGTGACAAATGCAATCAAGTACCAAATGATTTCATGTGCACTCGTGTAGTTGTTCCCCCAGATTTCAATGATGGATAGTGGTTTGCTATTATCAATAAAAACACACTCGGAATACCTGCTATTATCACATTTTGCATTATACCTGATCATTTCTCAGGCCAGCCAGGCCAAATAAAAAGCTCAGAAGGCCAGAATAATGATTCTTATTGCTGTCATAGTTTTGTTACAATATTTTAATTCCATCAGCAATCATCATACACATGCAACAATGTTTCTGTACATAGAGTGATGTTATCTCTTTGCATTTCCAGTGCAGCGATTATCTTGGATTGAGTCTTGAATTAGGCTCATTTCTTGCTGGCATCATGATATCCACCACAGATTTTGCTCATCATACTTTGGAGCAGGTGAATGCTGCTTATTGTTGACATATGTCTTCTATGCTTTATTGTTACTGTTGACTTGGCTCTTTTTATGCAATGGTTTGACTAGGGTGACAACCTTTTCCTTTTATTGTCCTTTTTTATCTAAGGATGAGGATTTAGAGTTTAGACTAATTTGGATGGTCTGCATATACCAGCTTGATTATATTTGAAATGGTTGAAGTTTCTTCCATAGTGCTATTATGTTTTCATAACTAAAGCAGGACATTTTGTTCCAATTGAACTCTATCTCTAACATGCAATTTATTTGTTTTGATTCAAGGTGGAACCAATTCGTAACTTATTTGCAACACTCTTCCTTGCAAGCATCGGCATGCTCATACATGTTAAGTTCTTGTGGAATCATGTCAACATATTACTGGTTATAATAGTTAAGAGCATAGTTATAACAATTGTGGTAAAAGCATTTGGATACAACATGAGAACAACTTTTGTTGTAAGTATCTCTTCCTCAGTTGTTTTTCATTAGTATTCCGCGATAAGCTTATAATGATGTAAATTCTCACTCGTGCTTTTTCCTCTTACCAAGGTTGGGCTATCACTAGCACAGATAGGAGAGTTTGCATTTGTGCTTCTTAGCCGTGCTTCACATCTTCATCTTGTTGGGGTAAATAATCCTTAATTTTTTCATGATTTCTCCCCAGGCATACTTTCATACTTTATTTAGCCACACTGGGTTCCATACATGCATGATGCAAATTTCTTTTCTTCTTTTTGTAGGGGAAAATGTATTTACTTTTACACTACACTTAGCTTAGTAAGTTGCTTTTCTCTGCTGGCAGGGGTTTAGCTGTTCGATATGTGCTGAAAGTCTCTTATTTTTATTTCTTTCTACAGGTAACAACTCCTCTCATTTTCAAACTCATTCCTGTGGTAATGCACCTTGGAATTCTTATGCGGTGGTTCCCCTCAGAAACCACTATGCAAAATGAGGTATGCTTTCTTAGAATATTTTCCGATGGTTTGCAAATTATAACTAATTAAATATATTATTTCATCACCATTGCTGGGGCACACTGTACAAAGAGGCCTACAGAAGTTCTCATTTATTAATGAAAAGGTGTGGATGTTGGGGAAGAGTGGACAGGATAACCTCAAGAACCCTAAGGAGTTCCTGTCTCTCTCTAGGCTTAAAGGTGCTAATAGGAATCCATTGCATTTTTTCTTTGGGAAGTGATGAAAACAAAGCTTATATTCTTGACGATTTTTGTGTTCCTCGAGTTTCAGATCTAAAAGTTTGTTAGATGATTTATTCCATGTAGTCAATTGCGATGATGAAAAGGCGCTCGCCGTTGCCTCTCAGGGGACGGTCGCCGCCGCCTCCCGGTGCCATGGCCACTGTGGCCGGCAGTGGTCAGCGCTAGACTCGGCTTGTGTGCGTGTACTCTACCTCTTTGTTCCTTCGCTCTGAGGTACGTTTTTTCCCTGTGGGTGGGGCCTTGCTACGTATTGGGAGATGTGCGGGTGCACTGTTCGGTGCCTCCTAGACCACATCGATGGTCGGTAACTCTTTGACTGTGGTAAGGTTACTCTTCTCTGTGTTAAGTCTTGCAAATGTGTGTTTTACTATGCTACCTACTGTAGGACCGAAAGTAGTGACCAGAGGGGGGGTGAATGGGCGCCTAAAAAATTCTTTCGAATCAATGGCCTGCTCCCAACACCCAACGCACCTCAATAGACTAAGCAAAGAAAAATTAACAGATCAACAGAACCTCAAGGAATCTAGCCTAACAACCGGTGTCCTAAACGAACAGACACCATCACAGTGCTAATAGGCACATTAACAGAGTATTTAAAACACAACCACTTTAAGTATCAGAAATAATTGACACATGCAATTTGCTTAAAGGCATGTAAAACAAAACGAAAGATCACTGAACAAATTTCATCTCTGAGTCGAAGTCTGTTTAACTTTGTTCGAAGCTTGCATGGCTATACCGAAAACAGACTTCGTCCTTCGAGGCCCACTGAAGACTCCGAAGCCTACTTCGCCCTTCGGTGCCCACACAAACCTCCGAAGCCTACATAAAACAACTTCGCTGTATGCACATTCCGTAAACGAAGCCTGCAGTGAAAAATGTGCGGACACCCTTCGCACAAAAACACTCTGATGTCAGGAAATAAATGTGAAGCCTCAAGAGTCGTGCGAAGGCTGTGCCAGGCAGCTAACAAGGCTAGCCTGTCACTCTATGCCTAAAAACACTACAGCGCTAGCGCTCGGCGAAGTCCTCAAAAAATTATATGTACGTAGAGCTGGCAGCACGGACTACAAACGAAGGTAACAGACTTTGCAACGAAGCTTCTCGAACACGTTTGCAGCAACTTCGAAACATACTCCGGAACCCAGCCAATACTTCGAAAAACAGACCGAATAAACAAGCGAAGCCGTGCACAACTTTCGGATTAATTCTGAGCATGAAACATTTTGGAACAGAACTGCAGGAATGCAACAAAAACACGTAAAACAAAAGCTAGCTAAGAAGCTATGCACTAGGCTGCACAAACGATTTGACAACACAAATGATCTATGAGGCTAGCTGCTGCCAGGAAACAAAAGTATGCCGTGGGGTCCACAAATGAAGAGTAAAGAACACAACCTAGGCTTCAGGCAACACGGCTAGATCAAGGATTTAAAGAAAAATAAACCTATTTTCTAGATCCAGAGCTAGCAACCAGTCTACGTGAGAGAAACTATTTTAATACCCATGAAGTTCAGGAGTGCAGGAAATTGTGCAGTAAAAACCAGCCACACAACATTAGAAATCACGCCCAGAATAAACAACATTGTGTTCGTGACTGAAACAGCAGGGTCTCTGTAAAAGATTCATGTACTACCAGGTAAAATGAATCAACCGGGAAAACACACAACACACAGCCTGCAGAATGACGAAAAGAGAGAGAATAACATCTCACGGGTTCGAGAAGAAACGATGAACCTTGCGGCGGCGGCGTGCACGAGCAGAGAAAACACATGAAAAAGTGACCCACTATTTGGTAAAGTGATTTTCTGAAAAAATGGGGTAACCCTAACCCTAGGATATTGGGGCATATTTATAGGCAACCCATTAAATGGAAAAATGCAGAAATACCCCTAGGGTTTTTTACAGACGCTAAATAAAAATGGAAAAGACCGAAATGCCCTTAGGATTTTTTACAGACTCGACTGACAGACTGTGGGCCTAAAGGCAAAATAGTAAAAACCTAAATAAAGGTAACTTGTCCTGATGCGGAGCTTTCGTAGCAGCTACGGCTTCGCCTCAGAACGGTCAGATCCGAGATCAGCGGTCGTCAGTTTTGCATCGAAACTGACAAAGCGTCCACCGTCTTCGCACCGGGTACCCGGATTGGGCCGGCCCGAATTCCGCAGCTCCCTCAGCCCAGCAATCGCTCGCCGCCCGTATACCTGAGTCAATCCTGGTCAACAGCCCAGTGGATCCTCTGCTGCTCCTAGCCCATGTACCCGGATTGGGCCAGCCCGACTTCGCGGCCTCTCTGCCCGACAATCGCTCGCTGCCCGTGTACCTGAGTCACACGCGGCCCAGACGCAGCAGTTCTTCTCTCTCTTTTCAGTCCTCTTTGACTATCATTGACAATGACTCATCACATCTGGAGCCATGAGGCCCACACTATTCAGCATGGCTCCTCAATCTCCCCCTTGATGAGTGCATTGTCAACACTTCACTTCATCTGCTCTTCAGTACCTGTGAACAACTGTGGAAACACGAAAACAAAACACAAGAAAACAGAGAAGAAGAAAATAAAGTAAAAGTTTAACCCTAATGACCAAAAGCCGAACAAAAGCAAGAAACGGTCATTATGGTTAGCCAAAGGTAAAAGCTCAAAACGAGTGCAGTCTCAGAAACATCAACAAGGATATCAAAAGAGTAAGGACAAACGGGACAAAAACTCCCCCTGAAACAAATCCCAGAGAAAGCCAAAAGCTCCCCCTTAAACTCTTATACCAAAATTTCTCCCCCTTGTTGACAAGTGAACTCATCAAGCACTCTAAAACGACACTGATTCCCCCTGAAATGCAACTCCCACTCAAAATATGCAATGAAAGCAACTGGGGTGCAGGTGGAGTGTAGAAAACATGCTTCTCAGATATGATTGACTGCAATTACAACATCTAACAAGCATAGCAAAAGACATACTGTCTAAGATACATGGCATGATTAGTGCAACAGATGATATCTAAAAAAGTCATTAGCACGCATTTTTTTTCAATTTTTACAAATAAAAGCATCACCACATTTTCTAGTTAACAAGCAAGGTAAGGCATGAGATGCAGAAGCTAACTGATATCTACCAAGATAAGCATTGTCCAAAACAAAGTGCGCCAGCAAACTTGTTGTCTTTTTAATTTTCAGACTTTTTTCATTTTCCTTTTTCATTTTTGCCAAGGGTTATTTGCATGTCAAACCTTATGCTAACCGACCAAGTCAAGCCTAGGCCAGAACTGGACCATCAGAAGCTTAAGACATTGGTCTTGACATACACTACACTGTCCTAGTTCATACCAAAGTGCTATGGTAAGCAGTCCAGAACAATGCAATGTGACAAAACAAACCCACTTGGATCTTTTCAACTCAAGCATAAAAAGGCATGGAATTTTCATTCATTTTTGATTTTTATCATTTTTATAGGATATTTTCCATGTTAAAGCATAAAGATGTCCAAGTTGCATATCTGCATCTATGTGAGGAACTAGCTACAGGGCATGTAACAAATAGCAAAAGCATTAGCCTACACATGCTAGTTACCAGAAGCAATGGTGATTAAGTTTTCAAGTTTAAAGCATAAAAGCCATGCATATGACAGATATCAGACATATCAAGTGAACTGAACCAAAGCATGATCATTGACAAGTAATCAAAAGCATGTACCAGCTAGAATAAGTAAAGCAGTTCAATCATATAACAGAAGCATGCTCAAAAGTGTGATATGTGAATATGTATGATATGAACACACACAAAAAGACTCAAGAAAAGAGTAAAGAAGAAAGAAAAGAACTGACTCAAAATATCCTAAAAAGGATACACAACACCCAAATCCCCTCGTAAACGCTCAAAAGTAGACTGATCTAGGGGTTTGGTGAAAATGTCAGCCAACTGATGATGGGTATCAACATGAACAAGGTCAATGACACCGTTCTCATATTGATCCCGCAAAAAGTGAAAGCGCACATCAATGTGTTTGGTTTTTGAATGGAGACATGGGTTTTTCCCTACACTAATTGCACTGGTGCTGTCGCAAAACAAAGGAACTCTGGTAGGAAAGAACAACCCAAAATCTCTCAAAGTGGAAATCATCCAAACCAACTGTGAGCAACAGCTAGTAGCAGCTACATACTCAGCCTCAGTGGTTGAAAGAGTAACTCCAGATTGCTTTCGAGAAGACCAAGAGACAAGAGAAGAACCAAGAAACTGGCAAGTACCGGAAGTCGACTTGCGATCCAACCGGCACCCACCAAAGTCAGCGTCCGAAAAGCCAGATAAATCAAGAGATGATGATGCTGAATAATAAAGACCAAGATCAGGCGCATAAGTGAGATACCTGAAGATGCGCTTGACAGCCTGCCGATGAGATGCGTGTGGTGAAGACTGGAAGCGCGTGCACAGTCCCACGGCAAACTGTATGTCTGGCCTTGTCGCCGTCAAGTACAGCAGCGAACCGATCATCCCTCGAAACTCTCTCTCGTTGACCTTGACGCCGCTCTCGTCCTTGTCCAGGCCCCCAGATGTACCCATTGGGGTCATCTGAGGCTTCAGCTCTCCACCAAAGTCGAATTTCTTCAACATGTCCCGAGTGTACTTACCCTGGTGGATGAAAGTGCCGTCCTTGGTCTGCTTGATCTGGAGCCCTAGAAAATACTTGAGCTCACCCATGAGGCTTATCTCGAACTCGCTGTGCATCTGCTCAGAAAACTTGGACACAAGATCATTAGTAGTACCGCCAAAGATAATATCATCCACGTATATCTGAGCGACTAAAAAATCTGAAGCATCTCTGAGCAAGAAGAGAGTTTTATCCACAGAACCCATCACAAAGCCCTTCCCCAACAAAAACTGCTTTAATCGGTCATACCAAGCCCTGGGGGCTTGCTTCAACCCATATAAAGCTTTTTGCAATTTAAAAACATGTCGAGGAAACTTAGGGTTCTCAAAGCCAGGGGGCTG
Source organism: Zizania palustris (assembly GCA_019279435.1). NCBI lineage: Eukaryota > Viridiplantae > Streptophyta > Magnoliopsida > Poales > Poaceae > Zizania > Zizania palustris. Next base: position 87,674,612 of record JAAALK010000285.1, read on the forward strand.
CCTAACATAAACCTCCTCCTCTATATACCCGTTCAGAAAAGCACTCTTGACATCCATTTGAAAAAGCTTAAAACCCTTCGAAGCGGCAAAAGCTAAAAGAATGCGAATGGACTCAAGACGGGCAACAGGAGCGAAGGTTTCTTCAAAATCAATACCTTCCTTCTGGCAAAAACCCTGGGCAACTAGTCGAGCTTTGTTGCGCACCACAACCCCATCTTCACCTTGCTTGTTCTTGAACACCCACTTGGTATCTATGGGGTTGCATCCTGGTGGCAGCTCTACTAGTGTCCAAACCCGATTGCGGACAAAATTCTCAAGCTCTTCTTGCATGGCATTAATCCAATTAGAATCAGAAAGAGCATGAGAAACGTCTCTGGGCTCAAAAGATGCAACAAAAGCAGATTCAGCAAACACAGCAAGAGAGTCAACAGACGAACGCAAAGTTCTTGTAGACACATCACCGATGATGAGCTTTGAGGGGTGATCACGCTAAACTGCTCGGGATCCCTGGTGATCTGAAGTCACCTCTCCGGAGTCAGCAGCTTGCACCTCTGGACTCGACTGAGGGGGCTCGATCGAAGTGGAAGAAGTGATCAGAGGTCCGCCCTCGTCCTCAGTCGAAGTCTCAGAAGGTGTGGGCTCTGCAGGAGGTGCAGAAGGCCCACCCTCATCAGCAGCTGGAGTATCCTCATCTTCCTCGAAGATGGACTCTCCGAGCTCACCATCACCAGAAAGGTCAAAAGAAGGATTCAAAGAAGGCAAGGACTCATCAAAAGAAACCTCACAAGTCTCGACAAGCTGCTGAGATTCGAGGTTCCAAACACGGAAATCTCGAGAATGCAAAGCGTAACCAAGAAAAACACCATCCCAGCAACGAGACTCAAACTTGTCCAAATGCCCTCCCTTCTTGAGCACAAAGCACTTGCAGCCAAATGCTCGCAAGTGGCTCACCTTGGGCTGTCTGCCAAACCGCAACTCGTATGAGGTCTTACCTAGGTAAGCTCTAAGAAAAATGCGGTTGGCCAGATAGCAAGCCGTGTTCATGGCTTCAGCCCAAAAACGCCTAGGAGTCCTGTGCTCATCGAGCATCGTCCTGGCCATCTCGACTAGCGTGCAGTTCTTTCGTTCCACAACGCCGTTCTGTGGGGGAGTGTAAGGAGCAGAAAACTGATGGTCAAGACCCTGATCACTACAGAAGCTGACGAACTGAGAGTTCTTGAACTCGGAGCCGTTGTCGGAGCGAATTGCTCGCATACGACCATTGTTCTCATTCTTCAGCTTCAAAATCAGGTCATGAACAAAATGAAAAGTTTCATCCTTAGACTCCAAAAGAAAACCCACGAGAATCGAGAAAAATCGTCAACAATCACAAGTGCGTACCACTTCCCACCGACTGAGCGTACCCGAGTTGGACCGACAGTGTCCATGTGTAACAGCTCGCCCGGATATGAAGTCATCACCTGAGTCACAGGTGAGTGAGAAGCGGTAACCATTTTCCCATGACGACAGGGATGGCAAACCAGATCCTTCTCCAACTTAAGCTTGGGCAATCCTCGGATGAGGTCCATAGAGCTCAACCTGAGTAGCAGGTCAAAACTCAAATGGCCTAACCTCCTATGCCACTTTCAGAGCTCAGAGGAGGATCCAGCAATCAAACAGCGAGAAGGGCCAAAAGAACTAGAGAAGTCAATTCGAAAAACTTTACCGAAAGGTAAGATCTGGCAAATCAAAGACCCTCTAGAATCAAACACAGAAGAATTGCCCTTCTTAAAACGCACCTCCAAACCATCCTCAAGAAGTTGCGAAACAGAGATCAAATTGAAGTTCAAGTTTCCAACCAAAGCAACGTTCTTCAAAGAAAAATGGTCTGAAATGCGAATTGAGCCAATGCCACTTACTTTCCCTTGACCACTGTTCCCGAAGGTGATGTATTCTTTGGAGCTCGGGGGAGTGAGACTAGAGAACCATCTACGATGTCCCGTCATGTGGCGAGAACACCCTGAGTCCATGATCCAAACATCCTCTAGTCCCCGATCCTGCACAATCAGTGGCTGTAAGTGGGAGCAAATGGTCCGGCACCAGGTTTAGCAAAAAAGCTAAACCAGTGTCGAGTTATCTGCTCAAAAGACGGAAAGCAGAAATCATCAGAAAAGTTTGGACCAAAACGCGGCTCAAAGCGTGGTCCTTGGTTCTGCCTAAAGCCTCGGCCACGAGGTCCAGGACCGTAGCCAAAACGGCCTGGAGCTCTGCCGGAACGACCACCACCAACTGGAGTACGAGCAAGAAAGTCGTCTCCTCTACCACCACCTACACGATGCGGCCTGGCCTCCAGCCTCTCCCCGCGTCGAGGAACACGCAGTCTACCACCCTGCTGGTAGAACTGCTCCTGACCACCACGAGCTCTCTCTGCTCTCTCAACCCGCTTCCTCCTGAAGCAAAACTCCGCAAGATGCCCGTCTCTCTAACAATACTCGCAATGATAGGTGGGCTTCTTGGGATGTGGTTGAGGCTTGGTGTTCTTGGGCTTAGTGGTGTTTGGTGTCGGCTTCTTGGGTTGAGAGGGTCCAGGAAGAGAGTCAAGAGAAGTGTGGAGGTGTTTGGGCTTTGGAACCCAGATGGGCTTCTTTGGTGGAGCTTTGGGCTGTTCATGGATTACTCCATCCTTGGGCTGACTAGCCAGGGAAGACTCAGTGGAGTGAGTCTTGGGATATCTTTGCTCAGGAGTCATTTTACTCCACTCCACTGCCCGACTAATGGCACTCTCAAAGTTAGCCTTGGTGTAGGTGTAACCTACCCCAAACCCATCCTGCCTCTTGAACTGCTGGATCATCATGCCGAGCTGTGGCTCTCTGGCACTGATCCAACTCACGATAGAACGGAGGTAAAAGTTCTCATTCTGAGAATCAGCTAGCTCCTTTCTGAAGGAAGCTAGTACCTCCACCTGAGACAAGCAGGTCTCACACTCACTATCTACCTAGACAGACTTCTCGGCTTTCAGCTTAATCAACTCAAGTCTAAGAGACAGACAGTTCTCACAGACAGTGGGTGGAACTGACAATGTCTCAAGCTCTAGCCTAGTCTGCGCAAGCTCAGCTCTCATTCTCTCCAAATCACCCAGATGCTCATCGCCCTTGGCTTTCAGCTCAGCTAAACTAGTAAGATGAGATGGGCAATCAGCACAGGGTACGACGACAGTGGCTTGAGCATCTTTCAGCTCCAGCTGAGCGCTTTCAAGCTCAGTGGCCAAAGCGTCCCTCTCATCAACCCTTTCTGTGTACCTGGACTTCAGAGTCGACAGGTCACACAGAAGCACCTCACACTTTGGGCACTCACTGCTATCACCCAAGCAAGGGGAAGAAGATAGACTTTCAATCCTGCCGTTGGCTATGGCAAGCTCACTCTCTAACTCATCTATCCTCTTCTTGGCCCCTCTAAGCAGTTTTTCCCGATATTTTAACTCCTGACGATTGCTTTCAAGTAAATCAATGATTTCACGTTCATAAGATGATACCTTTTCATTGTCGTCGTCGTCGGAGTCATCGGAGGAGCTCTTCTCTTTCTTATCCCCAAGAGCCATTGAGCAGAAACTCTTGCGGGATCTTCGGCGCTGATGTGAGCGGCTCTTCGGTCTGTCCCCGAAGGCCATGAAGCAAAGGCCTGCTGGATCGTCCTTGTCCTTCCCCTTCCTGATGATGATCTCCTCATCGCTTGAGCTCGATGAAGAGGAAGAAGACGTGGATCGCCTGGAGTAGCTCTTCTCCATCTCAGCGAAGAAGGCCTTGTCGCGCTTCTTGTTCTCTCGCCGGTAGTCCTTCAGGGCCTTTCTGAAGAATCTGGTCTTTGGCTTGCCCTTGTTGAAGGAGGAGCTGTCGTTCTTGCCGGAGTCGTGGAAGCCACCACCGGTGCCCTTCTTGTGGCCATTGCGCTTGGGGCAGTCGGCGATGAAGTGTCCTGGGTCACCACACTCAAAGCATCCGATCTTTGTGCCGTGTCTTTTGAACATCCTTTTGTCATAAACACGACGCACCCGGTTGTTAAACAGACACAAATCATCATCTCCCAAAGACTCAAGCTGGTACTCAGTGATAGACATCAAAGAGAACCCAGCACAGCTCACAGAAGAGGGATCAACAGAAGGTGTAGCAAGGGCCAGAGACTTTGATCCAGAGCCAGTGAGATTTGATCTCAACTGGGTATCAACCTCGGTGGCCTTCAGCTTGCTAAACAACTCAGAAATGGTCAAGGTATCATAAGATGTGCTCTCAATGATAGAGGATACCTTGATCTCCCAGATCTTTGGGTCCAAGGTATGGAGAACCTTGAGGGCCTGCTCGTGATCTGAGACTAACTGAACACCCTCACCCTTGTTGTCCCGAAGCTTGTTGATGATCGACTGAAAGCGACCAAACAAGGCTTCAACAGATTCACCCGGCTTCTGTGTGAAATTCTCATATTCACGCCGGTAGGTCTGATAGAGTCGAGCCTTGACCTGGGCTGTCCCCTCATGGTGTGCCTGGAGGGTAGCCCAGATTTCTCTCGCAGTGGAGAGATGGCTAACACGCTCAAATTCAGTGGGACCTAAACCAGAAAATAGAATATTCACCGCTTTGTTGTTGTTCTGATGTTGGGCAATGATATCCATAGAATCACGCTCATCAACAGGCAACACTGTGAAAGTAGCGTGAATACAGATGTCCCAGATGTCCGAGCTTTGGCTCATCAGATAGGCTCGCATGCGAGTCTTCCAATAATTATAGCCATAAGCTTCCAAGGACGGGACCTTGCCAGGAGACGTCATGATCACTACTGGGGTTTAGAACCAGTTAAGGTATGGAAAAAAACCTAACCAAGCTCTGATACCACTTGTAGGACCGAAAGTAGCGACCAGAGGGGGGGTGAATGGGCGCCTAAAAAATTCTTTTGAATCAATGGCCTGCTCCCAACACCCAACGCACCTCAATAGACTAAGCAAAGAAAAATTAACAGATCAACAGAACCTCAAGGAATCTAGCCTAACAACAATCGGTGTCCTAAACGAACAGACACCATCATATTGCTAATAGGCAAATTAACAGAGTATTTAAAACACAACCACTTTAAGTATCAGAAATAATTGACACATGCAATTTGCTTAAAGGCATGTAAAACAAAACGAAAGATCACTGAACAAATTTCATCTCTGAGTCGAAGTCTGTTTAACTTTGTTCGAAGCTTGCATGGCTATACCGAAAACAGACTTCGTCCTTCGAGGCCCACTGAAGACTCCGAAGCCTACTTCACCCTTCGGTGCTCACACAAACCTCCGAAGCCTACATAAAACAACTTCGCTGTATGCACATTCCGTAAACGAAGCCTGCAGTGAAAAATGCGCGGACACCCTCGCACAAAAACACTCTGATGTCAGGAAATAAATGTGAAGCCTCAAGAGTCGTGCGAAGGCTGTGCCAGGCAGCTAACAAGGCTAGCCTGTCACTCTATGCCTGAAAACACTACAGCGCTAGCGCTCGGCGAAGTACTCAAAAAAATTATATGTACGTAGAGCTGGCAGCACGGACTACAAACGAAGGTAACAGACTTTGCAACGAAGCTTCTCGAACACGTTTGCAGCAACTTTGAAACATACTTCAGAACCCAGCCAATACTTCGAAAAACAGACCGAATAAACAAGTGAAGCCGTGCACAACTTTCGGATTAATTCTGAGCATGAAACATTTTGGAACAGAACTGCAGGAATGCAACAAAACACGTAAAACAGAAGCTAGCTAAGAAGCTATGCACTAGGCTGCACAAACGATTTGACAACACAAATGATCTATGAGGCTAGCTGCTGCCAGGAAACAAAAGTATAACGTGGGGTCCACAAACGAAGAGTAAAGAACACAACTGTTGGCGCAAATGTTACGCCAACAGGTTCTCGGTAATCAAGAACGGACAAACAGGAAATTTGTGTTTTAGGACTAGCTCGGGCCTCCGAAATGGATAATAGCTCAAGTGGTCCGAATGATTGTAGATGAACAACTTGTTCTCGATCCCCCCTTACAAGGTATAATGGGGGGTATTTATAGGGGAAAACCATAAGGAAAAGGCCTATTTGCCCCTAGATTACAACCGCCATAGTGGAAACTATTCATTATTATACACAGGGTTATACATAGTAAAGTACTGCAAGGTAGATGGATAAACAAGACATCCAATCAATCATATCCTTCGGCTTCGAAGTCTCCATCCTCCCTTCGGAGAGTTCTCCAGGGCTTCGCACCGTGGTGCCCTCCGATCTTGACGACGCATACTTCGAACAACAGCTTGCCAACATCGGGGCCATTATCAGCCTTCGGAAGGTTTACGCCTTAAGCCTGGAAAGTGGAATAATTTCCCCCAACAGTAGCCCCTCGAACACGTCTTCCTGTATTAAACTTGTTTTAGAAAGAAGGCGGTATTCGGAAGGAATATTTTTAATTTCCGAGGCTTAAGAAGGAGTGAGAGATGCTGAGACTTAGCCGAAGACTTTAAGCTTAACGCATTCGAGCTCTCCCCTTCGGGTTCCAGATACAGTGGGAACACGTACTGGAAAGAAGTATGACTTCGGAGTGCGAACGTCGTAGGGTGCCGTTAAAAGTAGCCGTTACTCTCTGTAGAAAAGGTAACGGTCGATTTTTACAGCGGTTATGCGCTGTTCCGATTACCGGGCCCACGCGTCGGTGGCGGAAGCCGAACCTGCAATGTGAATACCATCGAAGAGTAGTACTGGTCGCGCGGTTATAAAAGGGAGAGATAGAGATCAACCGAGATTTTTTACCGCATTCATCACCTGCTATCCATATTTCTCCCCATCTTCCAGCCTCCTTGAGCACTTGAGCGCGATGGCGAGAACTAGCCACACCACCCCAGCGACGGCCAATACTTTGGCGCAAAGGCAGGCGTGGGCTGCATCGGCAGCAGCGGCAATGGCGGGGGCTCCGAGTGGGGCTTGGCCGAAGAATCCTCGGGCGCTCCGTCCGCCTTCCAAGAAGAAGATTGCGCAAAGCTTCATCATCGGCCAATCCTCAAGCACTGCTGAGTCCATAGAAGAAGCAGTGGAAGGAAAGCTGGGAACTGGAATGAGGACCCGAGTTCCTGGGACAGAATCAACTCCACGACCGCGGAGCGGAGAGGTGGTGGTCTTCGAAGCATTCTTCGAAGCGGGTCTGGGACTGCCAGCTGTGGATTTCTTGGCAGAGGTGTTGGACTTGTTCCACAAAACCCTACCTCAGTTGTCTCCCAACGCGATCGTCCGTTTGGCTGTCTTCGAATGGGCGCTTCGGGCGGAGGGATGCGAAGGCCGCTCCGAAATCTTCGCGGCGACCCACGAGGCCATCTGCCAACCGAAGCCTCAAGACGGGCCAGGGGACTCCAAGGTGACGATAGCCTTCGGCAGCGTCAACTTCAGCTGCGGAGGGAGCATGCCCTCCACTTCCCTGCCAAAGCCATAAACGACCGGTGGTACACGAACTGGATACTTCGGTGGTTCTACGCCGAAGTTGGAGAGGACTCCCCTCTCTTGGGTCCTCTCCAGGAGATCTGGTTCCGGAAGGAGGCAGACATCTCCCCGAACCCTAGCTTGCTCACGACGAGGCTAGGGTTGCTTGCTTCGGTGGCCCGTCGTATGAGCATGCGTAATCCCACAACTGGCCGATCGTAATCCCACAAGCCTCGGAGGGGGACCTCCGAAACTTAGGTACACCTTCTTCCTGCTGCATCATATTATATGAACAAGTTAATTATACTCATACTTCTATACCTCTTTCTTTTAGCAGCGCCTCTGGCATTGGCTCCGGAAGACATAGTTCGGGCCACCGAACGAATTCTCGGAGCCCCTTCGGTGGCCGAGAGGCAGAGAAGGCTGGAGTTGGTGGGGAGTTGGGAGCGATCCAACAGGGTGTGGAGAGCCCTCGGCATGGAGCCTCCACAACTTCCTGACTTCGCCCCAACCGGAGCGGCTGGCCGCAAGAGGAAGGTCGCGGCCGAGCCCTCCAAGAAAGCCGGCAAGCAGCCGCTTCAGAAGAAGGTAGCGAAGCAACCTCCACACTTGATGCCTGCTTCGTCTTCTTCGTCGCCAGATGCGCGGACCCCATCCTCCGAAGGGGTAGAAGACTCCGATGGCGAGACGGCGGCGGCCTTCGAAGCCTACCTCCTGGCTGACGAAGATATGGGGGAAGTCCCTCCAAACACCTCTGCCAGGGAGGGGGTTAGCGCAACTCCAACGGCTCCTCCCGTGCCCGCCGTCGTGCAGGTGGAGTCAGACTCTACTCCCGACTTGCCCACACCCGAGGCGGTCCCTGCGGAGGTCGCGACTCCGACAGAGAATACCGAGGGCAGGACCTCGGGGGATGACTTCGCCAACATCCTCCAGATGTATGAAGTCTTGGAGGATCCAGCGATCCTTCCTCAGGAGACTCTCAGAGGTCTTTTTCCGAAGCTCCTCCCTTTTTTTGTCAATACTCGCCTGCTATCTGTAAAACATGCTCATTAATCTTGATATTGAAGTAGGTACCTCTTCGGGTATCGATGCTTTGGTGGCGCCCGAAGTCCCCGCTTCTTCGGAGACGGCTATTCGAGCGGACCCTTCTGCTCCTCTGGGGGCTCCGAGCCTGGTGGCAGAGAACGTGTCCTTCGGGGCGGACGACGTGCTTGCCGGGACGGAGTTGGCTCCTGTCGCAGCCACCTCGACCACCGAGGTCGCCTCCGGCAATGTGGTTCCGGCCGAAGAGGTGGTGGCTGGGGGTCGAAGTGCTCCTGCTTCTCCCCCCTTCGTGCCGGGGAGGGGTAAGAGCATTTCTAGCCTCGGTCTTCTTCCTGGCCAGGCCGCACCCTCCATCGGCAATTCGGAGGACGAGACCGCAGCGGACGATGCCCAAGCTTTGTCTTGGCTTCCTCTGCTGGCTCCTTTCGTGGAGCACCGGAGCGGCCTTCGAAGACTCATGGAGCCCCTAGCTGAGAGAAGCCAAGACATTGCTAATTCGGAGTTGATCTCCGTCTTGAGCGAGGCCAGGGCTTCGACACTCAACACGGCCCTCAAAAGGGCTGCCCTTCAGGTATGAAAAAGACACCATAGTTGCTTCGTATTAACGGTCATAACTTCTTTAGTGCTTACCTAGTTCTCTTTGCAGCAATTTGCCCTTGCTAGAGCGGCAACGACTTCCAATGAGGTCGAAATTAATCGACTCAACCGGAAGGTCACTACCCTCCAGACGGCCCTTAACGACTCCACCGGGAGATCCCTCAGGCTGGAGGAAGAAGTTTTGGAGGAACGGAAGGCTAGGGCAGCATCTGACGAAGCCCTCGGAGCCCTCCATTCGTCAGCCCAGGAAGTTGAGGCCGAACGCATTGTCCTCCGTGCAGAGGTTGAAAAGCTCCGTCAGGAGGCAGCTACTTCGAGCGCACAGCTGGTGGAGCTTCAAGGGGCTCTTAGCCAGGCGATGGCCCTCAAGAGTTCTTTGATGCTCCGGGTGGCCGCAGTGGACGCGACTGCTGCGAACCTGGAAGCGGCGGAGAGGAAAAACTCCAGTACTGCTGATCGTACCTTGGAAGCCCTTCAGGGTACACTGGAGTACTTCGGCACTATGTGCCCTTCGTCATCCACCGCGGCCCACGAGCCACTCGACCGGAAGCTGACGAGGATCCAGGTTGCTTCGTCGTTGATGAAGAACTCCGGCATTCGGTACGGGGAGATCTCCGGACAGTGTGCTGGCATCGGGGTTCTTCGTCATCTTGAATCTCTTCGGATCCCCCTTGGCTCGGTCAGAGGCTCGTCTCCTGGAGGCTTCGCGGACGATGACTTGCTGCGGCCATCTTCGGAGGTGGCTTCGGCTTGGGAAGCCTTCCGGTCAACCTGGAAGACGGACCATAAGGTCGCTGCCAAGGCCTGGATCGACGAGGCTCGCTGGCAGAAGCAAGCTCAAACGAAGCCACCACTCCCTGCTTCGCCAGCCCCTCCAGTTCCTGCTCCGCCATCCGACCCGCAGGTCTAGCCGCTTAGGACTGCTGTGTACCTGAGGCCCTGTAAACCTTGTTTTTTATTAATGAAAAAGTTATAAACAGTACTTGTCTTGGGTGTTCTGCTCTTTTTTAGGTTTTGTCATGCCCTTCGAGCCCTGACTTCGAACTTCTGGAAACTACCGGCGAGCTCCAAAAGGAGTGGGCAGTCCTCGAGAGTTTGAGACCTTATCGCCGTTCCCGCTTTTCTGTTCCTCGCGGAGACGGGGGGAGGTTACCCTTGAAGTTCGAAGGGACGTTTTATCTTATATTAAAGAGGAAGAGAAGACGGAGGGGTCTTCATCTTCCGAATCTATTGACTGGTCCGACTCGGAGTACCGAGTTGACAACCCCGCGGAAGTAGACTCTGAGAAGCTCCTGACTTGGGCTGAGCTTCAAGAGGCACAAAAGAAATTGCGGGCCTCGAAGAAGAAGAGAAGCACTCGGACTAAAAGGACGACTTCGGCGGCTTCGAGCTCCGAAGGGAATCTTAGCCGTAGGGGTAGCTCCAGGGGCCGAAAGGGTCTCCGGTTTTATTTAGGCTTAGATGAAAATTTCTCTTAATGTACTATTATAATGATTTTGTGTGAAATGCCTCGAAAGTATGCTGTGTGACTCGTACCCTCCGACCCCCCCTTGTGGGTGGCGGAGCCTTTATCATAGAGAAGGGTTCGCTAGGCACAATGACTGTCGAACACCTGCATGCTTTTGCGGACTAAAATTTTGCTCGCTTTTTTCTAAGTCTTTAAACTCTTCTATGGATCCTAACAAGCCGGAGCCTGGAATCCGTAGGTTGGCCACCTTCGGCTCTTTTACAGATACTTCGAACCCGGAGGCCGAAAATCTGTTTTGTTTTTTTAAGTCCTTAGACTCTTCTACGGATCCTAACAAGCCGGGGCCTGGAATCCGTAGGTTGGCCACCTTCGGCTCTTTTACAGATACTTCGAACCCGGAGGCCGAAAATCTGTTTTTTTTAAGTCCTTAGACTCTTCTACGGATCCTAACAAGCCGGGGCCTGGAATCCGTAGGTTGGCCACCTTCGGCTCTTTTACAGATACTTCGAACCCGGAGGTCGAAAATATGTTTTCTTTAAAGTCCTTAGACTCTTCTACGGATCCTAACAAGCCGGAGCCTGGAATCCGTAGGTTGGCCACCTTCGGCTCTTTTACAGATACTTCGAACCCGGAGGCCGAAAATCTGTTTTCTTTAAAGTCCTTAGACTCTTCTACGGATCCTAACAAGCCGGAGCCTGGAATCCGTAGGTTGGAGGTGGAGCCGTTGAACCAATGGTTCGAAGGCAGCCTCGTGGGTTTTGTGAAAAGTGCTTGGCTCTGCTAGTATCGCCGTCATCCCAATGCGTCCATTAGGAGTAAGGGATATTCGAAGAGCAAAGCAGAATTCAACCCTTATCTTTATTGATAAGAAGGAAAATTTTACAGAGGATTACAAGGAGCCCCTAAGCATAATACCGCTTAAGGTGCTCCGCATGCCACGCAAGCTTCAACTCTTCCCCTTCTAGATTAGCTAATTTAAACGATCCGGGGCGTCCTGAGCGTAAGATAACATATGGTCCTTCCCATTTGTTTCCTAGCTTCCCCGGAGCTATTACACTTCGCAATACTAGATGACCTGGTTTTAATTCATTTAGCTTAACCTTCGGGTCATACCAGATTTTGGTGTGCTCTTGGTACTTAGTCAGGTTGGCTACAGCTCGGAGCCTTATTTCTTCGGACAAATCTAACGAAGTGCTCCGGTCATCTTCGACCACAGGCTGAATTACCCGAAGCGATTCACCTCTAATCTCCGTAGGAGTCATGGCCTCATCTCCGAAGAGCAATCGGAATGGTGTGAAACCTGTTGATCTGGTTTGAGTGGTTCGAATGGACCACAAGATTTTGGGAAGCTCTTCGACCCACAGCCCCTTGGCCAACCCTACGATCCGGCGATTTAGCCCGGAGAGAATGTTACCGTTGGCTCGCTCGACGGCTCCGTTTGACTGTGGATGTCGGACTGCTGCGAAGCATAGCTTAATGCCCAGTTCTTCACAAAATGTTTGGAAGGTATCAGCTTCGAACTGGGTTCCATTATCCACCGTCAGCTCCCTGGGAACTCCGAACCTGCATATAACATTCTGCCAGAAGAATTTTTGCACGTTCCTCGAGGTGATAGCTGTTAATGGCTCCGCTTCAACCCATTTTGAGAAATACTCGATTGCCACTACCGCAAATTTCAAACCACCTTTTGCCACTGGGAAAGGACCTATGAGGTCCATGCCCCATCTGGCCATCGGCCATACTGGGGCAATAGCGTGAAGTTGGGTTGGCGGGCGATGACTCCTCCTGTCCATCCACTGGCAGCCTTGGCATGTTCGGACCAGCTCCTCTGCATCTCTTACTATGGTCGGCCAATAAAACCCTTGTCGAAGTGTTTTGCCTGCTAACGCACGAGGGGCTAAATGTCCTCCGCACAAGCCTTCGTGAATGCTCCGAAGTATATCCTGACCTTCGGGTTGTGAGATGCATCGAAGTAAGGGTGAACACACTCTGGCCTTGTACATCACTCCATCGATGAGCTTGTAATTTCGCGCCCTTGCTCGCAATCTTCGAGCTTCTGGGGCTTCGGAAGGCTCCATGCTATCTTGCAATATGCTCATTATTGGAGCTCGCCAATCTTGACTTGGGATGCACAGCACCTCCGCAGAGGTTATTTGAACGGCCGCTGGCTGTGCTAGCTCTTCAAAGAAAGCACCTTCCGGGAGGTCTCCTGCTCCTGCTGCAGCTTTTGCAAGAATATCTGCCAGTTGATTGTCTGCTCGAGGAATACTTCGAATTGTAAATCCTTTGAATGCTGCTTCGGCCTTGCGAATTTCCTCGAGGTATTGGGCCAAATGTGGATTTTTTGCTTGAAAACTCTTATCAACATGCCCCGCGACGACTTGGGAATCTGTCTTGATCAGTATTCTTGCGGCTCTGAGCGCTTTAGCCTTTCGGAGGCCTAGGAGGATTCCTTCATACTCGGCGATGTTATTGGTGGTTCTGAAGTTAAGCCTTGCGGAATACATGGCCTTCTGCCCTGATGGTGATATGATAACAGCCCCTGCTCCAGCACCTGATGCTTGATAAGCTCCGTCAGAGAATATTGTCCAAAAACCTTCGGAGGGCTCTTCGGGGGTCCATACTGCAGACGGGGTCCATTCTGCTACGAAATCAGGTATAACTTGAGATTTGATAGCTGTTCTTGCTGTGAAAGAGATTCTGAAGGGTGCTAGTTTGACCGCCCATTTTCCGATCCTGCCCGTGGAGTCTTTGTTCCGGAGCATATCTCCAAGGGGATACGATGTAGGGACGATGAGGTTGTGTGCCAAGAAATAATGCCTTAACTTCCGCGAGGCCATTACTAGGGCATACGCAAACTTCTCGAGCTCAGAGTATCTGACCTTGGCTCCGGATAATGCTTCCGACACAAAGTAAACTGGGTTCTGGACCAGCTTCCCTTTAAGCTCAACCTCTCGGACCAGCACTGCACTTACTGCTGAACCTGTTGCTGCTAGATACAAAAGCAATGTCTCGTCCGGAAGGGGAACAATTAAAGTTGATAATGTGCCGAGGTATGCTTTTATCTCTTCGAAACTTCTCTGACATTCTGGCGTCCAGCTGAAGCTTTCGGACCCCTTTAGTGCTTTGAAAATTGGGAGGCTTCGCTCTGCCGACCTAGACAGGAACCTGCTGAGTGCTGCGAGCCTTCCTGCTAGCTTCTGCACTTGTTTCAAATTCTCTGGCGGAGCCATCCTTTGCAGCGCACTTATTTGTGTTGGGCTAGCTTCGATCCCCCTGCTCGAAACTAAGTACCCTAGCAGCTTTCCTGCTTGCGCCCCGAATACACATTTTTCGGGGTTGAGGCGTACTCCACATGCTCGGAGGCTCTCAAATGTTTCAGCTAGATCTAAGCTATGCCAGTGCCTTTGAGCACTTTTTATTACAATATCGTCCATATAAGCCTCGACATTGCGGCCCATCTGATGACCTAGCGCTTTAGCTATTAGACGGGAGAAGGTGGCTCCGGCATTCCGTAACCCGAAAGGCATTCTTACATAACAGAATACTCCGGAAGGAGTTATAAAGCTTGTCTTAACTTCGTCTTCGCGCTTCAGCCACACTTGATGGTACCCGGAATAAGCATCGAGGAAGCTTAATAATTCGGAGCCGGCTGTGGAATCTATCAATTGATCTATTCGGGGCATTGGGTAGGGGTCTCGCGGGCATGCTTTATTCAATGAGGTGAAGTCAATACACATGCGCCACTTGTTCGAGTCCTTTCTTACAAAAACAGGGTTAGCCAACCACTCAGTATGGGCTACCTCCCTGATGATGCCAGCCCTTAACAATTTTTCTACTTCGGCCTTGGCTAGGCTTGCTCTTTCTGCTGACAGCTTGCGGAGCCCCTGGCGCACCGGCTTGGCCTTCGGGTTGACGAGCAGACTATGCTCGATGATGCTTCGATCGACCCCGGTGATGTCTTCGTCGGTCCAAGCAAATATGTCTAGATTTTTCCTAACGACTTCTTCTAACGAGGCAGTTATTTCTGGAGATAGCCCCTTGCCAAATTTCACTGGGTACTCTTTGCCATCTTCCGAGATTATTCTTGTCTCGACATCACCCTCCGGGCTTGTCTTGAGCGAAGGTCCCTTCGGAGGGTTCAAGGCCTCCGGTACTTCTTCGGCGCTTTCCGCCACATTATGCACTTGTCGGGGGTCCAATGGTTGCCCATGGCCATACTCTGTCCTCCTGGCTACAGCCTGGTCTCCTGAAATAGTAAGCACTCCACCTTGCGTGGGCATTTTGAGACAAAGGTAATTGTGATGTGCTATAGCCCCGAACTGGTTCAACATCCCTCGACCGAAGATAACATTGTAAGCGTAAGGGGCATCAACCACATCGAAGATCACCTCTTCTACTCGGGCCAAAGGCCCCTCTCCGAAGGCAACCTCGAGGCCTATTTGGCCGAGGGCATCGAGAGGCGGTCCTGAGAACCCTTGAAGCGGCCAGGCTGCTGGAAGCAGATGCTTCCGAGGTATGCACATCTGGTCGAAGGCCTGGACGAAGAGTATGTCTGCGGAGCTCCCACCATCTACTAGGATCCTTCGAACGTCTGCTCCTGCTATATCGGCAGAGATGACTAATGGGTCAGCATGGGGGAACTTCACCCCCGCCGCATCGCTGGTTGTGAATGAGATGGGCACGCGGGACCATTCTGGCATCCCTTCGGCGGAACTCGAGGTCCCTATGTGCCCTACCTCGCGGACGTACTCGCGACGCTGTCTCTTGGACATGCTTCCGAGGGTCCCCCCTCCGGAGATGGGCAGGACCACTCTCTTGCCGCGGTCTTGCGGGTCTTCTTGCTTTGGTGGTGGCATAATACTGGCCACCGGTATCCGCATGGGGGCTTCGAGGGCACCGGCTCGGGCCACAGTTTGAACAGGCTCCGAGCGTGCTGACGGTGGGGCCCGATCCGAAGTACCCCGCCCGGTATTTCGCTCAAGGTAGTCGCCCCGAAGGGCCAATACTGCCTTGCAATCCATCGTGTCATGGCTTCTATTGTCGCCATGCACACAACAGAAAAAACTCTGGCGCCTGCCAGACATCCTTTCTTGAGGCTTTGGTGGCCTAGCCTTGAAATTTTTTACCTGCTGGAAATTGGCAGGTGCCTTCGAGGCTGAAGGTGCAATATTTAGCACCTCCGAGCGGAAATGCTTCTTCCCTCGCTTGTACTCGTTGAAGCGGTTGTCTTGTGGAAGTTGTAGTGTAGCGGAGGCTTCAGGCTCCCTTTTGACTTCTCGGAGGGTGGGCAATGGTGCTTCAGCTCGCCGAAGACATCCTTCCTCCGCCTTGGCATACTGTTCGAAGTATGCCATGAGTTGTGCCACAGACGTCACCGACTTCCGATGGAGTTTGCTGAGGAGGTCGGGGTTCAGCACCCCTTCGCGGGCAGCATCAACTACTGAGGAGGTAGACAGGCCCTTGATCTGTGACTTGGTGTGGGCGAAGCGCATGAAGTACCCCCGGAGGGTTTCTCCCACTCGCTGCTTTACCTGAAACAAACTTCTTGTGGACATTGGGGCCACGAAGGTACCTTGGAAGTTGTTCACAAATTTCTTTTTTAGCTGCTCCCATGAACTGATCGATCCTGGCTTTAGGGACCAGAACCAGCGGAGTGCCACGCCTTCGAGAGCGAGGGGGAAGCATTTTGTCATGGTGCTTTGCACCCCTCCGCTTGCTTCTATTGCCAGGGCGTAAGAGCGGGTGAACTCTCCGGGGTCCGACCCCCCGGAGTACTTGTGCAGCTTCGAGGCCTTGAATCTGGGGTCGAAAGGTACTCTCTGCAGATCAGGGTGTAACGGAGATTCGTTATCGAAGAATGCATTCTCGGCTTCCTCCGGGACTTGGATAACTTCGGGGGGATTGCGGGTTCCGTCGTCTTGAGGCCCCCCTGGAGTTTCGGTGGAGGCTTGAGTGCGGAGGCGATCGGCGGCCTCTTGCCTCCACCTGGATACCTCCTCCTGAAGCCTGGCTAGCTGCGTAGCCTCGGTTTCGGGAGGGCCTTCGTCTTCGTCGGAGGGTACTTCTGGATCCCGGCTAGCCGCGTAGTCGGTCTGAAGCACCGTAGGAGGAGGCAGAGGGCCCCGGGGCGCTCGACGCCCAGCGGTCTCGGTAGGAATCGCCGGATTAGCTGAGGGTCCGGCTCCATTGGTCCGCGGGGACCTTCGAAGAGGACCCGAAGCCTGGCTACGCTTCGGAGGCATAGCTAGCCGTGAAGATGTCTTGGAGATGGAGGACTTCGAATGACTCGAGGGGTCGAGAGAAGGCCCTCGAGCTGCACTAAGAAGCCTTAACTGAAGGGTGCGCGGAGTCTTGGGACTCCGAGGCTCCCTCCGTAAGTGCTCTTCGGAGTGCAGTTAGCAGTAGAGAACAAGCTTTTAGAACTTGGTTCCCCACGGACGGCGCCAACTGTTGGTGCAAATGTTACGCCAACAGGTTCTCGGTAATCAAGAACGGACAAACAAGAAATTTGTGTTTTAGGACTAGCTCGGGCCTCCGAAATGGATAATAGCTCAAGTGGTCCGAATGATTGTATATGAACAACTTGTTCTCGATCCCCCCTTACAAGGTATAATGGGGGGTATTTATAGGGGAAAAACCATAAGGAAAAGGCCTATTTGCCCCTAGATTACAACCGCCATAGTGGAAACTATTCATTATTATACACAGGGTTATACATAGTAAAGTACTGCAAGGTAGATGGATAAACAAGACATCCAATCAATCATATCCTTCGGCTTCGAAGTCTCCATCCTCCCTTCGGAGAGTTCTCCAGGGCTTCGCACCGTGGTGCCCTCCGATCTTGACGACGCATACTTCGAACAACAGCTTGCCAACATCGGGGCCATTATCAGCCTTCGGAAGGTTTACGCCTTAAGCCTGGAAAGTGGAATAATTTCCCCCAACAACAACCTAGGCTTCAGGCAACACGGCTAGATCAAGGATTTAAAGAAAAATAAACCTATTTTCTAGATCCAGAGCTAGCAACCAGTCTACGTGAGAAACTATTTTAATACGCATGCAGTTCAGGAGTGCAGGAAATTGTGCAGTAAAAACCAGCCACACAACATTAGAAATCGTGCCCAGAATAAACAACACTGTGTTCGTGACTGAAACAGCAGGGTCTCTGTAAAAGATTCATGTACTACTAGGTAAAATGAATCAACCGGGGAAACACACAACACACAGCCTGCAGAATGACGAAAACAGAGAGAATAACATCTCATGGGTTCGAGAAGAAACGATGAACCTTGCGGCGACGGCGTGCACGAACAGAGAAAACAGATGAAAAAGTGACCCACTATTTGGTAAAGTGATTTTCTGATAAAATGGGGTAACCCTAACCCTAGGATATTGGGGCCTATTTATAGGTAGCCCATTAAATGGAAAAATGCAGAAATACCCCTAGGGTTTTTTACAGACGCTAAATAAAAATGGAAAAGACCGAAATGCCCTTAGGATTTTTTACAGACTCGACTGACAGACTGTGGGCCTAAAGGCAAAATAGTAAAAACCTAAATAAAGGTAACTTGTCCTGATGCGGAGCTTTCGTAGCAGCTACTGCTTCGCCTCAGAACGGTCAGATCCGAGATCAGCGGTCGTCAGTTTTGCGCCGAAACTGACAAAGCATCCACCGTCTTCGCACCGGGTACCCGGATTGGGCCGGCCCGATTCCGCAGCTCCCTCAGCCCGGCAATCGCTCGCCGCCCGTATACCTGAGTCAATCCCGGTCAACAGCCCAGTGGATCCTCTGCTGCTCCTAGCCCATGTTCCCGGATTGGGCCAGCCCGACTTCGCGGCCTCTCTGCCCGACATTCGCTCGCTGCCCGTGTACCTGAGTCACACGCGGCCCAGACGCATCAGTTCTTCTCTCTCTTTTCAGTCCTCTTTAACTATCGTTGACAATGACTCATCACATCTGGAGCCATGAGGCCCACGCTATTCAGCATGGCTCCTCACCTACTCCTCCGATGAGCTGAACTCAACCTTTGTGAGCTATATAAGTCGCGTACTATGGTGAGCTCTCTCCCTTTTCCATCGCATTTGCCATCTGGAGCACATCATGAGCATCTGAACACACACTTAGATAGTGCTTTATGTTTTTGCCTTTTGTACTTAGTATAATCATGTTTATTGCCTTTGTATGTCTATATGTTTATGCTTTGATAGTACTTTGCTATAGATGCTTTGCCGGTTTTGTGGTGCTTTCAATTTGAACTGGACATTTGTTTTGTTCCTATGGGCTGAGCTAGCTGAAACAAATTTGTTGCTTTTTATCTTCGGTGCATACAAAACTTCCTGAATATAAACTAGCTTGATTTCAGTTTTGCTTGTGGGCTGAACTGGAGCAAATTCGCTTCTTTTTTATTTTCAGTGCATATGAAACTTTCTGAATATGAACTCTAACTGAATCTGAATTTTACCTTTGAATCAAATTGACCGAAGTAGATTCACTATTTTTTATTTCCACTGCATATGTAACTCTCTGGATATGAACTAATTGAAATTGAATTTTACCTTTGAATTGAACTAACCGAAGCAAATTCACTTGTGTTCTGCCAGCTTTGCCCTAGAACTACCTATAGCACTTCTACATCAACAATTTGAGTACCAATCCCAGTTTCAGCGCCTGCATTGATACATCTACCAAAAGGTGACTATTGGTATGCCTTGATTTATTTTATTTTTACTGTTATGGCTGATTGAAGAACTGGGTGTATTGGCAATATCTGCAATCATGTGATGTGCGCGGTCCAATCTCCTCCATTTTTACTGTTTATGTACAAAAAAGAGCATCTACCATTCTAGATTATTCATATGAAACAACATTATTAGGTCAAAAGGCACTCAACATTATTATGTGTCTTCTGCTGATATAAATCCGATAAATTAATTGGAAGTGTTCTTTTACTTTTTATTCTTTATCCCCACTTAAAATTCCCATTTGCACATTCTAGACACAAATCCTCAACTGTATTTTCATTTGCAGCAACAGAAGCTAATAGAATTGGTTCACGCGAGAAAATTAAATGAAGCTTTGGAGTTTGCTCAAGAAGAACCGGCTCCAAGAGGCGAAGAAAATGTAATTTTCTCAACTTTTGTTTCCTCGGTTATGCTTCTGGAGTTCAAATCACATTATGCTTCTGGAGTTCAAATCACATTATGACTTTTGCTTCATTTCTTTTCACTCTCCAAATAGCCTTTCTTCAAGAAATAAAAAACATCAGTAACTATTTTTGTTATTATTTTGAGCATATGTACAACATGCTACGTGCATATCCAAAGGAGTGGCTTCTTGGGTGCGACATTATATATTATGAACATTAGGTTGTTGTCAAGTTGTAGAATAAGATCTCCATTGTCTTGTTTTCTTTGAACATGCACTTGAAATGTGGCCTTCTGAGAGTAACTGTATTTCTTATGTCGTGTTCAAGAAACAGAAAATTGGTAAGATCTCATCTAATTTGGTAACATACACTTGAATTTAAGTTTTCACATTGCATGACATACATACCTGTTCACAATCCTTTTGTTTAGTTGCTTCTATCTGTAGTGGCTACTTTTAGGTTGAATTGTGATGGTTGTTAAACTGTTGTATGGCACTTGATCCTTAGCCATGGCATACCCATGGTCTGTTATCAGTTTATGTAATCTCTTTTATGTTAGCTCTTTATGTTTCAGTACCATTAGCTGTTTTTTTATTTCCTGGTTTGTTTTCTCTCATCTCAGTTCTATTCTTTGATGTACCTCTTTGTTGGAGGCAATGCTATTTGCATATATGCTATTTGTTTGTAAGTGATGGTGGCTTCATGTGCTATTTGCGTCTATATATTTGTTGCCTCTACTTTTGCAGGCACAATGTTATAGTGACTGCATTGGTTCTTGCAACTGAAGTAGCAAAGGTTTGGCCAAAGATTTTATTTGATTTAAACTTTAAAATATTCTTCCCCTAGCTATTTCTAATTGTATATACACTTGCATAGGTTATATGTATGGTCATTTTCTTGGTGTCAGAAGGTGGTCCGAAGAAGCAATTCAGTGATTGGAGTATTACCAGATCACTGGCTACATTAGGACTTCCTGTCGCTATATATGCATTGCATGATAGCTTATTGCAGGTATCTTACAAGAATTTCAATTCATTGACCTTCTCGATCTTTAACTAGACCAAACTATTATTCACAGTGTTTATTACTTATCTTATTTTGCGATATGTCCTGGTCATACCTACTATTTAAATTATAATGTCTTGACGATGCTCATGATCTTGTGGGGTAGTAACCATGAAGTATTTGTGTAAATAGTATTTTGGCTTTTCTTTATGAATGTTCCCACTGTTTGATTTCTCATGATCTTTAAATTTGAAGTTTGCCCATCAATTTATTTCACTATGTATTGTTGATAAATTGCAAGATTATAATCATCTGAAAGTTTATTCAAGTACTGATCTCATGGTTACCGTCCTGATTTTTTCGCAAGTTATATAGTTCATCTTTAGCTCTATTTGTTTTCATGTCATGTTTCCTTTTTAGTTCAACTAATGTAAGGTGACAAGCCAGCAAAACAAAGTAAAAGAACATTTTGTTCTGCAGCACCAATAGATGTGCAGTTTAGCTATATATCAATGAAAAATTAGATGTATTTAGTACCACAAAATGTCACACATTCTCCCCCACCATCACTTACATCAGCTTTGAATACATCATGCAGACTATTTTGAATAGAAATGGTCACAGTAATAATTCTGTCCCTCCATCTATTTATATAGGGTCATCCAAATTTAAACAAGTTACTCCTTGCACTTGCAGTTTTGCATAGTGATATATTACATTGCCTTACATGGACTGCAGTAATTTTGCATCTTGTTTGCGTATGTTGAATTTTTTTATATTCCTTGCCTGATTGGTGAGCCAAAGTTGAGAAAAATGTTATCTGTAAATTATGAATCTGCGTTGAATGATGATATATATTCTGAAAAGTTTTTATCTATTCAGTCTCTGTTCCAAACAGTATCCATAGATACTCTCAATCTCAACTAACAGATGTTTTACAATGGATATTCATTATCCTCCGTTAAAGTGTTGATGCAGCATTTTACAGTTTTTGGTTATGCTCATAGCAGGATGAGCGATGAAGAGCTTAGGAACATGATCAGTTTGACTCTGACATGCCGGATTGATCAGAGGTACTCCTTGCACTTGCAGTTTTGCATAGTGATATATTGCATTGCCTTACATGGACTGCAGTAATTTCACATCTTGTTTGAGTGTTGATTTTTTTATATTCCTTGTCTGATTGGTGAGCCAAAGTTGAGAAAAATGTTATTTGTAAATTATGAATCTGTGTTGAATGATGATATATATTTTGAAAAGTTTTAATCTATTCGGTCTCTATTCCAGACAGTATCCATAGATACTCTCAATCTCAACTAACAGATGTTTTACAATGGATAACCAATTTCTGTTTGAAAAATTGTTAGGGAGAACTGCAGTGACAAGATGGAACAATTTCTGAAGAGATGCTTTTATCAATCTGGGCAGTACAATTCAGAGGAAGAGTTTTTTGAATTGGACCGAAAGCTTAAAGAAAAGGAGGTAATCCTAAATTTCTTGACCTTTGTCTTTGAACTTCAATGACAATTATGACATAAAATGTATTCCCAGTGATTCTTCCAAATTCAGTTAACAATATATGTGGAGAAGGGCCTGCACAAGGGCTTCGGCCTGGCCACGGGCACCCAGGAGGCGGCCATGAGACCACTGCGTAAGCATCTCAACTGCTTTTGTACAGAAATGGATTAATTAATCTGATGATCATTTCGTCTTTATTTTCATGTTCTTATATGTAACATGGTATTGATTCTTTTAAGTGGACTATATTAGAACACATAGTTTTCTATTTTCCATTCGTAGAATTATGTGATTCTCTGCACGAGAAATGACATATTGGTGTTTTTAAGGTGTTGAACTGAACTTTGAGGGCTGCTGTTCTTTAGTTCAAACAAGAACACTCTGCTCTCATTAGTGAACTGTTTTATTTTTTGAGGTACTGCTATCCCTGGTGATACCAATGTACGTTCCATGTTGCCAGTAATTGGTTAAATGTTGAGGAATTTTGGTGAATGAAATATTCTTTCTGTACTATTGATGTTGCTAATGAGATCCAGATATTAGGACGTTGAACTTTAATTATGTATTTATTCTTGAATAGTGGCATTTCACAGAGTCTTATGAGTAGTCTTAAAGAAGTTCTCTCTTTCTAGAAGATCATCATTAAAATAAATTACACTGTCTGTTGTTGTGCAGGATGAAAAGCTTAAAAATGTCTTTAAAAAATCAATATGAACAAGCGCGCGAAGCCGCGCTGGCTGTTCTAGTTACTCCAAACGTCAGCCACCATATCATCATGATGCAAACAAATATCATACAACTTGTAGAGTCTTAAATAAGGATATCATCCAACCATATGTCTTTCCAAAACATAGTGTTCTCCCCACTTCCAACTTGAAAAGTACTATTTTTTGGATTCATACTTTTATCTTGTGTACATTTTACTAGAAATAAGACCCCCGAACTACCCTTTGTGAGAAAAAAACTCTTTTTTCAATTTATACTTTTTATTTAAGAGATCGTAATACAATCCTCCTTGCATCCATCGGTCTAAACACTCATTTTCTAAGCAAAGCCATGTTCATGATTCTAGTATTGAAAAAGCACGTTCCACCGAAATCCATAGGAACACACAAAGTTTTGCAATTAATTATATGATATTTTTTCTTTTGACCTAACTCTTCCCAAAAAATCTCCCTCTAACGCCTATCCAACTATTGATGAATCAATTCTAACAACTTAAAGACCCCATGGCATATAATGGAATACTACTTAAACAAGAATTAATCAAAATAATTGTGACGTTGTATAATAGGTGACTATAGATGAGCAAATGGCCCGGGCCGATTGAGTCGGCTCGAAGCACGGCTGAAAAGCACAGCCCGGGCACGTCATGGCCCGAAGGTCGGGCCGTGCTTGGGCCAACACCCTGGCATGGTGGGCCGGCACAGGCACGAACCGTTTAGAACTAGGCCCGGTTAGCCTGTTTAAATATGTTCAAATTTTGAATTTTAAATATACACATCATATTTTCCTTGTTTCCAACCATCCGCTTCTCTCTTTAAAAGCGACTGCTTTTCCCTTTCTCCCATGCGTGGCCCCACTAGGTGGGGCATCACTGCATGATGCATGCTAGCTCTGTTTTTCTGCATGCATAGTGAGTAGAAAAAGAGGAGACTACGTGCGAAACGACAAAAAAATTACGGAAAAAATCGCGCGGAACAGCAGAAAAATAAGTTGTGTTGTACACATGTAGTCGGACCATCCAGCCTAATTAGCTTAACGGGTCGACCCAACACGGTTAAATCACCTCTGGTTCATGGCTAGGCTCGTTGTTAGGTCCATAGATCACCACAGTACGACCCGTTTAGTAAGGGCCGACCCATTAGTAATCAGGCCGTGCCTCAACGGGCCCATGCCAGACCGACCAAGCCGCTCATTTGCTCATCTATATAGGTGACGATTCTTAAATGTTGATAGCATCTTCTCCACATTTTTTACAAATCCACTAAAATCAGTTTTGGGAGGTTTAGAGCAATTTATTGGCAAACGTAGATATGAAAGAGGGTCCTCGTAAATATGAAAGAGGGAAATCTCCTCTCTTTTTTTTTGCTGTTTAACAAATCTGCAAGCCTCTTTGCTTCCTCACCAGGCACCGCCGTAGCAAAAAGTTCACTTTTTATAATTAAATTAACTTTCATTCTAACATCTCTTTGAAACAGTATAAAAAGAATTTTATTATTATCAAATTTTGCTCATAGCAATCCATCAA
Source organism: Zizania palustris (assembly GCA_019279435.1). Lineage (NCBI taxonomy): Eukaryota > Viridiplantae > Streptophyta > Magnoliopsida > Poales > Poaceae > Zizania > Zizania palustris. The sequence goes on from JAAALK010000285.1 coordinate 87,699,100, forward strand.
CACAATGTTATCACCGGCATACTATCCATGCCTCAGAAGGCCTGAGCCGGATCAAGGCGAGTACTTTAATCATCAGAATTCAGAATTGTCAACGTTACAGTCAAATTTGAATTTTTATATATTATTTGTTTTCTAATTTTCAAAAATATTCATTCGTTTTTAAAATCTATAAAATGACCTCCAAATACTACCTAATTGCGATTTTTAAAACATCCATTCAGAGGGTTTTTAGAAAACAATCCTCCTGTTTTGTGAGGTAGTATAGAAACGGATTTTCTGTAAAAAAAATATTTATCTTTTAAAAATTGCAATTGTAAAACCAGATAGTTCAACTGTTGATAGGAAAAAATATTTCAGTGGGAGTAATTTTTTTTGAGAAGTAGGTGCGACAACAGTCACATCCCGTTTTGATTGAAAGCGAGATAGTCACCAAATTCGCTGGGGTTACCAGCTACAGTTCAAGCCACAAACGTCACACCCACCAGACATAGAAGGGAAACAACTAAACCTATCAAGACAACACAACAGCCTAACAACCCAACAAAAGATCACGACGGAGAGAGAACACCAAAGTTTGGGAGCCTCAACGAACCCAACTATAAGACACACACATAACAAGAGACCAGCCCCTAAAAGCAGCACTATTTTACTATGCGGACAGTACGCTTGCCGGCGCGACCCTTGAGAGCACTTGGATTTGAGCACGGAGCAAGTCCCTGCAACTTGAAACCTCCTCCTTCCTCTTGACTGACGCAAGCTTCATCCATTGATCCACAAAACATGTTAACCGATAAGGCACACTTAGAACATTAGCCGAAAGCACATTATTGAACACAAAATCATTACGGTTAACCCATAACGCCCAAAAACCCGCAGCATAAACACCTAGCGGATTGATTTTCCTCTTAGACGACAGATTAGAACCCAAGACGGAGAAAATTTCAGATAAATTATCAGGACAACAAATCCAATTCAAGGAATCCCTGACAAAGCACCACGTGAACTTAGAAAAAGGACATTGGAACAACAAATGATCAACCGTCTCAAGCTGACGACACAATTTACACTGAGGATTACCAGGCCAATTTTTCCTACTTAGCTGCTCCCCAACTTGAATCCTCCCTTTCAGAGCCAACCAAAAGAAGCACTTAACTTTAAGCAGGACCGCACACTTCCAGACCAATTTCATATCATTGTCCCCAACCCCCTAGAAAGAAAGCCAGTTATACAGCGACTTAACCGAGAAACCCTTCTTATCCAAGGCCCACTCAACACGATTTAAACCACCCCTAAAACTCACTGTATTACACATCCTAACCAAACTCTCCCACATGAGCATCTCAGATTGGGACAAAGATCTCCTGAAACCAATGACCCAATCATTACTACGAACTTTATTCACCAAGACCTCAGGATCCACACAAATATCGTAAAGCTGAGAAAACTTAACCTTTAAAGGGACATCACCAATCCAACTATCTTCTCAAAACCTAACCCTCTTACCATCACCGACCGAGAAGACACAGTGATTTTGATACCACATTCTAAATCTCATCAGACTGTTCCAAAAATAAGACCCTTTTTGCACCTTTTTTCCAAAGAGACTCCCACCTAAATCATACTTGTTTTTGAGCAACTCGTAACAAACCCCATCATGCCCCCTAATAAACGAAGGAACCACTTAGCTAGAAGAGAAATGTTCATCATCTTTGAATCAATGAAACCCATACCACCATACTTTTTAGGAACACGCATCATCTCCCACTTGATCATGTGATACTTTTTCTTGTCCCTAGACCAACCCAGTAGAATCTACTCTTGATCCTATCTAACTGGCGATGAACAAAGTCTGGAACTAAAAATGCCCCATCGCATACAGACGTATGCTACTGAGACACGTGTTAATCAACACCATCCTGCCCCCATGAGACAAATGACCACACTTCCAAGTAGATAACTGTTTCTCCACTTTTTGGACTATGCCCCCAAAATCCGCCCTAGAGGGCTTAGCAAAATTAATCGGCAGACCTAAGTAGGTAATAGGGAAGGAGCCCAACCTACAATTAAGCCCATCAGCCGCCCATTGAGCTTCCTCATCATTTACCCCTATCGTAAACAGTTCACTCTTATGATAATTAACCTTCAGACCCGACATGCTCTCAAAACAATAAAGAAGAAATTTAATCGTCACTAAATTCTGTCTAGAAAACTCCAGCATGAGAATAGTATCATCAGCGTACTGGAGGTGAGTGATCCCCCCTCCAACCAAATGAGGCACCACACCCTTTAGAAGGTCGTTAGCTTTTGCCCGATTCAGCATTTCCGACAAGGCATCTGCAACCAAGTTAAACAGCAACGGAGACATGGGGTCACCCTGCCTCACCCCCCTGTACGTCCTAAAGAAACCCCCCCTCCGTCCGTTAATGTTGATAGCAACCCTCCCACCTGAGACCACATTTTCAACCCATCTAGTCCACTTTTCATGAAAGCCCTTCCTTTTTAGAACTTCAACCAGAAAATCCCAATTAACCCGGTCATAAGCCTTTTCAAAGTCCAACTTAACAACTATGCACCTTTGTTTGGTGTAATGGACCTCATGAAGAACCTCATGTAAAGTCACCATCCCCTCCAAAATAGTCCGCCTAGGAATAAAAGAAGACTAACACGGATCAACAATTTTTCTAGCCACCTTCGTAAGTCTCAGATTCAGGACCCTGGTAATGATTTTATAACAAACGTTGAGCAGACAAATCGGTCTGAACTGTTTTATTGAGCAAGCGTCTTTCACCTTAGGAAATAGAATGATCTCACCATAATTAATCCTCCTTGTATCCAACTCATTTTTATGGAGATCATCCAACATTTCTTTAATCTGGACCCTAAAATGACCCCAAAATGCTTTAAAGAAATCGACCGAAAACCCATCAGGGCCCGGGGCAGTGTTCACTTTCATGCCTTTGAAAGCCGCGTCCAACTCCTCTATGGTGAAAGGTCGAATAAGCTCAGCATTATCCTCATTAGACACTCTCCTATGAGAATCCCAAAAATCAGCAGCAAGATGCAAACCCCCCCTCCGCTCAGAACCAAAAAACTGTTTATAATAATCATAGATGTGTTCACATAACCCCTCCTCATCTTGAATGATCCCCCTTCAGATTCTAGAAACACAATTGAGGATTTTTTTCCGACAAGTAGCAATTTTATGAAAATAACCTATGTTCGCATCTCCCTGAGTCAACCACTGTTGACCACTCCTCCTCTGCCAATACACAGCCTCTCTATGAAATATTTCTTCCAACTGGTGATAAAGACTATACCTTAACTCCCACTCGACTTCTGACAAACCAGCAATGTCTGCTTTAGTCTCCAATATCTTAATTTCCTCCAAACACAAATCCTTTTCCTTATCCGCTTCCCTCCTGACATTATTACTCCAACCTCTGATTTTTTTCCTCAGCACATTCCCCTGTTTTTCCAAAAGTCCAAAATCGTGGCACGACCCCTACTCGGGAAATTGGAGATTAACTAAGGTTTAAACCCTGCAAGACCTAACCAACCATTGTCAAACTGAAACGACGAATTACATCGAACAATTCTTCTATCAAGGTCAACCACCAATGGACAGTGATCAGAAACTACACCAGGCAAGACCACCACAGAAGCAAGTGGAAAAAGAGCAGCCCAGGAAGAAGAAACTAATACTCTATCCAGCACCTCTCTAGTAGGACTGATTTGTTTATTCGACCAAGTGAATTCCCCCCCCCCCGTCTTCACAATTTCCTCTAGTTCGAGGTTTTCAATGAATTCATTGAAGGCATCAACCCATCTCCAGTGAATAACCCCCTTTGATTTTTCATCAGCCGATATAATCATATTGAAATCACCACCCAACACAATAGGAACGGATACAAAAGAAATTTTGTCAAACAACTCTTGGAGGAAACCCAATTTCTCATCACCCACGATAGGACCATACACATTCAATAACTCCCAACACACCCCATTGCTCTTAAGCTCCACACCCAAACTAATATAAAATCTGCCTTGATCAACATTAGTAACATTAACAAGATCCAGATTCACTCCACTCAGCAGCCCCCCAGAGTGATCAACCGCCGGTTTGGTAAGCCAGAAAAAGTCTCTATTGAGACAAAAATTCTTAAGTTCTTGAGAAGTAAAACTTTCTCTAAATGTTTCTTGAAGAGAAACAAAATCAAACAAATATTTCTTATAAAACTCAGACAATTTTCTACGCTTGGCAGCACTGCCAAGACCCCTAACATTCCAGAAAAGAGCTTTCATGTATCACACACATCCTCTCCCAACACCCTTTCTAGCTCAGAGGTGGGGGGACCCTCTTCCACAACCCCCTCTGTTGTAGACACCCCCTCAGCCGCACCCCCCACATTTGTTTCCCCAACCCCAATAGCAATCTGTTTTTGAGCAGCATAAAGTAAGGCTTGAGCCATTTTTCTAGCCTTAATCAACTTAATTTGCTCATCAACCTCTACTTTTGATCGCCCCAAATTCACACCAGACCCCAAAGCCAGCCTGGCTAGACAATCATCATCAACTGATTGCAAAATCGAAAACCTAGACATACCTGAAATGTCATTTTTTGAATCGGCCCTGATTTGAGCTTTGACCACAATGGGGACACCATGACGTTTGATCCTCGAACTCTGCCTAACAGCCACGGGGGGCACCTGCCAACCCTGGTTTTCCCATTCTTCTTCTTCTGAACCACTTGGAACCCCTCAACCCCTTTCGACAGAACCACATTAGAGTCCAACGGTTGATCATCACATCTCTCCCAAGCCGACAACTAGGAATCAACATGTGAGCCCTTATCAAGACATTCTTCAGGCCAACCATGGGAGACATCCTCCACTGACTTCTCTGCAGCACCAGCTTCAACACAATCTGAAAGCATAACCTCATCCAGAGTCACCCCAACATTCACTTTCTCTTTTTTCGACTGACAATCCACACTAGTGCCTTCACCCGCAATCCCTTCCAAAGGACGATAATAAAAGTCCGGAATCTTAGAAAGAGCATCATCTTAAGACATATCATTTGAATCATCCCCAAAGTCTTCAATATCTTTGGCTTTCTTGACTCCCTGGAAGTCATCCCCACTTGGCAAAACCGCTTCATCAGAAGAGTCTTTCCCATCAGGATTGCCAAACTCACCCCCTAAGTCCCTCTCCCCAATTTTATCTTTGTCCATGTCAACTTTGAACCCATCTGGCTTAAGTTTAGAAGCCCTAACACCTTCAAGCTCCGGAACCCACTTAATTTTGTACCCCACGGTGTTAATGAAAACTTCCGACACCCCCTCAATCATGAAAGGATCTCTGCAATAAACCTTCACTCTGATTGGGCCCGAGCGAGAAAGCAAGGACCGATCAACCTCTGATGGCTTACCAATCAACTTAGCAATACTCATCACATATTCTTCTTCTCTATAAATATGAGGAATGCCAAAAGCCCTCACCCAAATCAACTGTAACCCAGATGAAGCGTGAATGTCCCGATCTGAAACCCTAATGTTAGCCCTCACTTTGAACCTCTGAAACTCGAAACATTTGAGCCTCGCCAACTCCCACCTAGATTCTTTCGAAGGAAACTCGATAAGAAACTAATCCTTATCCACCTGAAGCACAGACCACTCCCAACTCACAGAGTACAAGTGTTTCATCTCAATTAAAATTTGGGACTCTAAACATACCCCCTCCTCAACGGTCAGAATCCAAGTTACAACAAAGTTCGCAGACTTCGCATCTCCCATAGGGATCTCAAGATGGTGGAAAGCTTGATTAGGTAAACCATAAGCACACAATTCCAGGGAACATGATGATTTAACACTAGACCGAGCAACCAGCACCGGACAACCAGATGAAATGTGACCAGTTTATTTACAAACAAAGTAGATTATGGGATTGGAGCAATTCACCTGATGATGCCCCTGAAGCCCACAATTGAAACACGTAAGCTCCTCCGGCTTCAGATCACGAGCCCCTCTCTGATCACGCCTCTGTTGACTACTACCCTGGCCTTCATCCCTTCGCCAAACAAACGCCCTATCATCCTTGTGCTGAGCCTCCATCGGCTTCTTCTCCCAACCAGGCCATCGTTGTCCATGACCTCCACCATCACCCCCACGGCCTTGGTCCCGATCACCCCTTGGCACATCACGATCAAACAATCTCCTCTTGTTGCCCATATTGTCATCACCCCACTTACGATCCATCTCCTGACCCCTCACAACCTCAGCAAACGATCAGTTATCCACTATCCTCGACACACCCTAGCGGAGTTTCTTCGCCGCAAAGCCAAACTTCCGGATGTCTTCACCCGAAGCCAGAAACCCATGCTCCACTGCCTCTTCAGAAACCGGGACCCCGCGCGGAATCCAGACCCAAGCCGGAAGAGGAGGACACCATGAGTGTTGGATCACCAACTCGAGAGAGAATCCACCACCGGGAACCCTAACATCCTGACGGCGAAGAGGAGAGAAAGGGGGCTCCATATGCCCACTCGACTGGCCAACCCTAAACCCCCCGCGGATCGCCTCCGGAGACTGGGCCGCAAAATCCCCAACATGCGGTCCAGCCCACTCAACCTCACCATTGGACCTCAATGGAGCGGCCGAATCTTCTAGAGAGTTGCGACGCGATGAGGAGCTCAGCTGCCCCATCTGAGTGGTGTTTTTTCAGTGGGAGTAATTTTTAAAATGTTGACAGAGACTTTCAGTGGTCTAGTTTTGTAATTTTTGACGGACATGTTTCAAATTTATAATTTATTGAATAAATAAATAATATTTATTGAAAAATCGTATATAAACATCGTTTCACTAGGTTTGATGGATGAAAGATTTACAAGACCCGTGCCCCACGCGAATATTTAATATTATAAATCGTGAAAAAAAATCAAGCAAAAACCACCCTGTGGGTGGACAATTTTTGGCTCTAATGTCTGAACGGCCTACACACAAAATAAAACGAGTGAAATTTTACACATAAATCCTTTCCACCCTCTAAGTAGGTGGAAACGGTCTCTGCAAAAAATTTCCTAGGGCGTGGTTTGAAAATACGGTGGTTTTTAAATAGCACCCTCTAGTTGGAGGCTATTTTGTAAATTTGGAAAACTAAATATTATTTATGTAAAATAGATTTAGCAAATAAATATAGAAATAAAAAACACCCGTCACTCCATTAGCTCAATAGACTTGACCGCTCGATTGACTCTGGGTTATCGAAACCTGGTCTAAAATCACTAAGGGCACATTTGATATCTTGTACAACCATTGGCTTGGCTCGATGCATACAAGGAGCGTGTGTCTGGTTACTTTTGATGCATACAAGGAGCGTGTGTTTGGTTACTTTGCTAGTCAGTTAAACCTGTTCTAAGGGGTGCAAAAGGCACACCCGAGCCTGGCTATGGGAAATTCCATTTCTGGCTGACCTGCCTCACTGGACGTAGACAATTAAGTAACTAATGATGTTATTAGTACATGATTAACACATATTAAATGATAATAATGAATTTTAAATAATATTAAAGACTATAAGATGCATTAATAATTATAACAAAATAATTGCATATAATAAATATCATGTTGATTTTTTCTTAGTTTTTATTAAACATGATGTATCCACGTGCTAACAATCAAACTGTGACGCCCGGAATTTAATAATTCTAGACTTTATTAGATTTCCAAAGAAAAATAATAATAACAAGATGTTCATCACATGACATCGTACATACGGCAATCATCCGTGGCTCGCGGACCACATTATTACACAAGTGTAAAAATAAAAGAAACTAATAAATAAAAGAAAGTTGTGCGATGAACATCTCTGCCAGTCTTGCGTCCTTGACTAGGTTGCTATTTCAGACCATCCTCGTCGTAGTATGTAACCTCTGAAGTGTTTTTCCAACGGGTATGAGTACAAAATACTTAACAAGCCACCGAGAATGCAATAGTAATGTAGGATAATAACAAAGGAGAGATAATGGTTTAATGTGCGGAAAAGTACATTTTTAAGTTGCAGCATTTAATGTAGTCAAATTTAATTGTACAAAATAGTAAAACATGAATAATGCAACATCATCTAACTCGAGGAGTCCAGTTAGTCCTCCTCGCTCAACAGTCCTTACATGTCATTCCATCATGCAACACTCACAAATATAAACTAACTGTGAGATGTCACGCAACCCGTCCTTGACTGTGGGCTCGGCTTTTCAAAAAGATTTAAACTCTGGTTAGAGGTGTACTACTGTACCCACAAGGCACGCACTCATCCTTACACACCATAGTGTATCGAGATAACCTATACCATGGTAACTCGTGCCAAAACCTTTAGCATGAGACGCTCCAACCCAATAACACCCACTCTAGGTTTCGCCGGCGCGCTAGTGCACTGGACCAACGTTTTGTGCCTCGTCGGTACAAGTCACTCGTAGGTGCTACTTGACCCTCTCCAAATGGTTCCCTAAGTTGGAACGCCCCATATCTCCAGTTAGGGCTTACCCTGAGAAACCAAGTGTTGGTTTCGGTGCTTGTGATGAGTGATTGACATGCTTTTACCCTCAGGTTCGAAGGGGTACCTTCGAAGGCGGTTTGGAGGTTGTACCTCCGAAGGGTGTTCGGAGGCTAGACCTCCGAAGGGTGTTCGGAGGTGGTTTCACCGAAGTATGTTCGGTGGTTGGTTCCTGCAGCTGTTGCAGCGGAGTGTGCGTGTCGGAGGGGTCTGACAGTACACGATGACTGGGTTTATACCGAAGGCTTCGGTACTTTGGGCGGTACACCGGAGTGTGTGCCGGAGGTTGCTAACCCGGAGAGGTCTCCGGAGTACTGGATACACTTGTCTGTTTGTCTGTGGTGCGCAGGGACTTCGGAGGCGACAGACAGGTTCACGGCAGGTGAACCTGGGTCAAGCGGGAAGCTTGATGCCAGGAGAGCGGGGAGCTCCGTCACGGTGGCTGCGAAGGGGGTCCGGGTCGGTACTCGGGTTGAGGCGTGCCAGGTGAAGGCAGAGAGTGCGGAGCGTGGCTCCGGGTGAAGGTACTCTGAGACAAAGTCCTCGGAGGTGAGGCACTTCGAAGGTACTCCGGATGGAGTGACTTCGGAGTTGGATGGATCAAGTCCTCTGCGGAGGCAAGGAGTTCGAAGTGTGCTCCGGAGGGAGACATTCGAAGGTGCCCGACGAAGGTCTCAGAAGTCGAGGCGCATCGAAGGCATGGTCCGGGTGAGGCTTGTCGAGGAGTGTGCTCGGGGAGAGACACTGCGACGAAGGGCTCATGGAATGCTTCGTGCGGAGGCCTTGGACGAAGGAGGGACTTCGAAGGGTGGTACTCCGAAGGTGGGGCTTCGGAGTGTGAAAGGCTTCGGAGCGAGGCTAGCTCCGGAGTGTGGTTGTCTTGTGGTGCTTCGGCCTGCATGGCTTCGGTACACGGACTGACGGAGTTCGAGCTAGGTGGAAGCTGCGAAGCCGTGGTGGTCCACTCCGGAGGTGTTGGTGCGAAGGCCCAAGGGCTTTGACGGCTGTAGGATCGATGTACCGACTAGAGGGGGGGTGAATAGGTGGTTCTTAAAACTAATTCAATTTAGCTAAACAATAATCAAGGACCTAAAACAATGGTAGTGAACCGCTAGAACAAGTAGATTACTCTAGAAAAGTAAGCTAGCACAATTTAACTTGCTCAAAGATAAAAGGGACAAGAGACAACCGAATTTTATCCCGAGGTTCAGAAATTTGCCAATTTCCTACGTCCTCGTTGAGGCGAGTTTCACTTGACCGCTCTCTTCACCAAGCCTCGGATTTCTCAAAGAGAAATTAGCTTGAAGATGAGCCGGCACCGGAAGTGCAACTCTCGGGCCTCGATCACTAGTGGTAGCTCTTCTCCACTTCGGATAGGCGATTTCCAACCTTCACAACCTCCCGGGTCTCCTCCACAACCTTCTAGGAGAGATCACCGGTTTCTTCTCCAAGCCGTCTAGGAGATGGAAATCTCCAAGAGTAACAAGCTGCAATCAAAGCTAGGAGAAGAGGATCAAGTGCCAAAATGCCAATGCAATGCAATTTACTCAATCACTTGATCACCCCTTTTTCTTCCCAACCTCACTAGTGCTCAAATTAGTGCTCAAAGGTGGGAGAGACTCTCTTGTGCTCAAGAATGCTCAAATGAATGCCAAAAGTCTAGCAAATGAGCTGTAGCAAGGGTTTATATAGCCACACACTCAAAAACTAGCCGTTACACAAGTTAGGTGGCTCTCTGCACACTGTCGGTCTGACCGCCCATCTTGGTCCGGTCTGACCGACCTCAACTGCAACGGCTAGAAAACTAGCCGTTTACTGATGTGACAGGACGCCTCGGTCTGACCGGCCATGCTGGCCCGGTCAGACCGGCCCTACCCGGTCTGACCGGCCATCGGCTCGGTCGGACCGATAGTGCTCCCGTCGGCTCTGTAAACCAGCAGTTTTCCAACGCGCGCAACCCGGTCGGACCGGCCCCCTGGCCGGTCGGACCGCCCAACTCCAGCCGGTCTGACCAGACCCACATGGTCGGTCAGACCGCCAGGGTCAGACAACTCCAACAAAACGCTGCAATATGTTTTTCAAGAAATTTTCCAAAGAGTAACTTTTGCAACAATCACACATGATCAAAAGATACTAAATGCAATGCAAATTGGCACTTGAAAATCAACTCATAACCAAGATGCAACCCCTCTTTATAGTACGGCAAAAACAAAATTTAAACCTATCCTAATTGATCGCTCCAAACACCTCGATCAATCTCTAGATTACTTCAAACCTTTTGTCGTAGCCTTTAAACGTCCAGATCTTCGGGTTTCCCATCTTGTGCTCCATTTGCGCGGGACCTACTCATTTCCTTCACACTTAAGAAAAATATCAGTCCACAAAACACATGTTTATCATTAATTACCAAAACTCACATAGGGCCTAGATCTTCAATCTCCCCCTTTTTGGTAATTGATGACAAACACTTCAGAGATAAAGAAATATGTTAAAGTAGAAGTATCCACAATTAAGCGCAAAGCTCCCCCTGAAGAAATGATGGGGTACAAGTATATGGAGCAAGATATGAGTTATAATTCCAAACACAATTCACAAATTCAATGAAGCAAAGAGAGTTTTTCATAATAAAAGCAAATAGTTCAAATTAAGTTCAGAACGATATGGAAAGCAAATAAAGTTCGTTATACAAACAACCATAGGTAGATAGAGATATAAAAAGACTGATTTTCCTTCCTAATCTCTCCTGCTCACTACTGCTACCTTCTCCCCTAGTGCTTATTTCTACTGCTTCTCCCTCTTTTGACATCAAGAACCAAAAAGAGAGACTAATCCTGGGAAGGGGGCTGAGAATCATCAAGGCGACGACGACGGCGCTGGTACTGAAGAGGGTATCCTGCTGAGGAAGATGAATCTAGCCGATCAACTCGAGAAGAAAGAGTGTCAATCCTGGAGTTGATACGCTCTTGACCACCTTGAAGGTTCTGCAGATGGGAGGAGATAGCTTCTTGTCCTAGAGCCATTTGATCCATTCTTGAATTTAACTGAAGAAAGCCAGCTGTTACTTGTTGAAGAACTGGATCAAAGAACTGGGTGGCATCCATACCAAAATAAGCACCAAATCCAGAGCTCTGAGGAGGAGCAAAAGAGCTGCTAGGAATGTCCTGAGGATGAACCTGTCCTGCTCCCATATCAGTTGGATCAACGGCTGGAGCCAAAGGAGTAGCCGAGAGGCGAGTCCTGTACTGAGAGTGGGTGATATCAAGGCGCTCATTCACATTTCCTACTTTGCTCAAAATTAATCTCATGATAAACGGAGCATAGTAGACTCCAAGAGTGAGGCTTCCTTTTGAGAGTGCCATCTCATATAGCATCAAATGAATGACATCAAACCTTTTTCCAGTCATCACTGCATCTAGAAGAGTCCAAGCAACACCTCGAATAGCATCATTGTTGCCCAGACGCGGTAAAATGGAGTGCCGCAGGATGCGATGTGCCACACTATGAAGAGTCTTCATTCCAGTGACCCCTCCAATCTTGTGAGCAGCAGATGGGATGTAGAATTGAGCCATCTCTTCTTCTGACAGAGGATTGTGAGTAAACTCATCATGCAGTCTGAGGCCAGAAGAGAACCTTATGTCCCAAGCACTTTGAATTTCTTGCTTTGAAGCGATGCAAAAGGTATCTCCAGTCATCCATGTGAGAGAATCACAAGTGGCAGGTATGAACACTGTGGCATAAAACTGACGGATAACATCCCAATTGAAATCTTGCTTCAGACTCACTATTTTGTTTATACCAACAGTTCCAAAAATATTCTTGAGAGCTGCAACCTCTCCACTTAGATCCCTCCAAGAAATCCACTTATGCGGAGCCAAAGAGCGGTTCTCATAAGCAATGTTGAATACCTCTTTCTGAAATTTTGTATGGAACCGCTGATCTGATGTATCTCTTGGTCTGAGAAATTGATTGTGGTGGCGCAGACGAGCAAAGTTCTCTTGATTCCAGACATCCACCTTGAATTCCAAAGATGCAAAAGGATCTTCACTAGCTGCTGGTGGCTGAGGTGCTAATTCTTCTTCATTCTCAGAGCTGTCATCCTCATAGGCAAAGTCCTCGTCACTGTCATCTTGAAAGTGCCGGGATGATTGGCCACGGTCCTCGACAAACTTTGAGCGACGCTCATTTCCTTGAGAACGGCCGGCGCGAGGCATGACTGAATCAAAGATTTAACCCAGATAAGATAAAAGATATGATTTGAGACAATCTATGAATTTGTTAGAGGGCAAAAGCATTAATGAGCAATGATGAGCAAGAGAGGGGCAGGGATTGGGAGGCCGGTCTGACCGAGATAATAAGGTCGGTCTGACCGCCAGTACATGGTCGGTCGGACCGCCCATTTCCCACCGGTCTGACCGGCCTAGCAATTCGGGCACAAATCCCCTTTTGCACACAATTTCTCTATAATCAAAATTTGCCATATCAAATTGCATAGAGGCATGGGAAATAATATCACAAGGCTAACAATTGAGTTTAAAGAGGATTTAGCCTTGGCAAGATGACATGCATGCCCATGAACAAGAACCCTAACCCTAGCCTCCAAAAGGATGAAATCCATGGATTTAATCGGAGGAAATTCTTACCGGCAAGGGAAAATGAACCCGAGGTCGGACCGGAGAAGATCCACCGGTTGGACCGGCAAGAAGATCGATGAAACACGGTTTCAAGGGTTGGGAGCAAGTGAGGAGGAAAGAAACTCGGTTTGAGAGGAAAGGTAATAATAGAGGGGATAGAAAACTGAATAGAGAGGGGAGTTATAACCCTGCCCGAGCCCCGGTCTGACCGGCCATGTAGGCCCGGTTGGACCGACTCAGCAAGGGCGGTCGGACCGGCCATGTAGCCCGGTCAGACCGACAACACTCAAGCTCAGCAATAAAGTTTTAAAGCAACAAGAGGAGCATAAGTGAGAAATATAGCAAAATAATTTTGAAAAATTTCAAACTTTGCAGAAACCTAGTATAACTCCCAAGGTTTATAAAACATCAAGTTTTCAAATTTTTAAGTTCAAAAAGAAATCGTTTGCAGCCAAAGTTTTCAACACGTCCGAACTCTTGTCCGAACTCTTGTCTGAACTTTAATTCCTTGAATATCTTTTGATAGGATGCACAAAGTTAAAACATTTGAATACGAAAAATAATCGTTTTGTTTTGGACAAAAGTTCAAAATATGTCTTGAAATAAAATCATGGAAAAAATTCTTTTTTAACTCAAAAATAGGATTTTGAGGATACCAAAACTTTCGAATTTTGTTTTTCAACAAGCTGAGCAATTTCCAACATATAAGAGTAACCTTATACTCCCCCTTAATGTATAGCCTCAGAAACACATATAAGAGTACATGAACTTCAAATATGGCACTGCAATCATAAAAGCATACATATATGTCACAAGGATGGAAACTTCTAAAACTCACACATATGCATGATTTCAAGCCACATTTGAGAAGTCTATTATATTCAATTCATTCCTAAGCTTACAAAAGCGGGATTCATCAAGTGGTTTGGTAAAGATATCTGCTAATTGATCTTCGGTTCTAATGTGGCTAATGACAATGTTACCTTTGCCAACATGATCTCTTAGAAAGTGGTGGCGAATATCAATATGTTTGGTTCTAGAGTGTTGGACTGGATTGTTGGCAATTTTGATGGCGCTATCATTGTCACAAAGAAGAGGGACATTTGAGAATTCTATTCCATAATCAAGCAAGGTTTGCCTCATCCAAAGTAATTGAGCACAGCAACTACCCGCGGAGACATATTCTGCCTCAGCGGTGGAAAGGGCAACGGAGTTTTGTTTCTTAGAGGCCCAAGAAACAAGAGACCTCCCAAGGAATTGACACCCTCTAGAAGTGCTTTTACGATAAACTTTGCAACCGGCATAATCTGAATCGGAATAGCCAATTAGCTCAAATTTAGCACCTTTGGGGTACCACAAGCCTATATGGATGGAATGTTTTAAATATCTTAGAATTCTCTTGACCGCCATCAAATGACAATCTTTTGGTGCGGCTTGAAATCTAGCACACATGCAAACACTAAACATGATATCTGGCCTAGATGCGGTAAGATAGAGCAAACTACCAATCATGGATCTATATAATTTTTGATCTACTGGTTTACCTCCCTCATTTAGGTCGAGATGTCCGTTGGTCGCCATAGGGGTCTTGATAGGCTTTGCTTCCATCAATCCGAACCTTTTGAGAAGATCATGAATATACTTCGTTTGGCTCACAAAGGTTCCATTCTTGAGTTGCTTGACTTGAAGTCCAAGGAAGAAACTCAATTCTCCTATCATGGACATCTCAAATTCCCTAGACATCATATCACCAAAAACTTTGCACAATTCTTCATTAGTAGAACCGAATATAATATCATCAACATAGATTTGACAGACAAAGAAATCATCATTGATTATTTAAGTAAACAAGGTAGTGTCGACTTTACCAATTTTAAAACTCTTTGAGAGGAGAAAATCTCTCAATCTTTCATACCAAGCTCTAGGAGCTTGTTTTAGGACCATAGAGAGCTTTTGAGAGTTTATAAACGTGATTAGGATTTTTAGGATTCTCAAAGCCAGGTGGTTGTTCAACAAAAACTAGTTCGGCTATTTCGCCATTCAAGAAAGCACTTTTCACATCCATTTGATATAACTTAATATCAAAACATGAAGCAAAAGCAAGTAAGATGCGAATAGCTTCAAGTCTAGCAACGGGAGCAAAGGTTTCACCAAAATCCAAACCTTCGACTTTAGTGAATCCTTGTGCTACCAATCTTGCCTTGTTTCTCACGACCAACCCGTTTTCATCTTGCTTGTTCCTAAAACCCACTTTGTTCCAATTACGTTGTGCTCCTTGGGTCTCTCCACCAATGTCCAAACTTTGTTTCTTTCAAAGTTGTTGAGCTCTTCATGCATAGCATTTACCCAATCCGGGTCATTTAGAGCTTCATCTACATGTTTAGGCTCAATAGAAGAAACAAACGAGTAATGCTCACAAATAGAAGCAACACGAGATCTAGTTTGAACAC
>JAAALK010000285.1:87715726-87860177 GCA_019279435.1 Zizania palustris
CCTGTGTTAGTTCTGCTTTTGAACAGGCAAATGAACACGACATGGAACAGACCTTATTCGAAGAAGAAGATCCCGGAGAATTCGAGGATGAACCCCTACTACCCTCGACATCAACCCCCGAAGCTGACCCCGCTTCAACTACTTCGGCACGAGGTCCCGAAGCGACTACCTCGACATCGGTCATCTTAGATCACTCCAACGCACAAGTTGAGGGGGAGACTGCATCCCGCCGCGAGGCTCCACATCATGTTCAAAGGATGCACCCTCCCGAGCAGATCATTGGTGAGCTTGATCAAAGGGTAACACGTTCTCATGCTCATTTCATTGATTCCGCTTTTGTTGCTTCTTTCGAGCCCTTAGATGTTAGTCATGTACTTTCTGATTCTAGTTGGATCAATGCCATGCATGAGGAACTTGGAAATTTTGAGAGAAACCAAGTCTGGTCTTTAGTTGATCCTCCACCAAATGTTCATTTCATTGGAACAAAATGGATTTTCAAAAATAAACAAGGGGAGGATGGGACTATAGTTAGAAACAAGGCTAGACTTGTCGCTCAGGGCTTTTCTCAACTAGAAGGGATTGATTTTACTAAAACTTTGCACTTGTTGCTCGTCTTGAGGCCATTAGGATTTTGCTTGCCTTTGCGACCTCCCGGGGATTCAAACTCTATCAAATGGATGTCAAAAGTGCTTTTCTTAATGGCTTCATAGGTGAAGATGTTTATGTAAAACAACCCCCTGGTTTTGAAAACCTCAAGTACCCACATAAAGTCCTTAAACTTCATAAGGCTCTTTATGGACTCAAGCAGGCCCCTCGGGCTTGGTATGATAGACTTAAGTCTTTTCTGCTTGAGCGGGGGTATTTGATGGGCTCTGTTGATAAAACCCTGTTTACTCTCAAGCATGGCAAAGATTTCCTCCTAGTGCAAATTTATGTGGATGATATCATCTTTGGTGGCTCTTCTCATGCTTTGGTTGCCGAGTTTGCAGATACCATGAGCAGGGAATTTGAAATGTCGATGATGGGTGAACTCACCTTTTTCCTTGGTTTGCAAATCAAGCAAAGCAAACAAGGTACTTTTGTCCACCAGACAAAGTACACCAAGGACCTGCTCAAGAAATTTGACATGGCTGATGCGAAGCCCCTCGCCACTCCAATGGCTACATCTGTAGCATTGGATCCTGACGAAGATGGAGAAGCCGTAGACCAGAAGGAGTTCCGAAGCATGATCGGCTCCCTCCTCTACTTGACTGCTACGAGGCCGGATATACACTTCGTTGTGTGTCTGTGCGCTCGTTTTCAGGCTTCACCACGAGCTTCGCACCGCCAAGCGGTAAAGCGCATCTTAAGGTATCTCAAACACACCCTTGAATTTGGCATATGGTATTCAGCATCTTCATCTTTATGTCTTCGAGGTTATTCCGATGCGGATTTTGCTGGGTGTAGGATTGATAGGAAGAGTACCTCTGGTACTTGTCATTTTCTGGGTACTTCTTTGGTTTGCTGGTCTTCCCGCAAACAGTCTAGTGTTGCACAATCAACGGCTGAGGCCGAATATGTTGCTGCAGCTAGCTGTTGTTCTCAGATTTTGTGGATGGTTTCCACTTTGCGGGATTTCGGGTTAGATTATAAGAGTGTTCCACTTTTCTGTGATAACACTAGCGCTATTTGTATTGCAAACAACCCGGTTCAGCATTCCAGAACCAAACACATTGATGTGCGATATCATTTTCTCAGAGATCACAATGAGAAGGGTGATATTGAACTTCAATATGTTGATACCCAACACCAGCTTGCCGACATTTTCACAAAACCCCTCGATGCTTCTCGATTTGCTTACTTGCGTGGGGAACTTGGTATTTGTCACCCTTACGGCATTTTGTGAGGGGGAGCAGATTTACATGGATGTGCATTTGATAATTGTGGGTTGAAATTGCATTTACATCTTTTGCATCTATATGCCTGATTGTAATTCATGAAGTCATGACAGCTCAGCTCTTTTTAATTCTTCTGAAACATTCATGTGCATGATGTTTTCTTTTCAAAATCAAATCGTGCTCACTGCTTAGTCTTGAATCTAGCATGTTTAGGCAGGACTGCTTTAGCTATCTTTTAACTGCTTGATAGCAAGACACATTTCTTTGGATGCTAAAAATTGCAACTTGAAAAATTGTTCTACATCTTCATGGATATTCATAAAATGCCAAACAATTGGTTCATTTAGTTAAAATCAAAAATTCCATGATTTGCAGGCTTCAAGTGAAAAGATCCAGGTGGATTTGTTTGTCGCACTACTCTATTCTAGACTGCTTTCCATTGCACATTGGTCTGAACTGGAATAGTATAGTGTATGCCAAAATCATTGCTTTAAGCTTCTAATAGCTTTTATGCCTAGGCTTGGCCTGATTGGAAAGTATAAGGTGGACAAACAAATAACCCCTGGCACTAAGAAAGGAACAACAAAATTCATTGATCATCAAGGTTGTTTTTCATGCTCCATTTGAACTGATCTTGTCTGTCTAGAGTAGAACTTAACTAGCTTTGCGCAGTCCCTGCTTTTACTTGTCTAGTTTCCTTGACTAAGTGGTGATGCTTTTATTTCAAAAATGATCAAATCCCATGCTTCATCATGCTTTTAGAGAATGTTAATTTGAGCTGAGCACATGATACTTGGTATTACATTGGCATATTTTTGCTTTATATGTCTTTGCAATTCTGCTCATTTCCACGCTATGCATCTTTTTCATGCTCCTTGATGCTTGCATTGCCAAAGGGGGAGAGATTTGCTACGTTCTCTGAACTAGATTTGCTACGTTCTCTGCCGCAAGGGGGTATAATTTCCAAAGGGGAGAAAATTTGACATAAAGGGGGAGAAGGTTCTTTGTTGCCAAAAGGGAAAACTTAACTCAGGGGGAGTTTTTATTGCCGAAGGGGCTTTTACTCTTTAGAAAAGGGGGAGGAAAATTCTTTTGTCAAGTGACATGATTTGGCTCTTTTCTGAGTTTTTATGGTCACTTGTGTGCTGAAATTTTTCATATTTTCTTGGATTTAAAGTTGGTTGTCAATGCACTCATCAAGGGGGAGATTGAGAAACCAAGTGTTGGTTTCGGTGCTTGTGATGAGTGATTGACATGCTTTTACCCTCAGGTTCGAAGGGGTACCTCCGAAGGCGGTTCGGAGGTTGTACCTCTGAAGGGTGTTCGGAGGCTAAACCTCCGAAGGGTGTTCGGAGGTGGTTTCACCGAAGTATGTTCGGTGGTTGGTTGATGCAGCTATTGCAGCGGAGTGTGCGTGTCGGAGGGGTCCGACAGTACACGATGACTGGGTTTGTACCGAAGGCTTCGGTACTTTGGGCGGTACACCGGAGTGTGTGTCGGAGGTTGCTAACCCGGAGAGGTCTCCGGAGTACTGGATACACTTGTCTGTTTGTCTGTGGTGAGCAGGGACTTCGGAGGCGATGGACAGGTTCGCGGCAGGTGAACCTGGGTCAAGCGGGAAGCTTGATGCCAGGGGAGCGGGGAGCTCCGTCACGGTGGCTGCGAAGGGGGTCCGGGTCGGTCCTCGGGTCGAGGTGTGCCAGGTGAAGGCAGAGAGTGCGGAGCGTGGCTCCGGGTGAAGGTACTCCGAGACAAAGTCCTCGGAGGTGAGGCACTTCGAAGGTACTCCGGATGGAGTGACTTCAGAGTTGGATGGATCAAGTCCTCTGCGGAGGCAAGGAGTTCGAAGTGTGCTCTGGAGGGAGACATTCGAAGGTGTCCGACGAAGGTCTCAGAAGTCGAGGCGCATCGAAGGCATGGTCCGAGTGAGGCTCGTCGAGGAGTGTGCTCGGGGAGAGACACTGCGACGAAGGGCTCATGGAATGCTTCGTGCGGAGGCCTTGGACGAAGGAGGGACTTCGAAGGGTGGTACTCCGAAGGTGGGGCTTCGGAGTGTGAAAGGCTTCGGAGCGAGGCTAGCTCCGGAGTGTGGTTGTCTTGTGGTGCTTCGGCCTGCATGGCTTCGGTACACGGACTGACGGAGTTCGAGCTAGGTGGAAGCTGCGAAGCCGTGGTGGTCCACTCCGGAGGTGTTGGTGCGAAGGCCCAAGGGCTTTGATGGCTTCGGCTCAAAACCGTCACTGTATCGAAGGCTGACTTCGGTGAAGCGAAGGCCGTTTGGCTCAAGGCTTCTCATCGAAGCTACCGCACCCCTCGCGTGTGAAGGGGGGCTTCGGAAAGGTCAAAGGCTGCAAGTCTGACAGGGTCTGCTCTGCAAAAAGCTAGCGCTGTCCCCTCTGCAAAGGCTGACAGAGAAGCCTCCAATAAAGTTGACTACCTTTTGTACCCCTCAGTTCTGTAGAGACAAAACCAATGTAAACCCTAGGGGTAAAGTAGTCAATTCCTTTGGGTGAACTGTGGGCTATAAATATGGGGGCTCGGTAGGTAACATTTAACACTTTGAGCATTTACTGTTGAGCTCCTGTACTAGCCACACACTTCGTTGTATTCATCCAGAGTTCAATTTTATTGTGTTCCTTGTTCAAGCGGTGAAGCCCTGCCTCTGTGTGCTTTTTGCTTGAGCTCGCTTTACATACCTCGCTAGTTGTAGTACACCGAAGCCTGTCTAGGCGAAGGGTGTTTTGTGCGAAGTGTGTTTTTCAGTGTGCTGTCGCTCTGTGTAACAGGAGGCAAGACCTCGCTGCTTACTAGCGAACCCCTGATCGAAGCCCGTTCTACTTCTTTTGTCGAAGCCCCTAGCGAAGTCTATTAGTGTGCGTTTAGACCTTCGTGTACGAAGCCCAGCACCAGTTGCTGCTGCCAAGTACTTGGTCGAAGTCCTCAGTGGGGTGTCCACTCTTGCGAAGGGTGAAGTGCGAAGCCTGCTCGAAGCACCCTGTGTGCGGAGCCTGCACTGACTTAGCAGAGTAGATTTTCGAGGGTTGTTAGTGGAGCGAAGTCTTCTTGGCTTCGGACTTTTGGACCTGCGAAGCTTGTGTTCGGAGCTGTCAAGGGACCTCCGAACCAGACCTCCGAAGGTAGTGTTCGAAGCATGTTCCGCAGAAGACTGAACTGAAACCGAAGGCTAGTTTTTAGCCCGAAATTTTAAAAGCTCCCATTCACCCCCCCCCCCCCCTCAGGTCGCCGTTTCCGGTCCAACATACCCATTAGACTTGTGGTTAGTACGGAAGTGTATGACAATGGATCCCATAGACTGGTCGTTATAGTGCCCCGGGTGCGACTAACAAATGGCCTCGCTTGCACCCTAAACCCACCATTCTAACATATTAAACCATAAATCCAAGACCAACAGAATTCTAGGGGTGAGAGAAATCACGGGGTTCATATAATAGAATCAAAGTATCTACGACTCATTTTTATCCTATAGCGATTGTGTCGATACATTGGACACTATCTAATAATAATACTATTATGGTGAAAAGGAGTTTAGGCTCGATAGCATGGCTTGGGTTTGCACATCAAGGTCGGGGATCTAAATAATTATAATGTAAGGCTTTCAATTTGACTAATGCATTTATAACCTATGGGTTTTAGCAATATTTAAATAAAACTAGGTTCAATATGCTCAAAATTTGTGGTGGTGACTTGCCTTGTTTGGCAAAGGGTGATGGTGGAACCTCAGGGAAGTACTCTGACTCCTCGGCGGCGGTGTAATCTTCGCGACAAGCAAAATGAGAATAATAAAAAATTAAAACAATGAAAAATCACAGTACAAATATATAAATTTTATTGGATAAACATGAAGAGAATACAAAGATGAATTTTCTGAAATTTGAATGGTCAAATTGAGTTAATTTGAAGAAGTTATGAATTTTTAAAGTTTAAAAAAATTTCTGGAATTTATTTTAATTTTAAATCAGCTGCCGGTCCACGGTAAACAGAATCCACCGTGAACTCGCGTACTGTGCTATGAGCCGGAGCACGGATCGTCGTTGGATCGCGATTGGCGCGCGCGGGCAGGGCAAGGGTTTTAAGTGAAATCGGACGACTGATAACGCACGATACCCTTTCGATCGAACGAACAACCCAGATCAAACCCGAGCAGGTTTTAACCCTAGCCATCCAGATCCAATCGAATGGCTGTGCGCGGATCCGACACGGCACGGGCAGTTACCCGGGTCGGTCATCATCTCCGGCGATGGCAGGGGCTTGTGGTCGTCGCGACAGCGACAACGATGGCCGATGATCGGATCTAAAGGCTGGAATGGAACTAGAATAGTACGACGAGCATGAGGGTACCAGATATGGGGCTCAGGGTCGTCAGGGCATGGCCGGCGACGAGCGGAGGCGGCGAATGTCTTCGGGTCATCGGCGGGGGCGGTGCTCCGGTGGACTTCCGGTCAGGCGAGGTCGTCGCCGAGGTCGGGGAGGCGACGGCGGTCACAGTGGTGTGGTCGACGAGGGCGGGGATGGGCTCCGGAGACGGCGAGTGGTGACTGGAGGCGGAACAGAGGGACATTGCTAAATGGCATGGCAGAGCGTTCGGTAAGCACTGGGACTACAATTTTTCATGAGGACCAAATGTAGCGGTGGTCGAGAATCTTATAGGGGCGCCAGTAGTAAAGATGGCAAGCGTAAACATGGAAAGGGGTTTCCATATTTTATGTTGAACCTTCCATGCATGAAATCCAGGTGATTTCGGGGCGATTACGTGTCGAGTAATTGGGGGAAATGGTCATGAGATCAACAGGATTTCAATTCTATCATCAATTGGAGGAAAGGGGCGTGGCGAAGGTGGATTTGGCAACCTAGGGTTTCAGCCGAAAAGTTTGGGGGCGACGGTGACGCGGGGAAATCGAAGCTGACAGGGCGGGGCCACTGTCAGCGGGCGGTCGCGGGCACGACAACGATCGGCGCCGACAAGTGGGCTAAGGGCTTGGGCGCGCACGGTGAGAGGGAGTAAGACTGACAGGTGGGCTCCACCTGTTATGGAGGGGCGCGGGGCTTGAGTGGGGTGGGCCGGCTTGTGGAGGGAGAAAAGGAGGTTGCGGTCCAATACTATTCAAAATTCATTTCCAAATAAAAATAATTGTAGAAAATAGTTTATAAATTATGAGTTACTTGCAAAGGTTCTAAAAAATTATAAAAATTCTCAAAAATACATCT
The DNA here is from genome assembly GCA_019279435.1 of Zizania palustris. Taxonomy (NCBI): domain Eukaryota; kingdom Viridiplantae; phylum Streptophyta; class Magnoliopsida; order Poales; family Poaceae; genus Zizania; species Zizania palustris. The sequence continues at coordinate 87,722,830 of JAAALK010000285.1, forward strand.
TGGTCTTAAGAACATAATATAATTTTTTTAGATCATGGTTTGGATTATTTATCTAGAGTTTTATTTATTTGGAATTTTTCAGCTTATAGAAAATCAAAAATAATTCTTTTTCAGAAAAATTATATTTATTAATTTATTTTTATGTTTGAAAATTAGAGCTGTTACACAAACATCATCACACTTTACAGACACGGACAACTAAACAAATATCCGTCACTTTACATATATATATATCGAGTCTGTCTGCCTAACTAATACGAGCCCAACCAAATTCAGACAACAAAGGAAACGCCAACTTGTTCCCATGGCCGAAGCTCGCGGCTCACGAGCTCCTGTAGTCCTGTTACGTATACCGGAGTAAGTCTGACAGCAGGGTTGATCGTTTCTAGGCTCTGAACTTTTTTGGAGCCTGAGGCTGCTCAACCACTTGCCTGATTAGTTGACCAACTTGTACGAGTAGGTTGTAACACGTTGTTTCGTCGAAACGAAAAGCTAAGCTCCTCGAGCAAGTCCTGTACGCCCACATCTCGTCCATCGATTCCCTGCCGCTTTGTTGTACGGCGAGTTATGAGCTAAACAAAGATGACGAGGATAGTGGACAATTTGTCACCTTCCTCGATGACTAAACAAACCACTATGAACAGTGAATGCGGAATGCCCCAGATAAACCAAACCAAAGCATTCCCAAGAATCATAGATAGTATCCCAGTTTTTAAACGCAGCTGTAGAGGACAAGTTGGGAAACAAAGGAGAGAGATTCTCCCTGTACATGCCAGAGCCCGGAGATTCCGAGAATCTGGACGGTAAAACACATGGCTGCGAAGCCCGTAGTAGGTTAACGAGTTACTAAGGCTTTACGGTATAGCATCTGCTTTCTCCGGAGGAGATAATAATTTTAATTTAATACCACGTAATTCTACATACATACACATAAAAATAGATTATTATTATTGGGGAAAATACTTTTACCTTAACAAGATCTAGTAACAAGCATCCTTTAAATATAGAGGTCCGCACTTCGTCTTTAATCAACTCAAAATCTCCTTGCAAGACGATGACCGAAGCCCCTCAACGAGTTGAAGCCTTCTTCGTTAATAGAAGACTTCAGGGCTTGAAATCATTTGAAGGTGACGTCTAAACCGCAGGCTCCGCAACCTGTCCGAAGTGATGTGAGTCCTGAAGGTTATTACCCTTATGTAATTCATTGTTCCACACTGTAATAATCGGTTGTATGTAAGGGTGAATTAGTATTACCATATTATTACTGTGTCTATAAATACATTCCTCTTTGTGAAGTAGAGGGGATCGAACTTTCATAAGTTATATTTAATATAACTCCTGTTCGAAAGCTATTATTTATTCGGAGGCTTTGAGGATAGTTCGAACCTTAGCAAATATTTTAAATCCTTCCAGATTCTAAAACTTTTAAATCTACTGTGTACTTCTGAATTACACCAATAGTTACAAATCATCTTATTTAAATTTGAGCTATTAGATCAACAATAATGAACGATCCACAATCATTTAGTTATACCTTTAAACTCTCCTCGTATAATATTAGGATATTAAATTTAATAATTGTATCATAATCTACGTAATAACACCGTCTAAAATTTAAAAATATCAACTTCGATTTTAGCTTACAGAATTACGAGGATAAGGACGGAGTAATAAATCCCAGCATGGTAACCGATATCGGATGCCGGCCTCCGGCCGCACAACACCCTCTACGTCCAGGTCCGTCCCGAATCTCAAAGCGCCCAAACTATATGCGCTTGTTTGCAGAACGGGCTGGGCGGCGAGTCCGACGTGTTGCTGGACCCCCACAACACGTTATAGAATTACAAGAAATTCGATTTTAGGTTATAGAATTACGAGATTGAGTATGGAGTAATAAATCCCAGATATCGGATTGAGAGTGCCGCCGTGGTCCGCGTGCGTGAAAGCGACGACTCCTGTGGCATGGCAACATTCTTACACCCCTATGGCGACATCGTCGGAAACCTGTACGTGTGGTCTGGCCTCGCCCTCTGGCCTGCTCAGCGTAGCAATTATCTCCTTTTCTAGGGAAAAACCGAATCAGTTTTTCCTGCACGCAGACTCGCACAAGTATACATTATATATAAATCAGCACGAAACTGTGTCTGTCCTTTGGATATGGTTTTTTTTCCTCCCTGTCTGGTGTCTGCAACTCTGCACATATATGTCGAACTACCTAACGGCTATTATTCTCGGAGAAAAGAAGATGGAGTCCACGTGATCACATATTTCACTCTATACATCCTGTCCTTCGTTGTCATCGTTGCCAATTCGCTGGGTTTACGACTGTGACCCGTGAGGGGCGCTATAAATACACGCTAGTACTAGGCCCGGTTGCGTTGCATTGGTTGTTCGTTTCGTCGTCTGGTGGCCATGGGTTCCCTCGCTGCCGTCGACCAGCCGTTGCCGCCGCTCAGGTACCCTCCGGCTCGCCGCGACGGTGACATCGTTGACGACTACCATGGAGTTCTTGTGCCGGACCCCTACAGATGGTGAGTCTTCATATCATCATATGTATGTATTGCTCAATTCTCACCTGGTTTGTTTAGGAAAACTCTGTGTTTGTTTGCATCCCTGTCCAGAAACCGTAGTGCGACTATCATCTGTTCAGCTGTTTCTGACATTTATCCGAAGTCTTCTATATAGTTTGAATGAATCTAGACAGTGGCACTGTCTAGATTCATTGTATTATAAAATATTAAATTATATTTTAGATAGTTAAAATATTATAGAGCAGATAGAATATTATTTTATGACAAGAATTCAAGAAACAGTGTCTTGGTTAGCATTTCCCTTCAGCAAACAATCTTCCTATGTGAGATGCATTATTCCCTTATACGTTAGAAAGACAGACAAATTACATGCTAAATCTCATAAGAATTGCAAGCTGGGACTCGGTTGAAAGTAGGAAGCTATTAGGAGCATACGATTCTTGCGTTCATTCTCAGCTCGTCAGAAACAAAGCGTGCATTTTGGTGTTGTTTCTGAACCGTGTGGCTGATCACCGGTGCATGCGTGCGTCGCCGGGGTGAAGGATGGAGGAGCTGGAGTCGGAGGAGGTGAAGGAGTTCGTGGACGCGCAGGCCGCCGTGGCCGACGCCGTGCTCTCCACCTGCGGCCACCGCGGCCGCCTGCGCGAGCAGCTCACCGCGCTCTTCGACCACCCGCGCTACCGCGCCCCGTTCAAGCGCGCCGGCAGCTACTTCTACTTCCACAACGCCGGCCTCCAGCCGCACAGCACCCTCTATGTCCAGGTCCGTCCCGAATCTCAAAGCGCCCAAGCCTGCTTCCCCCTTCCCATTTCAGCTCAGAAAAAATAAAAGGAAAAGAAAATTAACTCTGACGCTTCTGAAACTGTTGCGTGTTTGAAGAACGGGCTGGGCGGCGAGCCCGACGTGTTGCTGGACCCCAACACGTTCAGCGACGACTCCACGGTGTCGCTCGCCATGGTCGGCGTGAGCGACGACGGCGAGCACCTGGCGTACGGCACCAGCGCGAGCGGCAGCGACTGGGTTACCATCCGGGTGATGCGCGTGCGCGACAGGCAGCACCTGCGGCGCGACGAGCTATCCTGGGTGAGCTAGCTGAGAGCTGCTACCTGACGAACTGTGCTCTTATTAGCCTCTTATTGCTCCATCGATTCAGTAAAATTAACTGTGGCGTGTGGCTGTGAATTCTCGAAACCCAGGTGAAATTCTCGCGCATCGCGTGGACTCGTGATGGGAAGGGGTTCTTCTACTCTCGTTTCCCAGCTCCGAAGTAAGTGTCAACACAGTAGGAGTCTAGGAGACAAGGAGTGTCATCAATTTTGAACGAAAATATGCAACTTCATGGGGCCGGTGGTGTGGATGAGCAGGCATAATGGAGCGGTTTTGGGCGCTGGGATAAAGACTAGTGTCAACCTCAACCATGAAGTCTATTACCATTTTCTTGGAACTGATCAGTCAGAGGACGTGCTGTGCTGGGAAGACCCTGACCACCCGAAGTACATTTATACCCCTGAAGTTTCAGAAGATGGCAAGGTATATACAAGGAAAATTTTACAGGGCTTCTAAAAAATGTGAACCATCCATTTTTAATAATTTAATGGTCTAAATTTAAACTGAAAAAAATATATTACCTTTTAATTTTTTTCTTTTTCCCTCTACCCTTTCTCTCTCTTCCTCTTCTTCTCCCTTTCCTTTTCTCTTCCTCTTCTTCTCCCTTTCCTTTTCTCTTCCTCTTAATGGATGGCTAGCTGGCCGGGTGCGGCGGTGATGGGGAGGGGAGGGGTGGCAGGGCCAACCGGGACGACGACAGAGGCATATGGCACCACGGCGGTAAGATGGCGTCACGACATCAACGGTGGGGGCAGCCGAGCGGTTGGGCGCCGCGTGACTGGGACGAGGAGGGGTGGCGAAGGCGACCGTGGCGACTAGGGTGGGGAGGGGTGGCGGGGGGGTGCGGCGATGCGGGCCATGACAACGGGGGCGGCCACGACAATTGGGGTGATGGGAGCGATGACGGCGCAACAAGGGCCACGACGATGGGGCGGTCGGGTGGCGGGACATCGTCGCGACGACGGCAGGGGTGTCGCACAACGGGGACGGGCGACAGCGGCAGCAGTGCGTCGTGGGACGACGGCAAGGCTTTGCGCTAACCACGAGTAAAGAAAGAAGAGGGAGGGAGTAAGATAATAAAAGGGATCGTTACGATACCCCCGTTACCTCCCTACGAGATAATAGGTTTAAAGAATCTTGGCCATTGATTAAAGGCATTTAAAATAAATAATTAAAAATAAAAATGGTTAACCGGCTCTAACCGGTAACCCTATCTACCTTCCGTATCCATTTCTCCTGAGAATTCATGATAAATTTAAAAGTTTTTATTTTTTATTTTTTTTTGAAAAAAACATAAAATTTGAAAAAAATAGAACTCTTCAAATTTATTTTGAAATGTTTTTTTGAAGAGTTATGAAATAAAATTTTGAATTTTCAAAGTTTGTTTTTATTTTTAAAAAAATCTGAAAAGAACATAAAACTTTGAAAATTTCAAAAAATATCAAAACTCTTCAAAATTTATTTTCAAATGATTTTATGAAGAGTCTGAAATAAATTTTATAATTTTCAAAGTTTATTTTTATTTTTAAAAAAAAATTCTAAAAAGAACAAAAAACTTTGAAAAATAAAAAAAAACAGAACTCTACAAAATTTATTTTAAAATGATTTTCTGAAGAGTTATAAAATATAATTTTGAATTTTAAAAGTTCTCAGTTTTTTCATAAATTTTTTAAAAAATAAAAATCTTTCAAAAGTCTACCGTGCATTATCCAGAAAAGAAATTTCAAAAGATTTTTTGAATATTTGTGAAATAAATTTTCGAATTGTCAAATTTCTTTGTTTTTTAAAATTGTATTCGTGTCATATGCCATAAATTAAGGGATTTCAAAATATTTTTGGCAAATGAAGGAAAGAAATATATTAAACGCATGGAAAGAATTTATTTTGCATGCATTTCGGATCTCACATTTAGGAAAAAGAAGTTAATATGACTTGTACCTCTAGGAGGTAACAAATCACCTATTTTAAATCTGAGTCGTCCAATCACATGGATTGGACTCCGGCTGATAAAATTTTGGAGTACTATAAAAATTCCCTAATAAAAACATTTTTTAATTTTTTTAATTATATTTAATCAATGGTTGATATTTATTTTACCTCTTACCTTCTCATAGATGAAAATGGGGCACCCTAAAAACTCCCATATACTGGCACTCAACTAAGCAAGAATTCTGCAGTAGTCAATCTTGCAGCAGAGACAAGTTAATTTTTTTTTCTGATTCTTTTGTGAGTTGCAGTATGTGATTCTGTCAGTCGCTGAAACTTCAGAGCCGGTCAACAAGTTGTACTACTGTGACCTCTCAGCTCTCCCTGACGGTCTGCAAGGCATGAAAGGAAGCCATGGCATGCTTCCCTTCGTTAAGCTCGTGGATGAGTTTGAGGCATACTACGCACTCACCGCCAACGACGACACACAGTTCACCTTCCTCACTAACAAAGATGCTCCGAGGTACAAGTTGTCGAGAGTTGATATCAACGAGCCACACATCTGGATGGATGTTCTCCCTGAAGACGAGAAGGCTGTCCTTGAATCGGCTAGCGCTGTCCATGGGGACAAGCTTTTGGTGAACTACCTGTCGGATGTCAAATATGTCTTGCAGATGAGGAGCTTGGTTACTGGGGAGCTGCTCCATGACATACCCATTGACATTGGTAGTGTCAACGGGATTTCTGGCAGGCGTGTTGATTCAGAGGTGTTCATCGACTTTGCTAGCTTCCTTACTCCAGGAATCATCTATAGGTGTGATGTCAGCAAGGAGACTCCAGAGATGAACATATATAGAGAAATCTCAGTTGCTGGCTTTGATCGCACAGAGTTTGAAGCAGAGCAGGTAAATTATGTGATACTATTCACTCTTGGCTGATACCTGAACATGCAGGAGGCAGGAGCATAATGCATCTGTATCATTTGTTTCTAATTAGTCTGGCAATTATGTCTGTCATTTTTTCAGGTTTTCTACCCTAGCAAGGATGGAACCAAGATCCCCATGTTCGTCGTGTCCAAGAAAAACATCGTTCTTGACGGATCACACCCAACTCTGCTCTACGGGTACGGTGGCTTCGGCATGAACATGACACCCCACTTCAGCGTCCCTCGCATCGTTCTCATGCGGAATCTAGGGTTCGTGTCGTGCATCGCCAACATCAGAGGCGGCGGAGAGTACGGGGAAGACTGGCACAGAGCAGGGTCTCTCTCCAACAAGCAGAACTGCTTCGATGATTTCATCGCCGCCGGTGAGTTCCTCGTTTCTGCCGGATACACAAACCCAGACAGGTTGTGCATCGAGGGTGGAAGCAACGGAGGCCTTCTTGTAGCTGCCTGCATCAACCAGGTAACTAGAGCTCGTGTCTCGCTGTAACTTTCTTCAGTTCCAGTTCACTGCAGAATATTGAGCGGAAACTCTCTGTGGGTGCAGCGCCCTGATCTTTTCGGCTGTGCTCTAGCTCACGTGGGTGTCATGGACATGCTTCGATTCCACAAGTTTACCATAGGTTCGAATCGTTCGATTTTATCCCTGAAACCCCTATAAAAACTTGATTTTTACACTGCAAAATGTCGTCTCATCATTGTGCTTGAACAATGTTTGCACACAGGCCGTGCATGGACTTGTGATTTCGGTTGCTCGGAGAACGAGGAAGAATTCCAGTGGCTTATCAAGTATGACACCCTGCAATTCTCTGAAAGACGAAGGATTTTGATCTTTTTGTCAGTCACTGTACGTGCATTACTACCACAAACTCCTTATTTGTGCTAGGCCAAATGAACGTGCAGGTACTCTCCCCTCCACAACGTGAGGCGCCCGACGGAGAAAGACGGAGGCAGCCACCGCCGCCGCCGACACCAGCAGTACCCTTCCACCATGCTGCTGACGGCGGACCACGACGACCGCGTCGTGCCGTCTCACACGCTCAAATTCCTCGCGGTACGCTACCGCCTCGCTCCCCAAGTCACCATTGCCTCTCTCGTGGGTGTTTTTTTTACTCCGAACCTGACGAACCTGTTCTTGGGCAAGAACAGACGATGCAGCACGTCCTGTGCACGAGCTTGGACGACAGCCCGCCGCAGACGAACCCGATCATCGCCCGGATCGACCGCAAAAGCGGACACGGATGCGGCCGCTCCACGCAGAAAATCGTAAGGCGAAATCTTGCTCATCTGCGTCGCATTTTTTTTTGTTTGTTTTCCTACTGCTTTAGCTGAACTTTGCTCCGTTCTGGGGATGTGCCAGATCGACGAGGCTGCGGACAGGTACTCATTCGCGGCAAAGATGATGGGAATCTCTTGGACCGACTGAAACCTCCGAGAGCACTGTGGGCTAATCAGATATTCAGAGATGGCTCCCAGCTACCGTCGATGCTGAAACTTAAAACAGCAGGTGGCTCGTGATGTTGTAACTGGCCCTGTGGCTACAGTGATAGTGGTGTGGTTGATATACTTGCTATGGTAACGTAGGATACGACTATGGTCCGGTCATTCTAGACAGCGTAAAAAATTGGACGTTGTGTGGAGTTGTCCGATTTCATTTCTATATTTTCCTTTCTACGTGTCGGCCGTTCGGTCCGACCAATAGAGCTGAAACGTTCAGCTGGTTAAAACAGGTGTCTTGTAAATATAAAATATTTAAAGTCATATAATTGAAACATTTTGAAAGATGTTTTGAAACGTGTGTGTCCTGAAATATGAACGTGATACTATATTTTTGTTCTTTCGAATGGCCATTTGAATCACAATGAAATAAAACATTATTTTCCAGGAGTTGAAACAAATATCTACTGTAGTTAAAATAGTACTCCCACCTATTCATAAAAATAAATAAGTTGTTTTAAGGTTGTATTAAGAGTTGTTCAAAACAAATGGTTTTGTATTTTATTGTGTATTTTGAATAACTATATCTTTAATGTAGTACTACTTTTTTCCATTTATCGTGTTATGTTTACTCTCACGTTATATTTAATAAAAATAAACACGAAAAATACACACTAATTAATTGTTTATTGATATCATGTTTAAAATGACTTATTTTTATGAACCGGACGGGTACAAGTTATTGGCTGAAACAAGTGGCTACATGCTAGACCGAGTGAGTGTCCAATGAAGCGTCAGACACACGATGGCAAGCATTTTCATGTAAAACTAGCACGATGCTACAGATTAAAACATCCTCACAATATTTTTAAAATATATACACATAAATATATAATCAAATTGCTCTCCATATAAGTAATCATGTCACAACACATACTTGTATTTATATTACAAGTCACTCAACCATCAATATACAAAAAAGTGGCAAGTCATTTTAATCATTTTTTAATGTAAATCATGAGATAGATTATTACCATTCAATGTCGCATGGTATATACGCTTCTCTGGTAGCCCAAGATCTAAAAGAATAAGTTCCCCTGAAAAAACACATCAAATGTTAATGTGGTAGTTAGCATAGATCTTATAGATCTTGGATCATTGAAGGCAACCACAAACCATTTCCTTATGAAAACCGCTTGATGAAATCGCACAAAGTTTTCCTGCAATTGTAGCATAAAGACATAATCATTAACATTGGTTATAAGGCATAACAAACCATGAACTGGACATTATATTGTAAATTTTGATTCCAAACACACATCTTTTAGTTGAAAATCATCTGAACTGCACCAGGTCAATAACTATTATTCGGAATTGCCGTTGCCAGATGTTGAAATAGAATTTTTCCATGGAGTTGGCATAAACAACCTATCATTAGTTCTACCATGTACATATGCCGAACATTTTGCTGCATGATCGCATCTCTGTGCAGAATATACAACAAAAGGAGAAATAAATCTGAGAAATGAACACTTTGTGCACACTAATTTCTGAATGTTCAAACCATTACAAGAAAGAGGGAAGCGCTATAATGGTGGTGGCCTCTTGCTGATGCTTCCCATCGATCTCTGTAACTCTGTTGCCTCAACTCTCTCATCCACCCTACCCATCGTATCTGTACAAGTAGAATCGTCCATGCTCATGCCCGAAAGACATAGAAAACAAGAGAAAATTGATAATTTGCCATCATTAATTTTGGGCTTCAATTATTTGCTACCCTAAATTTTGGCTTCGATAAAATGTCACCCTAAACTTCATTATACTTGATTTTTTTACCATTCTATCTTATTTTAATTTATTTTTCATTTTTCTCTCCCTAAAAAAAGATCAATCTACGTAGTTAAAAAACATTTACTCGCTATGCATAAGTGTGGCGCTGTCATTTTCTAATCGAATGGATAAAATAAGAAGGATGGATTGGTCTTTTTCTAGAGAAAAAAAATGAGAATTGAGTTAAAATCTGATAGAATGGCAAAAAATCAACTAGGATAAAGTTTAGAGTGACATTTTATCGAAACCAAAGTTTAGAGTGGCAAATAATCGAAACGCAAACTTATCGATGATAAATTATCAATTTTCTTAGAAAAGGAAGGAAATCGATCTTATTCATTCAAATTTCTAACAGATTTACCTATTAATATAAATAAACGATGCTCCAATAGATTCAGTGACCAATTCAGATTCAAATCAACAGTATAAGGGATAGATTAGGGATTTGAGAAGCAGATTCATATCAGATTTACTTTTTTGCGAAACATTTCAGAATTCCTTACCTACTCATGGTGGCAACGTGGCAAACAGTCAATCAGGTGAGGAGAGACGGTGAGAGCTGAGGGGACACCGAGCCACCGGATGTCGATGCTGGCGAGGGGCAGCGGTGGATCCGCATGGACCGACACATGAGTGGAGGCCAGGGAGGAGCTATAGGGATAGCACTCAAGCAGGCATTGGCACGTTGCTAGGGCTGAGGTGGCGGGGCACCTGGGCTGTGGTAGGGAGGAGCGCAAGGGCAATGTCGTGCAGAGAGAAGGCAGAGCAGTGCTAGGGCTAGGTGGGGGTGGTGCGGCACACCATACATACAGTATGTGAGACAAGCATGTAGGGGTAGGTGAGAAGGTGAGCACAATGTACCATCATAAACTCCTCTTTTTAGAAGTATAAGATATGTCACTTTCTTATTACATTATTGTTAGTGAGCGGTGACACTAGTAATGGTAATAAAAGAAATATTTAGCATGACGAGGACCTAATGTCATTAAGATGAATATCGAAAATACAGCACGTACACACATAGGTGATGCCGATGAATGGTAATAGAAGAAATATGCAACATGATGACATAATATTTTTAGGATAAACATAAAAAATGTAGATGTGCCCATGTTTGTGACATTAGTAAATATTAATGCAAGAAATATGCACCTACATAAAAAAAATACAGACGTGCACGTACATGTGCACCCATTGATGACACTGGTGAATAGTAACAGAATAAATATGTAGCACGATGAGGACGTAATATTGTCGTGATAAACATTAAAAATGCAGACGTGCACGCACACATATCTTATCTTTTTTTAAAATATCTACATATCTGGTAACATTTGTTCCGAGAAAAGGTAACCAGCAAGCGTACAAGTCAAGCAGTTTGGACGCTGGCCCCAAATCGGCTGCTCGCGGTGCCGCCGTGCCGATTAACCAGCAGTTCGCCCTCCCGACTACGGAATCCCACGAATCCCATCCGCCGCCCCAGACCATCGCCGAGCGACCCGCCCACCGCGCGGACGGACGCGATGCCGAAGAAGATGGGCGTCAACTCCAAGGCGGAGGCGGCACGCGAGCGCCGCTCCGTCGCGGAGGCCGACCGACGGGAGCGCGTCGACCGGGCCAAGGAGGAAGAGTACTGGCGCGAGGCCGACGGTCCCAAGTCCCGCGCCGCGCGCCGCCGGGAGGAGGACGCCGAGAAGCGCGCCGAGGCGGTCGCCCGCAAGGCCGAGAACCGCCGCCTCGCCGAGGCCGAGGCCGAGGCTGCCTCCGCTTCCGCCTCCGCGCCGTCCAAGAGCGTCGTGCGCAAGGCCTCCCGCGTCGGTGTCCCGGCGCCCAAGGTCACTGAGGCCGAGCTCGCGCGCCGCCGCGAGGAGGAGCGGCTCCGCCTGGAGCGCGAGGCCGAGGTCGCTAAGAAGCGAGCAGCGCGCACCGCCGAGGAGGAGGAGTACGAGCGCGTCGTCTTGGTCGCCAACACCAACAGGGACGACTCCATCATCGAGGCCAGGTCAGTCGACGAAGCCATCGTGAGGATGTCGCTCGTTGACTCAGAGGCGGCCCTAGCCACCGATAAGCATCCCGAGCGTCGCCTTAAGGCATCATTCAAGGTATAGTTTTTTCCCCCAATGACCAAACTTTTTGTTTATTTGAACTTAATTACTGCCAGATTGTGTGAAATTGTGTTTAATTATCGACCTATCCTGTTTGGAGACAGTGAATTGAGCACCTCGCTACCATGTATGGACATAATAGCCACTGTTCTGGTTTCTAGCTTCTACCATCAGTCATCACTCACAACAAAGATTCTTCAACAAAAAAAATCACAACAGATGGAAGTGGAATTCTCATGTTATTATGCCATGCATTCATTTTCCCCTCTCCAATATTTTGATATATGTATATGTACAAAGCGCCTTAATCCAGTTCCTCAAATTGACATGGCATCCTAATTGGAAAAATGCAATGATAACTGCTAGTTAGGTAACTAAGTTCCGTAGCAACACCCAACACATTTACTCATTAGACAATCTTACTGTTATTTAACTCAAACTTGGGTTGGCCTGATTGTCAGCATATGATTATTTAGTTATTCGACTTACTAGGATTTTTTTTGTGCCATGGCTAGACCTTTCAAAAGAACTACTATCCAGTGCTTGAATGTGTTACAGGCATTTGAAGAAGCAGAACTCCCTAAGGTGAAGGAAGAAAAGCCAGGCCTAACACTTCATCAGTACAAAGACATGATATGGAAGCTATGGAAGAAGTCTCCAGACAATCCTCTTAACCAGGTTTGTTCACATAAAGATATTTCTTTCAGCATGTTCGTGCTATTTAGTATGGCACATCATATGTTATAGTTGTCTATTTTAAGTTGTCTGCCTTATCGTTAAAACATGTTATTTGAAACTGTATTGCCTAAAAGCCGCCAACCAAAAAGGTTTGTAATTGTGGTCATCAATGTACACAGAATGGATGCAAATTATTTGGGTATCACTATAGATGGGCAAATGGCCCGAGCCCGTTGGGCCAGCCCGAAGCACGGTGTTGGCGTAAAAGATTACGCTAACAGGTTTAGGAAACTAAGTATCTGACAAACGAAGTATTTGTTTGAGTAAACTATTCTAAGCCTCTGAGATGGATAATAACTTGAGATAGTTCGAAGTGTGTATTGAATATATGAGTATTCGATACCCTTTACAGAGTGAAGAGGGGTATTTATAGACTGAATACATGAGAAAATACTTATTTACCCTCTAATTACAACCGACTAAGAAGATACTGTTTAATATTCTTCATAGGGGTAAAAGAGTAAAATATTAATCTAATTAGAGAGAAGATAAATCTTCTGTCTTCGCTGGCAACCCCCCTTCGGGTGAAGAGGCTTCTAAAGGGCTCCGTTGCGTCGAAGCCTTGACGGAGGTCTCCGTTGTTTAGGACTCCGAATACGAAGGGACTTTGCTGCTTTTAGGATCTTCAGAGATCAAAATTCTTGACTTCGTTTCTTCTGCTTGTGTCAACATGAAAATGTCCCAAGCACAGCACGACCCAACATGAAGCCCGGGCCGTGCTTGGGTCGCCACCCCGGCACAATGGGCCGACACGGGCATGGCCCGTTTAAAGGTCGACCCAACTAGACCGTTAACTTTATTTAAAATTTGAAATTGAAAAATATACAACTCAATTAAATTGCAAATATATGTCACATGCAATAACCGTTCTAGCGTTGCATGAGGCAATGTGTGGGCCCCAGCGCATGATATACATGCATACATGTACAAGCTTTATGTGATTCTGTCTTTTCCCATGCGTTGGCCAACGTGAATACGGGAGACCAGGCGACGTGCGCACGCGGAATGGCAGAATCGAGGCAACCTGTGCGCAGAACGACGAAAATGAGGCAACGTCGGTAGTTGGGCCGCCCGGCTCGATTAGCTCGACGGGCCAACCTGGCACGGCTAAACCCTCTCCGTGTCGTGCTTGGGCTCGCAATCCGACCCACAGGCGGGAAAGGCACGACCCGATTAATACATGTCCGGCCGACCCGCTAGCAAACGGGTCGTGCCTCGACTGGCCCGTGCTGAGCCAGGCCGCCCGTTTGAACATCTATAGGTATCACATTGAAACAATATCCTTTGTTGAGGTTTGGAATTGTGATATTCAATGTACACAAAATGATGCAAATTTGGGTATCACATTGAAACAATATCCTTTGTTGACGATTATATTACACATGCGATAATTTCAAACATTTGCTTCAACTTAGAGCATCCCCAATAGGACATCCAAATTTGAACATCTATGTCATGTGGGGCCTGTATTATAGCCGACGCCCCAAGCCCAAAGAGGTGCCCAAAGAGGCCCTAACTGGCTGATAGGATAAGGCTGTAGCAATTAGGAAAGTAGTTAGGAAAGTAGTTAAGATGGTTTTGCTGTGTGCCCTATAAATATGGGGGATGTATTCAGATCAGAGGCAACCAAGAATTAATAAAGATTCCATTTCCCTCTTGTCTATTCTCCCACCCCGTGCTGTCTTCTTCCTCCCCAAGCTGGCGCCCTCTCTAGCGCCATTCTTCTCTCTGTCACGGTGACGTCTCACAGCTACAACCTCCGGCCAAGGGTGGGCCGTGACAATCTATGTTTCAATTTAGATGGTCATCTAAAAAGATTCTCCCTCTATATTTCAATACACTCCAACAGACCATCCATATTACACCATCCACATCATACTCCTATATAATTTAATAATATCTTCTAACTACCATCCACATCCTCCTAGTTCGAACCGTCTCCTGCATAAAGACCAGCAAACAGAGAAACTGGGACCTTCCGACCCCGCCGCAGCCCGCTCAAACTCTGCTCCCGTCGCCACGCGCTTCCTCCCAGCTTCACCTCCCCTCTTGCCCTGGCACCCTCCTCCGCCTCCACCATCCCCGCCTTCACCCTGGGAACCGCTGACCCCTTAGCCATCCCCTGCCGCCTTAGCTCCTTAGCGAAAAGTGACTCTAGCGCATCCTCCTCCTCCCCTCTAGCTTGATGGCTTGTTGCTTTCCTGGCTTGCGGCTTCGAGACCGGAGGCAGCAGGGGCAAACTTGGAGGGAGGGAGGGAGCTTCGAGTCCTCATAGAGATCTTCTCGATTGAATGATGTAGGTCCTCGACCTCCTCTGAGAAGACAGCCTCAGCGGCAGAGGAGGACGACGCGAATTGCGAGAGCTTCTGCTGCTGCCTATGTAGCCCGGATACGTGGATACAGATACGGATACACGATATCGCGATACTTCGATACAACATTTTCCAAAAAACATGGATACGACGATACACGTATATATATATTTATATATATATAAAAATAACAAGTTAACACACAGAAAAATAATAACATAAATTCAATATGAAAATAAACACACACAGAAGCATAATTAAGTAGAAAATATGACAATCCAACATAATTAAGTAGCAAATGTGACAATCCAACATAATTAAGTAGCATTACTTGCAAGATGATCCGTATTACCACTTCCACTACCACTACCACTATTATACTCAGATACATTTGAGCCATCAAATCCCGATCCACTATTACTATCCATCAATCTACAAATTCAACATTCACACAATCACACAAACAAATAAAACACAGAAATTATTCACTGTATAAAACATTTCTACATCAGTACAACATTACATAATAAAATCAAAAGAGCTGCAACGAATAAAGACTGGTTGCTCACTGAATCACTGGTTCACTGCGAACAGTGCGAGGAAGGAAGAAGCGAAGGCCGAAGGCTGCAGCCTCAACCCTCAAGCGCTCCGGCGGGGGAGTCGGCAGCGGGGGAGTCGGCGGAGCGGCGGAGCGAAGCTACAGGCTGCGGCCTCCAAGCGCGCGAGACCGAGCGCGAAGGGCGGCGCAGCGGCAAGCGGCGAGGCGATGGCCGGCGGCGATTGGCGGCTCGGCGGCGACTAGCTGGGCTGGCCACTGGCGGCGCTTGGAATCACTCGATGAGTTAGGGCACAGGTATGTGGTCACGAGCGTGGGTGTCGGGTATCTCCTCTGCCGTATCCCGTGCCGGCGAGCCGAGTCGGATACGTATCGGGTTTTTTTTTATTTTTTTGGAAAATCGAAAATTGCAGGATACGCACCGGATACATATCCAGCCGTATCAGATATGTATCCATATCCAGAGACGAATCCGATACGGGTACGCTGATTTTTTGGAGTATCTGAGCTTCCCAGGCTGCTGCCACGGGCACGATATCGACGCGAGGTGACTGGAGGAAGCAATGAGGAGCAGATGGCGGTGGGAGCGGCCATGGGAGGACTAGAGGTGGGAGATTGAGACTGATAGCGGCTGTGATTTTCCGTGCAGACATGGGAGAAGTCGCGAGGAGGGCAGTTGCAAGATAGCGCGAGGAGAGAGAAACACCAAAGTGTTAGCATTTCTCTCCAATATGGATGGCCCTCTATATTTGGATGCTCTGATAGATTGCCTGCTAGAGCACGATTTCAGGGTGTCACGGGTACATGGATTCTACGGAACTAGTCTTCTTTATTGATAGGAAAATGAAGTAGATGTTCGAAGGCGTAGACCTCGTCGGGATGGCGGAGCCATAACGGCCTGACGCACCAACAAGGCAAGGGATACAGGAGGCAAAGCCTAAACTGAATGCTCGACGACTTCCTCTAATGCATCAGCCCTGTTTATGTAAGCACAAGGCTGATCTAATCTACAACTTTATTCTAACCGAATTAGACTCCTAACTAATCTGGACTTGGACTCTTAACTAATCTGATCTCTAATTAATCCTTGCGGGTTGGACTCTTAACTAATCCGATCTCTAATTATTAATTAGCTACAATACTCGTGATCACATGTCTAATTGGGTTGCGGGTTGGCTGCAGCAGCCCTTTCTTGTGTGGCGCGTGACATTGATTTTCGGCCATGACATCTCTTTCCCTCCTGAAAACCAGCTCGTCCTCGAGCTGAGCTATTGGGAACTCCCATCACCCAGGACTTCGAAGTGCCCCTGCGACCTCCTGACTTGGTTCTGCCGAGGCCGCTCATGCCACCACCGGGGTGGCCTTGGCCGCCTCCCAGATCCACCATGTCTTGAGCACCCTCCTGCATGCTCACGCCCTTGAGGACACTGCCTCCGTCGTCACGTTTCAGCCGCCCGCGGCTTGGCCGCCACTGTTGCATGCGTTGTGGTTGTCCATGCCGATGGCGCCCGCGTCGCCAATTGCGTCAAGGACGTCACCTCCGTGCTCGCTCGGGCCATCGCTAGCCACAAAAACCGACCAAATTGTCCGATACGCCACCGGGGCCTTCACTGATGGCGGACGTGTCGTAGCCGAGGCCAACCCCATCGGGGTTGTCGTCGATGGTGTTGTCAGAGTCGACGTCCCCTGCTTGGCGATGGTGTTGGCGCCCCCTCCCTGGTGGCGTTGAGGTGGATCCACGTGATCAGTGGCAGCCTAGGGAGATTGTTGGCCAAGATTTTGGATGGGCACCTCCAACGTGGCTACCCTCTCCTCCAAGTGCTAGATCGGTTGTAACTTCTCTTCAATTGCGTCAGCCCGCTCCTGGTCTGTTTCTGGCGTGCCTTGTGCCTCTATGCGGCTGATTGCGACGATACATGCCTGCTGTTGCTGCTTGATGTCATCGAGTTTGCCGGCGATGGAGCGCACCAACTCCTCCAAGCGATCCAGATGTTTGCCGATGTCATCGTCAGTGGGGTTGGTGTCCTTCCCTGAACCCACGCCAACTAGAGGCATGGTGGACAAACCTGTGCGCTCTGATACCAGATTGTCACGGTTACAGAGATTCCACGGAACTGGTCTTCTTTATTGATAGGAAAACGAAGTAGATGGTCGAGGGCCTGGACCTCGTCGGCGTGGTGGAGCCATAATGACCCGACACACTAACGAGGCAGGGGATACAAGAGGCAAAGTCTAAACTGAATACTCGACGACTTCATCTAATGCATCAGCCCTGTTTATGTAAGCACAAGGCTGATCTAATCTACAACTTTATTCTAAGCGAATTAGACTCAGTTTCTGATCTGGACTTGGACTCTTAACTAATCTGATCTCTAATTAATCCTTGCGGGCTAGGCTATTAACTAATCTGATCTCTAATTATTAATTAGCTACAGCACTGTGCGGTACTGTTCACAGGCCTAATTGGGATGCGGGTTAGCCTGCAGCAGCCCCCTTCTTGCGTGGCGTGTGACATTGATCTGTGGCCATGACATTTGATACCAGATTGTCACAGGTATAGGGATTCCACGAAACTAGTCTTCTTTATTGATAGGAAAACGAAGTAGATGGTCGAGGACCTGTACTTCGTCGACGCGATGGAGCCGTAACAGTCTGAAGCACCAACGAGGTAGGAGATACAGGAGGCAAAACCTAAACTGAATACTCGACGACTTCCTCTAATGCATCAGCCCTGTTTATATAAGCACAAGGCTGGTCTAATCGACAACTTTATTCTAACCGAATTAGACTCCTAACTAATCTGGACTTGGACTCTTAACTAATCTGATCTTTAATTAATCCTTGCGGGTTGCACTCTTAACTAATTTAATATCTAATTATTAATTAGATACAGTACCCTATGATACTGTTCACATAAACATTACCCCATGGTACTGTTCATAGGCCTGATTGGGCTGCGGGTGGCCTGCAACAGCCCCCTTGTTGCGTGGCGCGTGACATTGATCTGCGGCCATGACACAGGGTAGGAAATGCTATTTTCAGAATAGAGGATGAGATAGATAGCCTGTTGGGGATGTTCTTGGGAAAGGAGAGGTGGTCATATTATGATATTGTGATACTTGTGATCAATAGTGCATCATCTGACTGATATTTTTTGTTTAGGCTGCCGAGTGATGCTGCATTCCTACTGAATCATACAACTGCTATGGTAAGTTTTCATGACTAACTTTTCTTTAGATGGATTTCATGGCTTAACTGGACGCATATTTTAGTCCTGTCAGTTTTCTTTAACAATGATGCACTAACGCACTCTACCTCGAGTCTTGACGCAGACCACCAAATGGGGCACAACTTCATCAAAGATGTTCACGGACTGAACGTGTGGAAGAGCTTGGACCAGAGCTACCAGTTTATGTAATAATCCACAAAACCCTATATTGTGGATGCCCTTTTTGTTAGAGATGTTGTTTAGGTTCATGTTGTACTTGGGGTCTGTTTGGATTACTCTACTCCATCAAATTCTATTCAATTTCATGGAATTTACTTAGAATTATATCTAGAGAGTAGAGTTAAGTAGAGTTACTGCTCTACTGTAGAGTTTCTGCAACTATTTGGCATACAGAGCGGATCTAGATTTAAAAATGGTAGCTAGGAATGTACTGTTTTGCCCTTGAGTTGGTGTATGTTTTATTTATTGACATATCTTAAATTAATTATACAATACACAATAATAAATTTAAATTATCTGTTTAAAATTGATTTAAATAAACTCGCAATCTACGTGTATCTCGATGAATATATGCTGTTTTTTTCATACTTTACAGTAAGATAAATTATGCTAAACATATGTTCTTCCATACGAAGAGCATTAAAAAAATTCACGATCCGTAACACCAATCTTCTCTAGAATATCATAAAATCAGGGCAATATAATATTCAAATGAGAGTGCATTAATCGAAATGCAGGTTAAACTATACAAAGGTGCTCAGACTCGCATATTAACCAGGTCAGGATGCAACATGCCCGTTGGCATAAACATCAGTCTTCACATGGAGCTACCAGCTCAAGTACTGAAGCAAACTAGAGTGAAATTTCACTGCGGCCTGGCAACAGGTTCAAGGGCTTCAATCATCACAACACTGTATTCTCTGATAACCTGCATAAGTTATTGCATTATCAGTACTCGAGTATATAATTGGAACAGGTGTGAAATATGTTTTAGATGGGATATTGAAATCCATGAAACACTGGTAATGATAAGATTCATGAACTGATTGAATCCTCGAAGTGTGCCAATGACAACAAGGTTTGCATTCAGCTTGACTAGAAATAATTAGACGAGAGTTAGTGAGTTAGTAGACCATTGAATCTGATCATGAAAACAAATATTACGCCCATAGTTCAGCATCACTCAAGAGGATTATTAGTGAGACAAGAATCAAGCAGCAACTAGACAAAACTGGGTCAAAGCACAACACTTTTTTCATGTATAATCCTGGTGCTTCTAACCAATTGAAAGTACAGGGTGTGAGGGTGAGTAAATGTGTACAACACCAAGATATTTCATGAGCTTAGTCTAAACACCATGTACAAAGCCACATCTCACACAAATATTTTAGGGCAATCACATCACCAATGTAAAAAAACTGAAAAGCTAATCAACAGAATGTCTGCCACAGACCACTAGCAGTTCATTCATGAATCACTAATCATATTTCATGACCACTATGTTCAAAAGACGATCTGAGAATAGACTATCAACATTAGCTAGCAAAATCAAGGAACAAAAAACAGAGTTCACTGTTCTGTCAACATTCATCTATATTAGCTAGCTACCAACATCAGTTAAAATGGTTTTCATGTCATCTGTATAGATTGGGCACTTGATGAAGCACATCAAGGTTTAGCCATATATATATATATCTGTTAAGGGATCCCTGTTATTTTTCTCCAATGTACCATCTGCCCATCTCTACTACCTATCACATAGCCATATATATTTGTATGACATGCATTTGTATGAAGGAAAAAAATCTCTTGTAGGCAATGATAGGTAGGCATATGCTGCACCTATTAAATGTGTCACACTCTTTTACGGTACTAATCCAGCAAGCGAAATAGAATATAGATTCAATCAAATCAACCCAATGTTCGGCAATGCAAAAGATAGCATATCCGAAACAATAGTACTAATTGTTAATGTGACTAACTAGCAATTCCCTATAGCAATCCAATTGATAACTTAGGGAATCACTACAACAATCCAGGAAACTTCCGTCAGCCAAAGCCGACGGAAGTTAGCTCTTTCCGACGGAAGAAGCTAACTTCCACTTCCGTCGGCATTTGGCCGACGGAAGCGGGTAGACGGAAGTTAGCTAACTTTCGTCGGCCAAACCTAGCCGACGGAAGTTACCAGGAAATCGGTAACTTCTGTCGGCCAAATCCTAGCTGACAAAAATTACTTTTTTCTTTTTTCTGTCGACGGGCCAATAACTTCCGTCGGCTAATGTTGGACGACGGAAGTTAACTAAAAAATCCGAATTTTTTTTGCAACTTTGCTGCTCTGATTGGTGCTAATGTTTGTGTTAATGTTGACAACATCAAATTTGAGGAAATCAAGAATAGAAGCATTTACAAGTAAGTTGTTGATGACTTTACAATAGTTCAGGATAGAAGCATTTACAAGTAAGTTGTTTTTGACTTTACAATAGTTCAGGATGCAAACAAGCTTATCCCTTGGAGCCTTGTACATGTTTATATTCTGCAGCTCCTTATGAGTTTACCCAATTGTCTAACATCAAATGAAATATGTACTATGCTTTTAGCACTGAAATGCATAAGATATAATTCACATATAGCAGAAGAGCAAAACAGTATAATGAAAACCTCACTGTTGCCATAAACAAGCTTTGCATGGATTATCCAAATTTTCTCTAGTGGAAAGCTTGTCAACTATCCAAAGGATTTTCTTAGAACATCTAAAAAGGGTAAAATTTCCATTCTTTTGAAGGGTCAATCCTAGTTAACAGAATGGTTGTTCAAGCATCTATCTATCTAACAGACATGAGACATCACTACAAAACACAGGGCCATAAGAATCTATAAGACTATAAAGTGCAGAAAGTAACCAATAGTTATCAGGAAAACAAGTACACAATCAACAACACAGACTAATGTTAGTCAAGTATCTAGAAAGACTTTATGCCTTTTAGCTGTGATGCGTAAACGATCTGTGCCTAACCTCTCTATGAGCAAGTGCATATTTCCCAAGTGAGGCGTTGATGTTTACAAAATTAGTGCATATACACGCAAACAACAGTACAATAGCAAAGAGGTAATCATGGACATGGGTTCCAAGTTCCCCGAAAGGGGGTCAATCCTGCCAGATTAACTAACCAAGGGACCAAATCTGAATGAAGAGAGAAGGGCAACCAACGGATCCACCCTTTGTAGATCGGTGAGCGAGGAGATGTATACCTGCTCGGAGGAGTCGAGCAGCGGCGAGTCCGTCCGTGGCTGCCCCATCCCGGATGCCCCGAAGATCCGCTGCAGCCGCTCCATGGCGCCGGTTGGGTCGGCTCGCCGCGTCGAGAGGAGAGGAGAGGAGAGGAGAGGGGAGGGTTTTAGTGGGGAGGCGACGCCACGACCGCAATCCACCGTCTTTCTTCGAGCGCACGGCGACTGATTCTTGGGCGTGCGATCTCTACTATGCGCGGAGGCGGCAGCCATCCTCTCCTCCTTCTCCTCCGCCTGCCGCGTGGGGCTCCATGGTGCACGAAGGCGGTGGGAAGCCGGGGAGGCGCGCGAAGACGGCGACCGCCCTCTCCTCCTTCTCCTCCGCCTGCCGCGTGGGGCTCCATGGCGTGCGGAGGCGGCGGGAAGGCGCGGAGGCGGCGGGAAGCCGGGGAGGCGGGCGGAGGCGGCGGCGACTGGGTAGCGCGGAGGTGGCGGCGGGAAAGAGGAGAAGTGTGTGGTGATGGGAAGCGGAAAAACCTAGGGTTAAAAGAAGGCGCGGGCTGGGAAAAAGAGGGCGCGAGCTGGGAAAAAAAAAAGCGTTGCTGGAAACGTAACTTCCGCCGGCCACATCGAAAGCCGACGAAAGTTAATTTTAACTTCCGTCGGCTTTAATATTGGCCGACGAAAGTTACAGTTTTTATTCCGAGAAGGGTGGAAGCCTTTTAACTTCCGTCGGCCACAGTTAAAAGTCGACGGAAGTTAAATTAACTTCCGTCGGGTCTTGTAGGCCGACAGAAGTGAATTAACTTTCGTCGGCTTTTCATAAAACCGACAAAAGTTAAAATTGCCGACGAAAATTTATTGTTTTCTTGTAGTGAATAGCATACAAGATGTAAACCAAACCCTAGAAGAGGTCTTCCACCCACAGCACAAAGAAGCACCACGATTAGAAGAAGGGAATCCACGCAGGGATTCGAGGATACGCACCCAGGAAACAATCATGATCACACACTCAATCTCGATCCAATCTGGAACGGGGATAATCGAGAGGGGAAAACACCCTTCTCCTGTTCTTGAGGCTAAACCCTAAAGAAAGACACGAAATATAACTCCCCCATACATGGGCGCTAGCCTTAGACTATATAAGGCATGCAAGCCAGCCTCAACATATGGTTTGACTGGACCATAACACAAAACAGACTCGGACTCGACATTGTTTCAACTATTCCTGTTGACTCCGAACTCATTT
This sequence comes from Zizania palustris, assembly GCA_019279435.1. Classification (NCBI taxonomy): domain Eukaryota; kingdom Viridiplantae; phylum Streptophyta; class Magnoliopsida; order Poales; family Poaceae; genus Zizania; species Zizania palustris. The sequence goes on from JAAALK010000285.1 coordinate 87,746,021, forward strand.
AGATGTGGGACTGGTTACATTGGAAAGATAACCTCCTTATCTTTCCAAAGAGTCCAAGAACATCCCAATCGAACCTTGTATGCGATCTAAGCATCAGTTTTAATGTGACATGCTCCTAGATTCCGAACTGGACTCAAACTGAATTCCGAACTGGACTCAAACTAAATTCCGAATTGGACTTGTAGCCTGACTCTACATCATAAATCCAACAATTTGGATGAGTCTAGAGCCCTATCTCTGTCCTTCTCTACATCTCCATGAGATCTCAACCCAATTTGTCATATTCTTTATAATATTTTTTTGCCTCTCGCATCTAATTGCTAGCTGAAATAATTTGAGGAGACATGAACTCATTATCCTCCCCCCTTGAAGCAAAGTCGTCCTTGGCTTTGTCATAATGTGACCCTCATCTCTCTTGACAAAATTTCTACCTTCTATTTTAATTGGACATGGTGCAACAAGGACCATGTTGTTCTCATCCTCTATCTTTAACTCAAAATCTAATGTCCCAAACTGAATATGAATAGGATTGATTGAGTTCACACCAACAATAGTTGGAGCTGATATGATCATATTATTCTCTCCTCCTTTAAACAAATTCATCATTTCCTTTAATCAATCTTTCCCTTCTGCAATTCTGCACTCACCACAATTCATATCTTCTTGCTTTGCGATGTTAAAAATAGAATTAACAGAGACTATTTCAGAACCATCAACTACAATTGTTATAGCATCATTAGAAATACTAGCTGCAATTACCAGATCAGATATACCCACATCATTCTCCTTTCCTTGAAGCAAAGTCATCCTTGGCTTTGGATTAAGTGTAGGAACGTGCTTCTTCTTACATAAAATAGAGAATGAATCAACTTTAATGGCAGATGCTTTCATCGGCTTTAGCACGTAAGGCACACCTTTATGCACCAATGAGTAACTATTGGAACGACCTCTATGTGTTGTATCCACCTCAAATTGCCAAGGTCTTCCTAATAAAAAATGACATGCACTCATAGGTGCAACATCACAATCCATTGAATCAACATACTTTCCCACATAAAATTTTATTCTCACCCCGTGTGTAATTTTCAGTGTACCACTTTGATTCATCCACCCATAGACAAGGACAAATAATGCACCAAATCCGAGCTAATAGCATTAGTAAAACTACCACCATCAATAATCAGCTTGCATACCTTGTTTTGAATTATGCATTTGGACTGAAAATACACAAACACTGCCCATTATTAACATCAACAACATTACCGTCCAATTGTACTTCTTGTACCATCATAGATAAACCATGTGATGCATTATCAATAATAGAAATTGAAGGTTCATTAACTTCCTTATCTTTAATGCGAGAGGTAGACAATAACACCTCCTGTTTTTGCTCTTTGAGAAATATTGCATCCATGGGACTAGCAGATATGTTCACACAATGCTTTGAAGAAGTACAAATTTGACCATATGTGATCTTCAAATTTGGAATAGCTGTAGAATCCGTTTTATCTTCTTCATTGCATGGGAGAATAATTTTGACCAATGAACTAGCAGATTTCATCTCAAAATGCTTACGAGAGGAGGATCTAGCAGCAACAACTTTTATCTTCCTATCATGCACCACGGTATTTTTATTTTCATGAATATCTACATCAAATTGATGATTAGGTAGACTCAAATACTCATCTCCAACAATAAAATCACTCTAAGATGAACAATAGAATCACTCTAAGATGAACATATATTCAGCTTGGTGTTTTGAGGACGTTGGCGAGAACCAACTCTGACGTTGTTTATTTGGTGGACAAACTTCTCAATTTGGGGACCATACCGAAGTTTCAATATTGATTTCATTTTCCTCTAGGTACGATAATGTTCTTCACCTCTATCAATGTATCCTTGTTGCATATTAATCCACCATTACAGCATACGAGCTGAAAAAGCTCGCCTTGCAAAAAATATCTTCATGGGAGATTCCAGACAATGACCTCACAAAAATTCCTCCAAGTCATCCTCCCAAACATAGTATTTATGGGCAGAAGACCTTAAAGTTAGTTTGGGCACAAACTGAATTTCCATTACAAAACTATAATCAGTCATGACAAGAAATCAACAGTAAACTTTCTAAAAGTACCATGAGCAACATAGCACTCTGATACCAATTGATAAGGGCAGTCCTATGTTGCACCTATTAAACGTGTCCCACTCTTTCACAATACTAATCCAGCATGCAAAATAGAATATGGATTCAATCAAATCAACCCAATGTTCAGCAATGCAAAAGATAGCTGATCCGAGATAACAATACTAATCATTAATGTGACTAACCATCAACTCCCAACAACAATCCAATTGATAACTTAGGGAATATCATAGAAGATGTAAACCAAACCAAAAAAGAGGTCTTCCACCCACGACACAAAGAAGCACCACGGTTAGAAGGGAATCCATGCAGGGATTCGAGGATACATACCTAGGAAACAATCCTGGTCACACACTCAATCTCGATCCAATCTGGAACGGGGATAATCGAGAGAGGAAAACACCCTTCTCTTGTTCTTAAGGCTAAACCCTAAAGAAACACATGAAATTCCACTCCCCCATACATGAGCGCCAGCCCTAAACTATATAAGGCACGCATGCCAGCCTCAACATATGGTTTGACTCGACCAGAACACAAAACAGACTCGAACTCGACATTGTTTCAACTATTCATGTTGATTACGAACTCATTTAGATGTGGGACTAGTTACATTGGAAAGATAACCTCCTTATCTTTCCAATGAGTCTAAGAACATCCCAATCGGACCTTGTATGCGACCTGAGCATCAGTTTTAATGTGACCTGCTCCTAGATTCCCAATTGGACTCAAACTGAATTCCGAATTGGACTTGTAGGCTGACTCTACACCATAAATTCGGCAATTTGGATGAGTCTACTGCCCTCTCCCTGTCCTTCTCCACATCTTCATGAGATCCCTAACCCAATTTGTCATATTCTTTGTAATATTTTCCAGCCTCTCGCATTCTATTTGCAAGCTAAAATAATTTAAAGAGACATGAGCTCATTAGGCAAGAAACATAATCTTGATGCACAGTCAGCTAACTGCAGAATATCAATGTGTACTTAATTTTCATGAACTGCTTGTCACATTTGAGGGAGTAAAAGTGTTTTGTACAATGCAACACAAGGAAGAGAAGGGGAGAAATATACAGGGCAGAGAGCATGCAGTTCGGACCTGTCCGAACTGCACACACAACACACACATACATAGTCATACTTAACACACTCCTCAAACTTAAGGTGGTGCTGACATATTAAGTTTGAGTAAATAAAGCCAATGTTGTGCTTGAGTCTGTGCTTTAGTGAAGAAGTCCACAACTTGTAACTCGGATGGCACATACTAGAGCTCAATGGTTTTCTGATGACAATGGGACCTGGTAAAGGAGGCATCAACTCCAATATGTTTGGTAAGCTCATGCTTCACGGGATTATTAGCATTTTGGATGGATCCCGTGTTGTCACAAAGAAGGGGTGGAGCTTCATCACAGGAGACCTCGAAATCAGCTAATAGCCATCGTGTCCACACAATTTCAGAAGTAGTAGTAGCAAGGGCACGAAGTTCAGCTTCTGTAGTAGCCTGAGAAACTGTTGCTTGTTTCTTGGACTTCCACACAAGAGGAGAGGAACCAAAAAGAATACAATAGCCCATGGTAGAGCGACGATCTGTTGGATCACTTGCCCAAGTAGAATTTGAATATGCATGAAGCTTAAGTGGACAATCATGAGAGTAAAACAAACTTTGAAATGATGTCCCCTTCAAATATCGCAACACACGAAGTAAATGTACAAAATGATTAGAAGTAGGAACACTCACAAACTGACTCAAGATATGGACGACATGAGCTATATCTGGTCGGGTAACAATAAGATAAACTAAGCTGCCCACAATGCGTATGTATCGAGAAGGATCTTCAAGAGGTGTGCCATCAGAAGAACGAATATGCAAATGAAGATCCATAGGTGTGGCAACAGTTTGGTCCATCAATAATACCCGAACGAGCAATCAGATCATGTATATATTTGGACTGAGACAGATAATATCCACTTGTACTGTGGATCACTTGAATCCCCAAGAAATAACTGAGGGGACCTAAATCAGTCATCAAAAACTCTATGCAAAGTTGCTCTTTCACCTTAGAAACATGCTCAACATCATCACCTGTGATCAACATATCATCCACATATAGAAGAAGCAAAGTTCATCCACGTGGGGAGAGATGAATGAATAAGGCCAGATCATGTTCACTAGGAACAAAACCTGCATTGCGAATCATAGAGACAAACCGCTCAAACCAGGCACGGGGAGGTTTGAGACCATACAAGGCACGGCGAACACGACAAATATGTCCAGAAGGCACATCCATACCTGGAGGTGGCTGCATATAAACAATATCATGTAAATCACCATGCAGAAAAGCATTTTGGACATCCTTCCGAGAGATAGTCCAAGAGCAACTAGCAGCCACAATAATCAATGTACGAACAGTGGTCATGTGAGCAACAGGAGCAAACTTCTCATCATAATCAAGCCCTTGAGTCTGCTGAAAACCTCTGACAACAAGGCGAGCTTTATATCGTTCAATTGAACCATCTGACTTAGTCTTAACCTTGAACACCCACTTGTATGTGATAGGTACCACATGAGATGGTAACGGAACAATAACCCAAGTATGAGTACGATCAAGAGCAGCAAGTTTTGTAGACATATCATGCTACCATTCCGGAATGGTAGAGGCTTCCTGATAGGTGGATGGCTCATGAAGTACATTAGGTTCACAGGAAAGAACAAATTTTGTAGGAGGCTTAAGAGTGGTCCTATCCCTAAGATGGTAACTAGGACCAATTGCAGAGTTGTTAGAAATAGCGTGCGGCGCACTAGAACTAGGAACATCAGAAGAATCAATAACAGGTGGAGATGGTGGAGGTGTATCTGAAGAGCGGCGAGTATAAACATGAGTGATAGGTGGTTTTGGTGGAAGAGTGGTGGAAGGACATGGGAAGGACTCAAAAAAAGTGAGAGGAATTGGTGGTGGTGGAAAGGTGGTAGGAGAGTGGTCATGAGAGAAGGTAGTAGGAATAGATAGAAATGATGTGGATTCTGTGGGAGAATAGGATTCTTTGGTGGAAGGATTATAAAAGAAAGGACACTCCTCAACAAAGGTAGCATCACGTGAGATACATATACGACGAGAAGAAGGATCATAACAACGATAGCCCTTGTGTTCGGGACTATACCCTAGAAAAACACACTCAACAGACTGAGCGGTTAATTTAGTGCAGTCATGAGGGGCAAGCAAAACATAACAAGTGCATCCAAAGACCCGAAGATGATCATAGTTTGGAGACTTTTTAAAAAGAATGTCACCAGGACACTTGCCAGCAAGTTTGGACGATGGTTGACGATTGATGAGATAAGAAATTGTGGAAATAGCTTCACCCCAAAAGTGAGAGGGAACAAATGATGCAATCAGAAGAGTGTGAGATGTCTCAATGAGATGGCGATGTTTACGTTTAGCCACACCATTTTGGGCATGAGCACTAGGGCAAGAAAGTTGTGGCAGAGTGCCTTCAGAGGCCAAAAATTGGCGAAAGGAATGAGACAAGTACTCACCACCAAAATCAGAACGAAAGACTTTGATGAGAGTAGAAAACTGAGTATGAACCATACAAGTGAAGGATTGATAAATAGAGAGCAATTGAGAACGATGTCTCATAAAATAAATCTAAGTGTATCGAGAGTGATCATCAATGAAAATAACATAATGCTTATGACCACCTTTTGTAGCAAAAGGAGCAGGTCCCCATACATCTGAGTGAATATGATCAAAAGGTCTAGCAGAATGTGAAACACTAGAGGAGTAAGGAAACTGAATTTGTTTGCCAAGCTTACACCCCTTACAATGAAAGCTAGACTCGACAAAGACTCGACCTAGACAACCTCCATTAATTAAGGTAGATAAATGAGACCCACATAAATGTCTAATACAATGATGCCACTGAGCAAAAGATGTAGTAGAGGCAGCAGAGGACACATAGGCGGTGGTGGTGGTATAAGATGGAAGACGAAGAGTGTCCAAAACGTAGAGGCTAGGAATACCTCTACGGCGATGGCTAGTCCCAATCACAGCCCCGCTGCGACGATTATGAATGAAACATGATGAATCATCAAACCCAACAAAACAATTATGGTCAATGACTTGCCCTACGGAAAGAAGATTCATGGATAACTGTGGAACAAAGGAAACATTAGGTATGGAAAATTTTGAGTTGTAAAGTGAACCCTGATGAGTGATGTGACATGAAGTACCATCAGCTGTTTGCACTGAGGCTCCATCAGCAACTGGCTTACAATCTACCAACTCAGACCGATCGGATGTCACATGAAAAGAGGCCCCCGAATCAAGAACCCATGAAGTCTGAGAGGTACTGATTGGAGCAACAGTGGTAATGGAGACTGAGCCTCTAGAGGTGGTTGAAGTACCACATCCACGGGCTGCTCGATGGACACGATACTCAGCTAACTTTTTTGGGTATTGAGTGAAGCAATTCTCAGAGCGATGACCAATCTTCTTGCAATGCTCACAAACCTCATAAGTACTGCCTCGAGATGTACTGGCTTTCCGAGGGGCTGCCAACACATTGTGAGTCATTGGCATAGAAGGAGCATTTAAGGACTTGAGGTGAAACTCTTCAACAATCAAGTCGGACACAACTTGCTCTATGGTCAAGTTGGTAGAAGTGTAAAGCAATCTTGAGCGAATAGCCTCAAACTCAGAGCGTACTCCCATAACAAAGCGATATGTAAGAAATTTCTCCATGAAGGTGTGAGTAGTACATTGTTCTACTTCACATTTTGGTATCATGGACACTAGAGGTCTCATCAACCGATCAAAAGTTGAATAATACTCATCAATGGTCATGTCTTTTGTTCTATCACATAAATTTGTTGCATAAGAGTGTGTAAGAGAGCACCACTATCTTGAATATAGTGTTGCCTTAAAAAGAACCACATCTCTTTTACTGTCTTAAACTTGGCTAAACTCATGATCATGAATTATTTTATGTTATTGACAATGACGGTCATCATTTTACCATCATTAATTTCTTATTTTTTAACATCATCTATATTGGTATTATCTGAAGGTGGATCATCACTCAAATGAAAAGCTAATTCATGACTTCTCAATTTAGTTTCTACTGAAAATGCCCATTCTCAATAATTATAACCATCAAAAATAATACTAATAGTAATTAGTGTTGGGCTGTAACATTATGAGAAGTCAAAAGAGATTACTATCAAACTGGGAATGCGTGGATCTACCAACTTTCAATGAACTGTTGAGCAGAACACCAATCTAAACCAACCTTCAGCACAAACAGCAACTAAACAGGCCAAAATAGAGGCTGAGCCCAGCCTGTTCGCTGCACAGGGGGCCAAAACACCACTATTGATGGAGCAGGAGCCTGTAGATGGAGCAGGAGCCTTGGAACAGAAGCCTTGCACAGGGGGCGGACAAAGGAATGGCCGCAGATCTGGTGCTGCGCAAGAAAACCACCACGTGATGGCCGTGGAGGCGAACGACCGCAGACGAGCTGCGACGACCACGCAACGGGCGTGGAGACGGACGGCCGCGATGGCGGTGGAGGACAGGGGCGGGTAAGAAATCCTAGACCTGCTCTGATACCATATCACATTTGAGGAAGTATAAGTGTTTTGTAAGGGTTAATAGCTTCGGTGCCACCGTTATTTCCTGAAACGCTAGATATACCATTATAATTTCGCTATTAGCCTGTATGCCATTATTATTCTAGATTCGCTCCTCTATGCCATTTGGGCCCATATACAGGTCGCAAATACCCATATTGTCTTTCACTGTTCATCTTCTTCCTCCCTCCTCTCTTTCTCCCGCCACCTTCGGCCACTGCTCTGTTCCCGGTGTCGCCACCTCCGCCGCTGGCCCTCCACACCTCCGCCTTCGGCCTTCCACACCCCTCCGCACTTCACTGGACGCCTGCCACGGTGAGCGTCCCTCGCACTGGGCACGCGGGAGCGGCAACACCTCCTTCGGACGCGCCCCGTACTTGAGCAGGAGCTGGCGTCGCGGGAGCGGCAACACCTTGGCGTCGCGGGAGTCAGGCGCCTTGATGCACAGTAGGAGCTGGCAGCAGGTCCTCAAAGCGGCGACGGAGGTCCTCAGCGCAGCCATGGCGGGAGGCAACGATCGACGGGAGAAACGGCGGAGGCCCTCGGCGCAGCCATGGCGAGAGGCAGCGACCAGCGGGAGCAGCGACGAAGGCCCTCCACTACAAGAAAAACAGGCATTTTCGTCGGCTTAATTAATTTTCGTCGATATTTTCGAAAACCGACGAAAATTATGTAACTTCCGTCGGCCTATAAGAACCGACGAAAATTAATTTAACTTCCGTCGGTTTTCACAATAGCCGACGGAAGTTACCATTAACTTTCGTCGGCCATTGTTTTACCGACGAAAGTTTTTATTCCTTATCCCACGCCTGTGCACCTCCCTATCCCTAATTCCCCCAAATGAGCCACAGCCGCCACTTCTGTGCTTGGCCGCCGCCGCCTGGCAGCCGCCACCTCCGTGCTCCTCCCAGGCAGCCGCCACCTCCGCGCGCCTCCCCACCGCCCCACACCAGCATGCCGCCACCTCCCGCCATGGAGGAGCAGGAGGAGAGGTCAGCGCGACATTGCGGTGGAGGGGGAGGTGCCGGTGCGAGGGAGGAGAGGGAGGAGGATGATGCACGCCACAACAACAGTGAGGGTGGAGGACACGTGGCAGCCGAACTCCCTCCACCTGCCTCCATCACGGTTCGAGTCAGGGTCAAGGTATCCATTCTTCTCTCATAGACCTCCCGCTTCCCCGCGCCACTTCGTGAGCCGGCCTAGATTGGGAAATTCATGCCGTGTAGAGGGAGCCCGGCTGCCGCGCGCCACCTATTTGACGGAATGTGCCTCTGAGACTGTAGTCAATGGAAATTACATGTTCAGTCATCATTTGATTCTGCCCTCTGTAGCATGTAGCCATGTATGGCATTGATTAACAAAAGGCCACGATGTCAAGTTATAAATTACATTAACTTAGTATGTATATCCTAATTTTAATTTCAATCTTTCTAATCTGGAAGTTTTTATATATATCATACGGTAAATGTGGATATTACTGTTTTTTCTGACAGGTTTTGATGCAAAAATCCCCTAAATATTAGTTCAATTTAACTGTAGAAGACATGTTAACCTTGATTTGATATATTCTGTTAGAACTTTAATTGTGGAACCAATATGTTTCTTGAGTATTGTTTGACGAATTAATAGCTCCTGCCATGTTTAGCCGTTCTATTCCTGTATAGCTGTAATCACGGGATTAGCTTTCCTTGTTTTGCACCTGCCATACTTGGCGTTCATGCACTGGTATATAAGAATACCCAGCCGCACCGCTTTGGTGTGAGCCTTGCATCTGTCTTCTGCACTTCCTCCATTTGGAGGTATGTATTTTGTACCGCAGTAATAATGTTCTATTATTGCTCTTGATTCGTGCTTGACATAATCCATTATGTGTTCTGTTGTATTTTTATAGCTTCACATCAATCGACCATGATCTTATAGTTTACCACCATCAATACGAATTCCAGGATGATACTAAATGTAATACGAATTCCAGGATGATACTAAATGTTTTGTTATTGCTCTTGATTCGTGCTTGGCATAATTCTTGTTATGGCAACATGGACTGTTGCAGATTTTGGCTGTGGTAAGAATGCTAAACACTAACATCTTCTCACAGTGATCTTTATTTTATTACCTTGTCATAGACACAATAATACAATTGACATCTCATTTAGGCAATGCAGCAACCACTAAAAATGTTAAGAACAAGGTTTTGTCCATTAATCTTGGTTCCGAGGACCCTTCAGTGATTGCCTGTGATATGTCCCATGTAAGAATTTACCCACTCCTTGCTTTATTTCTAGTTAGCTTCTTTATGCTTTTACCACTATATTCTTGCAGTTTTGTATCATTCTGACATCATGTCGTTTTGAAATTCTCAATTTTTATTGATACCACATTACAGTGATGCAATTGTTGATGGACCATCCAACAAAGGCCAGAGAGGTGGTAGGGCTGGAGTTGATGGACATCCACTGTTTTGTTCTTCACTTTTGTGTTGATTGGCACATGTGGGGTTGTATTTATTTTTATGAATTTATTTGGGGTGCTAAGTAGAAGACATGTTCATAATAGCAAGAACAACAGAAACCTCTGTTTGGTTAATTTGTGAATATATTTGGATGTGAAATTGTGTTATGTTGAAATGTGAAATTTTGAAATGTAAAATGTCAAATTTTGTAAAGGATGTGTTCTGTTGGAATGTTGTATTCTAAAATCTGAAACATAAAATGTGCTAGAATGTACAGAAAAAAAAAGAGAAAAAGTTAACTTCCATCGGCTAAATATTAGCCGACGAAAGTTAACTTTTTTTCCTATTAATTTTCGTCGGCCAAGTGAAGCCGACGGAAGTTAGCTAACTTCCGTCTACCCGCTTCCGTCGGCCAAATGCCGACGGAAGTTAGCCTTTTGCCGACGGAAGTTAGCTTCTTTCGTCGGAAAAAGGCTAACTTCCGTCGGCTTTGGCCGACGAAAGTTGTCTGGATTGTTGTAGTGCTCGGCGGCCAACGGGAGCACCGACGGAGGCCCTTGATGCGGCCATGGCGGGAGGCGGTGGCCGGCGGGAGCGGGGTCCCTCAGCGGAGAGGGACTGGGGCGGGGCTTGGAGGTAGAAGATGAATAGTGGGGGTAATGTGGAAATTTTTAAAATCTAGTATACTGCATGTGGGCCCAAATGGCATAGAGGAGTGAATCTAGAATAGTAATGGCATACAGGCTAATAGCAAAATTATAATAGTATATTTAGCGTTTCGGGAAATAACGGTGGCACAGAAGTCATTAACCCTTTGTACAATGCAACACGGGGAAGAGAAGGGAAGAAATATACAGGGCAGAGAGCGAACTGCACTGCACACACAGAACACGTGTGTAGTTCGGACCTGTCCGAACTGCACACACAGCACACACATACACAGTCATACTTAACACTGCTAATTACTCATAAAAAGTTGAATATAGCAAGAAATTACGCTAAGATATCAGAGAGGAAACAGGAAAAGGATGTAAGAGTTTTTGTAGTTTGGTTGTTACCTGTTCATCTTTGATCTTTCTTCCTCGAAGTTCTGGGTCATTTCTAAGTTCTCATCGTCGGCTCTAGGAGCCATCGCCGTCGCGCCCGCGTCCAATGTTGCCATCACCACCGCTGCGCCCTGCCACCCCCGCACCCTGGCTAGGTGCGGGCTTCCCAGTTGCCGCTGTAGCCTCCAAGCAATCCACCGCGCTGCTGAACTCCCCCCGTACCGCCACTTCCCCCTAGTGCCGACAACCCAGTCAAACGAGCAACCGCACTGCCGAACTCCGCACCGCCACTTCCCCGTAGTGCCGAATACCCAGTCGAACGGACAAGACGAGGAACAGGAAAGAAAGAAATCTTACGAATCAGTACATTTCAATAATGGTAGGTGAGTAATTTTTAGATAATTTTTAGAAAACTTCATTGACTAGTCTCTAAAAATGATTTCGCGTTGCATTTTTTAAGGTGCTCCAAAAAAAGAATAAAGTCTTGAATCTTAATTTTTCACGGATCTGAAAATAGATCTAATCCTATTTAGCAAGAGTTAACAAACCTAGAATGGAGCATGGTCAAACACACCTTAATATGTCGAGTTTTAATAATTGGCAATTTAATGTTGTGGCTCAGAGAAAATAGATATGTGATTGGGTTTTCCTGCTTCCTATGTTCTTTCATGAATACAGAGTCAATAACGTTGGAATCCTTGCCATTTTCGAGCAACACTATGGTTCTGAGTACAATACATCAGCATAAGGACATTTCCCTCAATTTTCTCAAACAGTCGCGTGTCAGAACTCAGAAGGATATGCACTTGTACTCTAGTAAAAGATGATTTTCTAAACTTTACTTGGTCAGTCTTTTCATCGGTAGAACTCTAAGAACCAATGCTACCAACTGACAATGATGTCATGTGGTAATCTCTTGTTACTGCAGGAAGTCCATCTTAACATCAGTGACATCGAGTTGCAATATCTCAGCTCTGCAGCTTAACATGACGCCAAAACTGCAAGAGCAGGAAGGTTGTGAATATAATTGAAGGGAGATGAACGGGCCTTGGACAAGAAAACAAGATAGCTACGAACCTTGGGTGTGTGCGTCCAAGATCGCCGTGCACAAACTCTTTAATGTATGTCCCAGCCTGTAATGTCAGCAGAGTTAATTAAACCGTACCGCAGTGAGCAAACTACAGAATACAAGAGTTTTTTATGAGCTCTCTACAATGATATTCACACGAGCAATATTTTCACATCCCGTTCTGACAAACAAAACCATAATATACAGGTAACCAGACTATACTCCTCGCAAAAAAAAAATATATGTTACAATCTTGCAATGCTTACCTGAGTGCATAGATGTAGCAAGTAATAATTTGACCCATCAGCAATTTTCTCAATCTCCATCCTGATTGACAGATAAACTGCTGTTTCTCAGATGACTAGAATATGAAGCGGATTAAATAAAGCAGGAACCAGTCTCAACTCTTACCAATGTATAATCCGTTTCCGCTCTAGTGGACTTCTACGATGGAGGACTCTGATTGGGGTCTTCTGTACAATTTCCTACACAGCAGGCAAAAGGATGTCATTATGTGACTTCATAGTGAATGTTGACATGGTATGCAAATACCATACAGAAACAAAGATAGAAAATCAATGAACTTAGCTAAGATCCAAAACAGTGTCTAAAAAATACTTATGCCATACAAAACATGATGGCAGTAGCTGAGTGAGAAACATGTAAGCATGTAAGACTGAGAATTATTCCAAACGCTGTTTGTAGACACAAATTCCTGAGATATTCCATAAATGTTTGAGTTACAAGGAATCGTCAATGGTTGCCTGTGAATGCCAATACAAATTTTTCTTTGCCATGGTGACCTGGCTTATTTGCAGTACATGTGTTCTGCTAGTAATTAACTAGATAACAATTCATAACTTATGACAGCACAAGTTAACAGAAATTTCAATAATACAACCAAAGAAAATCAAACAACACACTAGAAATTTTAGTAGCTAACAAATATATACCATATCTTTAATAAGAGAAATATTATGCAGCTCATTATCCGTCAGGGGGCGAGACGTCCATATGAGGGCAGTGTACTGCTTCTGCACACATAAAGTGAAATTAAGCGGTGTTATTCAGCCAAAGATAGCATCTTTCTGCATCAAGGCAACTTATACCTTCAAGCAATAATGCGATATAAGTATGAAACATATTTCAGCAAAATGATATATCATCAATTGGATGGAGCACCTGCTTCTCTGCTTCTCCTTCCCGCATCATGGTCCATATTTCACTGCCTACCAACTTGAGATTTCTAATCCTGACCTATAAAATGCCGATGTAGAAGCATATCATATGCAATCCAAGTGGAATGCTGATTCAGTTTATTACAGTCCTTACATGTTTCTTTTCAGAGCTATTAATCTTATCTGCAATTTGTTGAACTTCAGTTGCAGATGGAATAGATCGCACATTCAAGACTTCAACTAGAAAAGGACGACCAGATCCAAGCATCCGAACCTACATATATGATTTGTTAAGCATAGCAATTACCAACAGATACAGTTCCAAACTATGGCATTACATCAATATCTTCTCTTCCAGCAGCATGGAACTTGTAGCCATCACCTCTGCAGATGGCACGAACATGCTCCCCGATTATCTCCTACAAAAGGGTACAGAGATGTTTAGCTGTAATTTTTTCCTGGGCAGAGACAGTGTCGGAGGTATTGTGTTTTACCTCGACTGATGCTTCCCCCATCCTTTCATCATCAATTATCCAACATGACTGACTGACATTCCTTGAAAGCTGATAACGAGGAACATTATCATGAGAGAAAGTGGGAAACAAGTCGTTTGAATACTGCAGCATCAATTGAAGTGCAAATATCCAAACAAACCTTTAGTCTCTTTCTGTATATTGAGCATGGGAGACACTTCCAGGTGCATAGTATTGATTAAAGCAATACAAAAAGACTATCCTCTCTCTAAAAGATGTTCTAATTCTGGTGCTACAAAAATATGATTCTATTGTTGAACTAAGATCTCAACAACCTTTGACAAGGTTGTCCTGTGATTTTACAGAACTACATAGTTGTTCCAAGTTTGCAATTAGTGGGTTAGTGACAACAAAAAGGTGTACTGTGTTATTATTGGCATACTGATGATATGAACTATGAAGTGATGATATATCCAAGTTAAGACCAAGGATTAATGGAGCATACCTTCAAGTATCTTCCACCAATATATATGGGTGATCTTAAGCAAGATATCACAAGATGGCATGGTTTTAACATCTGAAGGTGAAAAAAATATGTGGATCATAGAATCAGTACATCTATGCCTGACTTCTTGAACAAATCGATATAATAACTAATAAGAACATGGGCACCTTTTCAGGTGGCAACTGAAATAAACTACAAAACTCTTGATCTTGAATGCCCTCAAGGGTCTTGTTGATGAATGAATCTGATTCGCTTAATATATTTTTATCATCATCTGTTGAGTTTCTTTTAGTACTGCTTCCATCTCTTGATTCTGTTAAGACATCAGAGAGATCAGTAAAATAAAATGTTAAAATTCAACCACCATGAGCAATGCAGTCTTTTCAGTAATTCCCATACCTGCTTTTCTTTTCCGACCACGGTCATTTGGCAATAAGTTTAAAAGCTTTTGCGAACCATCATCATGGGTATACATTAAGCGAATTCGAAATGAATTGTTACCATGTTTAACATTCTGCATCAAATTAGCCAACCATTTTGGCATAAGTAAACATGCAATTGATGATTTCAGGGGATATTATCATCAGGAATAGAAGAAAAAGAATAGTCATAAAAGCACTTACCATTTGTCTTTCTAGTGATGGTACTAGCAATAATCTCAAGGCCTCCTTAACTGGCATGGTCTGTTGAGAAAACATTTTGTCGCTGAACCAATTTGCATTGCCATATTTTTCTTTCATACATAACCTATAGGAGAGAAAATCAACAAATTATGAAAATGTCAGTCCAGTACTGTCACAGATTTATTATAACAATGCTGGAGCAGAAAGTCTTGTTTGCATTTAAGAACAAATACAACAAATTTTCTTGCAGTATAATTGTCCATCAAGATTGAGTAGACCTCATTTCTCTGAATCTTTTGCTAATTTCAAAAAATTGTAGTTACACATGGTTGCATCAAATATCATTACTTATGCATTGGCATGATACAATCATATCTCTTAGTTAGAGATGGTTACCTAATGGCACGTTCATTAGCTGCTACAACTGCAGGCAGTGAAATTTCTAGGGAGAAATCATCAACTTGGTAGCCCTCTCTCTGGACTGCTTGAGATATCATTGAAGTAATGTTATCGATAGGAGTAACACTATGGAGCTGTTCTACAGCACCATCTTGATAGCAGGTGGGAAGTAATACTCCAAAGCAAATAGAGCAATATGCCTCGTCTGTTGCCAAGCATGAACAAGACACACTTTTTACGGAATCATCATGTTCTTCAATAAATGAATGCAGGGATGATGCCGTAAGAGATAGGCATGTGCATGCATCGCTAAAAGCTCCACACAAGCGAAAGATGCATCGCACGCAGACCTGTAACATCATGAAAAATGCTCAATGTTTCTCCATACGCGAAAAGAATTGTAGGCATCGGGAGGGCACCAAAATGTTCATTCAGTACGGTTGAAGCTTTCGATCCCAGAACAAAACCGTAGTAATACACGAATTGAACTTAACAGTCACTAAAAAAACCCAGATTTCGGGCATTGGTGAAACCAAGATTGGGGGGAGTTTACTGAATAATGAAAAGTTGACAGCTGAGCACGGCATGAGTGAGGACTGAGGAGCCTAACCCCGACGGAGAGGAGGTGGTGGACGGCGTGGAACGGCGGGAAGGAGGCCACCGCTGCCGCGCGTTGGAGGATGGCCCTCGCCTCCGCATCCACCTCCGCCGCTCCGCCTGTGGCAGTCATCGCCCTACTCGCGGTCTCGTGGTTGATTGAAGGCATTAAACCCTAGCTAATCCCCCTGTTTCAGAACTCAGATTTAGTTGGGAATTTGATCATGTACCCTCGGAAATTGAGGATTTACCAACAACATTTCAATGATATGCGGGGTCCAGATCAATGACATGTGAACCAGAAGGGTAAATCCTCAATTTCCATCTAAACGGAGGGTATATGATCAATTTTTCCAATTTAGTTAGGGATAGCAACGTGTCTGAAACCGGTGAGTTTGATGAAAATCCACCCACAAAAATAAATCCGTGAAACCCATGTAAATCTGAACCGGCGAAACCCGTGAGTTCAAAAGAAAAAATTGATAATTTGCTACTCTTAAGATGTACAATTTGACTATGATGCTATTTATGAGACTAACATGTAGTACCACCTAAGTCAATGACGGTGGGCCCGAATGGCAAAAATCGAAGTCATTTTTTCAAAGTGGCAAATTCTCAAATCTCTCTAAATATAATTAAAAATTCACAACAAATAGGAGATTATCACATTACCAATATATAGTTTGAAATTATAAAATCATTCAATATATCTCAACATAACATTATCACCGGAAATGAATAGAAAATGGGATGAACACTATATAATTTTAAATAATTGGGTAAACTCGTGGAAACTTACGAGTTTAAATCTAAACCCGAACTTGACCTGAAATTAAACGAGTACCCGAACCCGCGAACCCGCGGATACAAAATCAAACCCAAACTTGTACTCATCGGGTCGGGTACCCATGGGTACCACACTAGTAAAACTGTCATCCCTAGATTTAACTTTTAGGGTTGTCAACGAGCCAGCCACGGCTCGGGCTCAGCTCGACAGTACCCGTGAGCTGAAAACATGTCTCGACTCGGCTCCTCTCGACAGCAGGTGCCTGGGATGGTGACCGGGCGACAGTGGGGCACCAGCGACGACGCCGGCCACCAGAGAAAAAATTACTATTTTGACACTCCAAAAATATACACGTTATTTATGATGACACTTCTGAGACTAACACGTAGAATCACGTGAATCAATAAAAATGAATCCAAATGTCAAAAATACAAACGCCATTTCTTCTCTCGTCGTCATCGGAGGAATGGCAGAATGATGAAAGAGCACTAGAGCAGGACAGGAGTCATGCTGATGTGCGGTTGTGTGCCTGTGCCTAGCGAACGAGAGCTCGGTTCGGCTCGATTGCCGACCAAGACAAAAGGGATGACTTGAGTTCGGCTCAGTAGCTCTTCAAGCTTAGCTAGGGTTTTCAATCATAGCCAAGGTTAACAAAACCATTCGGTACCACGGTTATCGATCGGTTACCAACATATGGCTCACGTTCGTTACCATCGTATCGAACGGTTGATTTGAAATTTAAATTAAAAAATGAAAATATAAAAATTAAAAAAATTCTAAAAAGTAGGTAAATTAATATGATTTACGGCGAATTTAGTTTTCAAAAATATTGAACTTTTACAAAGTTATGAACCAAATAAGATGAATAAATATACAAAATACAAAAAATGATTCATTTTTTAATCTTCTTGCTTATTGCTTGCTTGTTTGTATGTAAACATCTTGGATTAATATCATATATTTAATCAATCAAAGTATCATTGTTGATGAGTGTTGCATGTTGATTGTTTATTCCAAGCCTATTGATCCATAAGAACTCACACTGTTGAGTCACAAGACATGTTTTGTTGATTTACATGCACGTAAGATTTATAGCCGTTGATATGTTAATTCATATCATGCAAAGTTTAGATATTTACATGCACATAAGATACTAGTGCCTGGTATATTGATTCACATGCATACAAAGTTTGACGATTCACATGCATGTAAAGTTTACCTAATCATCAACAAATGTTCAGCGGTTCCCAAGATAGTTATAGCTCTAGTTTTGACTATACATCATATGGTAATATCACTTATGTGTATCCTTATCCATATCCCTATCTCATTTCAGAAGCTAGTTCTATTATATATGTATATGAGTGATAAGATCCTCAATTTATATGAATAATGACAAACCACTGCAGTTTAGACAGGACAAAGCTGAAAGGAGTACAAAGCAAACATTCTTGCTTCACATGGCTTACAATTAATATCTACAAATGAATACAACGCCGCTTATAACCAATGGAGGCAAGAAATATTCAAATTTTCAATTAACCATGTTATTTTGGAATTTATATTTTATTGTAAACTTATAAAATTTGTGATTTGTGGTGTTGTAAGTTTCCTATTTATCTTGGAAAAAATTTCTGCGATTTTACAATTTTTATTTTTCACTATAAAATTGTCTAACCGGTATCGCGGTAACCGAGCTCGGTACCACAGTTACCGAGCCTAGTATCATGGTTACCGAGATAGTATCAAACTAGTAAACGAAGCACATACCGTGGTAACTGAAATGTCTACGGCGGTAACCGAAGCACATAGCAAGGTAACCGAATTAGAACTGTTTCATGAATTGATCTAAATTTAAATTTTGAATTAGAAACCGTTTCATGAATTGATGTTTCATGAATTGATCTAAATTTAAATTTTGAAATGTAAAATTTGATCGATTTTTTCGGTAACCATTCGGTTACCACCATAACCCAAAGTGATATCTAGTACTAAAACAATTTGGTTAACCTGATCATATATTGGTACGCCCTTCGGTGCCTCCACTCGCATGAAGGGCTTGTTTGGTAGGGCTCCGACTCTAGCTTCTTTATCCCGTGGAGCCGGAGCCAAACCAAACACATAACGATCTGGACCAGAGCAAGCAAATCTGATCCAAAAAATTACACAGGCATGATAGAGCTAGGTTTGTGTTGGGACATGGAGAAGCTACGCTAGCTGACAATTTCAAAAATTTAGCCCTCAAACTCCGGAACCATGCACGTGAGGGATCATAAATCGTTACCTTCTAACGCGATACGCGCTAGTGTAGTGGAAGAATATGTTGGGGAAGTGCGTCCTCGCTTATCCTCTTCTTATTCCGTTTGTTCCCCGGCGATCCAATCGGTGAAGTCTGACGATGTCACATGAAGAAGCTCACGAGCGCTGCTATTCGAGTAGTGCCGCTACGGAGTCCACATGTACAACGATGAGATTGATCTCACGCCAGTGTGCTAGCACCGCTCGTAAGAACCGGAGAGAAATTCCAATCTCAACTATTGAGATCAAGAAGGGAGATGAGAGGTTCTTTGAGGTTAGGGTTTAGATCTGATCTAATCTGTAATTGATCTATGTCCAAAGACCTCCTCCTTCTCTCTTTATATAGAGCTTGAATCCTGGGCCAAAATCCACATTAAGGCCCAACATATCTAATTTGTTTCATTCGCCTCGAAACTTCCGATCCCGGGCAACGCTGGTGCGGCCAATGACCCAGAGAAGGGAACGATGGATGACCTAGTGCAGTGCGGGGGTGTTGAACGACGTAGGGGGTAGCATTGGGGCGACGAGATACCCATGGCGCCGCACCCTGCGACGGGCGACCTAGGGCGATGCAGGGTGTGATGGGCGACCTAGGGCGGTGCTGGTTGCGACGGGTGACCTAGGGCGGCGCGGTGTGCGGTAGACGACAGAGGCAGACAAACATCGAACGTCGGATGGCATTTTCCCTTTCTTTTTTAATTTTTCTCTAAAATAAACAACAATTTCAAATTCAATTTGGATCATGCAAATTGCTACCATTTCCTACTCAAATGATGTTAAAAGGCACATTCAAAAATTCATGATACATCTATTAAATATCATAATACATAAGGGTAATATTGTCTATTTATTATCCACCTCTCCATTCCAGGATTTTTGGAACTGCTGGGCCCAACCAAATACTTCCAGAACTACTCCAGCTCACACATAGATTCAAAGCTCTGATCTGGATTTTAGGATCCAAATTCTATAAAACATGTCCGAAGTCCTCGGTTCATTTTGGAAGAAATCCGAGGTCCAGCCCAACTGCCCAGGGCCCAAGGACTATGCTTAATAATGTAAAACATTTTCATCTTGAAATATAGCTAAAAAGCTAAAGATTTTGTTTGGAAATTGGAATTTTTTATCCAAACTCACCGGAATTAAACTGATACGTATAAACGTCTTTAATTTTTTTGTAGGACTCGTGCATTTCAAATGATACCAAACTGCCGTATGACACACACAACAACGGCTCCAGAATTTTTTTAGGTTATTTCTAATTTATACTTAAATTTTTTAATAATACCGTAAACTAAAAATTTAATACAATTTTGTTTTTTAAATATATCATAATATAGCAATGATATCTCATAACTTCATAAATCAACTAAACTTCATAATGCTTAGAATTTAATTGGTGATAATAATGAATTAAGTAAAAATCAATCAACAAAATCTTCATAGCTAAAAAAAATCCAAAAACTATTATTTTGTTAGTATGCAATTTTAGTGCAGAATGTGGATAAAATTATGAACAATAATTTATAATATCGTTATAAACATAAGAGCAATTTAATGACCTAAAGCAGCTCAAACTACATACAAAGAACCAAAAAATTCATCAAACCAAACTTAGCAAAACTGTTTTGTTTTTTACATTGGAACATAACTATTTTATTGATTCATATAAAACTAGTATAATTAAGGTCTGAGAGCCAAATTTTGGGTAGTCCAAGGCCCACCTAAACTACCCCTTGGAGCCGCCCATGGACACACATCATAACATCTGTGATAGAAGCTCTAAACAACTTTCTTCTTTAAATTTTTAAGATTATAACTGAAAAATCAACTTCAACAAATATTTTAAATGACTCCAAAAGAAAACAAACTCATATACTCTAATTTAGAGATTCTATTGAAGAGAAATATATTTAAAATGCTTACAAATGAATTTCAAAAAGATATACGGAGAGTCAATTTTTAAAGCAATTTTTTGGGATGATCTCACGGGCACCGAGGAAAACTGTATGCAACAATGTATGCTCGCAAATGTGCGTAGCAATCTTGATAAACTGATGAAATAATACATGTAGGAATTTCGCACGACAAGCACGCCTGTGCGAAACCTGTCACCAATTTGCACGGCGATATCTCTGTATAATCATTTCCTAGTCGTGCCACATCTTTGTAGAAGAAAGCGTATCACCACCACTTATTGTGTAGTACCAGTACGAGCACATCGCCGGAGCACGAACGTACGCGCGCATCGAAGGTCGTCGCTACGACCGCAGCGCCGCCAGCTGCTGCACGTTGATCGGGTGGACGAAGATCCCGGGGTCGGCGAAGAGATCGCGCGCGGCGACGCCCGACGCGGCGTCCGTCGGGTGGTAGCCGTCGAAGAAGAGGTAGCCCCCCCTGTCCGGGCACAGCGTAGCCGTGAGGTTGCACACGCCCGCGCCGCCGCAGCACGCCTTGTCCAGCACCGTGATATCTGCAGAAACCACAGCAGCGTCAGGAGTCATCAGGACCCCTGCAGCAAACGGCAAACGCTAGCTTCGATCTACGTCGTCGGTGCGATCGAGGGCGTTGGGCCGCGATTGCGTACTCGTGTCAGGTATGATCGTGCTGTTGAGGATGGGCTCTGTCATGCCGACCGAGTCGGCGAGGGAGTAGTACATGCCGGGCATGTCGGCGCTGAGGTCGCGCAGCATCGAGTAGACCATTGGGTACAGCTTCCTGGAGAGGCTGTTCGCCGCGGCGAAGCAGCCGTACGCGTCGAGGTCGTACTTGTTGTCGCGCGCGATCGCCCTCTGCGACGGGCAGCACCCCACCATCGACGGGCTGACGATGCCGAATTTCCTCGCGCCGGCGCCGTACAGTTGCTGCAGCAAGCAGCCGAGTTTTTTTTTTTCAGAATTCAAAGGGTTTGGTTTTCTTGCTACGTATCTGCGAGAGGATTGGACAATTGGATTGCTTTCTGCACCTTGAGATGGATCGTGTAGGACGCGACGAGTGTCTGCAAGAACTCGGTGTCGTTGCGGGTGGTGTTCGACGGGATATCCGTGTACTCGAACACGTCGTTGCTACCGGCGCTGATGAAGATGAGGGACCTGGAGATGAGATCGGCCGTGTTGTTCCCCATCTTCTGCACTGCCGACGTGAAGCTCTGCACTTGGGCACTCATGTTGAACACTTCCGTGCACTGCACAAACAAAAAATGTTCAGTACGTGTGACCCTCACAACGTCCAACAAAACCATTAAACCAAGCCAGTGCATGTACCACTGCTCTGCCCGTGGCATCCTGCAGCCCTGATCCTCCTGACGCGAAGTTAATGCCCTTGCTCATCTGTGGGATGATGCCCCCATTCGGCATAGAGAGGAAAGCTGGTGGGCTCTTGTCAAAACCAAGCTTTTGAGCTGCACATCGAAGCCGGCCGGTCAGTGACATTGTCTCGCATATCAATTAGTGCTAAGCACTAAGCAGAGCAAGAAAGTTCAGACGTTTTGATTCTTCTCGGTTTCAGCACACATACCTAGCTGGTCCGCCAAGTTGTATCCGTTGCTGAACCGGCCAGTCGGCGACTGGAAGGGGTAGTCGACGCCGTAGTGCAGGTAGTTGGCCTTGCACTGGAGCTTGCAGTTTGTCAGGAAGTTGTTGTTGCCGACGTCCACCGTGGAGTCCCCGAACACGAACATAGCCGGTACGTCGTGCTCCGCGGGCTCGGCGGCGCCGGCGCCGGGCCGCGCAAGCTCGAGAAAGCACAGGGCAGCAACGAGCGCGAGTAATGTCCCGCTGCGGCAGGCCATTGGAGCACCACCGATTCACACTTTTGGTGATCTCTCTGTTGCTTCTTCCGCACTGCGACCGCGGCCACTCGGCAGGATGTCTCGACGTGCAGGTACATATAGGCATCGGCACCGGAGGACGCGACAAGGTCGTCTCGGCCATGAACTGAGCCGAGCTTGTACTAACTACTAACACATCATGTCACTATCTTCGAATTCCTCGTCAGACGGTAAATAATTCCAAAGGATATGCCATCTGTTTCTTAATGCACACATGGTTAACTCCTCTGCCTTGTGCTCCTCGATCACGCCAAGAACATTAAAAAAGAGGGGCCTACGCAAGTGCAAATTCAACTTGTAGTTGACTGTGAAGAGGCAATGGGTTGCACCAGAGCATGGCAGTTGAACAACTTTGGACTGTGCACGCCGGCGAAAATCAAGAGTTCAGGTTTCGATTTTTTCAGTCCGTCTTGCCGTGGTTCAGAATAAGGGGGGATGCGTACAAAACCGCGACGCGACGACGTCCCGGCGGCAAGCATCGTGTGCCATAGAATACATCAGCGCATAGCGGGAACAGTGTCCATCGGCAGCGCGGCCTAGCGCCGCTTGCAGGCAGCTTGCTATGTCGACATCAAGTGCTGCAGAGTTCAGACGCAGATACGCTCACTGATCAAGAACCGGCTCTAAACAATTAGAGGTCGAATCCCGTCATCACCTTGTGCTTAGATTACACATTTCATCGCTACGTGACGCAGGGAAGTGTGTGCAGGCTGCAAGAGGGACTTTTTCTTCAGAGACTGAATCTTCGCTTCGAGCTTTCTATTCTACAGCAACATAAAGAGTACAGACATGTTGGTACTTGGTACTTGACAGTAACGAAAGTCGTCTCCTCGATGCAGCCTGGAATTATTCTGGATTCTGGAAGGGACTAGACTGTGCCACAGTGGCGAAGATACCACGCCAGCTTGGGCAAGTGTACGACGACCATAAATCTGCAAAGATATGCTCAAAATTGCAAGCAAGAAGCAACCATCAGGCATGGTTCCACTGAATTTTTCTCAGTTTGAAATTCTTCAGGTCCACCGCTCCACCTACGAGTCACCTAACATGAACATACATGCATGGCTGGCAGTCACATCGGCGCCGGAGACTCAAAACGTTAGACCGAAGAAGAAAGCGACGGAGGATGTTCTTTACGGCAGATCGCCTCTCTGTGTGCCCAGATCAAGAAATACAGACGAGTAGTCGAGATGATTATGTGAATCGACGGGCATAGAGCTTGCAGATTACTGTAACCTAGGGCCATGGGGCGTATCAGAAACACACACGCGAAAAAATACGGCGAAATACGGTTTATTCTTGCAAGGCAAGGTCTTCTTAACTCTAAGAAATTCATTCTTGTTTAAATCTGATTAGTACGACTTCGGATTCTGAAGTGATTTTATATTGTATCAGACACCGTTGCAAAATCGTTCAACTGAATAGCTAATTCTAATTATTGTTAAAGATAATGATGACTTAAAATGATCACTATACCATAGTCTTATTCGTAATTATCTTATTCCCGTTGCAGCCATTGGCTCGACGACCGTTCGGTTCCGTTACTAACGCTATTTCTTTTCTTGGACTATAGGTTCGGACTGATTGGCATACCCTGAACCTTTTTTCTTCTAAGATTATAGAATCTGTACTGGAGTTAAACAGATCTTCCAGACCACGCATGTGACCAAAAAATACACCAACACGCTTTTTGGCACACCTAGTAGGACCTCCTATAATATCACTTATGACGGGTGAAATCAACAACAACAACATCATCCCGATCACCATGGATGTTCTAACCGACGAACAGAGGGCGGATGTACTGGACCATGTGGAAAATTGTAACGACCCGGGTTTTCACGAACCGCAATTCATTGAATATAAATGAAAAGTCATTATTACAAGACGCTCACAAGCTGACAACGAAATAAACGAAAGCAAAGCAAGTACGTAGCTCATAGGCTACACTTATTACAACACAAATTCAAGCGGAAGCAAAACTAAGCAGCTGCAGAACGTCTTGACTCCAGGGATCCGACTCCTCGCCTGGGACGCTACTCCTGGACTTCTTCTTCTTGATACACGACATCTAAAAGAATTAACCCACGAGGGGTGAGTACAAAGTACTCAACAAGCCACGAACATGCAAATAATGATGACTGTTGAACAAGGATGCATAAACTAGGCTCATTGCGTAAAAGCATGGTAAATGTTGTTTAAAATTTAATGAGCAGTGTTAAAGCAATAATAAACATGCTGAAGTAAATAACAGTATTGACTTTCCACTATCTCGAGTTGCATACCTGTGCCCACTCGCTCTTTCAAACCATATTAAACATGTCATGTAATTCACACTTCCAACACTGAATCTAACTGCGGAGAACATCACTGGGCTCGCCCATAACCGTGGGTACGGCTTTTCGAAAAGGTTATACTCTGATCAGAGGTGTACTACTTTCCCCACAAGGCACTTGTCCCTACACACCGCAGTGTGTTACGAGGACCCAAGTCCCAGGAACGCATGCCAAAACCCTTCGCATGTCCGGCTCAGCAAGAGGACAACCTCACTAGGTTTCATCGACGCTCCACTGGGATCTCACTCATAACGTCTGAGTAGAACCCGATTGGTAGACGTGCGACCCCATTAGTGCCTCGTCAGCACAAGCCATCACTGGGCAACTCCCGATAGATGGTCTTGTCTCCTCCGCTCGGTGCATCGAGCTGAACCGACCCATACTACAGTTTAGGTCTTACCCATAGACTTGTGGTTAGCACGACAATTCTTTGCGACAGATCCCGTAGACCGGTCCTTATAGTGCCTCGGGTGCGACCACCAATGCCCTAGCTTGCACCCGGAACCCACCATGCACAATACCACATAGAATCCACATCGCCTTCCACAATTTAGAATATCGACGAGACGAGACATATATATATATATATATATATATCCAAAGGAGAAATATGAGATTAACCTGATGACTAATAGCAATTGTAATTAAGCTAGCAATTAATGCGCCTCGACTATATAGCGCTAACTATTAAGCGACGATGGCGACAAGGAGAATGTGATACAAGCATGACTTGGGTTTACACTTCAGGGAGCAATACTATACATTAGCTAAATAAACAGACGAGTGAACATGTTATCGCTAATGCAGTTATTAACCTATGGGTTATAGCGATTATTGCAAAAAGTAGGTTTAACATGATCAACTATGTCCACAAGAGGGTCCGGTGACTTGCCTTGATCCTCGTAGAACTGATTCGGATCCTCGGCGGCGATCGGCAACTCTTCGGTCGCTTCGACTTCAACTACAACGCGTCCAAATAATAAAACAAATAAATAAACAGTACAACAAGTCATGTAAACAGTACAAAATAATTATACCAGTACGTAGAGAATAATTTTATGAACATTTAGAAATTTGAATGGGTTCAATCGGAGCTATTTTGGATTTTAAACGCATTTTACAAGAATTAAATGAATTCTGCCAAATTTAAACCCTAAAAACAATCGGCTACGGTCTACGGTGGACTGGTGGACCGCGCACCCGCGCACTTGGTCCACGGTGGACCACACACCGGCGCAAGGAGGGGTTCACGGTGCACCGGGTGCACCCTGCGTCCACGCACCTGCGCCATGGACTGGGCCAGCCCAGACCATCCGATCGTATATCGACGGGCGGCCACACGTCCGGCACGGGACGACGGGGGCGACCAGGGAATCATCTTCCCCAAGTCCGGTAGGACTGCGGCGAGACGGCGACGGTGCACGGCGGACCTAGGGTTCCAACTAACGCCGAAAATGGAGAGAGGACGAGGTGGGGAGTAAGAATATACCGAAGACGGCGGAGCTCGGAGGCGGGAGGAGGCCAGCGGCGCGCTCAAGGCGGCGACGGCTTCGGGTCCGAGGCGGCGAGGCGCTTCCGGCGGCGAGGAGGCCGAAGGGAGGCGGGGCTGGGGACCAGCGGGGCACGGCGAGGACGATGGCGCCGACGGCGGCGCGCAGCAGAAGGTGCGGCGACGGATCTCACGGGAGGGAGGAATCCGGCGGAATGGAGCGGCGAAAGCGAAAATGGGCCACTGATTCAGTGAGGGGCTTAACAAGGGTCCGGGTAGGCGGGGAGTGGAGGTCTAGGCATGCGGGAATGGGCGCCGGCGACAGCGGAGGTGGCGGCTGCCGGCGGTGCGGGGAGAGAAGAGGGGCGCCGACGAAATCGGGGGGGAGTTGGGAGCTGACAAGTGGGGCCGGGGGCGGCAGTGGGCTCGGGGCGCTGGCAGGTGGGGCCGAAAGGCCAGAGAGAGGGAGAGAGGCGCCGGCGTGGGAGGCTGCGCCGACAGGCGGGCCTCACGCGACAGAGAGAGAGGGGGAGGGAAAACGGGCTAGCGGGCCGGCTGGGCCAAAAACGAGGGCGCGGCCCACTAAGGAATTAAAAAGCTTTTCGAATAAAATAAATTCCAGAAATAGTTTTGAAGTTTAAATTATGAATTTGAATTCTAAAAATTTCCAAAATAATTTTATAAAATTCCTTAAGGCTCTAGGACCCTTACAAAATTATTTAATTTCAAAATTCAATACTTTTAGCTAAAGGTTTTAAATTGTAAAGCCTTTCTTCATTTAAACCAATTTTAAATTCAAATTCAGTTTGAAAATCTAGTTTGGCAGTTTGAAAAATACGGGTGTTACATCGATGAAACCTAGTGAGGTTGTCCTCTGCTGAGCCGGACATGCAAAGGGTTTGGCATGCGTTCCTGGGACTTGGGTCCCTCGTAACACACTACGGTGTGCAGGGACAAGTGCCTTGTGGGGAAAGTAGTACACCTCTGATCAGAGTATAACCTTTTCGAAAAGCCGTGCCCACGGTTATGGGCGAGCCTAGTGATGTTCTCCGCAGTTAGATTCAGTGTTGGAAGTGTGAATTACATGACATGTTTAATATGGTTTGAAAGAGCGAGTGGGCACAGGTGTGGCAACTCGAGATAGTGGAAAGTCAATACTGTTATTTACTTCAGCATGTTTATTACTGCTTTAACACTGCTCATTAAAGTTTAAACAACATTTACCATGCTTTTACGCAATGAGCCTAGTTTATGCATCCTTGTTCAACAACCATCATTATTTGCATGTCCGTGGCTTGTTGAGTACTTTGTACTCACCCCTCGTGGGTTAATTCTTTTAGATGTCATGTATCAAGAAGAAGAAGTCCAGGATTAGCGTCCCTGGCGAGGAGTCGGATCCCTGGAGTCAAGACGTTCTGCAGCTGCTTAGTTTTGCTTCCGCTTGAATTTGTGTTGTAATAAGTGTAGCCTATGAGCTACGTACTTGCTTTGCTTTCGTTTATTTCGTTGTCAGCTTGTGAGCGTCTTGTAATAATGACTTTTCATTTATATTCAATGAATTGCGGTTCATGAGAACCCGGGTCGTTACAAGATGGTATCAAAGCCGACTCGACTGTAGGAAGCCCCCTGGACCGTTGATAGGAACATTTTTTTTTAAAAAATATATTTTTAAAAAACATTGTTTGGTTATACTTCTCATCTAATCCTGTTTTATTCTGTTCTGACGCTTCTCTAAACTTCAAAATTTTGTAGAATGTCAACTGTGAGTGAGATACAGGTGGAGCCTTAGAACGCTAGCTTCCGTAGTTTCAGTCTTGTTTGTTAGATTGTTGTTAGTGTGCTTGCTTTTGTGCCTGCTTGTTAGGGTGCGTGTTTGGCAACTAGTGCCAAGGACGTGCTAGTTTGTTATTAAAACCTTTTTACTCCTATTCTTAGTTTTCACGTTATTCTCTCGGGTGGGTCCGCTTACCTCCAGAGTAGATGTCTTCCAAACCAAGTGACAATCCCGAGGCTAGCAATGCCAGAGCTAGTCAGCCAGCTGCTGAATGTCACCCTCAGGCAGCCGAGACTCAGGCCAACAGGATTTTGAGAAACTTGGGTGGGCCCAGCTGGGGCGCCACAGGACCCCGCCAGGCCGTACCAGTGCTGGCGCCGACCCATCCCACTTTAGCTGAGGTAATGGTTCAACAGAACAGTATGATGGCTGCTCTTATGACACAGATGCAGCGGCAGCAGGAGAAGCTTGAGCAGCTAGAGCGGCAGTTGTCAGCAAGAGAGCATCAGGCTCCCCCTCAAGCACCAGCACCAGCACCGGCACCAGTGCCTGCGCCAGCCCCGGTCCCACCACCTGCACCGGTGCCGGCTTCTCAACTATCGGAGTTTCTGCGGGTCAGGCCACCCACCTTCTCCAGTACCACTAATCCCATGGAGGCAGGTGATTGGCTTCGCACTATCACGAAGAAGTTGCAGTTGTTGCCGTGCACTGATTGGGAGCGTGGTGGCGTTCGCCACCCCCAGCTGCATGGACCCGCCACTGAGTGGTGGGATAACTTCCAAGAGGCTCAGCCGGTTGATCATGTTGTTACCTGGGCTGAGTTCACTGCTGCGTTCCGGGCTACCCATATCCCGTCCGGCTTGATAGAACTGAAGAGGCAAGAGTTCATAGATCTGCAGCAGGGCAATC
This sequence comes from Zizania palustris, assembly GCA_019279435.1. Taxonomy (NCBI): domain Eukaryota; kingdom Viridiplantae; phylum Streptophyta; class Magnoliopsida; order Poales; family Poaceae; genus Zizania; species Zizania palustris. Next base: position 87,775,553 of record JAAALK010000285.1, read on the forward strand.
GTTCTGTTACTGAGTATTTGCATGAATTCAATCATCTAGCATGATATGCTCCCGATGATGTTCGTACTGATGCGAAGAAGCAGGAGAAGTTCCTTAGAGGCATCAAGGATGAGTTGAAGCCTCTGTTGCTAGCCACTGACCATGTTGACTTTCAGAGGCTGGTCAACAGAGCAATCATTCAAGAGCCAGAGCAGAATAGAGTGGAGAATAAGAAGCGGAAGATGGTTGTTTATCGCTTCCCACCAAACAGCAACCAGAGGCCCCGGATGGCACCAACTCCCTCAGTGCCAAGCTACCAGCCTCGACCAGTTTACCGACCCTCAACTATAAGTGGCCCTGGTTCGGTAGCGTCCCGTCCCGCTACTCCTTCAACTCATAGCACAGGTCAGTCCCCTGTTCAGAAGGCAGATGTACTGAAGGACAAGTTTGGGAAGCCAGTGGTATGTTACAATTGCCATCAAGTCGGCCATTATTCTTCAGCTTTCCCTCACCCGAAGCGACCTCAGGCACCTGCTCAAACTCCCGTCAACCAAGTGGTCCGTGCCAGGTAACCATATTACTGCAGAAGAAGCTCAGGAGGCACCAGAAGTGGTATTGGGTATGTTTCCTGTTAACTCAGTATCTTCAGTTGTTTTATTTGATTCTGGGGCAACACACTCGTTCATATCGACATCGTTTGTAAAGAAGCATGATTTGAAAACTTTGCTACTATCTAAGCCTATGCTTATAGCCACTCCTGGCAAATAGACCCCGGCCGACCTATTTAGCCCAAGGGTGCTAATAGAGATTCAAGGGGTAGAATTCCGGGTAGACCCTGTTCTAATAGAATGCAAGGGCTTAGATGTCATCCTAGGGATGAACTGGCTGGTTAAACACAAGGGGATGATTGATTGTGCCAGTAGGGAAGTTACCTTGACCAATGAGGATGGACACGTCGTCACCTTCAAGATGGCAGGGAAAAGAATCGAGACTCCAATGATGAACCAGATAGCCTTGGAAGAAGTACGTGTGGTCAAAGAGTTTATGGATGTTTTTCTTGAAGATCTGCCAGGGATGCCGCCGAAAAGGGACATCGAGTTCAGAATTGACCTTGTACCAGGAACCACTCCCATCTCAAAGCGTCCGTACAGAATGGCCGCTAGTGAGTTAGCGGAGGTGAAGAAGAATATTGAAGATCTTGAGCAAAAAGGGTACATCAGGCCGAGTACTTCCCCATGGGGAGCACCAGTAATCTTTGCAATGAAGAAGGACAAGACAAAGAGAATGTGTGTTGACTACAGGGTTTTGAATGAAGTCACTATCAAGAACAAGTATCCATTGCCTCGCATTGATGATCTATTCGATCAGTTGAGAGGAGCTACAATGTTCTCTAAGATTGATCTCCGATCAGGTTACCATCAGTTGAGAATCAGAGAGGAAGATATCCCGAAGACTGCTTTCACATCAAGATATGGTCTGTATGAGTATACAGTGATGTCGTTTGGACTTACTAATGCTCCAGCATTCTTTATGAACATGATGAATAATGTCTTCATGGACTGTTTGGACAAGTTCATTGTGGTGTTCATCGATGATATCCTCATTTACTCCAAGACCCCAGAAGAACATGAAGAGCATCTTCGTCTGTCTCTGACGAAGCTAAGAGAGCATCAACTATACGCCAAGTACAACAAGTGTGAGTTTTGGACATCTGAAGTGAAGTTTTTGGGACACATCATATCAGATAAAGGGGTAGCAGTGGATCCTACTACTGTTGAAGCAGTGACAGATTGGTTGCAGCCTACATCAGTCCCGGAAATTCGTAGTTTTCTTGGATTGGCGGGCTATTACCGTCGATTCATCGAGAACTTCTCCAAGATTGCCAAGCCCATGACCAGATTGCTTCAGAAGGATACCAAGTTCAAGTGGACACCAGATTGTGAAGAGAGCTTTCATACCTTGAAGAAAAAGTTAGTCTCAGCACCAGTGTTGACTCTGCCAGATATTCGAAGGGATTTTCATGTGTATTGTGATGCGTCTCGTCAAGGACTGGGATGCGTATTAATGCAAGATGGAAAGGTGGTATCTTATGCCTCACGTCAGCTCCGTCCTCATGAGCTAAACTATCCTACTCATGATCTAGAGTTAGTAGCCGTAGTGCATGCTTTAAAGATTTGGAGGCATTACCTCATTGGCAATAGATGTGAAGTATTCACTGATCACAAGAGTCTAAAGTATATATTCACACAACCAGATCTGAATCTCAGGCAAAGGAGATGGCTAGAGTTGATTAAAGATTATGACATGGGAATTCATTATCATCCAGGCAAAGCTAATGTAGTAGCAGATGCACTGAGTCGAAAAGGGTATTGCAACGCCATAGTTCTCCAAGACAGAGCCCCTATGTTGTGTCGTGAGATGGAAAGATTGAATCTGGGAGTCACCACCCGAGCATACCTTGCTACGCTCGAGGCAAAACCAGCTCTCGAAGATGAGATTCGTGAAGCTCAGAAGGAAGATCCAGATATGGCAGATATAAAGAAGAACATGAGGAAAGGAAAAGCCCCCGGTTTCTCGGAAGATGAATTGGGAACAGTTTGGTTTGGGAATTGTCTCTGTGTGCTAGATAAGCCAGAGTTGAAGACCATTATTCTGAAGGAAGCCCATGATACCTTGTACTCTATCCATCCCAGAAGTACGAAGATGTATCGGGACTTAAAAGAGAAGTATTGGTGGGTCAGTATGAAAAGAGAGATCGCTGAGTATGTGGCAATGTGTGACACTTGTCAGCGGGTCAAAGCAGAACATCAAAGGCCAACAGGACTGTTACAGCCCCTTAATGTTCCCGAGTGGAAGTGGGAAGAAGTCGGTATGGACTTTATTACCAGTCTGCCAAGAACTCAAGCAGGAAATGACTCGATATGGGTGATCATTGATCGTTTGACCAAAGTGGCTCACTTTATAGCAGTCAAGACAACCTACAGTGGTCCAAAGTTAGCAGAATTGTATATGGCTCGGATAGTGTGTTTGCACGGAGTTCCAAAGAAGATCGTTTCAGACAGAGGAAGTCAGTTTACTTCAAAGTTCTGGAAGAATCTACAAGAAGAGCTTGGCACCAGGTTGAATTTCAGTACAACATATCATCCTTAGACAGATGGTCAGACTGAAAGGGTTAATCAGATTCTCGAAGATATGTTGAGAGCTTGTGCTTTAGACTTTGGAGGTTCTTGGGATAAAAATTTGTCGTATGCCGAGTTTTCCTACAACAACAGTTATCAGGCTAGTCTGCAGATGTCACCGTTTAAAGCTCTGTATGGTCACAAGTGCATAACCCCTTTGCTTTGGGATCAGACCAGAGAAAGTCAGGTTTTTGGAACAGATATCCTCCGTGAGGCTGAAGCCAAAGTCAAGGTTATTCAAGACAGGTTGAAGATAGCTCAGTCTCGTCAAAAGAGTTATGCTGATGTTCGTCGCCGAGATTTGTCATTCAAAGAAGGAGACCATGTTTATCTCCGAGTCACCCCGCTTCGTGGTACTCAGAGGTTTAACATGAGAGGCAAGCTTGCACCTCGCTTCGTTGGGCCGTTCTTGGTTACCCATCGCCGAGGAGAAGTTGCCTATGAGCTTGAGCTACCAGCGTCATTTTCAGGTGTGCACAATGTGTTTCATGTCTCGCAGTTGAAGAAGTGTCTCCGAGTGCCTACTGAGCAAGCCGATCATCAGCAGTTAGAGATACAAGAGGATCTGACTTATGTGGAGAAGCCTATCCGCATTCTGGATACCAATGAGCGAGTTACAAGGAGCAGGGTTATCAAGTTCTGCAAGGTTCAGTGGAGTAATCATTCGCCAGAAGAAGCGACGTGGGAAAAGGAAGATGAGCTGAAGGCTTTGCATCCCGAGTTGTTCGAAGGTCTTTTCGAATCTCGAGGACGAGATTCTTTGTAAGGGGGGTAGGTTTGTAACACCCGTATTTTTCAAACTGCCAAACTAGATTTTCAAACTGAATTTGAATTTAAAATTGGTTTAAATGAAGAAAGGCTTTACAATTTAAAAACTTTAGCTAAAAGTATTGAATTTTGAAATTAAATAATTTTGTAAGGGTCCTAGAGCCTTAAGGAATTTTATAAAATTATTTTGGAAATTTTTAGAATTCAAATTCATAATTTAAACTTCAAAACTATTTTTCTGGAATTTATTTTATTCTAAAAGCTTTTTAATTCCTTAGTGGGTCGCACCCTCGTTTTTGGCCCAGCCGGCCCGCTAGCCCGTTTTCCCTCCCCCTCTCTCTGCCGTGTGGGGCCCGCCTGTCGGCGCAGCCTCCCCACACCGGCGCCTCTCTCCCTCTCTCTGGCCTTTCGGCCCCACCTGCCAGCGCCCGAGCCCACTGCCGCCCCCGATTTCACCGGCACCCCTCTTCTCTCCCCGCGCCGCCGGCAACCGCCACCTCCGCTTTCGCCGGCGCCCATTCCCGCACGCCTAGACCCCCACTCCCCGCCTACCCGGACCCTTTTTAAGCCCCTCCACCGAATCCGTGGCCCATTTTCGCTTTCGCCGCTCCATTCCGCCGGATTCCGCCCTCCCGTGAGCTCCGCCGCCGCACCTTCAGCCGTGCACCACCGTCGCCGGCGACCGCCTCCTCCTCCGCCGTCGGCGCCATCATCCTCGCCGTGCCCCGCTGGTCCCCGGCCCCGCCTCCCTTCGGCCTCCTCGCCGCCGAAAGCGCCTCGCCGCCTCGGACCCGAAGCCGTCGCCGCCTTGAGCTCGCCGCCGGCCTCCTCCCGCCTCTGAGCTCCACCGTCTTCGGTATATTCTTACTCCCCACCTCGTCCTCTCTCCATTTTCGGCGTTAGTTGGAACCCTAGGTCCGCCGTGCACCGTCGCCGTCTCGCCGTAGTCCTGCCAGACTTGGGGAAGACGAGTCCCTGGTCGCCCCCGTCGTCCCGTGCCACTTGCGTGCCGGACGCGTGGCCGCCCGTTGATCTCCGATCGGACGGTCCGGGCTGGCCCAGTCCATGGCGCAGGTGCGTGGACGCAGGGTGCACCCGGTGCACCGTGAACCCCTCCTGGCGCCGGTCTGTGGTCCACCGTGGACCAAGTGCGCGGGTGCGCGGTCCACCAGTCCACCGTAGACCGTAGCCGATTGTTTTTAGGGTTAAATTTGGCAGAATTCATTTAATTCTTGTAAAATGCGTTTAAAATCCAAAATAGCTCCGATTGAACCCATTCAAATTTCTAAATGTTCATAAAATTATTCTCTACGTACTGGTATAATTATTTTGTACTGTTTACATGACTTGTTGTACTGTTTATTTATTTGTTTTATTATTTGGACGCGTTGTAGTTGAAGTCAAAGCGACCGAAGAGTTGCCGATCGCCGCCGAGGATCCGAATCAGTTCTACGAGGATCAAGGAAAGTCACCAGACCCTCTTGTGGACATAGTTGATCATGTTGAATCTACTTTTTGCAATAATCGCTATAACCCATAGGTTAATAACTGCATTAGCGATAACATGTTCACTCGTCTGTTTATTTAGCTAATGTATAGTATTGCTCCCTGAAGTGTAAACCCAAGCCATGCTTGTATCACATTCTCCTTGTCGCCATCGTCGCTTAATAGTTAGCGCTATATAGTCGAGGCGCATTAATTGCTAGCTTAATTACAATTGCTATCAGTCATCAGGTTAATCTCATATTTCTCCTTTGGATATATATATGTCTCGTCTCGTCGATATTCTAAATTGTGGAAGGCGATGTGGATTCTATGTGGTATTGTGCATGGTGGGTTCCGGGTGCAAGCTAGGGCATTGGTGGTCGCACCCGAGGCACTATAAGGACCGGTCTGCGGGATCTGTCGCAAAGAATTGTCGTGCTAACCACAAGTCTATGGGTAAGACCTAATCTGTAGTATGGGTCGGTTCAGCTCGATGCACCGAGCGGAGGAGACAAGACCATCTATCGGGAGTTGCCCAGTGATGGCTTGTGCTGACGAGGCACTAATGGGGGTCACACGTCTACCAATCGGGTTCTACTCAGACGTTATGAGTGAGATCCCAGTGGAGCGTCGATGAAACCTAGTGAGGTTGTCCTCTTACTGAGCCAGACATGCGAAGGGTTTAGGCATGCGTTCCTGGGACTTGGGTCCTCGTAACACACTGCGGTGTGCAGGGACAAGTGCCTTGTGGGGAAAGTAATACACCTCTGATCAGAGTATAACCTTTTCGAAAAGCCGTACCCACGGTTATGGGCGAGCCCAGTGATGTTCTCCGCAGTTAGATTCAGTGTTGTAAGTGTGAATTACATGACATGTTTAATATGGTTTGAAAGAGCGAGTGGGCACAGGTGTGCAACTCGAGATAGTGGAAAGTCAATACTGTTATTTACTTCAGCATGTTTATTATTGCTTTAACACTGCTCATTAAATTTTAAACAACATTTACCATGCTTTTACGCAATGAGCCTAGTTTATGCATCCTTGTTCAACAGCCATCATTATTTGCATGTCCGTGGCTTGTTGAGTACTTTGTACTCACCCCTCGTGGGTAAATTCTTTTAGATGTCGTGTATCAAGAAGAAGAAGTCCAGGAGTAGCGTCCCAGGCGAGGAGTCGGATCCCTGGAGTCAAGACGTTCTGCAGCTCCTTAGTTTTGCTTCTGCTTGAATTTGTGTTGTAATAAGTGTAGCCTATGAGCTACGTACTTGCTTTGCTTTCGTTTATTTCGTTGTCAGCTTGTGAGCGTCTTGTAATAATGACTTTTCATTTATATTCAATGAATTGCGGTTCGTGAAAACCCGGGTCGTTACAAAAATTATATGAAGTTGTGTCTCGATGCCTTTGTCATGACCCGATCTGGCCCTGTCCAAAGGGGTGAATTGCCGATACCGGCTGTAGCCGGCGAGATTATTCCGCGGGCCGAAAGCCCGTGAGTTACTTTTCAGGAAGCAGTCAACAACGCCCTTCACCATGCCCTCATCAACCAGTTGAGGTATTGGTTAATACCTTGCACGTGCATATCAAGAAAACCATTGATGGGGCAATCGCTCAAGAGTCGGTGCAAGATCCGACATACTTTTCGACCAACCATCCGCACCTGTTGCAAAACCCTCAGCATAATCGGCCAATGCTAACACCACAAGGGCCGATGAGATAGGGGCCGTTGAACACCTCGTTCGGTCGGGAAGCTAACGTGATGGCTTCGTTGGCCACGCTGGCTCTCCAAGGGGCAGGTAGACAGGATCCTCCCCAAAACACACACCCTCATGATAGAGGTACGCCACAACTCTAGCCTTCAGTCGCTCTACTAGGGTCGATCAGGCAAGAGATGTCCTAGCCCATATACGCTGTCGCCAAGAACATGCTACCAGATATCGTGCCGCCAAGGGGGGCACCCGATGGTATTCCTCAGGGGTATCATCGGACGATTTATTTCAGGGCACAACCTTATGGTGATGAAGAGCAACATAGTATAATGCTGTCTGGCTAGATCAATATTAACAGGCCCCAATGCCCGATCAGTACCCTACACCAAGATAGCAAGAAGACGATTGGGTGAATCAGATCACAGAGGTTATCCGAGACCAATTTGGGTTGAAGCCCAAAGAGCAGATGTACATATATCGGCGACCATACCCAAAATGGTTTGATCGAGTGCCGCTACCAGGCCGATACAAAGTACCTGATTTCACCAAGTTCTCAGGACAAGACTTGATCTCCACGATCGAGCACATTAGTCATTTCCTCTCCTAGTGTAGAGAGGCATTGGCCGATGAGGTGCTGAAGGTCTAGTTCTTCCTACTCTCTTTATCGGGATCGACCTTTGCATGGTTTTCTTCACTGCCGACAAATTCCATCAGGGGATGGCATATTTGGAAAAGAAATTTCACAAATATTTCTTTTCCGGCATTCATGAGATGAAGCTTACCGACTTGACAACCGTGAGGCAAAGGATGGATGAGTCGGTACATGATTATGTTCAAAGTCCTGGGACGTACGAAGCAGATGCTATAGCTTGAGCCTCAGTGACACCTAGTTGGCAAAGTTGGCATTCCAGGGACTCCTAAACCCAATTAAGGAGAGACTTTCATCACATGAGTTCGAGAGTCTTTCACAATTGGTACAAAGGGTATCGGGAGAGCCGATTCTAGGAAGCAAGTAAAAATAGGTATCACAGGAAGGTGGCATACACTTAAGCAGGTTGCGTGCCTTTGGGTGAAACCGACCGATAAGGAAGAGAAGTACGACTTCGACGTCAACAAGGACGATAGAATATTCAACATGTTTCTCAAAGAGAAGCAGATCCAGTTGCCACCAAACCACGTGATACTGCCCGCCGATGAACTAAAGAAAAAGAAATACTATAAGTGGCACAATTCCCCATCGCACTACATTAATGAATGCAAAGTATTTAGACAACAGATCCAATCGGTTATAGAGCAAGGACGAATCAAGTTCGACAATTAGAAAAAGCCGATGAACATCGATAGGCACCCGTTCCCGCTCAACATGGTACACACGTATCACGCTGATGATCGGAGCACAAAAAGAAGCAGGCGGGCTAAGAAAAGCATCACTTCATCAAATCTGATCAAGAAATATGAAGAAAAGGCAAGAGAAGGAGCGGACGCCAACCACAACCAGAGTTACTCATAATTTAACCCTCATTGGAATTACGAGTTCTTCAGATTCTGCTAGAACAAAGGGTTGTGCCTGCCGTCAATGGACAACTATTCGGAGTGCGGCATTAGAAATGAGTCGCAGGATGACCATCGACCATATAAAAATAGGGGAAGGCCATGCGGTCAAGAAGTCATTCATCGAAGGCCGTCGCCACCAAGAGCGTCGGCGCTCGAGAGGATCGGCCCCGTAAATACTGAGGACAAAGGCTAGCTAGCCAATGGTAAAGCCGCATCGGAGAAGCCGTAGTGGTTCCCCATTGGGATTTTCACGAGGAACCAGAAGAGGAGAGTGCGACGACTATGGCAGAAAGAGCTGAAGGCACGAAGGTGCGACGAAGAAACTGATCGACCCTAGAAAAATAAAAGTGATTGGCGAGTGAAGGAAAGGGCCGATCACGATGACAAGAAAGATGCATGGGTGAACACGGTTTTCTTTCTCCCTACAAAGTATTGAGCATCTTCTAAAGATAACACAGATCAGACTAGTACGATAACTCAACTGATGTTGGCTCTATAGCCAGTAGTTTTTGATAAGCCAGGAGATCCTGGATATCGGCACCTAAGACCCCTATACATCAAAAGGGTTGGTCAACAGAAAGCCGATGTCTAAAATGATGATAGACAGAGGGGCAACTATCAACTTAATGCCATATGCCACCGTCCGTAAGCTGGGAAAAACATTGGAAGATCTCATCAAGACTAATATGGTGCTAAGGGACGTTGGCGGCAACTCATCAGACACGATGGGAGTGCTGAACATAGAGCCGACAGTTGGGAGCAAGACAATGCCTACCACGTTCTTCGTCAAATAAGGTAAATGATCTTATACCTTGTTGCTAGGATGAGATTGGATTCACGCAAACTTGTTGCAGTGGGTCGATGATCAAATTGAGATAATCCCCACCGATAGCTCGATAAACATAGCGACAACCGATTTATTGGTGTGGAAGATGGAAGAGGTTGTCTATCTATCAAGGAAGGCCTAGGATGGTAATTTTCTTGAAGTATTGGATGACAGAGTCAAACCAATCAGCAAAGAACTACCCAAGCTTACCCTGTGAAGACGACATCGACAAAACGAAAGTGGTCTCGGTCAATGCTTCACCGCAAACTGATGAACTACATAGGCATACATCGGACCTGGCGATAGACCAAGCCCAACCTTCGTAATTACATGGATTCCCCGATGAAGCACAAAACATACTAGTAATGTTACTTTGGAGGTATTAGAAAGGTTTCGGACGAGGAGTACTTTGAATAAATATTTTCTGATCGTTCGGATGGATGCCTAAAAGATCTACACGCAAGACAGCTAATACCAATGGTATCACCTTTAGATGGCCGATGCAAAAGCATCGCCATTAGACATAAAAACTCAGGACCAATTCTGAAGATTCGAAAATAAATACATTGCAGAGGCACGTTTCAGGTTACAAGTCAAAAGACCCTATACACAAAAGCCCATCGGGTAGCCCCAATCATCCGCGACCTAACTACACCCTCGCCCCGAAGGGTGGCCCGACCTTTGGCGGGTGCGGCATCGGTGCTGCGCGCGACAAACAACATCGGTGAGCCAGCATATTTCGGCCCCAATCGAGGAGGGTAGGAGGCCATGACACCTGCCTTCTCGGCAACCTTCATCCATACTTTCTTCAGCTTCGCCACTAGATCAGTTTCCTCTACCCATGGCCGATCAAGCTCCAGCGGCATGGCTGATGACCTCAAGACTGCCCTCCATTTATCCACGCCATGAGGGTAGGGACATCGACACCCAAGTTCGTTGTGGCTGATACTGGTCCGTATCTTATCGGCCGACTACTGGAGCTCACTAGGGGAGCATCAAGATCGTCTTCCTGCAAAAAGGTGAAGTTAGTCAAATAAAGAAAGGTGGTGAAAATAAATAAGAGGATGAGTCAAAGTATCTACCTTGGGCCCCGCATCAGCGTCACCGGGGTAAAGACATTCCCGGTAAATAAGTGAGGAATGATTGAAGATGTGTTGCTTCACTTTGCCCCACCATCGGTGGAAGATGGTGGAGGACACCCGACAGGTTGTCCAGGATACGAGGTCACCAACAACTATCCCATCGGTCATATGGGAGAGGTGGTCCCACTCCAAGGCACTCTTTTATTTTCCCACGAGTTCGAATTTGATCGACAAAGAAGATATAGGGTGGGAGCTGACCAAAACCTAATTGCCTTGCAGAGACCGATAGGTGATAGAACTTGTAGGAGCATTGCCGATGACACTCATCGGTAAAGTTGACAGGGAGCAAGAAAGGAAAAATTGCAACCGAATGATACCCGAAGGGAAACTAGGCGGTCCGATCGAAAAATCCAAGGTAGAAACTCTTGAAGAAAGCGACCAAAGCCGTAGGAGACAAAGGAAATACACAAAAGCATGTTGTTGCCTCACCCAAGGAAAAGCAACGATGATAGGTGGGAATGGCCGATTCTAGAAAATCAGTAGGAAAGTGCATTTGAGCAAGAGGAGGTGCTTACATCGACTATATAAACATTGAGTTAGATCTGGAGGAACCACCAAGGGCCGCTAGGGTGGCCGATGGAGTTACCAGCCGATAGGTTGGCTGACACGAGGTGAAGGAGGCAGTAGGTGGCCCATAGGAGGTAACGACCAAGAGGAACCCGTACGTGGGTAGCAAGTTGTTTGGCCAGAAACTGAAACTGAAAGGTTGGGGCCAAAGGAGATATACAAAATACAAACTCCTTCAACTAGAGATTGAGGAAAACAATGTGTTCGTAGGTATCTACAATGTCGTTTTTCTTATTGTGCCTCGCAATATATCGACCCCAGCTATCAGTGGAGTTAGTGCTTAGACAATGAGGTTGTTTGAAGCAAAAAAGAAAGTGATTGACTGGTGAGATAATTTCAAGACAAGTTAGAAAGAAAACATCAAGCAGAGTGGGGCTCATCGGCCCATGGCCAAAAAATGAAGGCGTTCAGAGCGTCGGACCAGAAATAATAGGAGGTGGCTAGCATTGGCTCATTATGATATGGTTTAGCAAGAGAAAACTGATGCAATGACCGATGCCAATCTCATCCCAAAAGGTACGGTAGGTAGCTGATACCCTAAGATACTAGTCAAGCCAGCCAACGATGGAAGAAGGAAAGGAATCAAAACCAGAGTCCCACTCAGAAGAACACATGGGAGAATATTTAAAAGGGATTCAACAAGTTTTGGCATTAATAAAGTATGTGGGATCAGGATTACCCAAAGGGCCCAGATAGTAAGAAGAATGATGGGTGGCTATGGGGATCAAAACTTGGTTCTGCATGTTCTATAGAAAAGAAAAACAAGAGGAATAATAAAAGAAAAGAGGAGTAGTGAGTAAAAATGGTGGATGAACTAGGGAGGACAAAAGAATAATGAGAACGTCGAAAGCTTACCTTAGGAATCACATTGATGGCGGCCATTATTGACGTTGCCGATGCATGGGATCGGCATAGAGAAAGGTGATGAACAACAGTAGCTGCAAATGTTACTGGAAGCAGATGGCAGCGAGCTCGGGGGGCAAGAATAAACGGTGAACAAAAAGCATGAAGAAGAAGGGTGGAGTGATCGGGGCACTTATAAAATAAAAAGATGAATCCTCGGTAAACTGGGTCAATCCGATCTTGGTGGGTTTGGTGGGATCACCTCAAACATTCGACCAAACGTGGTCAGGAGTGCAATTCTCGAAATGCCTGAATGGTTGTAGGCCTGGGATCAGAAGAGACAAGATCTTCGGCCTATAAATGCCAATGCATAACTGTGTGGAATGAAGCCTAGTCTGACGTCGCCATAAAGAAAATTAGATGCATTAGACCAGGCAACATCCATCAGAGTCATTCACGGCCGAAGAAAGAATGAGAAGAGGAAGGAAGTCAAGGCCTGATGAATTATAAAGGATTGGAAGGTGAAGGGTTTCAGCTACTAATCATAAATTTGAAAAGACGTCTAAGAGGACGTTACGACAGAAAGTAATGATGACCAATAATTTCGAAGCATCAGTTACCCTATTAATGCTCCAAAACTAGGGGGCATGTGTTGATACCAAGATTTGGTAAAGTCTAGGCCCGCAAAAGGTGCCACATGGTCAATAGAAGTCAAAGAAGTCCGGTCAAAGATGGTCAAAGAAACCCGTCTATGTTGTTACAATATGATCATACATGAAGGAGCCGCTGAAAGAGGGAAGATGGGGATGATCCAGAATCGGTTACAATGTAGATTACTTGGACGACAAGTCTCCATACTACAAATATGTATCTAATTAGCTAGGAAAAACAACACAACCCTACAAATAGCTACTCTTCGGCACATCGCCACCATTGGCTTCACAAGGTTAATCCCGGTGGGATTCGACACTCGAAGCTAGGCTGCATCGTTTCGATCTCCAGCGAAGAGATGAGTCCCGCCACCCCGATGGCTGTATCGACTAAGTCAGTGTTCTTTAAGGCTGTATCGTATTAATCTCTCGAAGGTATTGGTTGGGTCAGTATGGTCGCCGGTTTATCCTGGTGTATTGGCTAGATCTAAGGCTGCATCAGATTGATCTCTTAGATTGATGTGATTCAAGTGTCATAGTCTGAGGCTTCATCAGTTAAGTCCGACATCTCTTTCTGTTGTATCTACTTCATGCTGTATACCGTTCATCTAAATAAAGCACGCCCGATACCTTGAAATATCGTTGAGTTCATCGTGACTAGTTACTGTCTTGGTTAGGTCCAATTTTGTTATTATGATGATTTTGATGATATTGACATGTTATCTGGCATATTTTATTTATTTCTATTGGAGTATAAGCCGATAGGTTATCTTTGATTCCATATTCTATCCTGTGCGCATTCGGGAAATGCCCATCGGCCTATACCCACAATTGCCTTATTCTATTGGTCGATGGCGTATATACACTATTGACACCCAAATTTGGCATTAGTGGTCAAGATTGTCAAAATATCAGTTTTAGTAATTTGGGCCAAAAATACACAAGTCCTGGTACAAGCCGAAGCCTTATAAGGCCGAAGGCCTATCAAACATGGGGCTTCAGAGGCCTTTTCCAGTGGCCTGCTGGCTTCAGCCCGAAGGCCCTTCGGAGGCCTTTTCCAGCGGCCTGCTTGCTTCGGCCCTCGCTTTGAATCGTTCTTTTACCTTTCAATCTACTTCCTTGCCCTAGGATTAGCTAAGTAACGTCCATCTTCGTGGGTTTGCGCTGAAAGCTCTCCGTTCGCCGCGTCGAAATAACAGTAACCCTTGTTGATTCGCTCGTGAATCTCCCGTTTAATCCAAGAAACGAATTTTTATTGTCTTTATTGGTTTTATTGCTATTCTTGGGAGTTCGGCCTTTAGGCCAAATTACACTTGATCTCTTATTGTTTTGCAGGGGAAACATCTTCAAAATCATCGCCAAGAGGTTCGGGGGTGATTGCTATTCATCTACAAGGTCGACAGAGCTCTTAGGCGATCAGACCGAAGCCTGTCGGTCCGACCGACAGGGCTTCACCGGTTTGACCGGACGTTGCCGTGTCGGGCCGTCAGGCTGTTGTCAGCACGCTTCACCGCGCTGTCACCAGCACTCCCCAGTCCGGCCAGGAACCCTTCGCTGGTCTGATCGGATTCCACCGCTGTGCCCCGGAGCCCCTTCGCCGGAGCCTTTCTTCGCATCAACTCCGGAGGGCACCCTTCGGTAACCTCTGTTTGGACCGGGGTGTACCCTCTGGTCTAACCGGCCAAAGGCCGAAGCCTTCATTCCGGACTACGGGACGCTGAAGCCCCCGGTCTGACCGAGGCTTCGCTGTTGGTCTGACCGGGTACCCTCCGACCGCCCGGAGCCCGCTTCGCAACAAAATGCCGAAGCCACCTTCGGTGACCCCTTCACAATCATCGGTTCGACTGGGAGTTCTACTTTAGTCCGACCGGTCAGCAAGCCGAAGCCCCTTTGGAACGCTTCGAACTCCCTTCGCTACAGATCTAAACCAGACTTAGTCTAGCCGGTGTTGATAGCAAAAAAAGGCATTAATGGCTAGATTATCAAAATATCAGTTTTTGGTAATTTGGGCCAAAAGTACACATGTGCAGGGTCTGTCTGAAGCCCTACAGGGCTGAAGTCCATCAAGCCGTGGGCTCCGAAAGCCTCTAGCCAACCCATGGGCTTCGGCTAGGAAGCCTTTGGAGGCCCACGCTGCCGAAGCTTCGGCCCGAGGAGCAAGCCTCGACGGGCCTGGCTGAAGCCCACGCTACCGAAGCCTCGGCCCGAGGAACAAGCCTTGACGGGCCTGGCTGAAGCCCATGCTACCGAAGTTTCGGCCCGAGGAGCAGTCCTCGACGGGACTGGCCGAAGCCCACGCTACCGAAGCTTCAGCCCGAGGAGCAAGCCTTTGCGGGCCTGGCCGAAGCCCACACTACCGAAGCTTCGGCCCGAGGAGCAGGCCTCGACATGCCTGGCCGAAGCCCACCTCGGTAGAGATAGAGTTGTACGCGTTTCCAGCTCTATCAGTCCGAACGCCGAAGCACCCTTCGGTGGAACACTTTGCACCAACGCCGAAGGTACCCTTCGGCGCACCCTTCGCATCAGACTTCGAACCAGACGGGCTCCGACTAGTTTGTTTATTTTGCTCTATTTAATCTATTTCTTTCGGCTAATTGGATTATTTTGTGTAATCTGGTTGCCTGGTGACTCCACCCCCTTATCACTATTAAGGGTAGTCGGAACGCGACGTCGGTGCCACGTCACGCTTAGGCCCATCCCTAAGTATCCGTGCACTTTTGGATCATCGAACTGACCCAAGTGTGGGGGCACATTTCCGTGTCAACACACTTTTTGGCGACTCCGCTAGGGAAAAGCTACGCCAACATGATGAGTACATTTACAACGGCCGCCGGTACGTCTACATAGACTACTACGTCTAAACCGCCGACGGATGCAATAGGAGGCGCGGATATCGACAACCGCAACATAATGTCACCTACACTTGAAGATATCCCCGTAGAAGACCGAGCAAAGATCGAGACAAAGCTAAAGGCGCTCCAAGACATGATGCTTGGGGGCTACGTCAAGACACGCGCAGGCTTCATCAAGCGCGACATCGTCACCCCCGACCTCGCTTAGGTCTAGGTAACACCTGTATCGCCTCATTTATCTTCTTTAGAAATTGAGCAAAAAATAGCCGCATCAATAGATCAAGCCGTTAGCGCTTCGCTAGCCAACCATTTAGATTCGGCAGTCAGCTCCCAAGTAGAGGCGACTCTTAGAAGGTTCGGCTTTACTGAGGCCGTACCCCCGGCTCCTATTGCTAGCGCACCTCCGACGAGCCACGTATACAATAGAACTAATGACATCACTAGCACAATCATGTCTCCGGCCTCACCACTTATGGCCGAGACCAATCATTACACCTACGGTCAAATTAATACTGCATACCACGCAACACCACCTGCGCCGGTACCCGCGCTGCCCGCACCACATGCGCAGGCGCCCGGGCATGAACACGTCATACAGATTGCGCGCAGAGAAGATGCCCATGGCCGACATGTCGATATCCCACCGCGTGTTGCGCCCCGGCATGAGAGGCGCGCGCAAACAACGTATCAAGACGACATAGAGGAGCGGGTCCGTGCACTATTTAGGGAGTGTGCTGGCTTCGTGCCCAAGGGTCGGGTTAGGGTTTACCGTAAACCATACCCCGACCAGCTTGATACAGTGCCCTACCCCCGTGGCTATAGAATCCCTGAATTCACTAAGTTTGATGGCGAGGGTAGCAAGACCACACTAGAGCACGTTAGTCAATTTTTGGCACAATGTGGAGAGGTTAGAGGGATAGATGCTCTAAAGGTTAGACTATTTTCTATCTCGCTATCCGGCACTGATTTCACTTGGTTTTCGGCGCTCCTGCCGAACTCCATACACACGTGGGACGATTTAGAGCGAAAATTCCATGATTATTTCTACACGGGTGAAACAAAACATAGGCTTTCACATTTGACATCGGTGAAGCAAAAATCTAGTGAGAGCGGCTCTGAGTATATCAAGCATTTCAGGGATACTAGAAACTGATGTTTTAGTCTTAATATTTCAGAAAGGGACCTGGCGGAATTAGATTTTAATGGGTTGCGTTCCAAACTTAAAGAAAGGTTAGATAACCAAAACTTTTAGAAGTTAGCCAAGTTCTACAGCAGGCTCTGGTCCAAGAAGGCCGAGCCAAAGATAAGAAATTTATTAAGATGTTTAGCAAGCCTAGGGCCGAGATCCACATCATGGAGCGCTCTGATGAGGAGGACTCAGAGGAGGAGGACTCGACCGACATGTACGCGGCCGAATGGGTTACGAACACTAAAAACAAACCTGTCACTTGCTCCGGACTACGACCATCCCCCACAAAGAATAGACTTAATGGGGTCAAGTACTCGTTCGATGTAACTAAATGTGATAAAATATTTGATTTCCTCTTAAAGAGCCAGCTTATCAGGTTACCTAAGGGTCAAGTTATCCCACCTGCCGACGAATTAAAGAAGCATCCATACTATAAGTGGCATGATTCACATTCTCATAATACTAATGATTGCAATGTTTTTCGATGGCAGATACAATCGGCCATAGAAGAAGGACGATTGAAAATATACCATGATCCAAAGATGAAGCTGGACCAAGATCCTTTTCCAGTCAACGCCGTCGACCTCGGCGATAAAAAGGTGTTGATTCGTCCAGAACAGGCCGAGTCTGCTAAAGGGAATGATGTGATTGTTGGAGAACCCCGAGGTAGGAGTGTGGAAACAGAACATCAATATCCCTTCGTCTAAGGCTCGCAAGAGGCCGAAGGTGACATATAACATGCTATTGAACAAGCATCAGAGGAGGGCCAAAGAGGCAGGTCCGCACGCCAAGTTAAAACGGCCGAAGGGTCCAAGACCTTCGAAGGATGGCTTCGGGCTGAAGCCAGTGAACCCTCCGCACGAGGGCTTCGGGCCACAATGGCCTGACGCTCCGCACGAGGGCTTCGGGCCACAATGGTCTGATGCTCCGCACGTTGGTTCCGAGCCACAATGGCCGAACCCCCCGTACAACAGCTTCGAGCCCCAGTGGTCGGGCCCCCTTTACAACAACTTGGGCCCCCAATGGCCGAACCCTGCACCGCACTGGACTTATCTGATGGGAGGCTTCGGCCCGCACTGGCCGAACATATCTCCGGCCTGGCAGGATCCTTCGCTGGTGTGGTCGGAGACACCTTCAACTCTGCCGAACCCCCCTCTGGGTGATGGGTTTGGCTCGCAGTGGCCAAGGCCACTAGAGCCGCCAATGCCTCCACCGTATGACTGGGCGGGAACCCCGTGGGCTCCGTACGTATCTAGGTCGGGGTACCCTCTACAGCCTAACTCTATGCCTTATTTCCCTTCAGAGTGTTATGGATGGCAGGGGCAAACAGACGCAGCGGAGAGGGGCATCGTCCACAGACTATCCATGGTGCCTCCGAACTGGATCATGCCGAGTGAAGCCGAAGAGTGCGAGCACGTGGAGGCCGAAGTCAGGAAGTCCGAAGCCATAACTATCAGAGTTGGGTCTCAGGAAGTCCCAATCCCGAAGACTTTGTCGCCGAGGGCTGACGGAGGTAAGCCGCATGCTTCGGCCGGGCTTCGCACCGAAGTTTGGTTCGATCAGCCAAACGAGGCCGATCCATTCGACGGGGTTCGCAATGAAGCCCCTTCGAACACAGGGTGCCCGAGGCCGAAGGGCACACTTCGGCCATAATTAATAGGAGTCGAACAGTAGCTCTAGGCACCAAGCCGCAACCATCTTGGGCTCCTCCGGGCATGTCCAAATCGCAGAAGCGACACCTACAATGGCTGCGGGCATAGGAGATGCGCGAGTAGGTAACTGAGGCCAAGCGCGATGCTATCTTCGAAGAAATCCACCCTCGGCCAACCACGAAGTAGGTATGGAGAGAGAAGCCGATTGAGATAACCAACCCGGCCCCTAGTCCAAGCGATGACGATGACGACATGCTCGACGACGACTACTCGCCCGTCTCTAAGGGACCCGCACCCTAGGGGATGGACATCAACATCGTCACGCTGCCTGCCGAGTTCGCCCTACCACGGGACGAGGCCAAGGTCACTCAGTTGAACCTCGGTCCATGCAACACCATCTTCAAGAAGCCCGAGGAATCGTCTCACCATCTAAAGCCCCTCTATGTTAGAGGCCACATCGATGGGAAGCCAATTTCCTGGATGCTCGTCGATGGCGGCGCCACTGTTAACCTAAAGCTTTATTCATTGTTGAAGAAACTTGGCAGGGACGAAGATGACCTGAAGAAGACTAACTTGATGCTCAACGGCTTCAGCGGTGAGAGCTCCGAGGCCAAGGGAGTATTCTCTATGGAGTTGACGGTGGGCAACAAGACGTTGCCGACAGCATTCTTCGTCGTCGACGTACAAGGTAATTATAGCGTGTTACTCGGGCGCGACTGGATTCATGCGAACTGTTGCATCCCTTCTACTCTACACCGGTGCCTGATACAGTGGGACGGCGATGAGATAGAATTCATCCCCACGGATACTTCGGCCCAAGTAGCATTGGCTAATGTATCAGTCGACGCCGTCCATAACAAAGTAGAGTGTCTATCAGGTAGAGATCTTTCGGATTATGACTTTGTTAGTGTATCCGGAGGACGGTTTGTACCGGTGTCTGTAAAGCCGGCTGGAGTAGCATGGCTATTTTTGTATTAGTAGTCATGTCTAGCAAAGATAATCTACATTGGCTAAAGTCTCGAGTGGAGCAGTATCAGTCTAATAAAGACGGTATTGCCGAGGCCATCGAGGACTTTAGCGAAGTAGAAAAATTAGGGCAAGGTTTTGCGTCGGCCGATCCCTTGGAGGAAGTTGATATAGGTAATGGCAGCGTCCCAAGGCCGACTTTTGTAAACCAACATTTACAGCCTGATGAAAAGGCTGAAGTAATGAAGTTACTTTGGTCGTATGTCGATTGTTTCACATGGGAATATAGTGAGATGCCAGGACTAAGCCGCGAGCTCGTGGAGCATCGGCTGCCCATCAAGTCTGGGTTTAGGCCTTATAAACAGCCTCCCCGCCACTTTAATTCGGCTGTCTATGACCGAGTTAAGGAGGAAGTGGAACGACTACTTAGGCTGAATTTATTAGGCCATGCTAGTACGCGGAATGGGTTGCTAACATTGTGCCTGTAGAGAAGAAAGGGAGCGGCAAGATACGAGTATGCATTGATTTTAGGTATCTGAACAGAGCCACTCTAAAAGACGAGTATCCGATGCCAATAGCCGACATGCTGATCAACGACGCCTCGGGACATAAGGTACTAAGTTTTCTTGAGGGCAATGCAGGTTATAATCAAATCTTTATGGCCGAAGAGGACGTCTATAAGACTGCCTTTCGATGCCCTGGTTTTGTCGGTTTGTTCGAGTGGGTCATCATGACTTTTGGTTTGAAGAACGCCAGCGCCACGTATCAGCGTGCTATGAACTTGATCTTTCATGACTTGTTAGGAGTCATGTTAGAAGTTTACATTGATGATGTCGTGGTCAAATCGGACGCTATGGGAAACCATTTAGCTGATTTGAAAGTTGCTTTCGATAGGATGTGGTAGTATGGGTTAAAAATGAACCCGCTTAAGTGTGCTTTTGGTGTGTGGGCGGGTAAGTTCTTAGGTTTCATGATTCATGAGAGAGGTATAGAAATTGATCCTAAGAGGCTTGAAAAGATTAGGAACATTGCAGCGCTGGCATGCAAGAAGGATGTGCAAAAGTTGCTAGGCAAGTTGAACTATTTGCGTCGCTTTATATCCAACTTGTCCGGCAAGATTGATGCCTTTGTCCCCATACTCCGGCTAAAAAATGAAGCCGAGTCACTTGGGGGGCAAGCCAGCAGAGTGCTTTTGAGAAGATCAAGGAATGCTTGTCATCACCGCCCATGGTGAGAGCACCCAAGGCCGGGATTCCGTTTCGTCTATACATCGCCGCTGAAGATAGCGTGATTGGAGCCATGCTAACCCAGGAGGTGGAGGGGAAGGAGTACATCATCATGTTCTTGAGCCGCCGCCCACTGGACGCCGAAACCAGGTACGCGTTTGTGGAGCGATTATGTTTATCACTTTATTACGCATGCACCAAGTTACGCCATTATCTTCTCCCCACCACATGTGTTGTCGTTTTCCAAACCTATGTTATAAAGCACATGTTACAGAAGCCAATTCTAAGTGGGAGAATCGGAAAGTGGGCTTACACGTTGATTGAATACAATTTGGCCTACAAGCCCCTAAGAGCGATGAAAGGCCAAGTCGTAGCCAACTTTATAGTTGATCATCACATAGATGCTAGCTAGAGTGATGCTATTGCTCTAGTTGAGGTAGTGCCGTGGAAAATCTATTTTGATGATTCGTCTTGCAAGAATGGCCAAGGTATTGGAGTAGTTCTCATATCACCCAATGGTATGCGCTTTGAAACCTCGGCCCAACTAGAGTTTTCTTCCACTAATAACCAAGCCGAATACGAGGCTTTATTGCTAGGTCTTGAACTACTAGAGTCTGTAGGTGCTAAACATGTTCACGCGTATGGTGATTCATTATTAGTAATACAACAAGTAGCCAAGGATGCTCAATGTTTTAATGGCTTGCTGAATAGCTACTTGGACAAATGCCTAGACATAATTTCTACTTTTGATGATTTCAAAATATCTCACGTGTCAAGAGAAGCCAATTCAATCGCCAATGACTTGGCTCAGCAAGCATCTGGCTACCAAGTCAAGAGAGGGAAATTTTCTGTATTGGAAAAGCCGATGTTTGGGCTCATTGCCGAAGCCAGTGATGCTGGAAAGGCGCGCCCTCTGGGTCGAACCCCTCGGGTCGCTGAAGGCCACCGCACGCCGGAGCCCCTGGATTGGAGTGCTCCGCCCATTGAGGGGTCCGGCATGCCGGAGCCTATAGTCCGAAGCCTCTCGCACAGGGAAGGCTCTCCAGGGTCCGAACCCTCCGGAGGGCTTCGACCCAGCATACTCCGAACGACCACCTCGGCCAAGCTTCGGTAGGAGCTGGAATGGCTCGGGGGGCACCCCGAAGCCAGTGTTTTAGAGGTCTTTTCAGAAGGTATACTAGCGAAGCCCTCTGAAACCTGTAAGGGCGATTGGAGAGTACCAATCGTCCAGTATTTTAGAGACCCTAGCCAAAGGGTTGATCGGAAGGTTCGACGACAAGTGTTCAAATTTGTGTTGGTAGATGACACATTGTATCGCCGAACCATCGACGGAGTGCTGTTGAAATGTTTAAACCACGAACAGTCCCAGGTGGATATAGGAGAAGTCCATGAGGGGCTTTGCGGCACTCACCAGTCGGCCCAAAAGATGAGTTGGATGCTCAAAAGAGCGGATTTTTATTGGCCGACTATGACTGAAGACTGTTTCAAGTACTACAGAGGGTGTGAGGCATGTCAGAAGTTTGACAACATCCAGTTAGCTCCTGCCTCATTGCTCAATCCTATTGTCAAGCCATGGCCATTTCGGGGTTGGGGTCTAGACTTCATCGGCCAGATCTACCCTCCTTCCTCAAAGGGGCATCAGTTCACGCTGATGGCGACATATTACTTCACCAAATGGACCGAGGCCGTACCTCTCAAGAACATGACTCATAATGAGGTACGCGATTTTATTTTCAAGCACATCATACATATCTTCGACATCCCTCAAACTCATACTACGGATCAAGGTAGTTCATTTGTTTCTAAAGAAGTAAGGGACTTCGCCAAATACTATGGCATTAAGTTGATAAACTCTTCACCTTACTATGCTCAGGCCAATGGTCAGGCCGAGTCTAGTAATGAAACCGTGATTAAGCTCATTAAAAAGAAAATTGAAGAGTTTCCTAAAAGGTGGCATGAAGTGCTTTCCGAAGCATTATGGGCTTGTAGGATTGCAAAGCACGGTGCCACCAAG
The DNA here is from genome assembly GCA_019279435.1 of Zizania palustris. NCBI lineage: Eukaryota > Viridiplantae > Streptophyta > Magnoliopsida > Poales > Poaceae > Zizania > Zizania palustris. The sequence continues at coordinate 87,798,151 of JAAALK010000285.1, forward strand.
GTCAGTCCATATGAGTTGGTATATGGACAAGAGGTCGTTCTGCCTGTAGAGGTAGATCTCGGCTCCTTAAGAGTGCTAAAGAAAGACAACTTATCGGTCGATGAGTATGAGACGCTTCTGAAAGATAATCTAGAGGAAGTGACCGATAAGTGATTAAGGGCTTTAGGAGCCATAGAAGTAGACAAAAAGAGAGTAGCTAAGGCCTACAATAAGAAGGTTAAACAAAAATCGTTTCAAATAGGAGACTTGGTATGGAAGACGATTTTGCCTTTAGGAACGAAGAGTCCCAAATTTGGCAAATGGTCACCTAGTTGGGAAGGTCCTTTTAAGGTAGCCGAAATCACCCCCGACAATGCATACGTGTTGGAATCCTTGCAGGGAGAGCGGTTTCGAAGAGCGTTGAATGGGAGATACTTGAAAAGGTATTTCCCAAGCGTGTGACAAACGTCGTAAAGGTGTCGGAAAGCCGATACGAATGGTATCGTCTTCAGCCCGTGGTGCTTTTAGTTCACTAGTTCACTAAAAGGCAGGGGGCATGTGTTGATAGCAAAAAATGGCATTAATGGCTAGATTATCAAAATATCAGTTTTGGTAATTTGGGCCAAAAGTACACATGTCCAGGGTCTGTCCGAAGCCCTATAGGGACGAAGTCCATCAAGCTGTGGGCTCCGAAAACCTCTAGCCAGCCCATGGGCTTCGGCCAGGAAGCCTTCGGAGGCCCACGCTGCCAAAGCTTCAGACAGGAAGCCTTCGGAGGCCCACGCTACCGAAGCTTCGGCCCGAGGAGCAAGCCTCGACGGGCCTGGCCGAAGCCCACGCTACCGAAGCTTTGGCCCGAGGAGCAGGCCTCGACGGGCTGGCCGAAGCCCACGCTACCGAAGCTTCGGCCCGAGGAGCAGGCCTCGACGGGCCTGGCCGAAGCCCACACTACCGAAGCTTCAGCCCGAGGAGCAGGCCTCGACGGGCCTGGCCGAAGCCCACCTCGGTAGAGATAGAGTTGTACGCATTTCTAGCTCTATCTGGCCGGTTTAATAGCAGATTAGATTGGGAGTTAAACCCCCTATAAATAGAGAGGCATGGCCGGCGTGAGAGCCCCCCAACTCAAACCAAACCAAAGCCCATGCTTTGATTGCATTTACTTTACCTTTATTTTCCTGTACCTCTTTGTGCGTTTGCCTGGAAGCCCTCCGTCAGCCGCTACGGAACAGTGGTAAGCCTTGGTACTTCACCTGTGAAGTCCCTGTTAATCTACATAACAGATTGCTATCGCCTTGTTACTTCGCCTGTGAAGTATCCGCTAATCTGCGTAATAGATTGCTACCTTCGCTACCCGTGCAACACTTAGCAAAATTCGGTCCTCAGGCCGAATTGGTACTTCGCATCGTCTCTATTGCAGGTTCACGCGTTCGGAGCCCCTTCGTCGGAGGTGTCCGGAGCTGAGAGATCAGTTCCGGAGGTCCCCAGGACACCCTTCGACAAAGACCACAGGCTTCGACAACAGGCTTCGCCAGCATACTTCGTCAACAGGCTTCGCCACGACCATACTCCGCATCAGACGAAGTCACGCTAGCGCGCGGCCCCGAGTCATTGTTCATACTTCGCTGTACTAAGAGGCTTAGCTCCGAACCCCACCGTTCGGAGGTGATTGTCACTTCCAAATCTGTTTGGAGCTCACCTTCGATCAGATCACTCCGAACGCCGAAGCACCCTTCGGTGGAACACTTCGCACCAGATCCGTTCAGAGTCTATCTTCGACCGGATCAGTCCGAACGCCGAAGCACCCTTCGGTGGAACACTTCACACCAATGCCGAAGGTACCCTTCGGCGCACCCTTCCCATCAGACTTCGAACCAGACGGGCTCCGACTGGTTTGTTGATTTTGCTCTGTTTAATCTATTTCTTTCGGCTAATTGGATTATTTTGTGTAATCTGGTTGCCTAGCGACTCCACCCCCTTATCACTATTAAGGGTAGTCGGAACGTGACGTCGGTGCCACATCACGCTTAGGCCTGCCCCTAAGTATCCGTGCACTTTTGGATCGTCGAACTGACCCAAGTGCGGGGGCACGTTTCTGTGTCAACAGCCGGTTTGCTTTATTATATTTTATTCACACTTCGGTTAATCGAACTTTATTTCTAAATATTTGTTTGATTGCCTGGTGAATATGTTTTCCCTTACCACTGTTTAAGGGTCATCAGAACGTGTTGTCGGCGTCTCGCGACGTTTTAGGGTTTATCCTTGAGACGGCCGCGTGCTTTGGATCGTCGAATCGACGCCAGTGTGTGGGCGCATTTTTGTGTCAACATACACCGATCGCTCTGCAATAGTCATCGGCTCTATGGCCGATCGACGTATTCATTCATGGTTATCTTATTACCATTGTAGCCACTGGCTCGGTAGCTGAGGCATTAGCACCTTGTGGAGTTTGTCTAAGTGCTTCTTGGCAAAAGGACGTCAGTAGACTATTTGTGCAGACTGGAACCTATTAGAATTGGCGGTTCCGATTGGATTTGTGTAACTTCCAATGTCACTTTTTGTATATGGCATGAACATAACGACTGTTTTTCGCTTCAACTTCCGCCACGCAGTTTGAAATCTTTTGGTGGTTCTGGAGATCATACATGCGTAATTGATAGCGAAGATTTGCTTTGGGTTGCATGTTTGGCAACCACGACTATTGACACAAAAACGTGCCCCCGTACTTGGGTCAGTTCAACGATCCAAAAGTGTGTGGATACTTAGGAACAAGCCTAAGCGTAACACGACACTAACATCGCGTTCTGACTATCCTTAACAGGGGCAAGGGGGTGGAGTCTCTAGGTAATCAAATCACAAGCAAATAATCCAATTAGCCAAAATATATAGATAAAGTAATCCAATCGGCCGAACGGAGCCAGATTGGTACAAAGTTTACCGTGTGAAGGGTCACTAAAGGGAGCCTTCGCCGTCTGGCATGAAGGGTGCACCAAAGATAGCCTTCGGCGTTCAGACTGATCTGGCCGAAGATAGGCTCCAAACAGATCATGACGCGCGATCGCCTCCGAACGATAGGGTTCGGTGCGAAGCCTTCTGACATGACAAAATCTAACACGTAGCACTGGTGCAACGTAATCCGATGCGAAGCGCTGGCGTGATGAAATTCGATGCGGAATGCTGGCGTGACCCCAACACGAAGCAACCCCGATGTGAAGTGGCTTCGGTGCACGAGAATTTGACCAGACCAACAACAACATGACGGATCCGACACAGATGGACAAAGTAGGGACTCGCCGAAGGGTGCTCTGGCAGCCTCCGAAACCAGCTTCCTAGCTCCGGAAACCTTCGGCAAAGGGGGCTCCGAACGTGAAACCTACAACAAAGTTAAAATCAAGTACCAATTTGGCCTAGAGACCGAATTACTAAGTGTTACAGTATATAGAACGAAGGTAGCAATCTGTTACGTAGATTAATGGATGGTTCACAAGCGAGCCAACAAGGTGATAGCAATCTGTTATGTAGATTAACAGATGATTCACAAGTGAACCAACAAGGCTTACCACTGTTATGGCGTGGCCAACAGAGGGCTTCCAGCGCAAACCCACGAAGGTGTATGGAAAAGTAAAGAAAATAAAGGTACGGTTCAAACTAGGGTTTGAAGTTGATTTGTGTTGTGCAGGGGGTCCTATGAACCGTCCTCACCCCTGTATTTATAGGGGCTAGTCTTCTTATCTCTAATTCTAATCTGATAAGATTCAGCCTAATCAAGATTAGAGATAAAACAACTTGAATCTGTATCGGACTCCTGATCCGGAGCCAACCCAAAGTGGGCCTTCGGCGGGCCCGCCAAAGGGTGCTCCTCGGGCTGAAGCTTCGTTGAAGCAAGCCACCGAAGGGGCCTCTGGGCCGAAGCTAGGCCTATGGAGCATGCCACTAAAAGGCCCCCGAGGCCCCATGCAGATGGGCCTCCAGCACTTTAGGGATTCGGCCTGTACCAGGACTTGTGTATTTTTGGCCCAAATTACCAAAATTTATATTTTGACAATCTTGACCATTAATGTCATTTTTTGCTATCAACGCATGCCCCCTACCTTTTAGCGAAGTAAGTGAACTAAAAGCACAACGGGCTAAGGACGATACCTTCCATATCAGCCTTTCGACACTTTTAAGTGCTTTGCCACACACTTGAGAAGTATTTTTTTTCAAATACCTGCCATTTAAAGCTCTTCGAAATTGCTCTCCTTGTAGAGACTCTAACAAGTATGCATTACCTGGAGTGATTTCAGCCACTTTAAAAGGACCTTCCTAACTAGGCGACCATTTACCAAATTTAGGGCTCTTAGTGCCTAAGGGCAAAATCGTCTTCCAAACCAAGTCACCAACTTGAAACGATTTTGGTTTGACTCTTTTGTTGTAGGCTCTAGCTACTCTTATTTTGTCTTTATCTTTAGCTTCTAAAGCCCCCAACCTCTTATCGGTCACCTCTTCCAAATTATCCTTCAAAAGAGTTTCATATTCATCCACCGATAAGCCGTCTTGCTTAAGAAACCTTAAAGAGCCAAGATCCACCTCTACTGGTAGAACGTCTTCTTGTCCATACACTAATTCATATGGACTAACTTTGGTAGCAGCATGCTTTGCAACTCTATAAACCCATAATGCCTTAGAAAGCACTTCATGCCACCTTTTAGGGAACTCTTTAATTTTCTTCTTAATGAGCTTAATTACAGTTTTATTACTAGACTCGGCCTGACCATTGGCTTGAGCATAGTATGGTGAAGAGTTTGCCAACTTAATACCATAAAATTCGGCAAAGTCTCTCACTTCTTTAGCAATAAATGAAGTACCTTGATCATGTAGTGAGAGTCTAGGGAATACCGAATCTATGTATAATGTGCTTCAAGATAAATTCAGTTACCTCATTGTGAGTCATGTTCTTGAGAGGCACGACCTCGGTCCATTTGGTTAAGTAATCTGTTGCCATCAACACAAACCGATGTCCTTTTGAAGAGGGAGGATGAATTTGGCCGATGAAGTCTAAACCCCAACCTCGGAACGACCATGGTTTGATGATAGGGTTAAGTAGCGACGCAGGAGCCAAATGAATATTACCAAATTTTTGATATTCTTCACACCCTCTATAATACTTAAAACAATCCTCAGTCATAGTCGTCCAATAAAAACACGCTCTGTTGAGCATCCAACTCATTTTTTGGGCTGAATGATGAGTGTCACAAAGTCCTTCGTGAACTTCTCCCATAGATACCTTAGATTGATCGACATCTAAGCACTTTAGAAGTACTCCATAATAGTTCTGTGATACAACGCATCATCAAGCAATACAAACTTAAATGCCTGTCGCCGAATTTTTTGGTCAACCCTTTGACTAGGGTCTTTTAAATACCGGACGATTGGAATTCTCCAATCGTCATTCCGGACTTTCGCAGGGTTGCTAACTCTTTTCCTGGAGTGGTGTATAAATTTTGAATTTCGGAGTTCCCCCTGGGTCTTTCCTATTCCCGCCGGAGGCTGGTCGGATCGGCTGTGCGGAGCCAATCGGATCGGATCGAAGCCCTCAGACAGAGGGGTCCAACATGCGAAGGCCTCCGTCATTTGGAAGGCTTTGGCGTGCAGGGTCCTTCGGAGGATGAAGGGTTATGGCAAGAAGGATTCGGCACGTAACACCCTCTGGTGGATGAAGGGGTTCAGTCCGAAGGGCCCGATGGGCCTCGCATCCGCCTGAAGCCTCTAGCTTCGGCAGGGAGTTCAAGCATTGGCCTTTCCCGTATAGAAAACTTTCCTCTCCTGACTTGATAGACAGATGCTTTCTGAGCCAAATCATTTGCAATTGAGTTGGCTTCTCTTGACACATGAGAAATTTTGAAGTCATCGAAAGCAGCAATTATGTCTAGACACTTGTCCAAGTAGCTATTTAACAAGCCATTAAAATATTGAGAAAATTTAGCTACTTGTTGTACCACTAATAGGGAATCACCATATGCATGAACATATTTAATACCCATGTCATTTATCAATTCAAGTCCTAATAGTAGAGCTTCATATTCAGCTTGATTATTAGTAGAAGGACTAGGCCGAGGTCTCAAAGTGCATGCCATTAGGTGATATGAGAACCACTCCAATACCCTGGCCACTCTTGCAAGCCGAACCATCAAAATAGAGTTTCCATGGCACTACTTCAATTAGAGCAACACTGTTACCCCAGTTGACGTCTACGTGGTGATCGACTATAAAGTTAGCGACAATTTGGCTTTTCATAACTCTTAGAGGTTCATAAGCCAAATCGTACTCAATCAAAGCATAAGCCCACTTTCTGATTCTACCACTTAGAATCGGCTTTTGCAACATGTACTTTACGACATCGGTTTGACAAGCAACAATACATGTGCTAGGGAGAAGATAGTGACATAATTTGGTACATGCATAATAAAGTGATAAACACAAACATTCCAAAAACACGTACCTTGTCTTGGCGTCTAGCAAGCAGCGGTGTAATAATGTGATGATGTACTCTCTTCCGTCCACCTCCTAGGTTAGCATGTCTCCTATCACACTATCTTCTGCAGCAATATACAGCCAAAACAGACTTCCGGCTTTTGGTGCTCTTTTCACGGGTGGTGATGACAAACACTTTTTAATTTTCCCAAAGGCACTTTGCTGACTTGCCCCCCAAGTGAACTCGGCCTCATTCTTTAGTCGGAGTATGGGGACAAAAGCATCGATTTTGCCGGACAAATTAGATATAAAGCGACGGAAATAATTCATCTTGCCTAGCAACTTTTGCATGTCTCTATTGCATGCCGACGCTTCAAAGTTTCTAATGTTTTCAAGACTCTTAGGATCAATTTCAATACCTCTTTCATTAGTCATGAACCATAAAAACTTGCCTGCCGACACGCCGAAAGCACATTTGAGCGGGGTCATTTTTAAGCCATATTGACACATCCGATCAAAAGCAACTCTCAAATCAGCTAGGTGGTTTCCCATAGCGTCCGATTTGACTACAACATCATCTATGTAGACCTCTAGCATAACTCTTAGCAAGTCATGAAAGATCGAATTCATAGCACGTTGATATGTAGTGCCAGCATTCTTTAAACCAAAAGTCATAACAACCCACTCAAACAGGCCGACAAAACCAGGGCATCGAAAGGCTGTCTTGTAGACGTCCTCTTCGACCATAAAAATTTGATTATAACCGGCGTTGCCATCAAGAAAACTTAGTACCTTGTGTCCTGAAGCATTGTTGATCAACATGTCGACGATCGGCATGGGGTATTTTTCCTTCAGAGTGGCCTTGTTCATATCCCTAAAATCAATACAAACTCGTATTTTGCCGCTCCCCTTCTTCTCTACAGGCACAATGTTAGCGACCCATTCAGCATACCTACATGGCCTAATAAATTCAGCCTTGAGCAATCGTTCTATCTCCTCTTAAACTTGGTCATACACGGCTGAATTAAAGCGATGAGGGGCTGTTTATAAGGCCTAAACCTGGGTTTAATAGGTAGCCGATGCTCCACAAGCTCGCGGCTTAGTCCGGGCATCTCACTGTACTCCCATGCAAAACAATTGACATATGACCGAAGCAACTTTATTACCTCAACCCTTTCATCAGCCTACAAATTTTGATTTACAAAAGTTGGCCTTGGAATACTACCATCGCCTATATATACCTCTTCTAGAGGGTCGGCCGATACAAAACCTTGACCTAATTTTTCTACTTCGCTAAAATATTCAATGGCTTTGGCAATACCGCCTTTAGAAGACCGATATTGCTCTACACGAGACTTTAGCCAATCAAGATTACTCTTGCTAGACATGACTAATAATTTAGGGAAAGTCATGCTACACCAGCCGACTTACATACACTGGAACAAAACGTCCCTCAGACACGCTAACAAAGTCGTAGTCTGAGAGATCTCTACCTGACAAATATTCTACCTTATCATGGACGACGTCAATAGACACATCGACCAAAGCAACCGGGCTAAAGTATCTGCTAGTACAACCTCTACATCATCGCCGTCCCACTGAATCAGGCACTAGTGCAAAGTTGATGGAATACAACAATTTGCGTGAATCCAGTCACACCCGAGTAGCACACCGTAGTTACCTTGCACATCGACGATGAAGAACGTCGTAGGCAACATCTTGTTTCCCACCGCCAGCTCCAAAGAAAGTACACCCTTGGCCTTAGAGCTCTCGCCGTTGAAGCCGTTGAGCGTCAAGTTAGTCCTCATCAAATCATCTTCATTCTTGCCGAGCTTCTTCAATAGAGAGTACGACATAAAGTTGATGGTGGCACCTCCATATACTAGCATCCTCGAGATTGAATTCCTGTCGATGTGACTCTTTACATAGAGAGGCTTCAAGTGATGTGTCGTATCCTCGGGCATCTCTAAAATAGCCTCCCGAGGGCCTAGGCTCAGTTGTGCAGCCTCAGCCTCATCTTATGGGAGTGCGAACTCAGCGGGAAGAATGACGATGTTTACGTCCATCGCTTGAGGAGAGGGTCCCTCGGAGATCGGCATGTAGTCATCGTCCATCATGTCATCCTCATCATCGCTTGGAGTAGTGGTCAGGTTGTTCACGACAACCTGCTTTGGCTTCCAAACTTGTTTTGCTACTGGTCGGGGATGAATTTCCTCGAAAATGGTGTCCCGCTCGTCCTCGGCCTTCTTTTCTGAGTTTTTATGGTCAATTGTGTGCTGAACTTTCAACATTCTTCTATGTTTCTATTGGAGTTGTCAATGCACTCATCAAGGGAGAGATTGAGAAACCAAGTGGGGTTTGCATTGTGGTTTTATCTTTGTGATGAGTGATTGACAAGTTTGCCTGATTTAATGATCTAGATTTGGGATTGCTTGTGTGTGGTCACTGATGGGATCAGTGTATGCTTCACATGGAGATTCGTGTTTTGCTTGTCTCATGTTGTGCAGGTTTGAGATGTGAGTCAACTGTCAATGACGGGTGATCAGGGTCAAGCGGGGAGCTTGATGCGAGACGATCAAGGATGCTAGACGAAGTTGAGGAAGATCTTAGGCTTACACGTGGAGATAGAGCAAGACTTGGATGGATGGATGATCAAAACAGTGTGTTGACCAAGTCAACGAAAGGGAGGCCAGTGCAAGTGACAAGGCGGCTCGAGGGATCGAGAGCGGGAGAGACTTTCTAGTAGTCGAGTTCGCGGATTAGTGACACATGTCAGCGATCTGGAGAGGCTTTGTCGGTTTCGCCTCAAAACCATCAGATCGAGATTAAAGCGTTCTGAAGAGAAGCCGTAGCTGCTACGAAAGCTTCGAATTGGGACAAACTACCTTTAGATAGGATTTTACCTTTTTAGCCCCGTGGGCATTAAGTCTATAGTTAATTAAATTCTAGGGGCAAAATAGTCTTTTTACTTTTCCATGTAGACTATAAAAGCCCATGTAGCCCTCCAGGGTTTCTCGCCCATTCAGAAAATTACTTTCCCATTTCAAAAACCATTTCAAAAAGATTGGTTCACTTTTTCTTTAGGTTTTACTCCTTCTTCCTCCTTGTTGTGCCGCCATTTTTTCACCACGCCACGGGTGTACTTATGTTTTGGTATCATCGCCTGGCTGTGCTTGGATTCTAGATGTTTGGGCCACGTGCATAGTGGGCATCACCCCGACACTTTCCCTGTGGATTCTGCGCCTCCACGTCTCAGCACGCGGTTTCACTTTTGGATTTGCTCTTGATTTGTGTTTTGTCGTGTCACTGCTTGCCGTATCTGTGTTTTCTCCCTGGCCGACGTGCACATCAGTGAAGTCCAAGGCAGGCTCATGACAGCCATTGCGCCTGGTGTATCGTGCTTGCCACTGCGTCACCAGGAAACATGCTTGGTTGTTGCTGGCCTTGTTTTTCTGTTGTTAAATCTAGAGAATCTCATTGCCTTGAATAGAGAGCTACTGCATCCAACATCAGATTAATTTGCTACTACTATTTTCTAGTTCTACGCACTGTTGTTCACCTGTGATATTGGTTCTTCTGCCGATGTGTAATCATACAAGTAATTTCGAGTGATCTGCACTGTTTTAGTTCATGTCCTGCACTCAAACCAAGACAAAAGAATCGTATTGTTTCTCTACTCACATAGTACTTAACAGAGTGTGCACTATGCTTGGATCCCATATCCACCTTGGTTTTCACGCCGAGCTCCTGAAGCTACCACTACTTTTCATCAACACTCGGACTCATCCAAGGCCAGGACTTCATAAGTCTTCACTACAGTCTACACAGGCAAGTCAGGTGCTTCGGGTTGTTCTTCCTGCGCACATCTCTACCTACACCCAGCACTTCTACTGCTACCCAGGATATGCAATGTTCAAGCTGATTCATGCATCTTTGTCAACAACAAGTAAGTGAAGGTATTTTATAATTCACCGAGTTTTGATCATATTTCTTATATTTGGTGATATTTTATCAGATGCAATTTACTTGTGTATTGATATGTATGTGATTTTTAGATGCATGTCATGTGTGCTCAAGGTCTTATTTAGTTGATCTATGAGTAGAAGTAATTTGCCTTTGATCGATGTAGAATGGAGGATTATGTGCCGAGGGTTTCGGTGCTGCGTCGCGTTCTTATTTTGGCTTGTCTTGGATGTGCAGGATGGAGATGCTGACCAACTGTCGATAGCGAGTGATCAAAGGTCAAGCGGGGAGCTCGATGCCAAAGGATCAGGGAGGCCGGGCGAAGTTGGAGAAGATCTCAAGAGTGCACGAAGAGACCGAGCAAGACTTGGATGGATGGTTGATTGCGATGGCGTGACGACTGGGTCTGCGAGAGGGAGGTTAGGGCAAGCATTTAGGCAACTCGAGGGGATCGAGAGCGGAAGTGGCTTGCTGGTGCTCGGAGTCATAAAGCAGTGTCATGAGTCGAAGGGTTGAGAGGCTTTGTCGGTTTTTGCTGAAAACCGTCACAAATCTAGTTTTGTTAATTTCAATAGTTATGAGTCCTTTTTAGTGTTGAGTCTTTGTGTAATAAACTAGGTTTAATTTTAGTAAGTGTCTAGAGCAAGTGTACTCCTTTGGTATATTTTTTCAGAATTTCTTAATTCTGAAAATATATTAAAGGAATAGAACCTTTGTGTAATATTTTAATTCTAGAAAGTTCTTTTCAGAAAATACCTCCCATGGTTGGCCTATAAATAGAGGACCGTATTCATGGTCAGGTGGCTGTTCTTTTTGGGCTGAACAAAATATCAAATCCATCAAATTTCTGCCATATTCTTGCTGCTTTGCATCAAACTTGCGCTACTATTCATGATCCGAAAAAGAAACAATGCATCGATTGTTTTCAGTCTGAATTTGATTTTGTGCAGCATTTTCTGATGATTTCTGTGCAAAACTAATTGTTGAAGTCTATACAACTTTTGTTGTGAATGTTTTGAATGTTCCATTTTCGGAAGTTGCAACAGGTTTATGTGATTCCTTCTTAATTCTTTTGCTGATCAAACAAGGCATCACAGTTCTGGAATTTAACTCGCCTGAAAGGGTTTAGTGTTTGTGTAGCCCTCTAAATGTTTGATGAAATGTTTCTTATACTTTTCATCAGCATCTTGGCTGATTCTTGGAGTGTTTCTTAAGTAATATCATGGTTGAAGGGATTCAAAGGTAATCCATAATCCTTTTTGCAGAAATTGAGAATTAATCCTTTCTACCATTTCTGTTTTTGTTCCTGAAGAGAAGTTCTGAATTCTCTTCTATTTTTCTTGAGTAGTTCATAGTTTCTAGTGAGTGTATATCTCAAGTTTCTGCTTTGTGCTTTTACTGTCTAAAGTTAAACAGATCTGTTTATAGCAAAAAATGGCATTAATGGTCAAACTAGGCAAATACTGAAAAATGGTATTTTTGACCGAAAATGTGTCAAACTTGGCTCGGTCGAACCGGTTTGGGTTCAGAATATGGATCCGAGGAGGATTCGAGCTATTTTTACCCAAATCTTATCCTAACAGAGTTTTGGCCGTATCTTACTCTATCTCTAGCCAGGGATAACCAGCCCACTCCCCTATAAATATTAGGGGCAAGGACGATTCAAGGGCCCTCTCTCCAATCTCGAAAATCCAAAGCCCTAGCTTTGAATCAAGTTTATTTCCTTTACTTTTCGCATCTTCGTGGGTTTGCTTGAAAGCCCTCCGTTTGTCGCGTCTGTAATCACGGTAACCTTGCTGGTTCGCTTGTGAACCTCCCGTTAATCCACGTAACGGATTGCTATCCCCTTTCATCTGTTTTTATCGCCCTACTCGGTAATTCGGTCTTCTGGCCGAATTGTGTTTGATCTTTTATTATCTTTGCAGAATAATTATCTCCCTGAACACCTCTGCAAATTTTGGAGGCGATTGAATCTAGTTTGCTAGGCCGTGCGAGTTTTAACAGATCGGATCGACCATCGCCGGTCCGACTGGTGGCGTAGGGCCGATCTGACCAGAGCCCCTTCATCAGGCTATTTTTTGGCAATGGCCGGTCAGACCGAAGACGCCTCGCCGGTCCGACCGGGATCCTTCGCACCGCGCCGAAGCCTTTTGCCGAAGCCCCGTTCGCTGGAGTTCTGCGCGCCGAAGCCCTCATGCTTTGAAGCCTGCCTCGCCGGTCCGACCGGGACCCTCCGCACCACGCCGGGCCTACCTTGCAGCTACCTTCGGGACGCGCTCCCGAAGCCCCTCCACACATCCGGTCCGACCGAGGTCATACCTCCGGTCTGACCGGGCTTGAGGCCGAAGGTGCCCTAGGGACCCTTCGGACAATCTTCGTTGTAACTCCGAATCGGCCTCCGAATTGGCCGATTCCAGGTATTTTAATCATTTTGCTACTGTTTACATTGTTACTAGTACTTTTCGGCCAATTGGATTGAAATATAGATTATTTATCTGATTGCCTGGCGACTCTAAATCCCTTGTCACTATCCAAGGAAGTCAGAACGCGGTGTCAGTATCATTGCGATACTTTTGGGTGTCGAACTGGCCCAAGTGCGGGGCGTATTTCTGCGTCAACACACTTTTTGTGACTCAGCTGGGGACAACGCCAACCATGACTACTACCTCTACATCGGCAGCGGGTACCTCTACTACGTCTACATCCACTACACCGCCGATGAATACTATGGGGGATGCGGACATCGATGAACACAACATTATGATGCCCACCATGGTGGACATATCAGAGGAAGACCGAGCAAAGATCGAAGCGAAGAAGGAACTCGAAGAACTGATGCTCAGAGATTGCATAAATACACGCTCGGGCTTCGTCATGCGTGACAACCTCAACCTAACCTAGGTACGCCCATCATCACCCCCTTTATCTGCCTCACAAGTCGACCGTAGAATAGTTGCGTCTATTGATGAGGCGGTTAGCGCCTCGCTAGCCAATAAACTAGAACCCGCAGTTGTCTCGCAAGTGGAAGCAGTATTTAGAAGATTCGGTTTTACTGAGGCTGATTCACCAGCACCAATCACAAGTATTCCGCCCGCCCAACATATTTATAGTAGAACCGACAACAATACTAGAAAAACCATCACATTTCTGGCTACATCATCCACAGCCGAAACACATAGTTACGCTTATGGCCAGGCAAACCCAGCTTATCAAGTGCCACCACCGTCTGCGCCCATACCTACTCTGCCGTCGCCGCTCGCACTGCACACTCCCACACCACAGCATAGGCTAGAGCATGCTGATATACCGCCACGTGTCCCGCCACCGCATGAAAGACGCGCGCGAGCATTAGACCACGACGATATCGAGGAACGTAATCGCGCGCTATTTAGGGAATGCACTGGCTTTACACCTCAGGATAGAGCTAGGGTTTATCGAAAACCATATCCCAACCACTTTGACACCATTCCTTACCCTCGCGGTTATAGAGTCCCAGATTTCATGAAATTTGACGGCGAATGTAGTAAATCCACATTAGAACACATTAGCCAATTTCTAGCACAATGTGGCGAAGCTAGCGGGTCGGACGCATTGAAACTCAGGTTATTTTCCTTATCATTGTTCGGCACCACATTCACATGGTTTTCGGCGCTCCCGTCGAACTCCGTCCAGACATGGGCTCAGCTAGAGCAGAAGTTTAATGATTATTTCTACACAGGCAAGACCGAGCTTAGACTATCACACCTCATGCACGATTAAGCAAAAAACTAGCAAAAGTGTTTATGAATACATCAAGCACTTTAGAGACACTAGGAATAAATGTTTTATCCTAAACATATCAGAAAGGGACCTAGCAGACCTCACATTTAATGGCCTATGGGCAAAAATTAGGGAACGAATGGATAACCAGAATCTTCCGGACATTAGCCAAGTCCTGCAACAGGCTCTAGTTCAGGAAGGCCGAGCCAAATATAGAAAATTCATTAAAACTTTTAATAAGCCAAGGGCTGAAATCCACACTATGGAGCACTCTGATGAGGGAGAATCCGAAGAGGAAGAAGATCCGGCCAATACATACACGGCCAAATGGACTTGGAGAGCGAAGTCCAAACCCATCGGCCTAACGAAGTTAGATATTCGTTCTACGTGTCTAAGTGCGATAAAATATTCAATTATTTACATAAAATCAGCTTCTGCGACTGCCAAAAGGGCAAGTCATGCCATCCGCCGAAGAATTAAAAAAGCGTCCCTACTGCAAGTGGCATGATTCACATTCCCACTACACTAACGATTGCAATGTTTTTTGTCGGCAGGTACAATCGGCCATAGAGGAAGGACGATTGAAAATAGAGGAAAATCCAAAGATGAAATTAGATAGAGACCCTTTTCCCATGAACAACGTTTATGTTGGACCGAAACGGCGACCAGAGGGGGGGGTGAATGGGAGCTTTTTAAAATTTCGGGCTAAAAACTAGCCTTCGGTTTTAGTTTTGTCTTCTGCGGAACAGGCTTCGAACACTACCTTCGGAGGTCTGGTTCGGAGGTCCCTTGACAACTCCGAACGCAGGCTTCACAGGTCCAAAAGTTCGAAGCCAAGAAGACTGCGCTCCACTTACAACCCTCGAAAATCTACTCTGCTAAGTCAGTGCAGGCTCCGCACACAGGGTGCATCGAGCAGGCTTCGCACTTCACCCTTCGCAAGAGTGGACACCCTACTAAGGACTTCGACCAAGTACTTGGCAGCAGCAACAGGTGCTGGGCTTCGTACACGAAGGTCTAAACGCACACTGACAGACTTCGCTAGAGTCACAGACACGATAAAAGCACGGGCTTCGATCAGGGCTTCGCTAGTAAGCAGCAAGGTCTTGCCTCCTGTTACACAGAGCGAACGCGCACTGAAAAACACACTTCGCACAAAACACCCTTCGCCTAGACAGGCTTCGGTGTACTACAACTAGCGAGGTATGTAAAGCGAGCTCAAGCAAAAAGCACACAGAAGCAGGGCTTCGCTGCTTGAACAAGGAACACAGAAAATGAACTCTCTGGATGAAATACAACGAAGTGTGTGGCTACAGGAGCTCAACAGTAAATGCTCAAAGTGTTAAATGTTACCTACCGAGCCCCCATATTTATAGCCCACAGTTCACCCAAAGGAATTGACTACTTTACCCCTAGGGTTTACATTGGTTTTGTCTCTACAGAACTGAGGGGTACAAAAGGTAGTCAACTTTATTGGAGGCTTCTTTGTCAGCCTTTGCAGATGGGACAGTGCCAGCTTTTTGCAGAGCAGACATTGTCAGACGTGCAGCCTTTGACCTTTCTGAGGCCCCCTTCGCACGCGAGGGGTGCGATAGCTTCGGTGAGAATCCTTGAGCCAGATGGCCTTCGCTTCACCGAAGTCAACCTTCGATACAGTGACAGTTTTGAGCCGAAGCCGTCAAAGCCCTTGGGCCTTCGCACCAACACCTCCGGAGTGGACCACCACGGCTTCGCAGCTTCGCCTAGCTCGAACTCCATCAATCCGTGTACCGAAGCCATGCAGGCCGAAGTACCACAAGACAACCACACTCCGAAGCCCCACCTTTGGAGTACCACCCTTCGAAGTCCCTCCTTCGTCCAAGGCCTCCGCATGAAGCATTCCATGAGCACTTCGTCGCAGTGTCTCTCCCCGAGCACACTCCTCGACGAGCCTCACCCGGACCATGCCTTCGATGCGCCTCGTCTTCTGAGACCTTCGTCGGGCACCTTCGAATGTCTCCCTCCGGAGCACACTTCGAACACCTTGCCTCCGTAGAGGACTTGATCCACCCAACTCCGAAGTCACTCTATTCGGAGTACCTTCGAAGTGCCTCACCTCCGAGGACTTTGTCTCGGAGCACCTTCAGCCGGAGCCACGCTCCGCACTCTCTGCCTTCACCTGGCACGCCTCGACCCGAGGACTGACCCAGACCCCTTCGCAGCCACCGTGATGGAGCTCCCTGCTCCCTTGGCATCAAGCCTCCCGCTTGACCCAGGTTCACCTGCCTCGAACCTGTCCGTCGCCTCCGAAGTCCCTGCGCACCACAGACAAACAGACAAGTGTATCCAGTACTCCGGAGACCTCTCCGGGTTAGCAACCTCCGGTACACACTCCGGTGTACCGCCCAAAGTACCGAAGCCTTCGGTACACACCCAGTCATCGTGTACTGTCGGACCCCTCCAACACGCACACTCCGCTGCAACAGCTGAAGCAACCAAACACCGAACACCCTTCAGTGAAACCACCTCCGAACACCCTTCGGAGGTACAACCTCCGAACCCCCTTTGGAGGTCCAACCTCCGAACACCCTTCGGAGGTACCCCTTCGAACAGAGGTTAAAAGCCTGTCAATCACTCATCACAAACACCGAAACCAACCCTTGGTTTCTCAATCTCCCCCTTGATGAGTGCATTGACAACCAAATTCAAGTTCAAGAAAATATGAAAAATTTCAGCACACAAGTGACCATAAAAACTCAGAAAAGAGCCAAATCATGTCACTTGACAGAAGAATTTTCCTCCCCCTTTCTCAAAAGAGTAAAAGCCCCTTCGACAAATCGCAAGATAAAAACTCCCCCTGAGTTAAGTTTTCCCCCTTTGGCAACAAAGACCCTTCTCCCCCTGTGGAAATTATACCCCCTTGCGGCAGAGAACGTAGCAAATCTCTCCCCCTTTGGCAATGCAAGCATCAAGGAGAATGAAAAGGATGCATAGCTTGGAAATGAGCAGAATTGCAAAGACATATAAAGCAAAAATATGCCAACAATAACACCAATGATCATGGGCTCAGCGCAAATTAACATTCTCTAAAAGCATGATGAAGCATGTGATTTGATCATTTTTGAAATAAAAGCATCACCACTTAGTCAAGGAAACTAGACAAGTAAAAGCAAGGACTGCGCAAAGCTAGTCAATTTCTACTCCAGACAGACAAGTCCAGTTCAAATGGAGCAATGAAAGCAGACTTGATGATCAAAGAATTTTGTTGTTCTTTTCTTAGTGCCAGGGGTTATTTGTTTGTCCACCTTATACTTGCCAATTAGGCCAAGCCTAGGCATGAAAACCATAAGAAGCTTAAGGCAATGATTTGGCATACACTACACTATTCCAGTTCAGACCAATGTGCAATGGAAAACAATCTAGAATAGAGTAGTGCGACAAACAAACCCACCTGGATCTTTTCACTTAAAGCATGCAAATCATGGATTTTTTGATTTTTAACTAAGTGAACCAATTGTTTGGCACTTTATGAATATCCATGAAAATGTAGAACAATTTTTTCAAGTTGCAATTTTTAGCATCCAATGAACAGTGTCTTGCTATCAAGCAGATAAAAGATAGCTAAAGCAGTCCTGCCTAAACATTCTAGATTCAAGACTAAGCAGTGAGTACGATTTGATTTTGAAAAGAAAACATCATGCACATGAATGTTTTAGATAAATTAAAAAGAGAGCTGAGCTGTCATGATGTCATGGATTATAATCAGGCATATAAGTGCAAAAGATGTAAATGCAATTTCAACACACAAGTAGCAAATGCACATCCATCTAAAACTGCTCCCCCTCACAAAATGCCGTAAGGGTGACAAATACCAAGTTCCCCACGCAAGTAAGCAAATCGAGAAGCATCGAGGGGTTTTGTGAAAATATCGGCAAGCTGGTGTTGGGTATCAACATATTGAAGTTCAATATCACCCTTCTCATTGTGATCTCTGAGAAAATGATATCGCACATCAATGTGTTTGGTTCTGGAATGCTGAACCGGGTTGTTTGCAATACAAATAGTGCTAGTGTTATCACAGAAAAGTGGAACACTCTTATAATCTAACCCGAAATCCCGCAAAGTGGAAACCATCCACAAAATCTGAGAGCAACAGCTAGCTTCAGCAACATATTCGGCCTCAGCCGTCGATTGTGCAACACTAGACTGTTTGCGGGAAGACCAACAAACCAGAGAAGTACCCAGAAAATGACAAGTACCAGAGGTACTTTTCCTATCAATTCTACACCCAGCAAAATCCGCATCGGAATAACCTCGAAGACATAAAGATGAAGATGCTGAATACCATATGCCAAATTCGAGGGTATGTTTGAGATACCTTAAGATGCGCTTTACCGCTTGGCGGTGCGAAGCTCGTGGTGAAGCCTGAAAATGAGCACACAGACACACTGCGAAGTGTATGTCCGGCCTCGTGGCAGTCAAGTAGAGAAGGGAGCCGATCATGCTTCGGAACTCCTTCTGATCTACGGCTTCTCCATCTTCGTCAGAATCCAATGCTACAGATGTAGCCATTGGAGTGGCAAGGGGCTTCGCATCTGCCATGTCAAATTTCTTGAGCAGGTCCTTGGTGTACTTTGTCTGGTGGACAAAAGTACCTTGTTTGCTTTGTTTGATTTGCAAACCAAGGAAAAACGTGAGTTCACCCATCATCGACATTTCGAATTCCCTGCTCATGGTATCTGCAAACTCGGCAACCAAAGCATGAGAAGAGCCACCAAAGATGATATCATCCACATAAATCTGAACTAGGAGGAAATCTTTGCCATGCTTGAGAGTAAACAGGGTTTTATCAACAGAGCCCATCAAATACCCTCGCTCAAGCAGAAAAGACTTAAGTCTATCATACCACGCCCGAGGGGCCTGCTTGAGTCCATAAAGAGCCTTATGAAGTTTAAGGACTTTATGTGGGTACTTGGGGTTTTCAAAACCAGGGGGTTGTTTTACATAAACATCTTCACCTATTGTCGCGCCCCGATTTAATAAATCAGGACTTTATTGAAATTCCATAGAAAATCAATAAAACAAGACGTTCATCACACGACCACGTACAAGACGGGCAATCATTCACGGTTCGTAGACCGCATTAATACAAAAGTGAATGAAAGTGAAGAGAAACTAATAAAATCAAGGGTCCTAGATGAACGCCTCCTTCCAGTCTCGCCTTGACTGGGTCGCTACTCCAGACCTTCATCCTCCTCGTAGTAGACGGGCTCTGATGGTGTAAGTAAACGGGGTGAGTACAGATGTACTCAGCAAGCCACCGAATGCAAATATAATGCAAGGTAATAACAAGGGAGGTAGTGGCTAGTTTTGCGGAAGCAACATAATGGTAAAGCATTAAATGTGATCAATTTATTAGTACTGAAAAGTAAACATGTGTATGCATCATCATCTTCTAACTCGAGGAGTACGTTTTACCTCCCCGCACAACAGTCCTTATATGCCATGAATAACTCATCCATTCAAACAATTGTAAACTAACTGCGAGTAGTCACACAACCCGCCCTTGACCGTGGGCTCGGCTTTTCGAAAAGATTGAATTACTCTGATCAGAGATGTACCACTGTACCCACAAGGCACGCACTCATCACTTACACCAAAGTGTAACGAGATGACCCATTTCACGGGAACTCGTGCCAAACCTTCCATATGGTCTTCCCCGACTCAACAGCACCCTCTTATAGGTTTCGTACCGTGTCTCGCCATGTCGAGTTTCCACAATACCCCCTCTTGAGCCATCGTCGGTACAAGGCGCCCTGAGGGCTAGCCCCTTGCCCCCTCCACTATGGTGCCGTGAGACGGAGTGTTCCACACTTCCAGTTAGGACTTACCCATTAGACTTGTGGTTGGTACGGAAGTGCTTTGCAACAGATCTCGCAGACCGGTCCTTATAGTGCCCCGAGTGCGACATACCAAAACCCGAGCTTGCACCCGGAACCCACCATACTTATGACATGCCTAACTCCAACAGAGTCCAGAGACAAGAATAACAGGGTATTTCATATACCAGAATCCATCTAATCTACGACTCATTCTTTATATCCTATAGCAGTTGTGCCGGTACATTGGGCACTAGCTAATATAATATTTGTAGAGTGACAAGGAGTTAAGGCTCAATAAGCATGGCTTGGGTTTGCACACAAGGACGGGGATCTAATAAATATAAGTGTAAGGCTTGATTATTGGACTAATGCAATATTAACCTATGAGTTATAGCGATAGTTTATTAAAACATGGGCTCAATATGATCAACTGTTTCCACAGAGGTGGTCGATGACTTGCCTTGATCAGCAAAGGGGGATGGAGGAACCTCGGGGTAGAACTCCTGCTCCTCGACGAACTCGTAGTCTTCTCGATACGGAAAAATAAATAAACAACACATTCAATAAAACATCACCAAACATAATCATACATATTTGTGGGTGTTTTTATGTGAAGTAACATTTTAATCTTCTAAAGTTTTTGTATAAAACAGTAAAGTTTAACTTTTTGGGATTTTTCCTAATTTATTTTCTATCTTATTAATCTTAACCCTAAGGGGTTTTTATTCATTTATTTATTAAGAATATTTTGAATGGTGAAATTTGGAGTTAAAATGAGTAAGATATGAATTTTTGAAGTTTAAAACTATTTTCTGGATTTTATTTAAACTGAAAAATGGGCCCTGGTCCACGGTGAGCCAGGCCCACGGTGGACTGCGCCACTGTGCGCGTGGACCGGATCAACCAGATCCGTCGGATCCAGATCCGGCGGCCAGGCGCGAGGCGGGAAGGCTTTAATGAAATCGGACGGCTGTGATTAAAACGTGGCGAAGAGGTACGCGTGGACGCACCAGATCGCTCCAGGGATTTAAGTTACGATCAACGGCCGAGATGGCACCGTACCCCTTCGATCAGATCTGAGGGCCCTGATTAAATCCCGAAGGGATTTAATCGTAGCCCTTCGATCACGATCGGACGGCCACGATGCCTTCCGGCACGGCACAGTCGTAAGGGGTACGTACCCTTCGTCTCCGGTGACGGCGAGGCCTCGGGTGCGGTGGCTGCGGCGGCGGCGAGCGCCTACGTGCCTAGCTAGGGCCAGAAATGGAACGCGGGGAGCAAGGGGGTCACGATGGTACCTTCGGCGGTGAAGGTGGGCGACGGACGGCGACGACGGCGAGGGTAGACGGTGAGGTCTCCTCGGGAGCTCGACGGCGACGGCGATCCGGTGGCCTTCACGACTGATGGAGGCGTGGCCGAGGACGGGTGGACGACGGCGGACCTGATGGGAGCGGTGGCTAGGGCAGGGGAGGCCGGAGGCGGCGGCGATCGCTCGCCGGAGGTGGAGCAGAACCGAAGCTCGAAGAAGAGGGCGACAGCGCTCTGGAGGGCTAAGGCTCGGGCTACGGCGGTGTGAGGTGAGTGCGGTGACCGGAGGGGGCTTTTATAGGGGGTCGCCGGCGTCGGGATGGCAGGGAACCGAGGGATCCCGAGAGCTCCGGCGATCTCCTTCCAAGCTTCGGGTAGCTTTCCAAAGGCGCGAAAACGCGTGGGCAACGGATGGAAAGGGGCGGTGGCGGCCAGGGAAAGGGATCCGGGGTGAATCCAGGTGAGCGCGGGCGGCCGTCGGTGAAAACAGAAGGTGGGGGTCGCCGGCATGGAAGGGGGGGATCCCCTTCCATCGGAGACGAAGCATCTGACAGGTGGCCCCCACCTGTCAGCGGGCGAAACGAAAAAGGAAGGGCCGACAGGCGGGCCACGACTGCCAGAGAGAGGGAGACGGAGGCGAGAGGCTGCCATGTGGGGCCGAGGCGGGCGCGGGCGGGAGAGAGAGGAGGGGAGTGGCGCCGACACCTGGGTCCCACCCGTCAGCGACACAGAGCTGGGTTGGGCTGGGCTGGAGGCTAATTCCAGGTTGAGGCCCGTTTAGGAATTAAAATTGTTTTCTGATTTAAAATAATTCTAGTAATTCATTTATTTGATTAAGGGTTGAATCACTGTTGGTAAAAATTTGTAAAAATTCCTAAAATTATATCTTGGCTTCTAGTTCATCTCATAAAATTTTCAAGTCCAGATTTGAGTATTTCTGCCTGTTTGGCTTTATTTGGGTTCTTTTGTGATTTTCCTTTAATAAATAAATCCAGAAATGATTTAAATAATATTTTTCTTTTATTTTAATCCTTTTTAATTTCTGGGGTGTTACAATCCTATCCCCCTTACAGAGAATCTCGTCCTCGAGATTCGGATCAATCCTCGAATAGCTCAGGATGCTGTGCCTTGAGTTCATCTTCTTTTTCCCATGTAGCTTCCTCTACCGGATGATTGCTCCACTGCACTTTGCAGAAGCGGATTACTCGACTCCTGGTGGTCCTTTCTTTGACTTCCAATATCTTGACCGGCTTTTCCACATAGGTCAGATCTTCTTGAACATCCAACTGCTGAAGGTCCACTTGTTCTGTGGGGACGCGGAGACACTTCTTGAGCTAAGATACGTGAAATACATCATGTACTCCAGCCAATGAGGGTGGTAGTTCCAACTGATAAGCAACTTCGCCTTGGCGTCGAACAATGGGAAATGGTCCAACATATCGAGGGGCCAACTTCCCTCTCATGTTAAACCATTGAGTACCACGGAGAGGCGTAACTCGAAGGTAGACATGATCTCCCTCTTCAAAGGCTAGGTCTCGGCGTCGATTGTCTGCGTAGCTCTTTTGTCGTGATTGGGCTGTCTTGAGTCGGTCTCTGATGATCCGTACCTTCTCTTCAGCTTCACGAAGAATGTCTGTTCCGAATACTTGGGATTCACCAGTTTGGTCCCAAAGTAGAGGCGTTCTGCACTTACGTCCATATAGGACTTCAAAGGAGACATCTGAAGGCTGGCTTGATAGCTGTTGTTGTATGAAAATTCAGCGTACGGCAAGCTCTTGTCCCAAGTGGCTCCAAAATCCAAAACACATGCTCGAAGCATATCCTCCAGTATCTGATTTACCCTCTCTGTTTGCCCATCTGTCTGAGGATGGTAGGCGGTACTGAAATTCAATCTCGTGCCCATCTCCTCTTGAAGGTTCTTCCAGAAACGAGAGGTAAACTGACTTCCTCTGTCAGATACTATCTTCTTGGGTACTCCATGAAGACATACGATGCGGGCCATGTATAATTCTGCAAGCTTAGGGCCACTATAGGTCGTCTTGACGGCTATGAAATGTGCTACTTTAGTAAGCCGATCGATGATCACCCAAATAGAATCAAACCCAAGTTGGGTCTTTGGTAGTCCGGTGATGAAATCCATTCCGATTTCTTCCCACTTCCATTCAGGCACTTTAAGTGGCTGTAACAATCCTGCAGGCCTCTGATGTTCAGTTTTACTCTTCTGCAGGTGTCACATTCGGCGACGAACTGTGCAATCTCCCTCTTCATGCTGACCCACCAATAACGTTCCTTCAGGTCATGGTACATCTTGGTACTGCCGGGATGAATGGAGTACATTGTCTCATGGGCTTCTCTTAGGATAAGGGTCTTTATCTCAGGTATATCTGGTACACATATCCGGGTTCCAAACCATATGGTGCCATTTTCGTCCTCTGAGAATCCTGGGGCTTTTCCTTGCCTCATGTTCTTCCTAATGGCAGCCATATCCGGGTCCTCCAACTGAGCTTCACGGATCTGCTCGAATAGAACAGGTTGGGTCTCCAAGGTGGCTAGATATGCCCTGGTGGTCAATCCAAGATTCAGTTTTTCCATCTCTCTACATAACAAGGGTGCGTGCTCCTGAATCATCATAGCTGTGCAATATCCCTTGCGACTTAATGCATCAGTTACCACATTAGCTTTTCCGGGGTGGTAGTGAATACCTAAGTCATAGTCCTTGATTAGTTCCAACCATCGCCTCTGCCTCAGATTGAGGTCAGGCTGTGTGAAGATATACTTCAAACTCTTGTGATCCGTAAAGATCTCACAGCGATTTCCAACCAAGTAGTGCCTCCAAATCTTAAGGGCGTGCACTACGGCGGCTAATTCCAAATCATGGGTCGGATAATTCAACTCATGGGGTCTCAACTGACGGGAGGCATAAGAGATAACTTTTCCGTCTTGCATCAGAACACATCCCAATCCCTGGCGAGATGCGTCGCAATATACATGGAAGTCTTTGCGGATATCGGGTAGGGTTAGTATGGGTGCTGACACCAGACGAGTCTTGAGAGTGCGGAAACTTTCCTCGCATGCAGGAGTCCATTCAAACTTTTCTCCCTTCTGCAACAACTTGGTCATTGGTTTGGCTATCTTAGAAAAATTCTCAATGAATCTCCGATAATATCCAGCCAAACCCAGAAAACTTCGTATCTCAGATACGTTCGTGGGTGGCAGCCAATCCGTAACTGCTTCTACGGTGGCAGGGTCTACTGCGATTCCTTGCGCAGAGATGATGTGTCCAAGGAACTTTACTTCTGCCATCCAAAACTTGCATTTGCTGTACTTGGCATACAATTGGTGTTCCCTTAACTTTCCTAAGGTTAACCGGAGGTGAGCCTCATGCTCTTTCTGGTCCTTGGAGGTAAACGAGGATGTCGTCTATGAAGACCACGATGAACTTGTCCAAATACTCCATGAACACCTTATTCATCATATTCATGAAGAATGTCGGGGCGTTGGTTAATCCAAAGGACATAACCGTACACTCATATAATCCATAACGGGTGGTGAAGGCAGTCTTGGGTATATCCTCTTCTCGAATCCTCAACTGATGGTAACCAGACCGCAGGTCGATCTTCGAGAATACCGTAGCTCCCTTAAGCTGGTCGAAGAGATCGTCGATCCGAGGCAACAGATACTTATTTTTGATGGTTACATCATTCGAAGCGCGGTAATCCACACACATACGCTTTGCCTTGTCTTCTTTCTTCTCGACGAAGATGACAGGGGCACCCCACGGCGATGTGCTTGGTCTGATGTAGCCTTTCTTCTCGAGATCCTCCAACTGCTGCTTCATCTCAGCTAATTCGTTGGCGGCCATCCGGTATGGTCGCTTGTAAATAGGGGTGGTTCCGGGCACCAAGTCAATCCTGAACTCGATGTCCCTCCTGGGTGGCATTCCTGGTAAATCCTCTGGAAACACGTCTGGGTACTCACAGACTATCGGTATTTCTTCCAAGGTAATCTGGTGCAGTCTTGGTCTTCTGATCTTCAGTCTTGGCATCTGAAATGTGACGGCAGTCCCTTCTTCGCTGGTCACAGTCACTTTTCTCTGGGCACATTCTATCACTCCTTGGTATTTATTTAACCAATCCATTCCTAGAATGAGATCCAGGCCTTGGCATTCAATAAGGATGGGGTCGGCCCAAAATATGGTGCCGTGGATATCTATCCATACCTTTGGGCTATATGTTAGGGCTAGAGTTCGTTTTCCCGGGGTGACTATTTGTACGGCTCTGGGTAGATCTTCTGTGTTTAGATTGTTCTTTTCCACAAAATCAGTTGATATGAAGGAGTGCGTAGCTCCAGTGTCAAATAAAACCACGGCAAGTGCTGAATGTACCAAGAACTTACCCATCACTATCTCTGGTGCGGCCAGAGCTTCTTCCGCGGTGATGTGATTGACGCGGGCGCGGATGGCGGGGTTCGCGGCAACTCCTTGGACGCGCTTAGGATGGCGGCAAGAATTGGAGTAATGCCCCTCCTGGCGGCAGTTGAAGCATACCACGGGCTTGCCGTGTTTGTCGCGCAGGATTTCCGCCTTCTTTGCTGGGGCAGCTGGGGCAGTTGGTGGGGCGGGAGAGATGAGCCTGCTGCTCTTGCATCTGCTGCTGTTGCTGCTGCATCTGGTTCAATAGGGCAGCAACCAACTGGTTTTGGGTGGCCATCATTTCAGCCAGGGTGGGGTGGTGGCGACCGGGGCTTGCCTTTGCCCGGTGGCTCCCCATTGTGGCAGATTGCCGCTCTCTCCTCCGTTCTGAGGAGCGTCGGAACCCTGAGTGTTGGTCATCCTGGAGTTTTCAAGGTAGACACATTTATTTTAGTGAACTTCTTCGTAATTTATTTCAAAAGATACCGTTCTTGCGGTTACATTTATTTAATTCTTCATTCATGCCTTATGTTTTGACATGAATGCTAATACAAGCAAGCAAAACTGAAAATAACAATCAACCGTAAACTACGTCTACGGTAGCTCGGGGGACGGCTCGATCTCGGGCTCGTGGGAGGTGGTCGGGGTCGAGGAGCTGGACGGTCTGGCGGGTGGTGCGCTGCGGGAGATCCTCTTGGGCCTCACAGTGGGGATCCGAAGGGGTTTCTTCCTTCTAGGCGGAAGAGGCGCGATCTCCTCTATGTCCTTCTTCAACTCCTCGATCTGGTAGCGGAGCTGGGGGTTGGTGGCGACACGCTGCCGAAGGAGCTCATTTTGGCGCCGTAGTTCCTCTGCCTCGGCAGCCAAACGATGTCCCTGCTGGATGCGGCGACGAAGCTCTCCGTTCTCGCGGTTCAGATCCTCGGAAGAGTGTCGGTAGAAGCTGATGGTGTCGCGCTGTTCATTGGCGTCCTGCAGTCAAGTCGGCTCTGATACCATCTTGTCGCGCCCCGATTTAATAAATCAGGACTTTATTGAAATTCCATAGAAAATCAATAAAACAAGACGTTCATCACACGACCACGTACAAGACGGGCAATCATTCACGGTTCGTAGACCGCATTAATACAAAAGTGAATGAAAGTGAAGAGAAACTAATAAAATCAAGGGTCCTAGATGAACGCCTCCTTCCAGTCTCGCCTTGACTGGGTCGCTACTCCAGACCTTCATTCTCCTCGTAGTAGACGGGCTCTGATGGTGTAAGTAAACGGGGTGAGTACAGATGTACTCAGCAAGCCACCGAATGCAAATATAATGCAAGGTAATAACAAGGGAGGTAGTGGCTAGTTTTGCGGAAGCAACATAATGGTAAAGCATTAAATGTGATCAATTTATTAGTACTGAAAAGTAAACATGTGTATGCATCATCATCTTCTAACTCGAGGAGTACGTTTTACCTCCCCGCACAACAGTCCTTATATGCCATGAATAACTCATCCATTCAAACAATTGTAAACTAACTGCGAGTAGTCACACAACCCGCCCTTGACCGTGGGCTCGGCTTTTCGAAAAGATTGAATTACTCTGATCAGAGATGTACCACTGTACCCACAAGGCACGCACTCATCACTTACACCAAAGTGTAATGAGATGACCCATTTCACGGGAACTCGTGCCAAAACCTTCCATATGGTCTTCCCCGACTCAACAGCACCCTCTTATAGGTTTCGTACCGTGTCTCGCCATGTCGAGTTTCCACAATACCCCCTCTTGAGCCATCGTCGGTACAAGGCGCCCTGAGGGCTAGCCCCTTGCCCCCTCCACTATGGTGCCGTGAGACGGAGTGTTCCACACTTCCAGTTAGGACTTACCCATTAGACTTGTGGTTGGTACGGAAGTGCTTTGCAACAGATCCCGCAGACCGGTCCTTATAGTGCCCCGGGTGCGACATACCAAAACCCGAGCTTGCACCCGGAACCCACCATACTTATGACATGCCTAACTCCAACAGAGTCCAGAGACAAGAATAACAGGGTATTTCATATACCAGAATCCATCTAATCTACGACTCATTCTTTATATCCTATAGCAGTTGTGCCGGTACATTGGGCACTAGCTAATATAATATTTGTAGAGTGACAAGGAGTTAAGGCTCAATAAGCATGGCTTGGGTTTGCACACAAGGACGGGAATCTAATAAATATAAGTGTAAGGCTTGATTATTGGACTAATGCAATATTAACCTATGAGTTATAGCGATAGTTTATTAAAACATGGGCTCAATATGATCAACTGTTTCCACAGAGGTGGTCGATGACTTGCCTTGATCAGCAAAGGGGGATGGAGGAACCTCGGGGTAGAACTCCTGCTCCTCGACGAACTCGTAGTCTTCTCGATACGGAAAAATAAATAAACAACACATTCAATAAAACATCACCAAACATAATCATACATATTTGTGGGTGTTTTTATGTGAAGTAACATTTTAATCTTCTAAAGTTTTTGTATAAAACAGTAAAGTTTAACTTTTTGGGATTTTTCCTAATTTATTTTCTATCTTATTAATCTTAACCCTAAGGGGTTTTTATTCATTTATTTATTAAGAATATTTTGGGTAACAGTAACATACTGTTTTTATGGCATTAATGTGTAGAGAATATTATTCTGGATTTAACAAAATTTGAATGGTGAAATTTGGAGTTAAAATGAGTAAGATATGCATTTTTGAAGTTTAAAACTATTTTCTGGATTTTATTTAAACTGAAAAATGGGCCCTGGTCCACGGTGAGCCAGGCCCACGGTGGACTGCGCCACTGTGCGCGTGGACCGGATCAACCAGATCCGTCGGATCCAGATCCGGCGGCCAGGCGCGAGGCGGGAAGGCTTTAATGAAATCGGACGGCTGTGATTAAAACGTGGCGAAGAGGTACGCGTGGACGCACCAGATCGCTCCAGGGATTTAAGTTACGATCAACGGCCGAGATGGCACCGTACCCCTTCGATCAGATCTGAGGGCCCTGATTAAATCCCGAAGGGATTTAATCGTAGCCCTTCGATCACGATCGGACGGCCACGATGCCTTCCGGCACGGCACAGTCGTAAGGGGTACGTACCCTTCGTCTCCGGCGACGGCGAGGCCTCGGGTGCGGTGGCTGCGGCGGCGACGAGCGCCTACGTGCCTAGCTAGGGCCAGAAATGGAACGCGGGGAGCAAGGGGGTCACGATGGTACCTTCGGCGGTGAAGGTGGGCGACGGACGGCGACGACGGCGAGGGTAGACGGTGAGGTCTCCTCGGGAGCTCGACGGCGACTGGCGAGTGCGAAGCGACGATCATTTTTCCATGTCGACATGGAGCGCAAACTAAATTCTTCTCAAACTTGAGCTTGGGCAATCCTCAGATCAGACCTAGGGCACTCAGACGAGCGAGCAACTCAAAGCTCATATGCCCTAGTCTCCTATGCCACTTCCAAAGGTCCGAAGTAGAATGTGCAACAAGACAATGAGAAGAACTAGATGACTCTGAAAAATCAGCTCCAAAAACTCTCCCAACTCTAAAGATCTTACACACCACAACGCCATCAGAATTGAGCACTTGCGAAGTATCGCTATGGAATCGCACTTCGAAGCCCTCATCAAGCAACTGAGATACAGACAGCAAATTGTATCCCAGGTTCTCAACCAATGCAACATCTTTGAGAGTGAAATTCGAGTTAATTCTTACCACACCTTTACCTTTCACTCTACTCCTTCGATTGTTTCCGAAGGTGATATGTTCCCTTTGCTTGGTTGTGGTGAGGCTGGAGAACCATGCTGCATCTCTGGTCATGTGGCGCGAACAACCGGAGTCCATGATCCACGTGCTCTCCAAGCCTCGATCTGTCGCCTACACATGATAAGAATATCTCGATCGCTCAGTGCTGGGGTGAGTGAAATAATGACGAGGCATCCAGCACTGAGTGACACGAGTAGTAGGCACAGTAAAGTAGACTATCTACGCACAGGAAAATCAGCATGATGCAAAGTGCGTGGTCTACCTACATGCAGTGATCGAAAAGCATGGCGAGGTCTCCTACTCTGTCAAGGTACAAAGCTACTCGCCCGAGGTCTACCACCATATGGAACATGGTGAACACCTCGAGGAGTAAAACCTCTCCGAGAAGCACGAGGAGCCTCGAAAACAGGACGAGAGTAGAACTCAGACTCATGCATACCTAAAGATGGGTAATGCATGTCCTGGTAACTCATCGCCTGAGCGCATCGCTCATCCTTGATGCGACGATAACAAAACCCAACCAAATGACCCGCCCGCTGACAGTAGGAACAGTGAAAAACTCTCCTCGGGGCACTCTCATGGGTCTTAGGAGCAACTCTCATAGGCTCCTTGGGCTTCTTCTGAGTGGTTTTCTTGGGAGGATTTTTCTTGGCAGGAGGTGTGGTTTTCTTTGGTGGTTGGGTAGGATTTTTGGCTGATGGGGTGTCTAACAGAGCTCTCTCTTTCTCTAGGGTAGTGGGAGAGGTAAAAACAGTTTTGGTCTTACTGTCTGAAGGAATCCTCTCAAAACCCAAACCTAGAGCTACCCCTGCTCTGTCAGCACACAACTTGGTCTTGGCCAAGAGCAAATCCATCCTACCCTTTCCCTCAGTGCATTTATTGACCACGGAAAGAAGGTATTCATTTTCAGTCATAAGGTTCTCAACTCGCTCTCTAACAGTGCCTAGCTGGTCCTTAAGGGTAATGCAAGTGTCACAAACAGGTTGCACATCCTTAGAACTACCGGCCCTCTCCAATCTAGCCTCGAAATCATGAACATGTTTATCACGTAAATTAATGCTCTTGCGTAATAAAGAACAGTTCATGCAATCAATAATATCATGAGGTCTAGAATCCACCTCCAAAAGCTGCTTCTGTGCAGTCTCAAGCTCAGAAAGAGTTTGAGCATGAACAGAACGCAACTGAGCAAGCTCACCCATGATAGTGGTACAAGAATCACATTCAGCATCATTAACTTTAGACTTAAGCATGGCATAATCAGTAGAGACAGATTCTAGCCTAAGTCTAAGGTCTTTTCTTTCTCTAGCGGCTTGCACAAGTAATCTATCCTGACCAAGAACTACTTCATTCAGCTCATCTAATTTAATTAGAAGCTGGTCAGATGATAGAAGTACCTCAGATGAGTCAAGCTCATCGCCGCTGTGATCGCTGTCGGCCATGAAGCAAAGGCCGGTGAAGTCTCGTCCCTTCTTGTCCTTCTTGTCCTCCTTCCTTGGGGACTCCTCTTCAGAGCCCGACTCCTCAGTTGAGGAAGTGTCGATGTCGCTGAGAGTAGCAACAAAAGCTCTGGAAGCGGCTTTGGCTACTTTCTTAGCCATCTTGCCGCGCTTGCCCTTCACAAAGGGTTTCCTCTCCTTGTGGTATTTGGGGCGCTCACTCTCATCTCTCTTCTTGAGTTTTGGGAAATTAGCCTTGATGTGAGAAGTGTCGCCACACTCAAAACAACCACTAAAACCACTTCTCCTCTGATCCCGTCTCTCATGATGAAACGGGTGAACCTCCGGGCAATGAGAGCAAGCTCATCATCATCTAGAGTGTCCACCTGCTCCTTTGTGACGGAGACCAGGGAGGACAAAGCAAAACCATCTGCAAGAACACAAGTACCAGATGTGCTTGGTTCTGCAGCGGTGCCACGGCTAGTGCTAGAAACCAATGCCAATGGCTGTGGCAAAGAGCTTCTGTGCACTGCAAGAGATGCCTTGGCAATCTCTGTGGACTTCAGCTTGCTGAAGAGCTCATCACAGGTCAATGTGTCATAACCTGCAGACTCCTCAATGCTGGATATCTTCACTTCCCATATGCTACGGTCAAGAGCATAGAGAAGCTTGATAGCCCTATCATGATCATTGTAAGCAAGCGTCCCGTTGGATCGCAAGTTACTCACTATATCATCAAAGCGCGAAAACATGGCATCTATAGATTCACCAGGTGCCTGCACAAACAGTTGATACTGTTGATTGTATGTGCTATGGCGCCTGGCCTTAATCTGAGTAGAGCCCTTATGAAAAATAGTGAGTGTTGTCCAAATCTCCCTAGCAGTCCTAAGGTGCTGCACCCTATCAAACTCACTCCGGCTCAAACCAATGAACAATATGTTTCTTGCCTTTGAGTTGGCATTATACTGATCTTTTTCTGTTTGAGTGGTGCGAGTATCAGGGATGGAGTATTGTGAGTCCACAATCTCCCAAATTGCATTTCCTTGGCTTAACAAGTAAGCCTCCATGCGCACCTTCCAGTAAGCAAAATTAGTCCCATCGAACAGAGGAATTTTACTACCTCTATCCATGTCGCCAACAGATCACAAAACCGGTTAAGGTCAACTGGTGATCTTAACCTGCTCTGATACCAATTGTTGGACTGAAACGGCGACCAGAGGGGGGGGGGGGTGAATGGGAGCTTTTTAAAATTTCGGGCTAAAAACTAGCCTTCGGTTTTAGTTCTGTCTTCTGCGGAACAGGCTTCGAACACTACCTTCGGAGGTCTGGTTCGGAGGTCCCTTGACAACTCCGAACGCAGGCTTCGCAGGTCCAAAAGTTCGAAGCCAAGAAGATTGCACTCCACCTACAACCCTCAAAAAACTACTCTGCTAAGTCAGTGCAGGCTCCGCACACAGGGTGCATCGAGCAGGCTTCGCACTTCACCATTTGCAAGAGTGGACACCCTACTGAGGACTTTGACCAAGTACTTGGCAGCAGCAACTGGTGCTGGGCTTCGTACACAAAGGTCTAAATGCACACTGACAGACTTCGCTAGAGTCACAGACACGATAAAAGCACGGGCTTCGATCAGGGCTTCGCTAGTAAGCAGCAAGGTCTTGCCTCCTGTTACACAGAGCGAACGCGCACTGAAAAACACACTTCGCACAAAACACTCTTCGGCTTTCGTGTACTACAACTAGCGAGGTATGTAAAGCGAGCTCAAGCAAAAAGCACACAGAAGCAGGGCTTCGCTGCTTGAACAAGGAACACAGAAAATGAACTCTCTGGATGAAATACAACGAAGTGTGTGGCTACAGGAGCTCAACAGTAAATGCTCAAAGTGTTAAATGTTACCTACCGAGCCCCCATATTTATAGCCCACAGTTCACCCAAAGGAATTGACTACTTTACCCCTAGGGTTTACATTGGTTTTGTCTCTACAGAACTGAGGGGTACAAAAGGTAGTCAACTTTATTGGAGGCTTCTTTGTCAGCCTTTGCAGATGGGACAGTGCCAGCTTTTTGCAAAGCAGACATTGTCAGACGTGCAGCCTTTGACCTTTCTGAAGCCCCCTTCGCACGCGAGGGGTGCGATAGCTTCGGTGAGAAGCCTTGAGCCAGATGGCCTTCGCTTCACCGAAGTCAACCTTCGATACAGTGACGGTTTTGAGCCGAAGCCGTCAAAGCCCTTGGGCCTTCGCACCAACACCTCCGGAGTGGACCACCACGGCTTCGCAGCTTCGCCCAGCTCGAACTCCGTCAGTCCGTGTACCAAAGCCATGCAGGCCGAAGTACCACAAGACAACCACACTCCGAAGCCCCACCTTCGGAGTACCACCCTTCAAAGTCCCTCCTTCGTCCAAGGCCTCCGCATGAAGCATTTCATGAGCACTTCGTCGCAGTGTCTCTCCCCGAGCACACTCCTCGACGAGCCTCACCCGGACCATGCCTTCGATGCGCCTCGACTTTTGAGACCTTCGTCGGGCACCTTCGAATGTCTCCCTCCGGAGCACACTTCGAACACCTTCCCTCCGCAGAGGACTTGATCCACCCAACTCCGAAGTCACTCCATTCGGAGTACCTTCGAAGTGCCTCACCTCCGAGGACTTTGTCTCGGAGCACCTTCAGCCAGAGCCTTGCTCCGCACTCTCTGCCTTCACCTGGCATGCCTCGACCCGAGGACCGACCCAGACCCCTTCGCAGCCACCGTGACGGAGCTCCCCGCTCCCCTAGCATCAAGCCTCCCGCTTGACCTAGGTTCACCTGCCTCGAACCTGTCCATCGCCTCCGAAGTCCCTGCGCACCACAGACAAACAGACAAGTGTATCCAGTACTCCGGAGACCTCTCCGGGTTAGCAACCTCCGGTACACACTCCGGTGTACCACCCAAAGTACCGAAGCCTTCGGTACACACCCAGTCATCGTGTACTGTCGGAGCCCTCCGACACGCACACTCCGCTGCAACAGCTGCAGCAACCAAACACCGAACACCCTTCGGTGAAACCACCTCCGAACACCCTTCGGAGGTACAACCTCCGAACCCCTGTAGGACCGAAAGTAGCGACCAGAGGGGGGGGGGGGTGAATGAGCGCCTAAAAATTTCTTGCTAAACTATATTTTAATCACACCACCTAAATAAACTTAACCAGACAAAATATTTGCAAAGCTAATTTTAGGAATAAAAGTTGTCTAGCTTAAAAATGGTCGGTGTCCTAATTAAAATGATATTAAAGATAAACTAAATATAAATACTGCAGTAAATAAAATTGGTACTATAAAAAATTTAATGACGTAAGCAAGATAGCTAAATAAATTAATAAAATATTCAAGTTGCGGTCTAAAAATAAAATACTAATCAACTAAATAAAACATGGATCATGCAGGAATTAGTTCAGAAATAAACCTAAAATATTTCATGTAAAACTAAAATAAAAATATTTCTGCGACTAATAAATTTTTTCTCTTCTTTTATGTGAGCAGATTAAACAGATAAAAATAATACTAGATAACTAATAAAAATTTGACAGATTAAAATAACAATGAAATTTCGAAATGGATTAATAGATGATTATCTATAAAATTTATCTGCCTAAAAATAGTAGATTAAAACTAACTAAAACAACAGGAAATCGAAATTTACCTGTATCGATGAAAAAACCGATCGTCGCTGTTTCTGCTGGGGAAAAAGAAACCTCACCGGAAGTCTCTATTTTGCTTCCCTGCTGCGTACTAGTGCATAGAAAAGATCCTGCCAAAGAAATGCACGTCCTCGTTTTGCGTGCCAAAGTAATACAAGAATCGTACGTGTCTACGTGGGGTCCGCCGTTTTCCTTTGCTGCCCCGTTATTCACATGATGACCAAAATGGTGTTGGCTGCCATGCACAAAGGCTGAATTGACATGCTCCTCCTCTGCCCGGCCGTCGCTCACTGCCCATATACCTGAGTCACATGCGCCTCAGAGTCGGCAGGTCTTCATCTCTCCCTTCCTTTGACTTCCGTTGACAATCACTCATCACATTTGGAATATCAAAACCATATTCTTCAACATGGTTTCTCAATCTCCCCTTGATGAGTGCATTGTCAACACCCTCTTCAGCTCATCTCCAGAACCTGCAAAACATGTGGAAACAGAAAAAAACAAAGAAAAAAGAAAATAGAAGAAAGGAAATAAAAGTTTAACCCTAATGACCAAAAGCCAAATAAAAGCACGAAAACGGTCATTATGGTTAACCAAAAATAAAGCCTCAGAAACACGTGCAAATCAAATCTCAGAATTACCAACAAGGAACTCCCCCTGAAATAAATCCCAGAGAAAGCTAAAAATATATCCAAAATTTCTCCCCCTTGTTGACAATTGGACTCATCAAGTGAGACTAAAAGCACTTTAAAGAGACATAAACACAAACTCCCCCTGAAATGCAGCTCCCCCTCAAAATATGCCATGAATGCAGATGGGGTGCAGGTGGAGTGTGAAAAACATGCTTCTTAGATATGATTGACTGCTATTACAACATCTAACAGGTATAGTAAAAGATATATTGTCTAAGATACATGACATGATCAGTGCAATAGATGATATCTTAAGAAAGTCATTAGCACGCATTTTTCGATTTTTGCAAAACAAAAGCATCACCATATTTTCTAGTTAACAAGCAAAGTAAAGCATGATATGCAAAAGCTAACTGATATCTACCAAGATAAGCATTGTCCAAAAACAAAGTGCTTCAGCAAACTTGTCATCTTTTTAAATTTTTCAGATTATTTCTTTTTCATTTCTGCCAGGGGTTATTTGCATGTCAAACCTTATGCTAACCAACCAAGTCAAGCCTAGGCCAGAACTGGACCATCAGAAGCTTAAGACATTGGTCTTGGCATACATTACAACGTCCTAGTTCATACCAAAGTGCTATGGTAAGCAGTCCAGAACAATGCAATGCGACAAAGCAAACCCACCTGGATCTTTTCTGAGAATCATAAAAATGCGTAAATTTTTCATTTTTCTGAATTTTTATCATTTTAAAGCACATTTTGCATATTTAAAGCATATACATGTCCAAGTTGCATATCTTCATCTAAGTAAGGATCTAGCTACAAGGCATGTAAAAGATAGCGAAAGCATTCAGCCTACACATGCTAGTTACCAGAAGCAATGGTGATCATTTTTCAATTTTAAAGCATAAAAGTCATGCATATGACAAATATCAGATATATTATGTGAACTGAATCAGAACATGATCATCGACAAGCAATCAAAAACATATACTAGCTAGAGAAAGTAAAGCAGATTAATCATATAACAGAAGCAAGCTCAAAATGTGATAGATGATTATGCATGATATGAACGCACACAAAAAGACTCAATGAAAATAAAGAAGAAAGAAAAACTGATACCAATGAAAAGCTGACTCAAAATATCCTAAAAAAAGATACACAGCTCCCAAAAACACGATCAATAATCATGAGTGGGACCAAACGGTCCAATGCCAGGTTTAGTAAAAGTGTTGAACCGGTGTCGAGCCATCTGCACGTATGTAGGAAAGCAAAAGGAATCATATGAGTTTGGACTGAAGCGCGGATCAAAGCGCGGTCCTCTGTTCTACCTAAAATCACGGTCGCGAGATCCAAAACCGTATACCGAATGATACGGAACTCTGCCGGAACGGAAACCACCCTCCGGAGCACGATCATAAAAACCGTCTCCTCTACCACCACCTACACGACGTGGCCTGGCCTCTAGCCTCTCTCTACGTTGAGGGACTCTCTGTCTACCACCCTGCTGGTAGAACTGCTCCTGCCCACCTCGAGCTCTCTCTGCTCGCTCAACCCGCTTCCTCATGAAGCAAAACTCCTCAAGATGACCGTCTCTATGACAAAACTCACAGTGATAGGTAGGCTTCTTGGGATATTGTTGTGGCTTAGGGTTCTTAGGCTTGGTGGTGTTGGGTGTAGCATTCTTGGTATGAGAAGGTCCAGGTAAGCAATCAAGAGAAGTGTGGAGACTTTTAGGATTTGGGACCCAGATCTGCTTCTTAGGTGGAGCTTTAGGTTGTTCTTGGATCACTCCATCCTTGGGCTGGCTATCCTTAAAGGACTCAGTGGAGTGAGTCTTGGGATATCTCTGTTCGGGAGTTATCTTACTCCACTCCACTGCTCGGCTAATAGCACTATCAAAATCAGCCTTGGTATAGGTGTAACCTACCCCAAACCCATCCGGTCTCTTGAACTGTTGAATCATCATGCTGAGCTGTGGCTCTCTAGCACTAATCCAACTCAGGATTTGACGGAGGTAAAAGTTCTCGTTCTGAACATCAGCTAGCTCCTCTCTCAAAGAATCTAACACCTCTACCTGAGACAAACAGATCTCACACTCTTTATCAACTTTGACAGACTTCTCAGCTTTTAGCTTGATCAATTCCATTCTA
Source organism: Zizania palustris (assembly GCA_019279435.1). Taxonomy (NCBI): domain Eukaryota; kingdom Viridiplantae; phylum Streptophyta; class Magnoliopsida; order Poales; family Poaceae; genus Zizania; species Zizania palustris. The sequence continues at coordinate 87,835,554 of JAAALK010000285.1, forward strand.
ATGGATAAGCAGTTCTCACAAACAGTGGATGGAACTGACAAGGTCTCAAGCTCTAGCTTAGTCTGCTCCAACTCACCTCTCACTCCAGCTAACTCGCTCAAACGCTCATCACTCTTGGCTCTCAGCTCAGCTATACTAGCTAAATGAGATGGGCAATCTACACAAGGTGCGACGACAGTGGCATGAGCATCTTTTAGCTCCTGCTGAGCGCTCTCAAGTTCAGTGGCCAAAGCGTCTCTCTCATCTACTCTCTCCGTGTACCTGGACTTGAGAGTCGTCAGGTCACACAACAGCACCTCACAGTTAGGGCACTCACCACTATCACCCAAGCAAGGGGAAGAAGACAGACTCTCAATCTTGCCATTTGTTGTGGCAAGCTCACTCTCAAGCTCATCTATCCTCTTCTTAGCCCCTCTAAGCAATTTCTCCCTATACTTCAACTCCTGACTGTTCTGTTCTAGTAAATTAATAACTTCTTGTTCATAGGAAGATGCATTCTCATCGTCGTCATCGTCGGAGGAGTCGGAGGAGTCCTTCTCTTTCTTCTCCCCAAGAGCCATTGAGCAGAAGCTCTTGTGGGGTCTTCGGCTGTGATGTGAGCGACTCTTCATCTTGTCCCTGAAGCCCATGAAACAGAGGCCCGTCGGATTGTCCCTGTCCTTCCCCTTCCTGATCACGATCTCTTCATCACTTGAACTTGAAGACGAGGAGGAAGACAAGGATCTCATGGAGTATCTTTTCTCCATCTCGGCGAAGAAGGTCTTGTCTCGCTTCTTGTTCTCACGCCTGTAGTCCTTCAGAGCCTTTCGAAAGAATCTAGTCTTAGGCTTGCCCTTCGTGGAATTGTCGTACTTGCCGGAGTTGTAAGAGTTGTCGCCGGTTCCCTTTTTGTAATTTTTCTGCTTGGGACAGTCGACAATAAAATGACCTGGGTCACCACACTCAAAGCACCCGGATTTTGTACCGTGTCTCTTAAGCATTCTCTTATCATAGACACGTCGCACCCGGTTGTTAAACAAGCACAGATCATCATCTCCTAGAGTATCAAGTTGTTCCTCGGAGATATACATCAAGGAAAAGGCAGTACAACTCATGGCATTAGGATCAGCCGACGGTGTCGCAAGCGCCAGAGTCTTTGAGCTAGAATCAGTGAGATTTGATCTCAACTGAATATCGACCTCTGAGGCCTTGAGCTTACTAAAAAGCTCTGCGATGGTCAAGGTATCATATGATGTGCTCTCAACAATAGACGAAACCTTGATCTCCCAGATCTTAGGGTCCAAGGTATGGAGTACCTTAAGAGCCTATTCATGATCCGAGACAAGCTGATCACCCTCGGCCTTGTTAACGCGAAGCTTGTTAATGATCGATTGAAACGACCAAACAAAGCCTCAACAGTCTCACCCGGCTTTTGTGAGAAATTTTCATACTCACGCCGGTAGGTCTGATATAGTCTAGCCTTGACCTGAGCTGTCCCCTCATGGTGTGCTTGGAGGGTAGCCCAGATCTCTCTAGCAGTGGTGAGATGGCTAACACGCTCGAACTCACTAGGACCTAGACCAGAAAATAAAATGTTCACCGCCTTACTATTATTTTGATGCTGGGTAATTACATTTTCAGCAGTATCCACATCAATAGTCGTTATAGTGAAATTAGGATGCACGCAAATCTCCCATATGTCCGAGCTCTGGCTCATAAGGTATGCTCGCATGCGAGTCTTCCAATAAGTATAGCCAAAAGCCTCTAGGGACGGAATTTTACCAGAAGACGTCATGGTCACTACCTAGGTTTATAATCGGTTAAGATATTAGAAAAACCTAACCTCACTCTGATACCACTTGTAGGACCGAAAGTAGCGACCAGAGGGGGGTGAATGGGCGCCTAAAAATTTCTTGCTAAACTATATTTTAATCACACCACCTAAATAAACTTAACCAGACAAATATTTGCAAAGCTAATTTTAGGAATAAAAGTTGTCTAGCTTAAAATGGTCGGTGTCCTAATTAAAATGATATTAAAGATAAACTAAATATAAATACTGCAGTAAATAAAATTGGTACTATAAAAAAATTAATGACGTAAGCAAGATAGCTAAATAAATTAATAAAATATTCAGGTTGCGGTCTAAAAATAAAATACTAATCAACTAAATAAAAACATGGATCATGCAGAAATTAGTTCAGAAATAAACCTAAAATATTTCATGTAAAACTAAAATAAAATATTTCTGCGACTAATAAATTTTTTTCTCTTCTTTTTATGTGAGCAGATTAAACAGATAAAAATAATACTAGATAACTAATAAAAATTTGACAGATTAAAATAACAATGAAATTTCGAAATGGATTAATAGATGATTATCTATAAAATTTATCTGCCTAAAAATAGTAGATTAAAACTAACTAAAACAACATGAAATCAAAATTTACCTGTATCGACGAAAAAACCGATCGTCGCTGTTTCTGCTGGGGAAAAAGAAACCTCACCGGAAGTCTCTGTTTTGCTTCCCTGCTGCGTACCAGTGCATAGAAATGATCCTGCCAAAGAAATGCACGTCCTCGTTTTGCGTGCCAAAGTAATACAAGAATCGTACGTGTCTACGTGCGGTCCGCCGTTTTCCTTTGCTGCCCCGTTATTCACATGATGACCAAAATGGCGTTGGCTGCCATGCACAAAGGCTGAATTGACATGCTGCTCCTGCAGGCTGCTCACCGTCGTGGAGCCCGCCATGAAAAAGGTAGCGCCTATGCTGCAGCTGTTGATTTCCGCCAGAAATAAAAAATCCTGCCCCAATGGGACGGTGCGAAGACACATCTCCTAACTTGACCAGAGCCCCGACCGAAGCCCAGTCTGACCGGCCTTACGACGGTTTTCGGCACAGATCGGTCCGACCGGCCTGCCATGGTCGGTCTGACCGACCAGGAGCAGAGGAGATCTCATGGCAAGCGCAATACATTCGAGGTCGATGCAGACAAGTCCCCTTAGGCCAAAACTGCTAAAAGCAAGACCGTTGCACCCGGCACCCATCCTCAGCCGTCATGGGCACCCTCAGGGATGTCCAAGTCTCAAAAGAGGAGGTTGCAGCGCTTGCGGGCACAAGATATACTAGAAGAGAAGGCCGAGGAGGTGCGGGACACACTTTTTGAAGAAATCCATCCTCGGCCCACCGTGATGAAAGTCTGGAGACCTAGGCCAGTCATGATCAATGACTCGGCCCCTGTTGTTAGCTCTGACGATGATGACTTGCTCGACGACGATTACACTCCCGTCTCCGAGGGGCCCGCTCCTCAGGCGACGGACATCGGCGTCGTCATGTTACCTTTCGAGTTGACTCCACTTCAGGAAGAGGTCGGGGTCGCACAGCTAGACCTTGGCCCATGGGACACCGTATTCGAGAAGCCCGGAGACACGAGCCGTCACCTGAGACCTCTCTACGTAAGGGGCTTATCGACGAGAAGCCTATCTCGAGGATGCTCATCGATGGCGGCGCCACCGTGAACCTAATGTCGTACTCCCTTCTAAGGAAGCTCAGAAAAGATGATAACAACCTTAAGAAAACCAATGTTACCCTCAATAGCTTCAACGACGACACGATAGAGGCCAGAGGCATGTTGTCTCTGGAACTGACAGTAGGGAACAAGACGCTACCTACTACCTTCTTCGTCGTCGACGTGCAAGGTAATTATAATGTATTGCTTGGGCGCGATTGGATCCACGCAAACTAGTGTGTGTTGTCTACCTTGCACCAACACCTGATACAATGGGATGGCGATGAAGTCGAGATAGTATACGCCGATACATCGGGCCATGTTAGTTTGGCTGATGCGTTCGGCGACGCCATCCATGATGAGATAGAATGCTTGTCAGGACGGGACCTCTCGGATTATGACTTTGTCAGTGTATCATAGGAGAGGTTCGTTCCTATTTCCGTAAAGCCGGCCGGTGTGGCTTGGTTGTGTCTAAGGTAGCAGAATGTCTAGCGCTAATCTTGATTGGCTAAAATCTCGCTTGGAGCAATATCGGTCTTCTCAAGATGGTATCGCCGAAGCCATTGAAGATTTTAGTGAGGTAGAAAAATTAGGTCAAGGCTTCTCGTCAGCCGACCCTTTGGAACAAGTAGACATAGGAGATGGTAGTGTTCCAAGGCCGACATTTGTAAATCAGAATTTGAATAATGATGTAAAGGTTGAAGTAATAAAATTACTTCGATCATATGTTGATTGCTTCGCATGGGACTACAGTGAGATGCCTGGGTTAAGCCGAGAGCTTGTTGAGCATCGGCTCCCCATCAAACCTGGGTTTAGGCTTTATAAGAAGCCGCTGTGCCGCTTCAATTCGGCCATCTATGACCGAGTTAAAGAGGAGGTTGAACGTCTATTAGCGGTAGGTTTTATTAGGCCATGCAGGTACGTGGAATGGGTCGCTAACATCGTGCCTGTCAAGAAGAAAGAGAGTGGCAAGATCCACATCTGCGTTGACTTCAGGGATTTGAACAAAGCCACTCCGAAAGATGAGTATCCCATGCCAATAGCCGACATGTCGATCAACGATGCCTCGGGACACAAGGTACTAAGTTTTCTTGACGGCAACGCTGGTTATAATCAAATCTTTATGGCCGAAGATGACGTTTTAGAACGGCTTTTCGCTGCCCCGATTTTGTCAGCTTGTTTGAGTGGGTAGTAATGACGTTTGGTTTAAAAAATGCTGGCACCACATACCAATGTGCCATGAACTTAATCTTTCATGACTTGCTAGGAGTTATGTTATAGGTTTATATATATGATGTTGTGGTCAAATCGCACGCTATGGAGAACCACCTCGCCGATTTGAGAGTTGCTTTCAAAAGAATGCGCTAGTATGGCATAAAAATCAACCCGCTCAAGTTTGCTTTTGGCGTGTCAGCGGATAAGTTCTTGGGATTCATGATTCATGAAAGAGGCATTGAAATCAATCCTAAGAGGCTTGAGAAAATTAGAGGATGTGTAGCGCCAACATGTAAGAAAGATGTGCAGAAACTACTAGGCAAGGTTAATTATTTGTGACACTTTATATCTAACTTGTCTAGCAAAATAGATGCTTTCGTCCCGATACTTTGGCTAAAAAATGAAGCCGAGTTCATTTGGGGGGCAAGCCAGCAACGTGCCTTTAAGAAAATCAAAGAGTGTTTATCGACGCCACCAATAGTAAGTGCGCCGAAGGTCGGGATTCTATTTTAGCTTTATATTGCCGTGGAGGAGAGTGTGATTGGAGCCGTATTGACTCAAGACACTGAAGAAAGAGAGTACATCATCACCTTCTTGAGTTGTCGACTTCTGGATGCCGATACAAGGTACATGTTTGTGGAGCGTTTGTGTTTATCCCTCTATTATGCGTGTACCAAATTGCGTCACTATCTTCTCCCTAGTACATGTGTTGTCACTTGCCAAATGGATGTCATAAAGTACATGTTGCAAAAGCCGATTATAAGTGGTAGAATCGTCAAGTGGGCGTATGCGTTGATTGAATATGATTTGGCTTATGAACCGTTGAGAGCTATGAAAGGCCAAGTCATTGCTAATTTTATAGTAGATCACCATGTAGACGTCGATTGGGGCGATGAATTCGCTTTGATTGAAGTATTACCATGAAAACTTTATTTCGATGGTTCGGCTTGCAAAAATGGCCAAGGTGTTGGAGTGGTGCTCGTATCACCAAGTGGTATGCACTTTGAGACCTCGACCCGTCTAGATTTTCATTCAACTAATAATAAAGCCGAATATGAGGCCCTGTTGCTAGGTCTCGAGTTGTTAAACTCCATGGGCGTGAAATATGTTCGTGCATATGGCGATTCTTTATTAGTTTTGCAACAAGTAGCCAAGCTTGCTCAATGTTTTAATGGTCTACTAAATAGCTACTTGGATAAGTGTTTAGACCTAATTGCTACCTTTAACGATTTTGAGATTACTCATGTATCTAGAGAGGCCAACTCACTTGCAAATTACTTGGCTCAACAGGCTTCAGGCAATCAAATTAGAAGAGGTAAGTTCTGCACACGAGAAAAGCCAATGCTTGAAGACGATGTAGCACCCGAGAGTACTGATGTCGGTCTAACCGACTTTGTAAGCACGGTCGGACCACCCTTGCATTCTCGGTGCGACCGGCCATGTCAGGATGGTCAGACCGACCCGTGCCAGACGACCAGCAATAGCCAGTTGAACCGGGCCAACATGGCTGGTCCGACCAACTGTTGTCAAGAGGGTTTAGCACTCGGGGGGCAAGTCCACATGGAAAACGTGGAGGCCAATTCTAAGGGGAATTCGGCCACTGCTCCTTTGATCAGCAAGGACGATTGGAGGATCCCAATCGTCCGATATTTAAGAAATCCAAATCAAAGGGTTGATTGGAAGGTTCAGCGGCAAGCGTTCAAGTTTGTTTTGCTCGACGATGTGTTGTATCGCCGAACTATCGATGGAGTACTTTTGAAGTATTTGGACTCCGATCAAGCTAGAGTCACTGCATGAGAAGTTCATGAAGAGCTTTGCGGTACCCACCAGTCGGCCCCGAAAATGAGTTGGATGCTCAAAAGGGCGGGTTTTTATTGGCCGACTATGACTGAAGACTGTTTTAGATACTATATAGGGTGTGAAGCTTGTCAAAAGTTTAGCAATATTCAGCTAGCACCTGCGTCGATGCTTAATCCTATTATCAAACCATGGGCGTTCCGAGGTTGGAGTTTAGACTTCATCGACCAAATTCATCCTCCATCTTCAAAAGGACACGGTTCGTATTGATGGAAACAGATTACTTCACTAAATGGACCGAGGCCATGCCACTCACATGACTCACAATGAGGTAATTGATTTCATCTTGAAACACATTATACACAGATTCGACATTCCCCAAACTCTCACTACGGACCAAGGTACTTCGTTTGTTGCTAAAGAGGTGAGGGACTTTGCCGAATACTATGGGATCAAATTGATAAATTCTTCCCCATATTATGCTCAGGCCAATGGTTAGGCCGAGTCTAGTAACAAAACTATGATTAAACTAATCAAGAAAAAAATTGAAGAGTTTCCAAAAAGGTGGCATGAGGTACTTTCCGAAGCTCTATGGGCTAGTAGAGTTGCAAGGCACGGTGCCACTAAAGTCAGTCCATATGAGTTAGTATATGGACAAGAAGTCGTTCTACCGGTAGAGGTAGATCTTGGCTCACTTATATTTCTTAAGCACAATGGCTTATCCTTCGACGAATATGAGACACTTCTAAAGGATAATTTAGAAGAAGTGACCGATAAAAGGTTGAAGGCTCTAGAGGCAATAGAGAAAGATAAAAGAAGAGTAGCTAGGGCCTACAACAAGAAGGTCAAGGCAAAATCATTTCAAATCAATGACTTGGTGTGGAAGACAATTTTACCATTAGGCACTAAGAGCTCAAAATTTAGTAAATGGTCACTTAGTTGGGAAGGACCATTTAAGGTAGTCGAAATCGCTCCAGGCAATGCATATGTTCTAGGGTCTTTACAAGGAGAGCGATTTAGAAGGGCTTTGAATGGTAGATATTTGAAAAAGTACTTCCCAAATGTGTGAAAAAACGTTTGAAATGTTAAAAGGCCGATATTGAAAGTATCGCCCAAGGCCCGTCATGCTTTTAGCTCACTAAGTTTGCTAAAAGGCAGTGGCATGTGTTTATAGCAAAAAATGGCATTAATGGTCAAACTAGGAAAATACTGAAAAATGGTATTTTTGATCAAAAATGTGTCAAACGTGGCAAAGGCCGGTCTAACCGGCTATGGCAGGCCGGTCCAACCAGCTAGGTCCGGTCAGACCGGACCCATGGGCTTGGTCAGACCGGCTAGGGTTCAGAATATGGATCCGAGGAGGATTCGAGCTATTTTTACCAAATCTTATCCTAACAGAGTTTTGGCCGCATCTTACTCTATCTCTAGCCAGGGATAACCAGCCCACCCCCTATAAATATTAGGGACAAGACCGATTCAAGGGCCCTCTCTCCAATCTCGAAAATCCAAAGCCCTAGCTTTGAATCACGTTTATTTCTTTTACTTTCCGCATATTTGTGGGTTTTCTTGAAATCCCTCTGTTTTCCACATCCGTAATCATGGTAACCTTGCTGGTTCATTTGTGAACCTCCCGTTAATCCATGTAACGGATTGCTATCCCCTTTTATCGGTTTTTATTGCCCTACTCAGTAATTTGGCCTTCTAGCTGAATTGTGTTTGATCTTTTATTATCTTTGCAGAATAATTGTCTCCCTGAACACCTCTGCAAAATTTGGAGGTGATTGGATCTTGTTTGCTACGCCGTCCGAGTTTTAACAGATCGGATCTGCCGTCGCCGGTCCGACCGGTGGCGTAGGGACGGTCTGACCGGAGCCCCTTCGTCAGGCTATTTTTGGAAACGGCCGATCAGACCGAAGGCGCCCCGCCAGTTCGACCGGGATCTTTCGCACCGTACCGAAGCCTTTCGCCGAAGCCCCATTCGCTAGAGTTTTGCATGCCGGAGCCCGCACGCTTCAAAGCCTGGATGTCCGATCTGACCGGGAGTACTTCACCGGTCCGACCGCACATCCACGCCGGAGCGTACCTCGTAGCTACCTTCAGGACGCGCTCCCGAAGACCCTCCGCACATCCAGTCCGACCGAGGTCATACCTCTGGTCCGACCGGGCTTGAGGCCGAAGGTGCCCTAGGGACCCTTCGGACAATCTTCGTTGTAACTCCAAATCGGCCTCCGAATTGGCCAATTCTAGGTATTTTAATCATTTTCCAACTGTTTACATTGTTACTAGTACTTTTCGGCCAATTGGATTGAAATATAGATTATTTATCTTATTGCCTGGCGACTCCAAATCCCTTGTCACTATCTAGGGTAGTCGGAACGCTGCGTCGGTATCGTTGCGATACTTTTGGACATCGAACCGGCCCAAGTGCGGGGGCGTATTTCTGTGTCAACAAGATCTAAAACATTTGATACTCAATTGAGACAGGTCTCATTTTGCTGGTTGTTGCTATCTACAGAGGTTCTGTTTTCATGTTCTGAAAATTCTGTCCAGATTATTTGAGATCTGATACAAACTGAGTTGAATACTGATTCTATTCAAAATCTGAAAAGCTGAGTACTCTGTGTTCTGTTCAGTTTTTAGAATTGGTTTAAAAATTGTATTCAAATTGCTGTTGAAGTACAACTTTACCACATTTCTTTTTCTGAAATCAAAACTGTTCATCAGTTTGCTAAGTCTATGCTGTGTTTAGTTTGTTGCAGAAATTAGTTAAGTTGCCTATTTGATCTGATGTGCTCTTTATTCTACATAAAGTACTGAAAACAACATGCATATGACATATGTCAATCTAGTACTGTTAAGTATGAAAGTATTCAGAAGAAGCAGTGGTTGGTCGTTTCTGTGAAAAACTGAAAGTGCTATTCTGAATTTGCTGAAGCTAAGTATTGAATTTGAAGCTACCAATCTTTAATATTTGAACCTTAAGAAACCAAGGGTTGGTTTCGGAGTCTGTGATGAGTGATTGACATATTTTATCCTCTGATTCGAAGGGGTCCCTTCGAAGGGGTTCGGAGGTTGGTTCTCCGAAGGTGTTCGAAGGTTGTTTCACCGAAGGGTTCGGTGGGCTCTGGTTGTTGCAGCTGTTGCAGCGGAGTGTGCCTGTCGGAGGGGTCCAACAGTACACAATGACTTGGCTGTACCGAAGGGTTCGGTACTTTGGGCGGTACACCAGAGTGTGTGCCGAAGGTTGTTTACCCTGAGAGGTCTCCGGGGTACTGGATATACTTGTCTGCTTATCTGTGGTGCACAGGTGACTTCGGAGGCGACGGACGGTTCGCAGCAAGTGAACCTGGGTCAAGCGGGAGGCTTGATGCCAGGCGAGCGGGGAGCTCGATAATGAAGGCTGCGAAGGGGTCGAGGTCGGACCTCGGGTCGAGGTGTGCCAGGAGAAGGCAGTAAGTGCGGAGTGTGGCTCCGGGCGATGGTACTCCGAGACAAAGTCTTCGGAGCGAGGCACTTCGAAGGGTACTCCGAATGGAGTGACTTTAGAGTATGGTGGACAAAGTCCTCAGCAATGAGGCAAGGCGTTCGAAGTGTGCTCCGGAGGGAGGCACTCGAAGGTATACCCGACGAAGGTCTCAGAAGTCGAGGTGCATCGAAGGCATGATCCGGGTGACGTTCGTCGAGGAGTGTGCTCGGGGAGAGACACTTCGACGAAGTGCTCATGGAATGCTTCATGCGAAGGCCTTGGATGAAGGAGGGACTTCAAAGGGTGGTACTCCGAAGGTGGGGCTTCGGAGTGAGGCTGACTTGAGGTACTTTGGCCATGCATGGCTTCGGTACACGGACTGATGGAGTTCGAGCTGGGAGAAGCTGCGAAGCCGTGGTGGTCCACTCCGGAGGTGTTGGTGCGAAGGCCCAAGGGCTTTGACGGCTTCGGCTCAAAACCATCTCTGTATCGAAGGCTGACTTCAGTGAAGCGAAGGCCGTCAGGATCAAGGCTTCTCACCGAAGCTACCGCACCCCTCGCGTGCGAAGGGGGGCTACAGAAGGGTCCAAAACTGCAAAGGCTGACCGTGTCTGCTCTGCAAAAGCTGGTGTTGTCTCCTCTGCAAAGCTGAGAAAAGAAGCCTCCAAATAAAGTAGACTACCAGTTGTATCCCCCTGTTCTGATGAGACAAAAACAGTGTAAACCCTAGGGGTAAAGTAGTCTATTCATAGAGCTGAATAGTACTTATAAATAGTGGAAGCTATCTAGGTCACATCAACACTTTGAGCATCCATTTTTGAGCTCCTGTGCTAGCTGGCACATACTCTCTGTATTCATCTTGTGAGTTCATTTTGTGTTCCATGTTCAAGCAATGAAGCTTTGATTCTGTTTTCTTTTACTGCTTGAACTTGTATGCGTACTTCACTGCATGCTTTGATTTCTCTGTGCACCATCTTCTCGTGAGTTTTCTGAAGAGGTGTGTGAGAAGTCTGTCTGGGTGAAGTGTGTTTTTCAGTGTTTGTTCGCTCTGTGTAACTGGAGGCTAGACCTCTCTGATTACTAGCGAAGCACTGTTCGAAGCCCGTTTTCTTCTCTTGTCGAAGTCTTCTCTTGTGAAGGGTGAAGTGCGAAGCCTGCTCGAAGGCACCCAGTGTGCTGAGCCTACACTGACTTAGCAGAGCTGATCGAAGTCCTCAGAGGGAAGTCCGCTCTTGCGAAGGGTGAAGTGCGAAGCCTGCTCGAAGGCACCCTATGTGCGGAGCCTGCACTGACTTAGCAGAGCTGAATTTTCGGGGTTGTGGGTGGAGCGAAGTCTTCTTAGCTTCAAACTTTCGCTTCTTGCGAAGCCTAATTTCGGAGATGTGAAATACCTCCGAACTAGAACTTCGAAGGGTGTGTTTGAAGCCTGTTCCACAGAAGACAGAATTAAAACAGAAGGCTATTTTTAGTTTGAAATTTTAAAAGCTCCCATTCAACCCTCCCCCTCTGATCGCTGTTTCCGGTCCAACAATTGGTATCATAGCGGGTTAAGATCACCAGTTTACCTTAACCAGTTTTGTGATCTGTTGGCGACATGGATAGAGTAAGTAAAATACCTTTGTTCGATGGGACGGACTTTGCATACTGGAAGGTGCACATGGAGGCTTACTTGCTAAGCCAAGGAAATGTAATTTGCGAGATTGTGAACTCACAATACTCCATCCCTGAAACTCGCACCTCTCAAACAGAGAAGGATCAGTATAATGCCAACTCCAAGGCAAGAAATATATTGTTCATTGGTTTGAGTAGAAGTGAGTTTGATAGGGTGCAACACCTTAGGACAGCTAGAGAGATTTGGACTACACTTACTATTTTTCATGAGGGCTCTACACAGACTTCGCATACTGGAAGGTGCGCATGGAGGCTTACTTGTTAAGCCAAGGAAATGCAATTTGGGAGATTGTGGAATCACAATACTCCATCCCTGAGACTCGCACCTCTCAAACAGAGAAGGATCAGTATAATGCCAATTCCAAGGCAAGAAATATACTGTTCATCGGTTTGAGCCGGAGTGAGTTCGATAGGGTGCAGCACCTTAGGACTGCTAGGGAGATTTGGACAACACTCACTGTCTTTCATGAGGGCTCTGCTCAGATTAAGGCCAGGCGCCAAAGCACATACAATCAACAGTATCAGTTGTTTGTGCATGCACCTGGTGAATCTATAGATGCCATGTTTTCTCACTTTGATGCGATGGTGAGTAACTTGCGGTCCAACGTGACGCTTGCTTACAATGATCATGACAGGGCTATCAAGCTTCTCTATGCTCTTGATCGTAGCATATGGGAAGTGAAGATATCCAGCATTGAGGAGTCTGCAAGTTATGACACATTGACCTGTGATGAGCTCTTCAGCAAGTTGAAGTCCACAGAGATTGCCAAGGCATCTCTTGCAGTGCATAGGAACTCCTTGCCACAGCCATTGGCATTGGTTTCTAGCACTAGCTGTGGCACCACTGCAGAACCAAGCACATCTGGCACTTGTGTTCTTGCAGATGGTTTTGCTTTGTCCTCCCTGGTCTCCATCACTAAGGAGCAGGTGGATACTCTGGATGATGATGAGCTTGCTCTCATTGCCAGAAGGTTCACCCATTTTCACCATGAGAGACGGGATTAGAGGAGAAGTGGTTTTAGTGGCTGTTTTGAGTGTGGCGACACTTCTCACATCAAGGCCAATTGCCCTAAACTCAAGAAGAGAGATGAGAGTGAGTGCTCCAAATACCACAAGAAAGAGAGGAAACCCTTTGTGAAGGGCAAGCGCGGCAAGGTGGCTAAGAGAGTAGCCAAAGCCGCTTTCAGAGCATTTGTTGCTGCTCTCAGCGACATCGACACTTCCTCAACTGAGGAGTCGAGCTCTGAGGAGGAGGAGTCTCCAAGGAAGGAGGAGAAGAAGGACAAGAAGGGACGAGATTTCACCGGCCTTTGCTTCATGGCCGATAGCGTTCACAGCGGCGATGAGCTTGACTCATCTGAGGTACCACTATCCTATGACCAGCTTTCAATTAAATTCGATGAACTGAATGAAGTAGTTCTTGGTCAGGATAAATTACTTGTGCAAGCTGCTAGAGATAGAAAATGCCTTAGACTTAGTCTAGAATTTGTTTCTACTGATTATGCCATGCTTAAGTCTAGGGTTAATGATGCTGAATTTGAATCTTGCACTGTTCTCATGGGAGAGCTTGCTCAGTTGCGTTCTGTGCATGCTCAAACTCTTTCTGAGCTTGAAACTGCACAGAAGCAGCTTTTGATGGTTGATTCTAGTACTCATGATATAAATGAATGCATGATCTTTTCTTTATTACGTGAGAGCATTGATTTACGTGATAAGCATGTTCATGACCTAGAGGCTAGATTGGAGAGGGCCAGTAGTTCTAAGGATGTGCAACCTGTGTGTGACACTTGCATAACCCTTAAGGACTAGGTAGGCACTATTAGAGAGCGAGCTGAAAACCTTATGACTGAAAATGAATACCTTCTTTCTATGGTCAACAAATGCATTGAGGGAAAGGGTAGGATGGACTTGCTCTTGTCCAAAACCAAGATGTGTTCTGATAGAGTAGGCTTAGCTCTAGGATTGGGTTTTGAGAGGATTCCTTCAGATAGTGAAAACAAAAATGTTTTTACCTCACCCACTACCCTAGAGAAAGAGAGAGCTCTATTAGACACTCCATCAACCAAAAAGCCTACCCAAACTCCAAAGAGAACCACTCCTCCAGCAAAGAGAATTCCTCCCAAGAAAACCACTCAGCAGAAGCTCAAGGAGCCTGTGAGAGTTGCTCCTATGACCCATGAGAGTGCCCCTAGGAGAGTTTTTCATTGTTCCTATTGTCAGCGGGCAGGTCATCTGGTTGGGTTCTGTTTTCATTGCATCAAGGATGAACGACGCTCTCAGGCGATGAGGTTCCAGAACATGCACTACCCATTTTTAGGTATGCATGAGTCTGAGTTTTACTCACATCCTGCTTTCGAGGCTCCTCATACTTCTCGGAGAGGTTTTGCTCCTCGAGGTGTTCACCATGTTCCATATGGTGGTAGACCCCGGGCGAGTAGCTTTGTACCTCGTCAGAGTAGGAGACCTCGTCATGCTTTTGGATCACTGCATATAGGTAGACCTCGCACTTTGCATCATTCTGATTATCCTATGCGTAGATAGTCTACTTTTACTGTGCCTACTACTCGTATCACTCAGTGCTGGATGCCTCGTCATATTTTCACTCACCCCAGCACTGAGCGATCGAGATTTTCTTATCCTGTGTAGGCGCCAGACCGAGGCTTGGAGGGCACGTGGATCATGGACTCCGGTTGTTCGCACCACATGACCGAAGATGCAGCATGGTTCTCCAGCCTCACCACAACCAAGCAAAGGGAACATATCACCTTCGAGAACAATCGAAGGAGTAGAGTGAAAGGTAAAGGTGTGGTAAGAATCAACTCGAATTTCACTCTCAAAGATGTTGCTTTGGTTGAGAACTTGTGATACAATTTGCTTTCTGTATCTCAATTGCTTGATGAGGGCTTCGAAGTGCGATTCCATCGTGATACTTCGCAAGTACTCAATTTTGTGATGGCGTTGTGGTTTGTAAGATCTTTAGAGTTGGGAGAGTTTTTGGAGCTGATTTTTCTGAGTCATCTGGTTCTTCTCATTGTCTTGTTACACATTCAACTTCTGAGCTTTGGAAGTGGCATAGGAGATTAGGGCATATGAGCTTTGAGTTGCTCGCTCGTTTGAGTGCCCTAGGTCTGATTTGAGGATTGACCAAGCTCAAGTTTGAGAAGAATTTAGTTTGCGCTCCTTGTCGACATGGAAAAATGATTGCCGCTTCGCATTCGCCAGTCACCACGGTGATGACTGAACAACCCGGAGAACTTCTCCACATGGACACTATAGTTCCTTCTCGGGTTAGTTCTTTGGGCGACAAGTGGTATGTGTTAGTTATTGTCGACGATTTCTCTCGTTACTCTTGGGTCTTCTTTCTTGCCAGCAAGGATGAAGTGCTTTCACACTTTCGGAGCTTGGCTTTGAGACTTTTCACTGAACTCCCTGGTGCATTGAAATTCATTCGAAGTGATAATGGCACTGAGTTCAAGAACAGTCTCTTTGTTGACTTTTGCATGGAGCATGGCATAGAACATCAATTCTCTGCTCCGCGGGTTCCTCAACAGAACAGTGTTGTTGAGAGAAAGAATCACACTTTGGTTGAGATGGCTAGGACAATGCTCGATGAGCACAGGACTCCTAGGAAATTCTGGGCTGAGGCCATGAACACTGCATGTTACATCTCAAACCGAATCTTCTTGCGCTCAATTTTGAACTTGACATCTTATGAGCTACGTTTTGGGAGACGACCCAAGGTTACTCATCTTCGAGTTTTTGGCTGTCGTTGCTTTATCCTAAAATGTGGTAATTTGGACAAATTTGAGTTGCGTTCTTTTGACGGGATCTCTTTGGGTTACACTACTCATGGTCATTCTTATCGTGCTTATAATTTGGAGACTAACACTGTCATCGAGTCATGTGATGTGACTTTTGATGAATCAACCCCCTCTGTTAGTTCCACTTTTGAACAGGCAAATGAACACGACATGGAGCAGACCATCTTCGAAGAAGAAGATCCTGGAGATTTCGAGGATGAACCCCTACTACCCTCGACATCGACCCCCGAAGCCGACCCCGCTTCGACCACTTTGGCACAAGGCCCCGAAGCAACTACCTCGACATCGGTTATCTTGGACCACTCCAACGCACAAGTTTAGGGGGAGACTGCATCTCGCCACGAGGCTCCACACCATGTTCAAAGGATGCATCCTCCCGAGCAGATCATTGGTGAGCTTGATCAAAGGGTAACACGTTCTCATGATCATTTCATTGATTCCACTTTTGTTGCTTCTTTTGAGCCCTTAGATGTTAGTCATGCACTTTCTGATTCTAGTTGGATCAATGCCATGCATGAAGAACTTGAAAATTTTGAGAGAAACCAAGTCTGGACTTTAGTTGATCCTCCACCAAATGTTCATTTCATTGGAACAAAATGGATTTTCAAAAACAAACAAGGGGAGGATGGGACTGTAGTTAGAAACAAGGCTAGACTTGTAGCTTAGGGTTATTCTCAATTAGAAGGGATTGATTTTACTGAAACTTTTGCACCTGTTGCTCGTCTTGAGGCCATTAGGATTTTGCTTGCCTTTGTGACATCCCGGGGATTCAAACTCTATCAAATGGATGTCAAAAGTGCTTTTCTTAATGGCTTCATAGGCGAAGATTTTTATGTAAAACAACCCCTGGTTTTGAAAACCCCAAATACCCACATAAAGTCCTTAAACTTCATAAGGCTCTTTATGGACTCAAGCAGGCCCCTCGGGCATGATATGATAGACTTAATTCTTTTATGCTTGAGCGGGGATATTTGATGGGATCTGTTGATAAAACCCTGTTCACTCTCAAGCATGACAAAGATTTCCTCCTAGTCCAGATTTATGTGGATGATATCATTTTTGGTGGCTCTTCTCATGCTTTAGTTGCCGAGTTTGCAGATACCATGAGCAAGAAGTTCGAGATGTCCATGATGGGCGAGCTTACATTTTTCCTTGGTTTGCAAATCAAGTAAAGCAAACAAGGTACTTTCGTCCACCAGACAAAGTACACCAAGGACCTGCTCAAGCAATTTGACATGGCTGATGCGAAGCCACTCGCCACTCCAATGGCTACATCTGTAGCATTGGATCCTAACGAAGATGGAAAACTCGTAGATCAGAAGGAGTACCGAAGCATGATCGACTCCCTCCTCTACTTGACTACTACGAGGCCGGACATACACTTCACAGTGTGTCTGTGCGTTCATTTTCAGGCTTCACCATGAGCTTCGCACCGCCAAGTGGTAAAGCGCATTCTCAGGTATCTCAAACATACCCTCGAATTTGGAATTTGGTATTCTACATCTTGATCTTTGTGTCTTCGAGGTTATTCCGATGCGGACTTTGCTAGGTGTAGGATTGATAGGAAAAGTAACTCTGGTACTTGTCATTTTCTGGGTACTTCACTGGTTTGCTGGTCTTCCCGCAAACAGTCTAGTGTTGCACACTCAACGACTGAGGCTGAATATGTTGTTGCAGCTAGCTGTTGCCCCCAGATTTTGTGGATGGTTTCCACTCTACAGGATTTCGGGTTAGATTATAAGGGTGTTCCACTTTTCTGTGATAACACTAGTGCTATTTGTATTGCAAACAATCCGGTTCAGCATTCCAGAACCAAACACATTGATGTACGATATCATTTTCTCAGAGATCATAATGAGAAGGGTGATATTGAGCTTCAATATGTTGATACCCAACACCAGCTAGCCGATATTTTCACAAAACCCCTCGATGCTTCTTGTTTTGCCTACTTGCGTGGGGAACTTGGTGTTTGTCACCCTTACGGCATTTTGTGAGGGGGATTAGATTTTGATTGTCTTGCATATGCTCATTGTGTGTGGAATTGCATTTACATCTTTTGCACTTATATGCCTGATTATAACTCATGTAATCATGTCAGCTCTTCTCTATTTAATATGTCTGAAACATTATGTGCATGATTCTTCTTTCCAAAATCAAATCATGCTCACTGCTTAGTCTTGAATCTAGCATGTTTAGGTAGGACTGCTTTAGCTATCTTTTATCTGATTGATAGCAAGACTCCTTTTTATGGATGCTAAACATTGCAACTTGAAAAATTGTGTTACTTACTCATGGATATTCATAAAGTGCTAAACAATTTGTTCACTTAATTCAAATTCCAAAAAGATCCATGATTTGCATGCTTCAAAGCAAAAGGATCTAGGTGGGTTTGTTTGTCGCACTACCCTATTCTAGACTACTTACCATTGCACATTGGTCTGAACTGGGATAGTGTAGTGTATGCCAAAATCACCGCCTTAAGCTTCTGATGGCTTTCATGCCTAGGCTTGGCTTGATTGGAAAGTATAAGGTAGACAAACAAATAACCCCTAGCATTATGAAAAGAACAACAAATTCATTGATCATCAAGTTTGCTTTTAATGCTCCACTTGAACTGGACTTGTCTGTCTAGAGTAGAAATTGACTAGTTTTGCGCAGTCCCTCTTTTACTTGTCTAGTTACCTTTATTAAGTGGTGATGTTTTTATTTCAAAATAATAAATCATATGTTGTCATCATGTTTTTAGAGAATGTTAAATTGAGCTGAGCATATGAAATTGGTATTACAGTTGACATATTTTTGCTTTATATGTCTTTGCAATTCTGCACATTTCGAAGCTTTGCATCTTTTTAATGCTCCTCGATGCCTGCATTGCCAAAGGGGGAGAAATTTTTGAGTTATCTGCAGTAAGGGGGTAAAATAACTCAGGTGGAGTTTTTATCTTGCAAAGGGAAGATTTGCCGAAGGGGCTTTTACTCTTTTGAAAAAGGGGGAGGAAAATTCTTTTGTCAAGTGACATGTTTGTGGCTCGATTCTGAGTTTTTATGGTCACTTGTGTGCTGAAATTTTTCAAATTTTCTTGAACTCAAATTTGGTTGTCAATGCACTCATCAAGGGGGAGATTGAGAAACCAAGGGTTGGTTTGGATTCTGTGATGAGTGATTGACAGATTTTATCCTCTAATTCAAAGGGGTCCCTCTGAAGGGGTTCGGAGGTTGGTTCTCCAAAGGCGTTCGAAGGTTGTTTCATCGAAGGGTTCAGTGGGCTCTGGTTGTTGCAGCTATTGCAGCGGAGTGTGCCTGTCGGAGGGGTCTGACAGTACACAATGACTTGGCTGTACCGAAGGGTTCGGTACTTTGGGCGGTAAACCAGAGTGTGTGTCAAAGGTTGTTTACCCGGAGAGGTCTCCGGGGGTACTGGTTACACTTGTCTGCTTATCTGTGGTGCGCGGGTGACTTCGGAGGCGACGGACTGTTCGCAACAGGTGAACCTGGGTCAAGCGGAAGGCTTGATGCCAGGCGAGCGGGGAGCTCGGTCACGAAGGCTGTGAAGGGGTCAAGATCGGACCTCGGGTCGAGGTGCGCCAGGAGAATGCAGTAAGTGCGGAGTGTGGCTCCGGGCAAAGGTACTCTGAGACGAAGTCCTCGGAGGCGAGGCACTTCGAAGGGTACTCCAAATGGAGTGACTTCGGAGTATGGTGGACAAATTCCTCAGCAATGAGGCAAGGCGTTCGAAGTGTGCTCCGAAGGGAGGCACTCGAAGGTATACCTGACGAAGGTCTCAGAAGTCAAGGTGAATCGAAGGCATGATCCGAGTGAGGTTCATCGAGGAGTGTGCTCAAGGAGAGACACTTCGACGAAGTGCTCATGGAATGCTTCATGCGAAGGCCTTGGATGAAGGAGGGACTTCAAAGGGTGGTACTCCGAAGGTGGGGCTTCGGAGTGAGGCTGACTTGAGGTACTTCGGCCATGCATGGCTTCGGTACACGGACTGATGGAGTTTGAGCTGGGAGAAGCTGCGAAGCCATGGTGGTCCACTCCGGAGGTGTTGGTGCGAAGGCCCAAGAGCTTTGACGGCTTCGGCTCAAAACCATCTCTGTATCGAAGGCTGACTTCGGTGAAGCGAAGGCCGTCAGGATCAAGGCTTCTCACCGAAGCTACCGCACCCCTCGCGTGCGAAGGGGGGCTTCAGAAGGGTCCAAAACTGCAAAGGTTGACCGTGTCTGCTCTGCAAAAGCTGGTGTTGTCTCCTCTGCAAAGCTGAGAAAAGAAGCCTCCAAATAAAGTAGACTACCAACTGTATCCCCCTTTTCTAATGAGACAAAAACAGTGTAAACCCTAGGGGTAAAGTAGTCTATTCATAGGGCTGAATAGTGCCTATAAATAGTGGAATCTAGCTAGGTCACATCAACACTTTGAGCATCCATTTTTGAGCTCCTGTGCTAGCCGGCACATACTCTCTGTATTCATCCTGTGAGTTCATTTTGTGTTCCCTGTTCAAGCAATGGAGCTTTGATTCTGTTTTCTTTTACTGCTTGAACTTGTATGCGTACTTCACTGCATGCTTTGATTTCTCTGTGCACCATCTTCTTGTGAGTTTTCTGGAGAGGTGTGTGAGAAGTCTGTCTGGGTGAAGTGTGTTTTTCAGTGTCTGTTCGCTCTGTGTAAACTAGAGGCTAGACCTCTCTGATTACTAGCGAAGCACTGTTCGAAGCCCGTTTTCTTCCCTTGTCGAAGTCTTCTCTTGCGAAGGGTGAAGTGTGAAGCGTGCTCGAAGGCACCCAGTGTGCTGAGCCTACACTGACTTAGCAGAGCTGATCGAAGTCCTCAGAGGGAAGTCCGCTCTTGCGAAGGGTGAAGTGCGAAGCCTGCTCGAAGGCACCCTGTGTGCGGAGCCTGCACTGACTTAGGAGAGCTGAATTTTTGGGGTTGTGGGTGGAGCGAAGTCTTCTTGGCTTCGAACTTTTGCTCCTTGCGAAGCCTGATTTCAGAGCTGTGAAATACCTCCGAACCAGAACTTCGAAGGGTGTGTTCGAAGCCTGTTCCGCAAAAGACAGAATTAAAACAGAAGGCTATTTTTAGTCTGAAATTTTAAAAGCTCCCATTCACCCCCCTCTGGTCGCCGTTTCCGGTCCAACAAACCTGTTTATTGATAATTATTGTTCTTTATCAAGCAGTTTTCAACAGAGTTGACTGAAATATATTTTGTGATCTTTTGTGAAGTTAAAATCTGTTTCAAATTTAAATCCATTTAGTTCAGCTCTGTTCTGTCCTCTGAAAATTCATCTCTGGTTCTGTGAAATTAGTTCTGTAGCTTTTCATCTGAAGTTGCTTTGTGTGTCAAACTAGTACATTGTAATTATTGTTGTGTTACATTATACATTGTGAATTCTATCTCTATTCAGAACTGAAATAACTTTGCTTCTTTTGTTCAGATCTGTTTATATTGTAACTTCAAGTCTGCTAGAATATGTTGACTGTTTGAGTTGTGCTGTTTTAGATTTAAAACTTGTGCTGAAATTGAATTTTGCATTCTGAATCAGCTCTGAATTGTGTCTGTTTGCAGAGTTCATCTACTGTTTATTTTCCGAATTGCAATAGTGCTTGTCAAACAAACTTGAAATGAGTATTCCATTGAAAATTAATTTGATTACTTGATTCTTGGAGTAATTTGTGACATTCTGATCATGTCTATCAGTTGTGTCAAGTGAGGATTAGAGTGTCAAGTCAAAGTGTGATTCAAATTTTGTGATTTGAGAAGTTAGTATTACTCTGATTTGGTTTGGTTGGTATAAATTTGAAATCTGAATTTTTGGAGGTGCGTTGGTGATTTGAACTGACCATCACATTGTGAGAAAGTATCGAGGTGCCTATTCACCCCCCTCTAGACGCCATTTCGATCCCACAATTGGTATCAGAGCCAGTTAGATCACCAATTGACCTTAACCGGTTTGTGATCCTTGTTTTGGCGACATGGAAAGCAACTCAAAAATATCGATGTTTGATGGTCATGATTTTGCTTATTGGAAGGTGCGCGTGGAGGCTTACCTTCTAAGCCAAGGAAGTGCTATTTGGGACATCGTCGATTCCCAATATGTGATCCCTGAAACTCGAACATTAGAGACTAAAAAATCACTGTACGAATGCAATAGCAAAGCAAGAAACATATTGTTCATCAGTCTGAGTCGCAAAGAGTTTGATAGGGTCCGGCACCTACAAACTGCGCGTGAAATTTGGACCACTTTGAAAAATTTTCATGAGGGCACTACCCAGATTAAGGCTAGGAGGCAAAGAACTTATAATCAATAATACCAAATGTTTGTGCAAGGCCCTGGCGAATCTGTAGATGTCATGTTTGCGCGTTTTGATGGAATTGTGAGTAATTTGCGTTCCACTAGGACTTTGGCTTATTCTGACCATGATAGGACGATCAAACTTCTCTATGCTCTTGATCGCAACATATGGGAGGTAAAAATCTCTACTATTGAAGAGTCAGCAAGCTTTGACACTCTGACTTGCGGCGAACTCTTTAGTAAGCTTAAGTCCACCGAGATTGCAAAGGCGTCTTGATCGGGAGCTGGAAAAGCTTGTTGCCTTCGATTGCTTGGTTTCTAGTCCTAGCAGTGGTACCCTCATTTGGAGGTAATTTTTCTGGCGTTTTTGGAGTTTGTGCTTATTCTGGTGCTTTTGATTTGTCCTCCCTTGTCTCTTTCATAAAAGAACACGTGGACGCTCTAGATGATGAGGAGCTAGCTCTCATTGTCAAGAAGTTCACTCGCTTCTACAATGATAGATGAGACCAAAGGAGAGGAGGGTCACAAGGGTGTTTTGAATGTGGAGATATGTCTCACATAAAGCGAATTGCCCTAAATTGAAAATGAAAAATGAAAATGAGCACAAGCACCAAAAATGGAACAAGAAACCCTACTTCAGAGGGAAGCGCGGAAAAATTGGCTAAACGAGTAGCCAGAGCATTTGTGGCCAGCCTCAGCGACATCGACAACACGTCGAGCGAGGAGCCAAGCTCGGAGGAAGAGGAGCCTCCCAAGAAATAGAAGGAGAAGAATTAAAACTCAGACTTGAAACTATTTCCACTGAACTTGCAATTTTGAAATCTAAGTCTGATGATGCTGATTGTGAGTCATGTCTTACTGTCATGAATGAACTTGCTCAGCTGCATTTTATACATCCTCAAACTGTTGAAAACTTGAATTAACTGAAAAGCAGCTTTTGGTGGTGGAGTCTAGTCATGCGGTCATCAACGAATGCATGAATTATCCTTTACTTGTTGAAAGCATTAATTTGAGAGATAGGCATGTTGATGAACTTAAAGCTAGATTGGAGAGTTCTGAGTGTTCTAAGGATGTGCAGCTGGTGTGTCCCACCTGCATCACCCTTAAGGACTAACTTAGCTTTGCTAGAGAGCAAGTCGAAAAATTGAAATGTGAGAATGATTACCTTCTCTCCGTGGTGGAAAAATGCACTGAAGGAAAGGGTAGGATGGACCTGCTTTTGGCTAAAACCAAAATGTGTGCTGACAGGGCAGGGTTAGCTCTCGGGTTGGGTTATGAGAGAACTACCCCAAACACTTTGAGCGAAACTGTGTTCACTCCTCCCACTACCCTTGAGAAAGAGAGAGCCAATTAGACACCGATCAAAAAGCCAAGAATCCTACTCAATCTACAAAGAAAGCTCTTCGTTCACCAGATGAACCTCCTCAGCAAAAACCTAAGAAAACTATGAGATTTGCGCCTGAGACCCATGCTCACACACCCAAGAGAGTGTATCACTGCTCCTATTGTCATCGGGTGGGTCACTGGTTGGGTTTTGCTTTCGTCTTATCAGGGATGTGTGACAGTCTTTTGCTATGAGTTTTCAGGACATGCATTACCCATCTTTAGGTATACATGAGTCTGCTTTTCGCTCTTATCCTGTTTTTGAGGCTCCACATGGTCTAATGAGTGAATTTGCCCCTCGTGGTGTACACCATTCTTCATATGGTGATAGACCACGTGTAAGAGGCTTTGATGCTCGACAGGTTGGGAGACCTCGTCGTTTTCTAGGTTCACGCTTTGTAGGTAGACCACACACTTTTTATCATGGTTCTTATCATGTGCATGATCAATCTACTACGTTGCCTAGTTCTCGAGTTTTGCGATGCTGGATTCCAAAACAAATTTTAAATCACCCTCTCACTAAGCATCCGAGAGCTTCTAAACATGTTTTGAGGGGGAGTTGTGTAGCATTGCATGAGATTTGTTATATGATTAATTGCTTTTACAAGTACATGCTTTGTAATTCCTTTGAACTATTGCCTTTAATACTGTTGACTATACTTGGCATGTTTACATCTGATAATTGTCATGAGCATGGCTTTTATTTGTGAAAATTTGAAAATGAGCACTGCTTAGTCTAGAAACTAGCTTGAATGGGTTGAGTGCTTTTGCTATCTTTTACACACTGATAGCTAGGTCCTTCTCACTTGGATGCTAATACGCAACTTGATTTTATCAAACATATATACTGAAAATGAAAATGAAAATGAATGAAATGAAAATGAATGATATTCATGCTATTCTGTGCTAAAATTGAAAAGATCCAGGTGGGTTTGCTTTGTCGCACTACTTTGTTCTGGATTGCTTACCATAGCACTTTGGTATGAACCGGGACTTTGAAGTGTATACCAAGATCAATGCTTTAAGCTTCTGATGGTCTTTTGCTTGACCTTGGCTTGGCTTGGTCGGTTAGCATAAGGTTGACATGCAAATAACCCCTCGCACAAAAATGAAAAGTTAAAATTCATTGCATATCATGTTTGTTGAAGCACCTTGAAGTAGGATACGCTTATCTGGTTAGTATTTGGATAGCTTTTGCATCTCATGCCTTGCCATGTATAGTATGCTAGTCTGAGTGGTGATGCTTTTATTTGCTAAAATCTGAAAATGCTTGCTCATGCATTTTGTTTAGATGTTATTCACCTGAGCTGGTCATATAGTACTTTTAGACAATATTCAAGGCGAATGATTGTTTGTACTGTAATTGTAGTTGCTCATGTTTCAGAAGCTCACATCTCTCCTTTACCCTCATTCCCCTCTTTGCATCTTTTTATCTCCTTGATGCCTGCATTGTCAAAGGGGGAGAAATAGTTTACATGATGCTTTGGCTTT
>JAAALK010000285.1:87861177-87940598 GCA_019279435.1 Zizania palustris
CCGCTCCCTCTTTCTCTCTCCCACCCACACGCCTGCCTCGGCCCCACCAGTCAGCCACAGCCGCGCCCCCTTCCTCCCTCTGGCAGGTGTGGCCCGCCTGTCGGCCCCTTTCCTTTCCGTTCGCCCACTGATAGGTGGAGCCCACCTGTCAGGACCTTCGTCCCCGATGGAAGGGGATCACTCCCCTTTCCTTCCGGCGACCCCCTTTCCTTCCCTCGCCGCCGGCCGCCCCGATCCGATTGGATCTACCTCGGACACCTTCCCCAGACCCCCATGATCCCTTTCCGCCCTTAGGCCACGCATTTTGACGAGTATGGAAGCCGGGCCAAGGGAATGGAACCCTCGCCGGAGAAGGAAGGAAACCTTCGGTTTCCTTCCATTTGGCCACCGCCGGTGACCCTATAAATACCCCTCGGCTCACCGCATTTCGCCCAAACCCCTAAAGCCCTAGCCGAGCAATCCCGAGCGCTCTGCCCCTTTCTTCGGTTTCCTCTCCTACTCCACCCTCCGTCTACTGCTCTCCGCCACCTCGGACCTCCCCCGTCCTAGCCGTCGCCACCGTTGTGCCCGTCGTCGCCCGCCCGTCCTCGGCCACCCCTCCGTTGGCCGAGAACACCGCCGGATCATCGTCGCCGTCGAGCTCCTGAGGAGGCATCGACGTCTACCCTCGCCGCCGGCCGCCATCCTTCGCCCATCCTCGCCGCCGCAGGTATGGTTTGAACCGCCGTACTCCCTCGTTCCATTTCCGCCAATAGCTAGGCACCTAGGCGCTCGCCGTCGCCACCGCCACCGCGCCCGAGGCAACCGTCGCCAGAGACGAAGGGGGTACTCGACCCCTTAACGCGTGCCGTGCCAGATCCCATCTGAGTCGCACGATCCCGATCGGACGGCACAGATTAGATCCTGTAGGATCTAATCTGAGCCCTCAGATCTGGTCAAACCGGTACCCTTTAATCCTGGCCGTTGATCGCTACTTAAAAAGTTGACTCAATCTGGTGCGTCCACGTCGTACCGATTCGTAGGATCTAATCGCAGCCGTCCATTTTCATTTAACTGTTCCGCCTCGCGCCTGGCCGCTTGATCTGGATCGGACGATCCAGATCGGTCCGGTCCACGCGCACAGTGCGCATGTCCACTGTGAGCCTGGCTCACCATGGACCAAAACTCTTTTTCAGTTTAAATAAAATTCCAGAAAATTGTTTAAACTTTGAAAATTCATAACTTGATCATTTTGACTCCAAATTTCACCATTCAAATTTTGTTAAATTCAGTATATTATTCTCTACACTTTTATGCCATGAAAACAGTATGTTACCTTAGCACAAAATAAACTTATGGATTAAATAAATAAAAACCCCTTAGGGATAAATTAATAATTCAGGAAAAGAAGTAATAAAAACCCCTAAAACTTAACTTTTAATATTATTAAAAGTAACTCCAGAATAATAAATCTCAAATCACATATTTGAATCATAAAATTTAAATGATTATGTTTGGTGATGCTTTATTGAATGTATTGTTTATTTATTTTTCCGTATCAAGAAGACTACGAGTTCGTCGAGGAGCCGGAGTTCTACCCGAGGTTCCTCCATCACCATTTGCTGAACAAGGCAAGTCATCGACCACCTATGTGGAAACAGTTGATCATTATTGAGCCCATGTTTTAATAAATTATCGCTATAACTCATAGGTTAATATTGCATTAGTCCAATATCAAGCCCTACACTTATAATTATTAGATCCCCGTCCTTGTGTGCAACCCAAGTCATGCTTATTGAGCCTTAACTCCTTGTCACTCTACTATAAAAATATTAGCTAGTGCCCAATGTACCGACACAACTGCTATAGGATAAAAAGAATGAGTCATAGATAGATGGATTCTGGTATATGAAATACCCCGTTATTCTTGTCTCTGGACTCTGTTGGAGTTGGCTAGGTTATAAGTATGGTGGGTTCCGGGTGCAAGCTCGGGCATTGGTTTGTCGCACCCGGGGCACTATAAGGACCGGTCTGCGGGATCTGTTGCAAAGCACTTCCGTACCAACCACAAGTCTAATGGGTAAGTCCTAACTGGAAGTATGGAATACTCCGGCTCGATGCACCATAGAGGAGGGGGCAAGGGGCAAGCCTGCGGGCGACTTGTACCGACGAGGCTCAAGGGGGGGTATGATGGGGCTCCGATGCGTCGGGACACCATATGAAACCCATAAGAGGGTGCTGTTGAGTCGGGGAGGACTATATGGAAGGTTTTGGCACGAGTTCCCGTGAAATGGGTCATCTCGTTACACTTCGGTGTAGGTGATGAGTGCGTGCCTTGTGGGTCCAGTGTTACATCTCTGATCAGAGTAAACTTAATCTTTTCGAAAAGCCGAGCCCACGGTCAAGGGCGGGTTGTGTGACTACTCGCAGTTAGTTTACAATTGTTTGAATGGTTGAGTTATTCATGGCATATAAGGACTGTGGAGCGAGGTGGGGCTGACTGTACCCCTCGAGTTAGAAGATGATGATGCATACACATGTTTATGTTTCAGTACTAATAAATTGTTCACATTAAATGCTTTACAAATTACTCGCTTCCGCAAAATTAGCCACTATCTCCCTTGTTATTACCTTGCATAATATTTGCATTCGGTGGCTTGCTGAGTACCCCTGTACTCACCCCGTTGACTTACAACATCAGAGCCCGTCTACTACGAGGAGGATGCAGGTCTGGAGTAGCGACCCAGTCAAGGCGAGACTGGAAGGAGGCGTTCATCTAGGACCCTTATTTATTAGTTTCTCTTCACTTTCATTCACTTTTGTATTAATGCGGTCTACGAACCATGAATGATTGCCCGTATTGTACGTGTTCGCTTGATGAACGTCTTGGTTTATTGATTTTCTTTGGAAATTCAATAAAAGTCCTGATTTATTAAATCAGGGCGCGACATTTCCTGAACCAGAGCCTTCTACAGAACCTGACTAACATTGAAGAAGTCCTGGCCATCCAATTTCTCCTTAATTTTAGAGTGAAGACCATTAAAAGCTAGGTCGGCCAAGTCTCTATCAGAAATGTTCAACGTAAAACATTGGTTTCTAGTGTCCCTAAAACGCTTAACGTACTCAGAGACACTCTCGTGAGCCTTCTGTATAACCGACATCAAGTGTGAAAGTCTAAAAATAATCATCGAACTTCTTCTCCAACTAGGCCCAAGTCTGGAAGGAGTTCGGCGGCAACGCCGAAAACCAAGTAAAAGTAGTATCAAAAAGCGATAGAGAGAATAATCTAAGATTCAACGCATACGACCCACTAGCTTCACCACACTGTGCTAGGAATTGTCCTATGTGCTCTAGGGTATTCTTACTACCTTCACCGTAAAATTTTGCATATTCAGGCACCCTAAAGCCACGTGGGTACGGGATGGTGTCAAAGTGATCAGGGTACGACTTGTGATAAACCCTAACCCGACCTCTAGGTGTCCAACCCGCACATTCTCTAAACAGTGCGCGAATCCGCTCGTCAAAGTCATCTACGCCTCCTGCCTAGGCATGCCTCTTGTGCGGGGGCATGAAACACGGTGGTATATTGTCATGTCGGCCATGCAGATCCTCCTCTCGTGGTGACTCGTGATACGGGATGTAATCGGTCCTATGTGGGTGTGCGGGAGCAGGAGGTGCAGGCAGCGCAAGATAAGGTAGCGTAGGCTCGGGCGACAGTGCATAGTGTGTGACAGGGGCGGTCTGACCGAGAGTGTGATAGCCAGGCCGGTCTGCCCTATAGGGCCATATGCTGCTCGACCATGGATGGTGTGGTCATAGATGCTATGGTCTTCCCGGTACTTCCCGTCAGTCCTACTGTGTATGTGATGGACATGGGGTACACTAGCTATTGGAGTAGGGGAAGCAGCATCGGAAATCAAATATCCTAAACATAGCCACCATTTTCTCCTCCATCCCCGAGTCTACTATGGCCTCTACACGGTTTGCAACGAAAGTGCTAACGGCCTAGTCAATTGTGCCAACTATCTTTTGCTCGAGGTCCTAGGAGGACATTCGAGGAGACAATGGTGTTACCTTACTCCTAGAGAGATCGGGGATGTCGATGTCACGCTTGACGAAGCTCCCGCGGGTCTTGGTGAAGCACCCAAGAAAAAGAGTGTGTAGCTCCCTTTCATGGTCTCGAGTTCTGCACTATCCTCCTCAGAGAGGTCATCGAGGGTGGGGACGATGATGTTGCTGTTGTTGATCTCTGAGCTCCCCACCAAATTCATCAGCGTCAAGGGTCCCGTTGACATAGAGGTAGTGGGCATACTCGTTGCTGATTTAGAAGTGCTTGGCATGCCTTTCCCCAGTGAAGTCGCCAAAAAGTGTGTTGACAGGAAAGCGTTCCAGCACACTGACATTAATTCGACTATCCAAAAGCGTGCGGATACTTAGGAACAACCCTAAGTGTAACACCACGCCGACGTCGCGTTCCTGCGACCCTTAAAAATGGTAAGGGAATAACGGAGTCACTAGGCAATCAAATAATCTTAAAGCAAAATTATTCAACTAACCGAATTGTTATAGAAAGCAATTAAAGCTAACCGGCCAGACGAAGCCGATTAGTATACTATGCGAGGGTTTTTACCGAAGGGTACCTTCGGCGTCTGATGCGAAGGGTATGTCGAAGATGGCCTTCAGTGTTTGGACCGACCTGACCAGGTACGGGCCCCAGATAGACTGACACGAAATTGTCTCCGAATGACAGGGTTCGGTGAGAAGGGTGCGCCGAAGATAGCCTTCAACATTCTATGCAGAGGGGTATGACAAAGTAGTCTCTGGCGTGAAACGACCCTGGTGTGAAGTGGTTCCGGCGTGGCGAGGCTTGATGCGAAGTACTATAGTGCAACGAAGATCAACGTGAGGGTTCTGACTTGGCGTAGTCTCGGTGCAAAGCAATCCTGGTGTGTTGTGGCTCTGACACACGAGATCATCTGAACCGACAATAACGTGATGGATCCGGCACGGACGAGTGAAGCGAAGACCTGCTGGAGGTTGATCTGACAGCCCTCCGAAACTAGCCTCCTAGCTCCAGAAGTCACCTTTCAAGGCTCAGATGGAGACAAAAATTCTCAGTGAAAGAAATCTAAATGTAAACTTTGCAAAAAAACTAAGATCAAGCTCCAATTTTGCCTGGAGACCGAATTACCAAGTATAGCCAACTAAAACCGATAAAACGAAGAGTAGCAATCCGTTACGTTGATTAACGGATGATTCACAAGCGAACCAACAAGGCGATAGCAATATGGTACGTAGATTAACAGATGATTCACAGGCGAATCAACAAGGACTTACCATGGTTTCGACATGATGCACGAAGAGTTTTCAGCGCAAACTCACAAAGATGTAATGTAGAGATACTCTTAGGGCATGAAAGGTAGATTTAAAGTAATGTGATTCAAAACTAAGGTGTTGAGTTGATATGTGTAGATTGATTTGAATCGGCCTCACCCCTATACTTATAGGGGCTAGTCTTGACGCACATGGCTACATCTCTAACTCTAACCTGATCAGGATTCAGCTAAAACAAATAAGATTTGATTAGGGATCAAAACAACCCAAAACCTTAACAGATTCACTCCCAGGCCTACCCAAAGTGGGCCTTCGGCAGGCCTGCCGAAGTAGGCCTGTGGGCTAAAGCCTGCCTGTGAAGCAGGCCGCCGAAGGTGCCCTCTGGGCCAAAGACGACCTATGAAGCAGGTCACCGAAGGGGCTGCTGAATCCCTAAACAGATGGGCCTTCGACGCTTCAGGGCTTTGGCCTATGCTAGGAATTGCATATTTTGGTCCAAATTACCAATTTTGACTTTTGGACAATCTTATCAACAAGCATCACATCGTCAAGCGGTAAAACGCATACTAAGGTACCTAAAACACTCTTGAATTTGGCATTTGGTATTCTGCATCATCATCTTTATTCCTTCGAGGTTTTTCTGATGCCAATTTTGCTGGTTGTAGAATTGATAGGAAAAGTACCTCTGGTACATGTCATTTTTGGGTTCCTCTCTTGTTTGTTGGTCTTCTCACAAACAGTCTAGCGTTGCACAGTCTACAACTGAGGCTAAATATGTAGCTGCTGCTAGTTGTTGCTCACAGATTATGTGGATGGTTTCTACTTTGCTAGACTTTGGGTTGGATTTTAACTGTGTTCCACTTTTGTGTGATAACACTAGTGCCATTAGCTTAGACAACAACCCAGTTCAACATTCTAGAACCAAACACATTGATGTGCGTTATCACTTTTTAAGAGACCACAATGAGAAGGGTGATATTGAGTTGAGATATGTTGATACCCAAAACCAGCTTGCTAACATTTTTACTAAGCCACTTGATGCTTCTCGCTTTGCATTTTTAAGAGGAGAGCTTGGCGTTTGTCATCCCTATGACATCTTGTGAGGGAGAGTTACGTGTCATTGCATAGACTTCTGTCATATGATTAACTTCTTTTACATGTACTTGCCTTTATATGCCTTTGAATTATTGTCTTTAATCATAATTATGTTGCTCTGTTGAATATGTCTGATATCTATCATGAGCATGACTTTTAATTCTGAAAATTAAAACATGATCACTGCTTAGTCTGGTAACTAGCATGAGTAGGCTGAATGCTTTTGCTATCTTTTACATGCCTCGTAGCTAAGTCCTTTACACTTGGATGCAAACATGCAACTTGAACATTTAAATACTTTTCATGGAAATGTTGTACTGGAAATTGATAAAAATCATGAAATTAATATCCATGCCTTTTTGTGCTGATATTGAAAATATCTAGGTGGGTTTGCTTTGTCGCACTGCACTGGTCTAGACTGCTTACCATAGCACTTTGGTATGAACTGGGACACTGTAGTGTATACCATGACTAATGCTTTAAGATTCTGATGGTCGTTGCTTGACCTAGGCTTAGCTTGCTCGGTTAGCATAAGGTGGACATGCAAATAACCCCTAACACTAAAATCAAAAGAAAAAGGATAAAAAGCTTGAAAATATTGCATAACAAGTTTGTTGAGGCTCCATGTTATTTTACTATGCATGACTGGGAAGTATTTGCTAGCTTTTGCATTCCATGCTTTACCATGTCTAGTATGCTAGTCTAAGTGGTGATGCTTTTGTTTGCTAAATCCTGAAAATTCTTGCTCTTGCATTACTTTGGATACGATTCATATGAGCTTATCATGTAGTATTCTCACACAATATTCAAGGCAAATGCTCATTTTGTACTGTAATTGCAGCTAATCATGTTTTATAAGCTTGCATATGCATTCACCCTCACATTTCTCGTTGCATCATTTTTTATCACCTTGATGCATGCATTGCCAAAGGGGGAGAAATAATGTCTTGCTTCTGTCGAAGGGGAGGATCATTTGTCAAGGGGGAGAATTTTAAAATCAAGTGACATGTTTTTGCTCTTTTGTGAGTTTTTATGGTCAATTGTGTGCTGAACTTTCAACATTCTTCCGTGTTTCTATTGGAGTTGTCAATGCACTCATCAAGGGGGAGATTGAGAAACCATGTGGGGTTTGCATTATGGTTTTATCTTTGTGATGAGTGATTGACAAGTTTGCCTTATTTAATGATATGGATTTGGGATTGCTTGTGTGTGTTCACTGATGGGATCAGTGTGTTCTTTGTATAGAGATTCGTGTTTTGCTTGTCTCATGTTGTGCAGGGTTGAGATTTGAGTCAACTGTCAACGGCGGGTGATCAGGGTCAAGCAGGGAGCTTGATGCCAGACGATCAAGGATGTTGGATGAAGTTGAGGAAGATCTCAGACGTACACGTGGAGGTAGAGCAAGACATGAATGGATGGATGGTCGAGACAGTGTGTTGACCAAGTTAGTGAAAGGGAGTCCAGTGCAAGTGACAAGGCGGCTCGAGGGATCGAGAGCGGGAGAGACTTGCTGGCAGTCGAGTTCGCGGATTGGTGACACGTGTCCGCGATCTGGAGAGGCTTTGTCGGTTTCGCCTCAAAACCGTCGGATCGAGATCAAAGCATTCTGAAGAGAAGCCGTAGCTGCTACGAAAGCTTCGAATCAGGACAGACTACCTTTAGATAGGATTTTACCTTTTTAGCATTGTGGGCATTGAGTCTGTAAAATAGAGTGTGTAGTTAATTAAATTCTAGGGGCAAAATAGTCTTTTTACTTTTCCATGTAGGCTATAAAAGCCCATGTAGCCCTCCAAGGTTTCTCGCCCATTCAGAAAATTACTTTCCCATTTCAAAAACCATTTCAAAAAGATTGGTTCACTTTTTCTTTAGGATTTACTCCTTCCTCCTTATTGTGCTGCCATTTTTTCACCACACCGCTGGTGTACTTATGTTTTGGTATCGGTCGCCTGTGTGTGCTTGGATTCTAGATGTTTGGGCCACGTGCGTAGTAGGCATCACCCCGGCGC
Organism: Zizania palustris; assembly: GCA_019279435.1. Classification (NCBI taxonomy): domain Eukaryota; kingdom Viridiplantae; phylum Streptophyta; class Magnoliopsida; order Poales; family Poaceae; genus Zizania; species Zizania palustris. Next base: position 87,869,592 of record JAAALK010000285.1, read on the forward strand.
TTTCCCTGTGGATTCTGCGCCTCCACGTCTCAGCACGTGGTTTCACTTTTGGATTTTCTCTTGATTTGTGTTTTGTTGTGTCACTACTTGCCGCATTTGTGTTTTCTCCCTAGCCGGCGTGCACATCAGTGAAGTCCAAGGCAGGCTCACGACAACCGTTGTGCCTGGTGTATCGCGCTTGCCACTGTGCCACCAGGAAACACGCTTGGTTGTTGCCGGCCTTGTTTTTCCGCTGTTAAATCTAGAGAATCTCATTGCCTTGAACAGAGAGCTACTGCATCCAACATCAGATTAATTTGCTACTACTATTTTTTGGTTCTATGCACTGTTGTTCATCTGTGATATTGGTTCTTCTGCCGATGTGTAATCATACAAGTAATTTCGAGTGATCTGCACTATTTTAGTTCATGTCCTGCACTCAAACCAACAAACCAAGACAAAAGAATTGTATTGTTTCTCTACTCACACAGTACTTAACAGAGTGTGCACTGTGCTTGGATCCCATATCCACCTTGGTTTTCATGCCGAGCTCCTGAAGCTACCACTACTTTTCATCAACACTCGGACTCATCCAAAGCCAACACTTCATAAGTCTTCACTACAGTCTTCACAGGCAAGTCAGGTGCTTCGGGTTGTTCTTCCTGTGCACATCTCTGCCTACACCCAGCACTGCTACTGCTACCCAGGATATGCAATGTTCAAGCTAATTCACGCATCTTCATCAACAACAAGTAAGTGAATGTATTTTCTAATTCACCGAGTTCTGATCATATTTCTTATATTTTGTGATATTTTATTAGATGCAATTTACTCATGTATTGATATGTATGTGATTTTTAGATGCATGTCATGTGTGCTCAAGGTCTTATTTAGTTGATCTGTGAGTAGAAGTAATTTGCCTTTGAGCACTGTGGTGTCTTTTAATTTTTGGCACTGGTTGTTTTGAAGCTAGATTAATTTTAGTTTTTATGATCTTTCAGTCAGTTACATCGGTTCATACATGATAGGAGAGTGATAGCACTAGCTTTTCTGGGATTTTGCTGAGATAGTTTATTTGCTTCTGTTTGTTTTGTTAGAGGTGCATTGTGTGTTTTTAAAAGGCCATCAATTTGAAAGAATTTGTTGAGGAGCCTATTCACCCCTTCTAGTCGCTTGTTTCGGTCCTACACATTGTATCTCTCAGTATTTGCCTAGTTCTGAAACATGCCTTTGAGGTCTACGATCATATTGTAAGCATCTTATTCCTCACATTGTTCTTGAAACTCAAAGGACATATAGGCAAGCATCTGACAACTGACGTCCATGAAATCACTAGCATGCTTTTCATAAGCATGTTTGTCTGCTGCAGAAGCATCCTCTTCTGGTTCATCGGGTGAGGTTCCTCTAGAACATAATTTTTTTCTCTTGCTTAAGAACAATTCTAAAGTTTCTGTACCAATCTATAAAATTTGTTCCAGACAATTTCTCTTGTTCAAGAATAGATCACAAATTAAAAACTGAAGTTCTCTTAACAGTACTAGTTAGTGCCATGATCTACAAAAGATTAAATACAAGGTTCAACACTATGCAATATTTATCTTCTATCCAATAAAAGATGTTTCACTATTTAAAAACAATCACTTTCCCTCTAATGACTAATAGTGGCACAAGATCAATATTCATTCTAACTCCTAGTGAGCTTTGGCATCACTACTAGAATCTAGGTGATATAAGTAAACAACACTTTGCTAATCACATCGTATGTAACTCTTGTCGTTGGAGAAGCATCCAATGATCAACGTCCAACTCTATGCCACAAGGCCCAAAACCATTTTAATAGCCTCGCTAAGAAAACCAATACTATGCGTGCAGAAGTCCGACTTCCACCCCAACTGGTCAAGATAAAATATAGCACCCAACTTTGGCAGACCCACTATCGATGATTGCCATCCTTGGTGGGTGCAACTATTGAAAGAGCATCAATACTTAATTTCCCAAGGGAAAACTATTCTAGCAAGGTGACGTCCCTAACGCACACGAAACATGCAAGAATAGTATGGCTCCTTCACATGGCGATCTCCATCTCCATGGCTCCCATTAGTGAGTGTGTGCTTCTAGCCTCCAGGAACTGTATTAGCCTATCAAAATAGCACCTGTACTAGTTACATGAGATGAAGCATCAATACTCGACACGTGGGTCGCAAATGTACACAAGCCTTGGCTGTAAATAATCATGACACGCAATCTATATTTAATTTACATTCATTGCATGCGTCTCATACATCACATTCATCAAGGCCATACCAGTAACAACATTCCCTGCAAAACAAAGTTAGGCGAAGAATCTACAAGTGACCGATATTTGGATCTGAAAATATCAGCTCAACAGGCTAAAAATTTCCAATTTTGTGTGGATCGGAGCTCGGCAAGGTGGGTCGGCGGCTTGCCATCTCAAGAATGCTCCCGTACGACCTATGTGTAGACCGTGCGGTGGATCTACATCCGAGCGGTAGCATCCGAGCTCGTATCACAATATTTTAGTGCAGTCGTTGATCTCAGCACTTATCGTTGTGGGCGGCTCGATCTCGAAGCTGATGGCATCATAGTCGTCGAAGGCATCCATGAGGGAGCACTCGCTGGCGGACCAGGAGACATACTCGGAGGTCAACCACCCTACTCGGCGAGTTGGTAACGTGTGTTGAAAAATAATTTTTCACATGGCTTCACCGACTCGCAGGGCTTCTCGTACTCGAGAATGCTCCAGCACTGCGTGTAAATAGTGCGGTGGAGTTACATCCAAGTAGCCTTGACCCTATTGAGCAGATAAAAAAGTAGTGTATAAGAAACTTTTGTATATGTACATCTCTTGGAAATGTAATAAAAATTTCTTCGTTATCAATACTTCTGTCTATTCGACTACGTACAATGTTGAAAACTAAATTTATCGATATAGCCTAGATCTGTATAGTGCATAGAACTTAGGCTACATGCACGCTGTTTAGAACCATCAACGTCATGAATAGCCGAGTAATAGACTACAACAGTCAGGACGAATACAAATGCTTTTAAAAGCCTCCGAGTAGGCAAACGACCTTGACAATGACTACATTAGAGTGGATCATGAATACTTTAGTTAGAGTAGTCATTGTTCACAACTGCCTGAATGCAAAACAAGCCCAAAAAGAACTTCGAGACTTCTTTGGGTGATCTCAACCAGTTTCACGTAGCTCGGGTTCATTTAGTGTAGGGAACTTAAACCGCATGCATGCTGTTTGGAACCATCTAGGCTACGCACGGTGGGGAGTTGATGCTGATAATCACGGAGAGTGAAAAACATTTGGGCGATATGGAGAGACCAACAATAGCCACGTTAGAGTGGGTCATGAGCGTTCGACTAGAGTGGTAATGTCATGGGCGCTCATACCTAGGAGAAAAAGTGAAGCCCAAAAGAAGATATCTTTATTTAAACAATCAAAACTTATCTTTCTTAAGGATAAAAATGTCGAAGATGTTCAATGTTCTAAGACTTCACCAACTTCTAGCCATCCTCGCACATCCGGTAGTATGACCCTGGACGGGTGACTTCAGCGATAATGAAAGGTCCTTCCCATGGAGCAGAGAGCTTGTGGGAGCCGACCACCGATTGTACTCGGCGAAGGACCATATCTCCGACTTCGAAGAAATGTCCCCGGATGTTTCGATCATGGTACCTTCGCAAGCCTAGCCTCCTTAAGACTATCAATGTTTTCGTATTGGAGAATCTTTGGAATTTTATGCAGAATGTCCACTGGAAAAACAACTTTCGATCCATAGAATAGAAAAAAGGGAGTCCGACCAGTGGCTCTGCTTGGCTGAGTGCGGAGACCCCACAGGATGGAAGGAAATTATTTCATCCAGCAACTGCCATATGTGTTGAGGGGATCAAACACTCTTTCTTTCAGTCCTTGCAAAATCATGTCATTGGCTTTCTCGACCTATCCATTAGTCTGGGGATGCGTCACTAAAGCATACTTGACCTCGATGCACCATTCTTCACAAAATTCCCAGAAATCATTACTAGTAAATTGGGTCCCGAGATTAGTGATGATCTGGTTCGGGACACCGAACCGATAAATTATACTTTGAATGAATTTTGCGGCCTTCTTGGTGGTGCTTATCTTTAGTGGCATTACTTCAATCCAATTAGTGAACTTGTCGTTGCCCACAAAAAGACGATCATATCCCTGGGGAGCCTTTAGAAATGGGCCGACCATGTCCAGCACCTAGCATGCGAACGACCAAGACGATGAAATAGTCTAGAGAGCTTGATCGGGAGATGGTGTTGATTGGTGAAGAATTGACATCCTTTGTAGATGTGGACCAACAGACGGACATCTAGATTAGTAGTCGGCTAGTAAAACCCTGCTCTAAAGGCTTTACTGACCAGTGTCCGGGATCTAGCATGATTTCCACATGTCCCCGAGTGTATCTCCTCCAGTATATTTAAGCCTTCAGCTTTGTCGACACATTTCAGTAGCACTCTGGTTGACGCAACTCTTTTGTATAATTCTGCCCCCACCAAGACATACTATTTCCTTCTTCAGGACAAACGAATCACAACGTCTTTATCTTGGAGGACTCTAGAGGGGAGGATGAAGTCGATGAGTGGTCAGCGCCAATCTTTCTCTTCATTAGAAATGACCAAAACAACTTAAGTCAATTTATCTTTTGGTTGTTGCAGCTCTTCAGATCTGATTGATGGCTTCGAGAGTTATTGAAGAAAAACCCCATCTAGAACTGGCACTCGGGAAGACCCGAGTTTGGCGAATGGGTCGGCAATCGAATTCTTGTACTGAGGGATGTGATGGAACTCGAGGCAACTGAATTTGCCTTTTAGCTTGCATATCTCTTGATAATAAGCATCCATCTTTTCATTAGTCCAGAACTAGTCTTTGTTCACCTGACTGATCACCAGCTTGGAATTTCCATACACCATCAGCCTTTTAACTCCGAGGGAGATGGTGATGCGACAAACATTGAGGAGGGCTTCATATTCTGTTGCATTATTGGATGCCATGAACAATAATTGAAGGGCATACTTCAAACTTTCGCCTTGAGGAGACATCAGGAGGATTCCGGATCTAGCTCTTTGAGACCGAGAGACCCATCAAAGTACATAGTCTAATGATCTCAAGGGTCGTTTGTCGACAAGAGATGAAGCTCCATTCACAAGGCTACAAAGTCGGTGAGTGCCTGAGACTTGATGGAGGTGCGTGGTCTGAAGTCGAGGGTGTATTCCTTGAGCTCGATGGCTTGTTTGATGATTCGTCTGGTGGCGTCCCGATTCTGTAAAATGTCATCGAGGGGAAACTCAGTGACCACTTCCACTGAGTGGGCTTGAAAATAATGCTTGAGCTCCGAGCAGAGATGAGGACGACGTACAGAAGCTTCTGTACTTGAGGATATCAGACCTTTGAAAGCCCGAGTACCTCCAATTTGAAATATAACGGTCTTTGGACCGGATAGGCATGTCCTTCTTCAGGTTGCTCAATAACCAAGGTAGTGCTGACCACGTGAGTCGTGGCAGCGATGTAGAGGAGGAGTGTTTCTTTGGTAGTCGGTGCGGTGAGGATTAGCGTAGAAGACAAGAACTTATTGAGGTTGGAGAATGCCAGATCAACTTCTAGTGTCCAAGTGAAGTCCTCCTTTTTTAGCAGCTTGAAAAATGGCATCCCACGCTCCCCCATCTGTGAAATAAACCGGCCAAGGGAGGTCATACAACCCATCAGACGTTGAACATGTTTTATGTTGTCGGGCCTTGCCATATTCAATATTGTTGAGATGTTCTCTAGATTGGCCTCGATGCCTCGACTGCTGATGATGAATCTGAGCAATTTTCTAGCCGGGACTCCAAACACACATTTCTCTGGGTTAAGCCTCCATCGAAACTTACGGAGGTTGTTCACTATCTCTTGGAGGTCCCGAATAAGATTTTCTGACTTTTTGGTCTTGATAACAATGTCATCAACATAGGCTTCGACATTGCAACCCATTTTATCAGCTAAGCATCACTAAATGGCCCGCTGGTGCATAGCCCCCGCATTCTTCAACCCAAAGTACATTAGCGTGTAGTAGTAGGCGCCGAATGGTGTGATGAATGTTGTCTTCTTTTGATCTTCTTCCTTTAGGCTGATCTAATGGTAGCTCGAGTAGCAATCCAAGAAGCACAAGAGGGAACTGCCCATAGTTGAGTCAAAAACTTGGTCGATGCGTGGCAGTGGAAAGGGATCTTTCGGACATCGCTTGTTGAGATCTGTGTAATCAACACACATTCTCCATTTCCCGTTCTATACCTCCTTTATAAACCCTGACGCTAGGAGGCGGGTTTCTTCTTCTTTGATGGCCTTCTTGTGGTGTTCTACAAATATTGGCATCTTTTGTTTGACCAACTGAGCGATCGGGTTAACATGAAGTTTGTGCTCGATTAGCTAGTTCCTAGGGTACGCCTGGCATATCGGAAGGCTACCAGGCGAATATGTCGGTATTGGAGCGAAGAAAGCTGATGAGCGCGCTTTCCTATTTAGGATCAAGCATTGTCCCAATCAGCACTATCTTGGAGGGGTCGACATTCGAGAGCGAAACAATCTTGTATTCAGCTCGAGAAAGTGCCAAACTTGTTGGGGAAGGTGCAGAGCTTGGTATCTCGAGCCCCACGGTCGGTGTTGTTCTGGCTTCCTGGATCATCTCATCCATTTGGACAAATATATCTAGGGCCTCACTTAGGGAGAGGCTATCTTGCTCGTAGGCGTGCGACATGGCGACATCTCCTTTTATAGAGAAGGCTCCACCTGGCCCAGGAATCTTGAGGACTAGATAGGCGTGGTGAGGGACAACCATGAACTTGGCTAGCGATGGCCTTTCGAGCATGTCATGGTAAGCAGTCTCGAAGTCGGTGACATAGAACTTGACGTGCTTGGTCCTGTAGTTTTCCCGAGTGCCGAATATCACTGGCATGGTGATTATGCCAAGAGGGACAAAGGCTTTTCCCGGAACAATCCCATAAAGGGGTGTCCATCTTTTGGAGTGCCGAGTGGTCAATGCCTAGTACGACCAACATTCCTTTGAATATGACGTCAAGGCCGCTACCACCATTGACTAGCATCCTTTTGAGGCACACTTTGAGGATGACTGGGTAAACGACCAATGGGAAGCATCCGGGCTTGGGGACATATGTCCACTGATCTCGTCGGTCGAAGCTAATTAGTATTTCTGACCACCTTAAGCACTCGGCTACCACATTGTTGATGGCGTTGATGCGGCGAGCCATCAAATTATGCTGGCATCTGGATTTGGAGGCAATTGCCCCCCTCGAATATCATGGAGACCATTCTCGCGGGCTCTTGGAAGTCATTCTCTATCAATGGAGCATCGTCTTCCCTCTTGCCCTTGTCAAACTTCTTTTCTTTGTCGTCTCGATGACACTTGTTGGGTCGGGGGTTTCCCCTGCTTCCTTCAACATCTGATTCTATAACCGAAAGCAATGACGAGTTGTGTGGTTACTGTTAGGATGAATAATGCAGGGTTTGTTGAGCAATTCCTGTAATGCCGAGTCATCTCGGCCTCGTGGTCAAGCGCTTCGGTCGGTGACCATGACTTCTTTCCCCTTCCTCTTCTTGTTATTGTATCAAATAGAGGACTCGAGGTTGTCACGATCTCGAGGTGTAGGTGACTGACGACGTATTGGCGATCAGCGACACTCCTTCTTGTTGTTGTCTCCGCCGAATTCTCGTGAATTCGGGAACATTTGCTCCTGTTCGACGTATTCAGCGCCACATGATCACCCATTGGCACCTTGGTGTTAACTTTGTAAATGACTACCGTTGATTCGATCTGTGGATCAAAAAACTCCACCCCTACCTAGCGCACCAGCTATCGTTGTGTGGGAACAAGAATAGCCTACGGGGCGTAACACCCCAGATTTTCAGAGAAATAAAAATACCATTTCATATATTTTTCTAGAAATAATTTATTTGGAATACCTTTAAATACCCTTGTAGGCCTAAATGAACTAGAACCTAGATAAAATATCCAAACCAGAGGCTAGAAAATTTTGTATACGGTCCCAAAGCCAAGAAATATTTTTGAGAATTTTTACAGATTTTTATCACCCTTGGAAGTAGCCCAAATATTTTAAACTAATTTCGGCAATTATTTTTATTCAGAAAATGATTGAAACAGTAACGGGCCTCCCTCCCTCAATCTCCCTCAACCGTCCGGCCCAGCCCATTCCACCCCGCACCCCGGACTGACAAACGGGCCCCACCCATCAGAGACACCCTCCCTCCGTGCGCGCGCACCCGACGCCTCGACCCCACCTGTCGGTCGCGTCCCGTTGCCTCGCCCTTGCCCCTCGCCCGCTGGCCTGTGGCCCCCGCCTGTCAGGACCGTCGTCCACCTCGCGCCATCGCCACCAAACCTCGCCGGCCGAATCAATGCCTCCACGATCCGCTCGTCGCCAGCCCCCCTCCATTTATCGCCAGCATTGAATCCCCCGCAACGCGCCGACCGTTTCCCCTCTTAATTCCACGCGTAATCGCCCCGCTATCGCTCGCATGCAAGGAAACCACCTCGCCGGTGTTTACTCTCGGCCTCCTCCGATTGAGCCCTCCCTACCCCCGCCGGTACCCCTATTTAAACCCCCGACCACCTCCGCGCTAAACCCCCACGTTAATTCGCCGCGAGGACAAACCAGAGCGCCCCAATTTGACCTTTACCGCCACACCGCCGCCCTCGCTCTAGCCGTCGCTCGCCGTCGCCAGAGACCTTCCCCTCCCCCTCGGCGACTGCACCGCTGTGATCACTGACGCCACCCTAACCTCGGCCACCACTCCGTCGTCGACGAACCCCGCCGGAACATCATTGCCGACGAGGACTCGAATGCCTTCGCCGCCCTCGCTCGTCGCCGGCCACGCTCCGATGACCATTCATCCCGCTAACAGTACCCTCGTGATCCCCGTAGTGTCTCCTTTCCATTTTAGCCCTTAGATCCGGCCGCCATCGCTCGCCGTGGCCGCTAGGCCCTCGCCGTCGCCGGAGAAGATGACCGGTACGGGTCGAGTACCCGTGCCGTGTCGGATTCGATCGCGGCCATGCGATCCTGATCCAACGGCGATGATTAAAGTGTTCACTCGGTTTAATCAGATCCCTTGGATCTCAATGAAGCGGTATGGTTAAATCTGAGCCGTCCGTTTATATTTAAAACCCGCGTCAAATCTGGGCCATCCATCGCGTACCGGTTCGACCTTTTAATCTCGCGCGTCCATTTTCATTTAAACCACCCGCCTCGCCCGTGGCCATCCGATCTCGATCCAACGGCGGATCTGGATCCAGCGCACGTGCACAGTGCGCGGGTTCACGGTGAACCCGGTTCACCATGGACTGACGCCTGTTTTTGGTTTAATTTAAATTCCAGAAATGGTTTTAAACTTCTAAAATTCATATCTTGCGCATTTTAACTCCAAAAATTACCATTTCAGTTCCAGAAAATTTATAATTTTATTCTCTACATGTTAATGCAATAAAAACAGTAGGTTTATATTGAGTATTTTATTTTTATTTAATAACATATTCATATGCACTTTAGGATAAACTCAAAATTGCCCACTTCACCTTTAGGAAAAATTATCTTTTATTCTTTTCATACTAGTATAATGGAAACAGTAGGTTTATTCTAGACCTTTTATTTTAAGTCAATTGGAAGTTTAAAATATATTAGTTAACATTTTTATTCCTTTTAGAAGCTTCCTAACCCCATTAAAAGTTCATTTTAAATTATTCATAAAGTAAATTTCAGAAACTTAATGACTTTATTTTCCTTGGTTCAAACCAATCGAAACCTATATGCCTATTGTGTGGATTTTGGAATGTTTATTGAATGTTATGTTTATTACTTTTGTCGAAAAGACTACTATGCCGCCGAGGAGTCGGGGTACTTTCCCGAAGTCCCTCCCTCTCCTTTCGCTGAACAAGGCAAGTCACCAAACAAAACTCTTGAGCATATTGAACCCAGTTTTACTAAACTATCGCTAAAACACATAGGATATACATGCATTAGTCAAATGAAACCCTTACAATATATTTATTAGGATCCCCCGACCTTGATGTGCAACCAAAGCCATGCTATCTAGCCTAAACTCCTTGTCACCATATTATTAGTACTATTAGCTAGTGTCCAATGTACCGACATGATTGCTATAAGATTAAAAATGAGTCGTAGCGATTGGAATCTACTATATGATCCCCGTTATTCTCATCTCTGGAATGCTGTTGGTGATAGAGTTTTGGTTGTGAGTGTATGCATGGTGGGTTCCAGGTGCAAGCTAGGGCATTGGTCGGTAGCACCCGGGGCACTATAAGGACCGGTCTGCGGGATCCATTGCAATACACTTCTGTACTAACCACAAGTCTAGTGGGTAAGTACTAACTAAGGTATGGAGTGTTCCAAACCGAGGCCACCACTTGGAGATAGGTCAAGCAGCACCTGCGGGTGGCTTGTACCGACGTGGCGCAAAAGGGGGTGCGACGTTAGCCGAGATGCGGTCTGGCGCACCAGCGAAACCTAGAGCGGGTGGTTATAGCTTGGAGATTTTCATGCTGAGGTTTTGGCACAATTTCCCATGGTATGTGTCATCTCGTTACACTTTGGTGTTTGAGATGAGTGCGTGCCTTGTGGGTACAGTGGTACACCTCTGATCAGAGTCATAAATCTTTTCGAAAAACCGAGCCCATGGTCAAGGGCGGGTTGCGTGACATCCCACAGTTAGTTTACTTTTAAATGAATGTGCATGATGGTTTGGCATGTAAGGACTATTGTGCGAGGAGAGAAAACGTACTCTTCGAGTTAGATGGTGTTATGATGTTCATGTTTATTATTCCACGTGATTAAATTTGATTACACTAAATGCAATAACTGAAAAATGTACTTTTCCACACTATTAGCCATTGTCCTTCCTTTGTTATTACCTTGCATTACTATTTGCATTTGCGGTGGCTTGTTGAGTACTCTTTGTACTCATACCTGTTGGACCCACAATTTAGAGGATGCTTACTACGAAGATGGTCTAGAGTAGTGACCCAATCAAGAAGTAAGATCCTGAAGAAGACGTTCGTCATGCTATTTATTTTTGATGTTTATTTCATTTTTACACTTATGTAATAATGTGGTCTGCGTACCACGGATGATTGCCCGTATGTACGTTGTCGCATGATGAACCTCTTGTATTATTGTTTTTCTTTGGAAATTCAATAATGTTCTGATTTCGGTAAATCGGGGTGTCACAAGATGGTATCAGAGCCGACTTGACTGTAGGAAGCCAAACGGACCAGCCTAGCCCTTAGCCGCATAAAAACTATTTCACGAAAACCTACTTTATAACTTTGTTCCTCTCCTCACTTTCCTTCAACTGTTGTTTTTGTAGATGCCGGTCTACCAAGTGCACAGCTTCTGCCGTCACTTCGAGGGCTTCGTCAGGGAGCTCCGAATGATGGTCACGTTCCTTGGGTTCCTCTTCGAGCCCGAGTTCCATGGGGTGTACATGGAAGAGTTCGTAGGACCCTGCGACATCTCCCTTACCATCCATGGATCCGGTGAGCACCTGCCGTTCTTCACGGCAGCACTTGGGGGCCCAACCTTCGATGTCGCGTGCCAACGCGTCGCCCTCCAAGCCCTCATAGAGCTGAGGATGATCTACGATGATCGTGTTCAGAACATGTCCTTCCGGTCGCGATCTACATCGGAATTCACTCCGATCGCGATCCGGTCATGGCCCAGCAGATGCGCCTTCTTTAGGCCATGGATGATCTCCATACCGAGGCCGTGCTTGACGCCGAGGAGCACCACGAGGCGGTCGAGTTTCTTCGACAGGAGACGAAGAACTTGATCCAATAAAATGGTGAGCTGCAGCGTAAGATAATACAGCTACAGAAGGACATAGCGGAGATGGTCCCCCTCGTCCCAAGGAGGAAGAAGCCCATCCGCGAGCCCGCCCCTCGCCCCAAGAGGATCCCGTCACGCCCCGCGGCCACCGGACCATCCAGCTCCAGCGCTCCTGCCTCGCGCCCCGCCGTCGTCTCCGACCCCATTATCGAGAATTTTCTCGAGCCCACCATCCCTCAGGACCCTCGTGGCTCTAAGAGCACGGAGACCGCCCCGGACGACGAGTAGGAGGTAGCTATCGTTGTTTGATTTTAATAATTTTATGATTGTGGTACCACCTGCAACGACTTGTGTATTAGGTGGATTAAAACAAGAACATTGATGTAATGAACATTTTATACCACTTTTATATATATATGAGCCTCTATGGACTGTTCTGGCTAAATATTTGTTTCACAACCTTTCTCTTATGACTAAGAATCTTATGTGTTCAGAAGATGGCCAACAACGGAGAAGGGGCAAACAACGGTTTGCCCGGAAGTGTTGTGCCCAACTGGGGCGCGACGGGCCAACGTCATACTGGGCCACCCTCCGCTAACCACCCCACCTTGGCGGAGATGATGGCTAATCAGAACCAGCTGATTACCGCCCTCCTCACCCAGATGTAGCACCAACAGGCGCAGTTGGATCGGCTGCAGAATGTGGAGCCCGCCCCTCGTGCACCAGCCCCCGCATCCGCGCCTCAACTCTCAGAGTTCCTGCACGTGCGTCCCCTGATCAGCACCACAAACCCTATGGAGGCCGGAGATTGGCTCCGCACCATCGGGAAGAAGTTGGACCTCCTCCCCTGCACCGATCGGGAGAGAGTGACGTTCACCACTCATCAGCTCTAGGGTCCCGCCGCAGAATGGTGGGACAACTACCGTGAGTCCCAACCGGAGGACCATGTAGTGACTGTGGCGGAGTTCACCATCGCCTTTCGTGCCGCCCACATCCCTGCTAGAGTCATCACGGTTAAACAACAGGAGTTCCACGACCTGCAACAAGGCAGTCGGATTGTCATGGAATATCTCCATGAGTTCAATCGTCTGGCCCGCTACGCGCCAGAAGAGGTGCGAACCGACACCCTCCGCTAGGCCAAGTTCTTCTAGGGACTTAAGGATGAGCTGTCCATCCAGATCGTCGCCACCGACTACGCCGACTTTCAACGGTTGGTGAATAAAGCGCTCATCCAAGAGACTGAGCAAAATAAGTTGGACCTCAAGAAGAGGAAGATGATTGCGTTCAAGCATCATCAGGCGAACTCTCAGAGGCCCCGCTTCGTCCCTCCGCCACCAGCACTTGCCTACCATCCTTGGCCCGTCTACAGGCCACCTCACGCCACCGGTGGTTCCAACACCGGGCATTCTCGCCCCGCTTCACCAGCTCCGGCCGCTCAGCCGACGCCCGCCGCCAAGGCCCCGATCATGAGGGACCGCCAAGGGAAGCCGGTCGTCTGCTTCAACTGCCGGAAGGAAGGACACTACGCGCATCAGTGTCCTCACCCCAAGAAGCCTCAAGGCGTGGCCCCCAACCAGGCGGTTCACGCCCGCGTCAACCACATCGGCACGGAGGAGGCTCAGGAAGCTCCTGAAGTTGTACTCGGTAAGTTCACCGTCAATTCCATACCAGCTATAATATTGTTTGACTCTGGAGCAACACACTCCTTCATCTCGGAGGACTTTGTGAAAACCAACGGCTTGGAAGTACTCCTTCTACCAGCCCCCATGATGATTGCCACCCCCGGTAAGAAAACCTTAGCCCACCTATTCTGCCCTAAGGTAAGGATAGAGATTCACGGAATATTATTCTGGGCCGAGCCAGTTCTCATCGAATGCACCGGACTCGACCTCATCCTAGGGATGGATTGGTTGATGAAGCACAAAGGAGTGATCGACTGCGCCAGCAAGTCCGTAACTATGACCAACTCTGAAGGCGAAGCCGTCACTTTTCAGATGACCAACCGAAAACCTCGCGAGGTATCCCTTCACTCGCTAGCCCTCGAGGAAGTGCCCGTAGTCAAGGAGTACATGGACGTCTTCCCAGAGGACCTTCCAGGGATGCCTCCCAAGCGGGACATCGAATTCAGAATCGAGCTTGTCCCCGGGACCACTCCAATCTCCAAGCGCCCATACCGGATGGCTGCCAATGAACTAGCCGAAGTCAAGAGCAACATCGAAGACTTGGAACAAAAAGGGTACATCCGACCGAGTACCTCACCCTGGGGTGCACCGGTCATCTTCGCCATGAAGAAGGACAAGACTAAAAGGATGTGCGTGGACTATAGGGCCCTGAACGACGTAACCATTAAGAACAAATACCCACTGCCTCAGATCGATGACCTGTTCGATCAGCTGAAAGGATCCTCGGTGTTTTCCAAGATTGACCTCAGGTCAGGTTATCACCAATTGAGGATTAGAGAAGAAGACATCCCCAAGACTGCCTTCACCTCCCGCTATGGACTCTACGAGTATACTGTGATGTCGTTCGGACTCACGAATGCCCTGGCCTTTGTCATGAACATGATGAACAATGTATTCATGGAGTTCTTGGATAAGTTCATCGTGGTATTCATCGATGATATCCTCGTCTACTCAAAGACCAAGGAAGAACATGAGACACACCTCCGTCTGACCCTTAGAAAGCTAAGGGAACAACAATGTGAGTTTTGGTCGTCTGAGGTGAAGTTCCTCGGTCATGTCATATCTGCCAGAGGAATAGCAGTGGACCCAACCACCGTGGAAGCAGTGACCAATTGGCTACAACCCACAAACGTGACCGAGATCCAAAGTTTTCTCGGATTGGCTAGGTACTACCTCCGGTTCATCAAGAATTTTTCAAAGATAGCCAAGCCCATAACCAGATTATTGCAGAAGTAGGTAAAATTTGAATGGACTCCAGACTGCGAAGAATGCTTCTAGACCCTTAAGAAGAAGCTTGTGTCAGCCCAAATCCTGACTCTGCCAGACATCCGGAAGGACTTCCACATCTACTGCGATGCCTCTCGCCAAGGGTTAGGGTGTGTCTTGATGCAAGATGGGAAGGTGATATCTTACGCCTCTCGTCAGTTGAGACCACATGAGCTGAATTACCCGACCCATGACCTGGAATTGGCAGCCGTGGTTCATGACTTGAAGATATGAAGACATTACCTTGTGGTAAATCGGTGTGAGGTCTTCACCGACCACAAGAGTCTCAAGTACATATTCACCCAACCGGACCTGAACCTCAGACAGAGAAGGTGGTTGGAACTGATCAAAGATTATGACTTGGGCATCCATTACCATCCAGGCAAGGCAAATGTGGTGGCAGACGCCCTAAGTCGAAGAGGGTACTGCAATGCCATCATGGTGCAGGACCAGGCCCCTTTGCTATACAAAGAGATGGAAAGGTTGAACCTAGGGATCGCCACCCGAGCATATCTCGCTGCTTTAGAGACTAGACCTGTCTTAATAGACCAGATCCGGGAGACGCAGAAGGAAGATCCAGACATCTTGGAGATCCAGCAGAACATGAGAAAAGGTAAAGCCCCCGGATTCTCCGAGGACGAGCACGGTACCATCTAGTTTGGAAACCGGATATGCATACCCGACAAGACTGAGTTAAAGGCCCTCATCCTTCAAGAAGCCCATGATACTCTATACTTCATACATCCCGGAAAGTACAAAGATGTATCAAGACCTAAAGGAGAAATATTGGCGGGTCAGCATGAAGAGGGAAATAGCTGAGTATGTGGCCAAGTGCGACACATGCCGGCGAGTCAAGGCAGAGCACCAGAGACCTGCCGGACTATTGCAACCCCTCAAGGTCCCCGAATGGAAGTGGGAAGAAATAGGAATGGACTTCATCACAGGACTGCCCAGGACCCAAGTCGGTCATGATTCTATCTGGGTGATCGTCGACTGACTCACCAAAGTGGCTCACTTCATCCCCATCAAGACAACATACATCGTCGCAAGGTTGGCCGAGTTGTATATGACCCGGATTGTGTGCCTGCACGGAGTGCCAAAGAAGATTGTATCTGACCGTGGGAGTCAGTTTACCTCTAAGTTTTGGAAGAACCTTCAAGAGGAACTCGGCACCCGGCTAAACTTTAGCACCGCCTATCATCCACAGACCGATGGTCAAACCGAAAGGGTCAACCAGGTATTGGAGGATATGCTTAGAGCTTGCGCTCTAGACTTTGGCAGAGTGTGGGACAAGAACTTGCCTTATGCAGAGTTCTCCTACAACAACAGCTATCAAGTTAGCCTGCAGATGTCCCCGTTTGAAGCACTTTATGGGCATAAGTGCAGAACGCCGCTACTTTGGGATCAGACCAGAGAGTCACAGCTGTTCGGGACAGATATATTGCGAGAAGCCAAAGAGAAAGTCAAGATCATTAGGGACAGATTGAAGATAGCCCAGTCCCGACAAAAGAGCTATGCCGACAACCGCCGGAGGGACCTAACCTTTGAGGAGGGCGATTATGTCTACCTCCGAGTCACTCCTCTCCATGGCACTCAAAGGTTTAACATGAGAGGCAAGCTAGCGCCCCGCTATGTCGGGCCTTTTCAGATCCTCCGACGGCAAGGAGAAGTGGCATATCAACTAGAACTGCCTCCATCCTTAGTAGGAGTTGAGGAGCCATGCTGAATAGCGTGAGCTTCATGGCTCCAGATGTGATGATTCATTGTCAACGATAGTCAAAGAGGACTGACAAGAAGAGAGGTGAACTGCTGTGTCTGGGCCGTGTGTGACTCAGGTACACGGGCAGCGAGCGACTGTCGGGCAGAGGGGCCATGAAGTCGGGCTGGCCCAATCCGGGTACATGGGCTAGGAGCAGCAGACGATCCACTGGGCTGTTGACTAGGATTGACTCAGGTACACGGGCGGCGAGCGATTGCCGGGCTGAGAGAGCTGCGGAGTCGGGCCGGCCCAATCCAGTTACCTGGTGCAAAGCTGGTGGACGCTTTGTCAGTTTCGGCGCAAAACTGACGACCGCTGATCTTGTATCGGACTGTCCAGAAGAGAAGCCGTAGTCGCTACGAAAGCTTAGCTTCCGGATAAGTCATCTGTAAATAGGATTTTACTATTTTGTCCTTAGGCCCACAGTCAGTCATTCAAGTCTGTAAAAATATCCTAAGGGCAGTTTAGTCTTTTCCTTTTATTTAAGCGTCTGTAAAAAATTCCTAAGGGGCTGGTGGAATATTCCTAGCTATTGGGCTGCCTATAAATAGGGCCCCAATCCCTAGGGTTAGGTCACCCTTTTTCAAGAAATCACTTTTTAATCAAGGATTAGGTCACTTTTGGTTCATGCTCTCTCTCTCTCTCTCTTTCCCTGCGTGTGCTGCCAGGAATTTTCTCCTGTTCATCATGAGTTCATCTCATTCTTCACGGATCTGGAAGATTTTTTTCTCTGACGTTCTGTGCACAGCATTTTTGTGTGGTTGTGTCTACATCATGTTGCGTGTAAATGCGTTTTATTCCTGAGCGAATGGCTTCTCTGGTTGCTTCTGTGCTGAGGCCTGAGAGTACTAGTTCTTGCGGATTGTAGCAAGTAGTAATATTTTCCTGTAGCTACAATGTGCTAGTTCTCTAGCCTTGCTTATCCTGACATGGCTTTTTGATCGAGGAAATAGTATCTTACTTGTATCTTGTTGTTTCTGGCGAAGCCTCCTATTTTGTTTCGAAGTCCTTCAGCTCTGTGAAGCAGGCTTCGACCAGACTTCTCCAAAGGCTTTGTTGGAACTTTCAACTCCGAACTTGAATTGTGAACCTAGCTTCGAAGTGTCCTCTGGTTTTGTTTTGACATACTTCGGCAGCTCTTGCGAAGCATACTTCGACAGGTTTCGAAGTTAGCTTCGAAGCATGTCTCTCTGGTAGACTTCGCTCGAAGTGTGTTTTCTGAGAAGTCTTCCCGTGGTTGTCATTTTCGTGGATTTCAGTTTGTAGATTCGAAGTTTGTCATTCGAAGCATGTGCCTTGGCTTCGATCTCTTGTGAGAGTATCTGCAGACTTCGATTCGAAGCAAGTCTGTGGGTCGAAGGTTACTACTTCGGTAGTCATACTCCGATCTAGCTAGCTTCGAAGGTAGCGTTGTAGGCTTCGTTTTGGTCTTGTTGTTGTGTGTTTGGCTTCGCTTCTCTTTCGAAGTCTGCTTTACTATGAACTTAGTTCGAAGCTTTCTGATCGGAGTCTAGGCTTCGAAGTCCACTGTTCGAAGCAAGCTTCGATACTTTCATACTTCGCACCGAAGCATACTTCGCTTTTCTGCCACACTCAAACTAGGCTAGATTCCACAAACCTTCGTCATCTTCAACTTCGGACGACACCTCCGGACAAGTTTCGACTACATCAACCTTCGGCACGTCTATGACAGACTTCGTCGGACTTCGACATTGAACTCCGAAGCAGGCTTCGACACTGCGAAGCAGGCTTCGTCATCTACAGGCTTCGCACCATACAGGCTTTGCCAAGTATCGAACAGGAGATAAATTTTGAATAGTAACTTCTCATCTCGTTCTTTGTGCACTTAGATCATTTGCTGACAAGTTTGTTCTGCCATGTCTTTTGAATACTTCGTTTATCTGCCTATTAGCATTGTATTGGTGTTTCTCTGTCTAGGACACCGGTCATTTCTAGGCTAGATACTTTTAGGATTTGATGATCGGTTTTGCTGTTTAAGTATCTTGCGGTGCGTTGGGTGTTGGGAGCAGGCCATAGATTCAAAAGAATCTTTTAGGCGCCCATTCACCCCCCTCTGGTCACTACTTTCGGTCTTACAGGAGTCCATGATGTGTTCCACGTCTCTCAGCTGAAGAAGTGTCTTCGTGTGCCCACCGAACAAGCCGACCTCCAACAGCTCAACGTCCAAGAGGACTTGACCTACATTGAGAAACCCGTCAAGATTCTAGAAACTAAGGAAAGAAGAACCAGGAGCCGTGTGGTTCGTTTCTGCAAGGTTCAGTGGGACAACCACCCCGTTGAAGAAGCCACATGGGAAAAAGAAGACGAGTTGAAAGCCCAATACCCCGAGCTATTCGAGTAACATTTCAATCTCGAGGACGAGATTCTTTGTAAGGGGGATAGGTTTGTAACACCCCAGATTTTCAGAGAAATAAAAATACCATTTCATATATTTTTCTAGAAATAATTTATTTTGGAATACCTTTAAATACTCTTGTAGGCCTAAATGAACTAGAACCTAGATAAAATATCCAAACCAGAGGCTAGAAAATTTTGAATACGGTCCCAAGGCCAAGAAATATTTTTGAGAATTTTTACATATTTTATCACCCTTGGAAGTAGCCCAAATATTTTAAACTAATTTTTGCAATTATTTTATTCAGAAAATGATTGAAACAGTAACGGGCCTCCCTCCCTCAATCTCCTTCAACCGGCCGGCCCAGCCCATTCCTCCCCGCGCCCCGGGCTGACAGACGGGCCCCACCCGTCAGAGACCCCCTCCCTCCGCGCGCACGCACCCGACGCCTCGACCCTACATGTCGGTCGCGTCCCGTTACCTCGCCCTCGCCCCTCGCCCGCTGGCCTGTGGCCCCCGCCTGACAGGATCGTCGTCCACCTCGCGCCATCACCCCCAAACCTCGCCGGTCGAATCAATGCCTCCGTGATCCGCTCGTCGCCGGCCCCCTCCCCTCCATTTATCGCCAGCATTGAATCCCCCGCAACGCGCCGACCGTTCCCCTCTTAATTCCACGCGTAATCGCCCCGCGGTCGCTCGCATGCAAGGAAACCACCTCGCTGGTGTTTACTCTCGGCCTCCTCCAATTGAGCCCTCCCTGCCCCCGCCGGTAGCCCTATTTAAACCCCCGACCACCTCCGCACTCAACCCCCACGTTAATTCGCTGCTAGGAAAAACCAGAGCGTCCCAATTTGACCTTTAGCGCCACACCGCCGCCCTCGCTCCAGCCGTCGCTCGCCATCGCCAGAGACCTTCCCCCTCTCGGCGACCGCACCGCTGTGATCACTGACACCACCCCGACCTCAGCCACCACTCCGTCATCGACGAACCCCGCTGGAACGTCATCGCCGACGAGGACCCAAATGCCTTCGCCGCCCCCGCTCATCACCGGCCACGCTCCGATGACCATTCATCCCGCTAACGATACCCTCGTGATCCCCGTAGTGTCTCCTTTCCATTTTAGCCCTTAGATCCGGCCGCCATCGCTTGCCGTGGCTGCTAGGCCCTCGCCGTCGCGGGAGAAGATGACCGGTACGGGTCGAGTACCCGTGCCGTGTCGGATTCGATCGCGGTCGTGCGATCCTAATCAGACGGCGATGATTAAAGCGTTCACTCGGTTTAATCAGATCCCTTGGATCTCAACGAAGCGGTATGGTTTAATCTGAGCCGTCCGTTTATATTTAAAACCCGCGTCAAATCTGGGCCATCCATCGCATACCGGTTCAACCTTTTAATCTCGCGCGTCCATTTTCATTTAAACCACCCGCCTCGCCCGTGGCCATCCGATCTCGGTCCAACGACGGATCTGGATCCGGCGCACGCGCACAGTGCGCGGGTTCTCGGTGAACCCGGTTCACCGTGGACCGACGCCTGTTTTGGTTTAATTTAAATTCCAGAAATGGTTTTAAACTTCTAAAATTCATATCTTGCACATTTTAACTCCAAAAATTACCATTTCAGTTCCAGAAAATTTATAATTTTATTCTCTACATGTTAATGCAATAAAAACAGTAGGTTTATATTGAGTATTTTATTTTTATTTAATAACATATTCATATGCACTTTAGGATAAACTCAAAATTGCCCACTTCACCTTTAGGAAAAATTATCTTTTATTCTTTTCATACTAGTATAATGGAAACACTAGGTTTATTCTAGACCTTTTATTTTAAGTCAATTGGAAGTTTAAAATATATTAGTTAACATTTTTGCTCCTTTTAGAAGCTTCCTAACCCCATTAAAAGTTCATTTTAAATTATTCGTAAAGTAAATTTCAGAAACTTAATGACTTTATTTTCCTTGGTTCAAACCAATTGAGACCTATATGCCTATTGTGTGGATTTTGGAATGTTTATTGAATGTTATGTTTATTACTTTTGTCAAAAAGACTACGACGCCGCCGAGGAGCCGGAGTACTTTCCCGAAGTCCCTCCCTCTCCTTTCGCTGAACAAGGCAAGTCACCAAACAAAACTCTTGAGCATATTGAACCCAGTTTTACTAAACTATCGCTAAAACACATAGGATATACATGCATTAGTCAAATGAAACCCTTACAATATATTTATTAGGATACCCCGACCTTGATGTGCAACCCAAGCCATGCTATCTAGCCTAAACTCCTTGTCACCATATTATTAGTACTATTAGCTAGTGTCCAATGTACCGACACGATTGCTATAGGATTAAAATGAGTCGTAGCGATTGGAATCTACTATATGATCCCCGTTATTCTCATCTCTGGAATGCTGTTGGTGATAGAGTTTTGGTTGTGAGTGTATGCATGGTGGGTTCCGGGTGCAAGCTAGGGCATTGGTCGGTAGCACCCGGGGCACTATAAGGACCGGTCTGCAGGATCCGTTGCAATACACTTCCGTACTAACCACAAGTCTAGTGGGTAAGTACTAACTAAGGTATGGAGTGTTCCAAACCGAGGCCACCACTTGGAGATGGGTCAAGCAGCACCTGCGGGTGGCTTGTACCGACGTGGCGCAAAAGGGGGTGCGACGTTAGCCGAGATGCGGCCCGGCGCGCCGGCGAAACCTAGAGCGGGTGGTTATCGCTTGGAGCATTTCATGCTGAGGTTTTGCTCGAGTTCCCGTGGTATCGGTCATCTCGTTACACTTTGGTGTTTGATATGAGTGCGTGCCTTGCGGGTACAGTGGTACACCTCTGATCAGAGTCATAAATCTTTTCGAAAAGCCGAGCCCACAGTCAAGGGCGGGTTGCGTGACATCCCACAGTTAGTTTACTTTTAAATGAATGTGCATGATGGTTTGGCATGTAAGGACTGTTGTGCGAGGAGGGAAAACGTACTCCTCGAGTTAGATGATGTTATGATGTTCATGTTTATTATTCCACATGATTAAATTTGATTACACTAAATGCAATAACTGAAAAATATAATTTTCCGCACTATTAGCCATTGTCCTTCCTTTGTTATTACCTTGCATTACTATTTGCATTTGTGGTGGCTTGTTGAGTACTCTTTGTACTCATACCCGTTGTACACACAATTCAGAGGATGCTTACTACGAAGATGGTATGGAGTAGCGACCCGTGTGTACGTCGTCGCATGATGAACCTATTGTATTATTGTTCTTCTTTGGAAATTCAATAATGTTCCGATTTCGGTAAATTGGGGCGTCACACGGGGGTACCCGCAGTATGATTTCTATAGGTAGAAAGGGGAGTCGTGAAGGTGAATCAATGGTTACCTCGATGGATAAGGAAAAAGAGAGGGGACTCATGTGTTTAGATAGGTTCAGGCCTCCTAGAGAATAATAACTCCACTCCTGTGCGTGATTAAGGGGAAATGCTCTTCCTTCCGAAAGTAGAGAGGGAGAGAAGGCAAAAAAAAAAAGAGAGCAAATTCAAGTCCTCCTCCTCGTCCCTTCTTAGGGGCTTCCTTCGATCCCTTTGTATGAGAGGGACCGGAGGTTACAAATGATGATCAATTACCCTATTAATGACTGAAAAAACAGTCAGATAATGGGTGATAATTGTTAAGAATAACTGTTATAATTGATGATGACTTTCATGGTAATTGATAATGGCCTTACCTTTTAAGGTAGACCATTGGAATATCAGCACTCGGGAGATGGTTCCCTGAGTGCAAGTTTTGAGGGACTCATGCCCCTCAACATTAGTCTTTAGTAGGTAACCGACCATTGTGCAATTGGAGCTGAAACCACTCGGAAGGGTATCCGGAGTTATATCCCGATAATATGGAACTATATAAATATAAATAAATAATATGAAATATAAATTATATTACTAATATTATATTATATGACACTTGTATAAATATTTTTGGAAGCTTCTATAAATAGTTCAAATTTTCATTAGCTTATTTTTATAAGAAAGTTTCGCCTATTTCTCTAGGTAAAAAGGGAAATATTGTTTTTTTCTAAAATTTAATATAAACCACTTTTGTTTTTACCAATTTGGCAGGGATTCTGAGTTTTTATGGCCTATTTAGAGTAGCTTCAAATTCAGAGAAGCAACCGGTTAGTATCTAACTAGACCGTTTGATAGAGCTTCATATTTTAATAGTAATTATTTAGATGCCAGAAACTCTCCAAACGTTCCATTCCATTAAATTCGTTTATAGATCCTCAAATGAGCGCACTTTTTTGAAATGATACATTTTTTGAAAAAAATCAAATATGGTACACACTTAAAAATTTACAAAACTAATATTTCTGTCGACCGATGAAATATTGATCTAGAGTTTTAGGCCATAAATTGGCACTTCGTCAACCGATTTAGGTTAATTGGGCTAATCTAGAGGCTCCAACACACTATTGGCAGATGAAACTTTGACAGAACAAGCTCTCTATTGACACATAAAATGCTGACAGAGAGCTGGTTCAATACTGATCGGACGATTCAGCGGTACTTATTGACCAATGAAACGTCGATCTAACGATCGTCAGCATTTCATCTGCCAATAAAGCATGTCGATCTAGTGCTTAAAACCCTACATCGGTATTTTATCAGCCGAGAGAAAGTTAGTTTGTAATTTTTGAAAAACATATGCCATATTTAAAATTTATTTTAAAAAATGTTTCATTTCAAAAAAAAAATCAACAACTTACAACACAACCAGTTTTTACGGGTTTTACGGTAATCCCTCTCGGTCCAACTAACATGGGCCTCACGCAATCCACACTCCCGTTCCAGCCCAATATATATGCTACACATACGGGCTTCGCTTAATCACACTCCCGTTCCGGCCCAAGTAATAGAACACACCGCACGCTCTCTTCAATACCAGCCCGGCAAATGAGAAATAACACATTAATTAGTTATATAAAGAACATGCATATGAGAAATAACATCCGCGTGGCTCTGATATGGAGGACATTTAGGCCAAACAAACAGGCCTTGGACTGCTAAAATTTTGATACACTTGGGTATACTTGACCATATACTCGCGGGTGTAAAGGGTCGTCTGGCTGACCCATGGCGGCTGCTTAATCACTAGGATCGAGAGAGGGGTAGGCGGCTGCTGTGGGCGGCGCGGCCGCAGTGGAGCACGTTGCTTGGGATGGGGAGCTCGTCGCGGAACGAGTGCGACGGCGTGTACACCCGGAGGTAGAACTGCTGGCCCAGGTACCTGCGCGCCCAGTCCTCCGACCTCAGGTTCCACATCCCCACGTTATCCAGCGCGACCAGCACCGCCGTCCACGCCCTCGGGTACACCTGCACGTACCGCGGCAGCGGCAACCGAGCATTAGCGATTCGATCGTTGAGCTGCGCCGCCGCCACTTCAGAGAAAAATGCGGCTAAGTGTGTGTATGCTGTATGTGTGTGTTACCTGAACCGTGGAACGAGCGACGGCATCGACGAGGTTGTAGCCTTCCCTGCTCCGCTGACTCCACGCTCCCTTTTCCATCCTGCGAATACACCGATGAACCAAACAAAGTCAGCGTCAGCGAGCGATCATAACAAATTAGCATGCAGGAGGCATATATGCCGCCATACCCGACGACGAACACACTGTAGCCGTCGAGGTGCCAGCTCTGGACGCTGTCCTCGCTGTTCTCGAACACGATCTCGACGAAGGAGCGGTGGTCAGAGTCCATCACGGCCGGCTCGCTCCGCACCGCCGCGGCGGCCCGGGCTGGCGGCGCGTCCGGGATGCCGCCAAGCCGGAACACGCCCGTGATGTTGTAGTAGTCGGCCAGCTTGAGCGGCGTGTCGGCCTCCACGAACGACACGCCGTTCACGGCGTACCGCTGCTTGCTTCCGCCTGTCCGCCCCGCCGAGTTGGCGAGCCGGATGGTGCGGCTCACGTTGATCGAGCCGTAGTGGTACGAGCCCTGCGGGTTCGGCCGTGGCCCGCTCGCCGTCAGGTTCGTCCTGGCGGTGAGAAAAGCGCTATCAGTAACTGTATCCGGATGCGCGCGCGAGCAGCCGGCCATCTACGAAATGGACGGCCGAGATGAGGCGAGGCGAACCTGATGGAGCGAGCCTGATTGAGCGAGAAATCAAAGTCGTCGTTGGCGGGGCCCTCCGGCGTTGGGCCAGGGACGGGGTTGCTCGAGCCGGCGTAACGTAGGACGGCGGTCGAGTTGAGCGCGCGCTTGGCGAAGCGGGTGGAGACGACGACGTGGTACTCGCCGGCCGGGCGGTTGGCGGTGAACAGCACGGACAGCGACTGGCCGGCGTGCACGTCAAGAGAGCTGTAAGCGTTCTGCACCGTGTGCGTGCCCTCCACCTCGACCAGCGTCATGTTGTGATCATGGATCCTGAAATTGAGCGTGCTCTGCAGGCCGACGTTGGAGATGCGCATCCTGTACGTCTTCCCTGCAATTCACCGGAGGCGGAAAACAAAATCTCACGCTATGATGATCAGATTCAGATTGACCAAGGCCATTCGAAGATACGTCTAAACGTAAAGGCAAAAAGGCTAATCACCTTCCTCAACGGTGAAGCTTACGCCATTTGGGCCTTTGCCGTTAATCAAGATGCCATCAGGGGAAGGCAGCTGCTTCCCACTGTCCAGCATAGCTTGCAAAGACTGTAAGCAGCAAGAGCAAACAAACTGTTAACTATCGCACTGTATTCGCAATGCCATTATTGTGTGTATATATAAACCTCGTGGTTGGTATTGTGCCAGTCTCCGATCAGCATGGGGAGCTCGTCGGCCGGCGGGTCGAACGGTACGGGGACCCCGGGGCGGCTGTGGATGCGGATGGCGCCGAAGCCGCCGCCGGCCTTGTGGAAGGCGAGCGATGGGAAGTAGAAGAAGCTGCCGATCTGGTCCTTAGCCTGCATGCGGTAGGTGAAGTTCTGGCCCGGCGGGATCGGGCAGTTGGTGCCGGACACGCCGTCCTGCCACGAGTTCTTCCTGTGCTGGAGCCCGTTCCTGCAATTGTGCATGTTCTTGTTCTTTCATGTGATCATTTTGCAATTGGCAATGATGGGAGTGTGGAACGCATAATGCATCTACACGTGTTTAATTAGTTCATTGTATTTCGGGACTGACAAGATGAGATGGGTTTAATTGCCCCTAACATTTAAATTTGGAGAAATTTTATAGTTTTGAGGAGGTTGTGTTAATTATAGTATCTCTTTAAGTGTCTGCTCTATAAATTGACTAATTATATAGTTTTTGGATTCATTTTAGGGATGTAAATCACTTTAAAAATGTTTCTCGTAATAGAGTTCAATTTTGGATTCTCAAAATAGGAAGCGAAAACATTAGAGATTCTTTATTTTTGGAAGGTATCTAAATTGTTTGTTGAAACTGATTTTTTAATTGTAATCTAAAAAATTTAGAGAATGAAGCTATTTATTAGGGCTTCTTTTGGAGATGCTCTTATACCTTGAAATTATGTTGCCTTCTTAAACACTATAAAATTACTCTTAAACTAAATAGAGAGCATAAGAAAAAATGACATTAAAAATTAAAACATATGTTATTATCTACTCTATTTAAGTTTGTGATGTAATAAATGCACCGACATCATGGTTACAAAGAATTTGGAATAAAGATGACTAATTCTAATTATTAATTAAATTATTGATTATGATTAATATTTAAGCTGTTTATAATTTTCAGTACATAATCTTACTCTATTTTAATCATAATTAAGCTGCCAAAAAATTGTTTCAGAGAGGTCAAAAGCTAGCTAATCAAGGAATCAACCTATAATACATGCAAAATGCGTTGCCAACAAACTCCGTGTATCTATGGGTAACGTGAACTTGCCATGATAGAAGGAACGGCTCCAATAAACGATTGTGCACGTTGACGATCAGATTGTCGTTCGTCTGGCAATTGATCTCCGGCCCCGGAAACTGCCCGTTGATCAGAATACCCTGCAGAAAAACACCAAGAAATTAAAAAAAAACGGTAGATACGCATCAAATTAGCCAAGGATGAACAAGCAAGAAAGATCACCTTCTGCCGAACGCCGAGAGGATTGATGTCACCGCCGGTGACTTCCCAGTCGAAGAATCTGTACGGGGTCTCTGCCCGCGCGGAGGAGGCGAAGACGATCAAGAAGATGCAGATAGCAGCCAGGGCTCCCATGCCTCGCCCGTGACGATATGACGCCGCCGGCCGGTTGACCGTAGGGGGAGGACTAGGAGGAGATGGCGGCAGCCGGCAGCCGGCAGCCGGCGGCCAGGCGCGGCGAGCGGGGATATAGCAGCACACGCGGCGTCTTGCCCTTCTTGCTGTGGCGCCAGGGCCGGCCGGTACGCGCTGCGCA
The DNA here is from genome assembly GCA_019279435.1 of Zizania palustris. Lineage (NCBI taxonomy): Eukaryota > Viridiplantae > Streptophyta > Magnoliopsida > Poales > Poaceae > Zizania > Zizania palustris. Next base: position 87,896,933 of record JAAALK010000285.1, read on the forward strand.
TATATTGACGAGATCTTGAGACGTGCCGCTTGTGTAGTCGACGGCGTCGCAACCGTAATCTAGAGGAAATATAGATTGATGTAGGGAAGATATTAAATTCTGTTACGAAGAAATAAGTTTTTACGTGGGGATTATTAAATGATGGAGATTTATAAGGATTGGTCATTAATTTTTTTAATGATTATTTATCATCTATGTGACTATGCGGATGATATATGAAGTTTCATAGCTTATGACATGAGTAAAAATAGCAAATAATCAAAGTAAACTTAAATAAAAAAAATCAAAAAATAACATCCTAAAATATTCATATAGTAACAAACAATTTATGTACAGTAAATAGTTAGTAAAACATAATATTTATAGTTAATTTTGTAAAGACATTATGAATTATTATTATTATATGTAATTTGAATTTAATTCGATGAATAATTATTTTCAATTTTAATTCGATACAATTATAGTTTCCAAGTAACCTTAATTTAGGTGTGTATTTATAAATAAATAAAGCAAAGAAAGTGAATTAAATCTTACAAACAATATATTTGATTTTTTTAATAAATGAAAATTTTCGTACGGTTTAATTGTAACTGTGCATTTACGTAAGAAATATAATAAGAAAAGTTAATGACAAATTTAAGTAAAAAATAAATTCAAAAAATAAACAAAGGAACCAAAATTTATATGGTATATCACCTACATTTATTTGGTAGATATATGTATGATTTAGAATTAATTATAGGTGCCATGTAAATTTACATAGCAAGTGTTGATGTACGTATTTAAGTAAGAAACATAAACTAACAAAACTTATACGTTATATGTTTGAAATTTTTCTAAAATTTACATGCATGTGTGGTATATATATACACGTTCATTTAAGCAATATATAATAATATATGGAAGGTGAATAAAACATATATATGCATGGTATATTTAAGCACTAAACACAGGTGCCCATATCACATGCAAAGATCACTACTCTTGATTTCACATTTTTTCATCTATAAAACCATGATATCCATACATAAACGCACAAATTAGAGCACAAATTAGAATGAAGGGGTGATATTTAACCAAAGTAAATGAAATGTTAGGATATTTCAAATCATTGTCCATGATTGTCACGGTTGCGACCATACTCCATCAATTATATAGTAGTGTAGATGAGTAAAAATAACAAATAATCAAAATATTTTTAATTTAAAATATTATTAATATTAAATATTCTGGTAAATTATGTTAGGTAACGAAAAACGTTTTCCTTATTCGCGGGTAAATTTGGCAGAAATGCTATATTTTTCAGGTTTTCTCAACAAATATTCTTGCGATTTTGTTTTTGCTTTGAGATGATCCAAACTGACCGGGAACTAGTCTGTGATCGATCCCAATTCACGAAACGCGAAGACGTATATCTGTAAACCGGAAGGAATGGGCATATGGGCACTGCACCTTGGATGGTTGTATTACAAGGCAGCGTTTGTTACGATCTGAAGGTTAAAACAAGAAGACAGCTGAAGCATGGCAATGCCCTCAATAGCCTGATAGCCACCACCGTGCCTTATTTACTGACGAGTTGCCGGCAGATTTATCTAAAAAAAATGGATTCGGTATCGGAGGTTTAAGAGCTATGCAAATTCTTAATCTCACGTAGAAACACGATTTTTTATCCAGATTTTGGTCTCTTTTTCGAATAACTGTCTTACACTGAGTTAGAGTTAAAATGTCTTTATTATAGAAAATATCCTTGTTATATTATGTAGTAGTTGAATCCCTCGCTCCTCTTAGGAGATTATACTCCTTTATATATCAACTCTATTATTTTGGTTTGTTAGAGCATCTCCAAAAATATGACTATGGGTATGTTTTGTTTAGCTGTGGATTCCTAAAAATCTGATTTCAGCTGTCAGCTGTGGAAAAGCTACCATGAGCTGACAACTGTGGGAAAGCTAAAAGTTGTTTGGCTGAAAAAACTTTCAACTGTCAGAAAGCTGAGAAAGGGTGCTGTCGTCCGAGTGGAAGGGTGCTACCGAGTGTTGGGGCGGAGTAGGGAGTTAGGGAGGGGAGTCTGACGTCGGGTGGCCTACGGGAGGGACCCTAGTCGGTGGGAGCAGGAACCTAGCCGGCGGGAGCAGGACTCCTAGCTGGCGGTAGGAGCCCTAGCATTCGGGGAGGGTTCAAGGGCAGAGCAGGAGGAGGGTCACGGGGGAGGCGACCGGCTAGGGTTTTGTGAGCGGGGGAGAGGGGGGTAAGGGGAGAGATGTCACGGGGGAGGCGGCCGGCGGGAGGAGGGGTTACTAGGGAGAGGATCGCGGGGGAGGCGACCAGCAGGAGGAAGGGGTCGCCGGGGAAAGGGTCACGAGGGAGGCGACCAGCTAGCATTTTGTGAGCAAGGCAGAGGGGGTCGTGGGAGAGAGGTGTGGCGGAGAGGGGAGAGGGGAGAGGGTCTCGGGGGGTAGGAGCATGAATCGACAGGAATCAGGGGTATGGACAGATTCCAAATAACACTACGAGAATCTACAGATTTTTTGAAATTAGTTCTCATTTGGAACCCCTTTGGTTTAGATTTCTGATTTTTGAACGCGAATCACTTTCCAGAATCAGAACGAAAGTGTAACACCCCAAATTTTCAGATAAATAAAAATGCCATTTAATATATTTTTCTGGAAATAAATTGTTTTTGGAATACCTTTAATACCCTTATATGCTTAAATGAACTAGAAACTTGATGGAATGGCCAAATCAGAGGCTAGAAAATTTTGTATATGATCCCAAGGCCAAGAAATATTTTTGAGAATTTTTACATATTTTTATCACCCTTGGAAGTAGCCCTAATATTTTAAACTAATTTCAGCAATTATTTTTGTTCAGAAAAGAATTCAAACAGTAACGGGCCCCTCTTCCCCCATTCTCCCTCAATCGGCCGGCCCGACCCACTCCCTCCCCACGCCCCGGACTGACAGACGGGCCCCACCCCTAACTCTGCCGGCCACCGATCCCGCCTCGGATCTGGCCCCGCCGGCCCCCTCACCTTAATTCGTTGCCGGCATTAACACCCCCGCGACGCGCCGACCGTTTCCCCCCATTAATCCACGCGTAATCGCCCACTGTCGCTCGCATGCATGGAAGGCCCTCGTCGGCGTTACTCTCGGCCTCCCCCGATTGCGCCCCCTGCCCCCGCCGACGCCTCTATTTAAACCCCACGCCTCCACCGCGTCTAGCCCCCACGCCAATTCGCACTGAGGACAAACGGAGCGCCCGCACTATGGTTTTTAACACCACCCCGCCACCTTCGCTCCAACCACCGCTCACCGTCGCCGGAGTGCTCCTCCACCCTTGGAGACCGCACCAACGTGACCGTCGACGCCTCCCTGACCTTGGCCACCGCTCCATCGATGACGAACCCCGCCGGAACACCATCGCCGACAAGGGATCCGAACGCCTTCGCCGCCCCCGCTCGTCGCCGGCAGCAACCCGACGACCTCGGACCTCGCCCACGGTACCATCTCGACCGCCACGCTTTACTGATCCCGTTTTAGCCCTTAGATCCGGCCGCCATCGCTTGCCGTATCCGCTAGGCCCTCGCCATCGCCGGAGAAGATGACCGGCGCGGCCGTGCGATCCTGATCTAATGGTGATGATTAAAACGTTCGCTCGGTTTAATCAGATCCCTTGGATCTCAACGAATCGATATGATTTAATCAGAGCCATCCGTTTCTATTTAAAACCCGCGTTTAATCTGAGCCACACAATGCGTACCGGTTCGGCATTTTAATCGTGGTCGTCCGCGTCCACTTAACGCCCCCGCCTCGCCCGTCGTGATCCGATCGTGATCCAACGACGGATCTAGATCCGGCGCACGCGCATAGTGCGCGGGTTCACGGTGAATCCGGTTCACCGTGGACCGACGCCTATTTTTGGATTTAATTTAAATTCAGAAATAGTTTTAAACTTCTAAAATTCATATCTTGCTCATTTTAACTCCAAATTTAACCATTTTAATTCTAGAAAATTAATAATTTTATTCTCTACATGTCAGTGCAATATAAACAGTAGGTTTACTTTGAGTATTTCATGTTTATTCAATAAAATATTCAAATGCACTTTAGGATAAACTACAAATTTGTCCATTTCAACTTTAGAAAAATTTATCTTTTATCCTCTTCATACTGGTGTAATAGAAACAATAGGTTTATTCTGAACTTTCTATTTTAAATTAATTGGAAGTTTATAATACATTAGTTTACATTATTATTCCTTTTTAGAGAGGCAACAACTTCATTCAAGTTCATTTTAAAATGCTTATAAGATAAACTCCAGAAAGTTAACCACTTTATTTTCCTTGGTTCAAACCAAACAAAACCTATATGCCTATTGTGTGATTTTTGGATTGTTTAATTGAATGTTACGTTTAATTTATTTATAACGAGAAGACTACGACGCCGCTGAGGAGCCGGAGTACTTCCCCGAAGTCCCTCTCTCACCTTTCGCTGAACAAGGCAAGTCACCAAACCAATCTTTTCAGCATATTGAACCCATGTTTTATTAAACTATCGCTAAAACACATAGGGTATACATGCATTAGTCAAATGAAAGCTTTATAATATATTTATTAAGATCCCTCGACCTTGATGTGCAACCCAAGCCATGCTATCTAGCTTAAACTCCTTGTCACCATATTATTAGTACTATTAGCTAGTGTCCAATGTATCAACACGATTGCTATAGGATAAAAGAATGAGTCGTAGCAACTTGGTTCTACTATATGATCCCCGTTATTCTTGTCTTTGGAATTCTGTCGGTGATGGAGTTGTGGTTGTGAGTGAATGCATGGTGGGTTCCGGGTGCAAGCTAGGGTATTGGTCGGTAGCACCTGGGGCACTATAAGGACCGGTCTGCGGGATCCGTTGTTGCAATACACTTCCGTACTAACCACAAGTCTAGTGGGTAAGTTCTAACTAAGGTATGGAGTGTTCCAAACCGAGGCCACCACTTGGAGATGGGTCAAGCAGCACCTGCGGGTGGCTTGTACCAACGTGGCATAAAAGGGGGTGCGACGTTAGTCGGGATGCGGCCCGGCGCGCCGGCGAAACCTAGAGCGGGTGGTTATCGCTTAGAGCATTTCATGCTGAGGTTTTGGCACGAGTTCCCGTGGTATGGGTCATCTCGTTACACTTTGGTGTTTGGGATGAGTGCGTGCCTTGTGGGTATAGTGGTACACCTCTGATCAGAGTCATAAATCTTTTCGAAAAGCTGAGCCCACGGTCAAGGGCGGGTTGCGTTACATCCCACAGTTAGTTCACTTATAATGAATGTGCATGATGGTTTGACATGTAGGGACTATTGCACGAGGAGGGAAAACGTACTCCTCGAGTTAGATGGTGTTATGATGTTCATGTTTATTATTCCGCATGATTAAATTTGACTACACTAAATGCAATAACCGAAAAATGTACATTTCCACACTATTAGCTATTGTCCTTCCTTTGCTATTACCTTGCATTACTATTTGCATTTGCGGTGGCTTGTTGAGTACTTTTTATACTCATACCCGTTGGACACACAATTCAGAGGATGCTTGCTACGAAGATGGTCTGAAGTAGCGACCCAGTCAAGAAGAAAGATCCCGAAGAGGGCGTTTGTCATGCAGTTTATTTTTATTGTTTATTTTAATTTTACTCTTATGTAATAATGTGGTCTGCGTACCACGAATGATTGCTCGTATGTACGTATCGCATGATGCACCTCTTGTATTATTGTTTTTTCTTTGGAATTTAATAATGTTCCGATTTGGTAAATCGGGCGTCACACAAAGGGACCCTATATTCCTCTCCAAGTTAAAATTTAACCATTTTAACAAAAATATAAGCTCCAACAGATTGGCTAACTGGATGGCTAAACCATCTAGTTAGCCAAACTTGGCCAGCCAGTTTGGATGGCCAAATGGTGTGGGCACCACCTAACAGTGCCAGCCACAAGTAGCACTGCAGCACTGCACCACGCTGGAAGGAAAAAGGCACTACTTCACACACGTTGGAAGGAAGAAGGGAAAAAGAAAGAAAAAGGGAAAGAGAAAGAAAGAAGAAGGATGAAGAGAAAAGAAAGAAAAATAGTAAATAAAAGAAGATAGTTTTTTAATTTCTAAAATTTGAAAATTTTATAACCTGGGTATTGTCGTTGTTTATGAACAACAATAGCCTATAGGGATACCTGTTGTGAGATTTGGTTAGGTTTGATGGAGAGCTGTGATGCTGACTCAATGGTTACCTCGAAAGATGAGGTAAAGAAAAGACCCGGGGGTTTAGACAAGTTCGGGTCTTCCGGAGGATAATAACCCTATTCTTGTGTGTATGGTGCATGAGAATGAGCTTTGCCTTGAGAATATGACAAAGTTTCTAGAAAACAATCGAAGTCTTTGGAGAATGATCCAACCAGAAGACTAGTGTTCACGTGTTCCATGAAGAACATGCCTCTCATAGGCTCCCTCTGACCCCCTTTATATGAGAGGTATCAAGGGTTACAAATAAGAAAGAAAGGACCTTACTAATGACTGAAAATGCGGTTAGTTAGTGGGCAATGACTGTGGGAAATGATGGCTACACTTGATGGCAGTCTTCATGGAGATTAATAACGGCCTAGCCTTTAAAGCCGACCATTAGAATGCTGGTGATCAGGAGGCTACCCCCCGAGTATGGGACTTGGGAGCTTGAGACCCCTGGCCACCAGTCTTCTAGAGAAAGCCGACTGTTGGCTAGTCATCATGGAATGTCCTCGGGAGGGAACTCGAGATCATATTCCTGACAATAGTCCCCGAGCTCTTTTTGGCATGCAGACAGTTTCGAGTGGGCGGGAAGAGCTCTTGAATAACAATCTTTGACAATATCTTTTCCCGACTGGTGCACCGCCTAGGTGCATTTACCGAGTGCAGTCCTCGAGACTAGAGTTTCTTTGAAGAATAACCTTCAGTCTCAAAAACTTTTTGAATCCAAATAGAGAGAGTTTTGGCGTCCGTTAGAGCCATTGAGTGCTTTTTGGTGATGGAGGGGTGCTCGTGTAGGCTAACGCTTGTCAGAACTGACGATTCCGATTGGACTCACACAAATTTCAATATCACTTTTTGCAAGTGATCATGAATGCAACCGTTGCTTTACTCTTCAACTTCCGCCACTCCATTTGAAATCATCGGTCAGTTTTGGAAACCGCGTCAGCGCAATTGATGGCGAGGATTACTTCGGGTCGCGCTTTTGGCAACCACGACGCTTCAAAGATTGGGTGTGGTTATAGATGAGGTTTATAAATAATTCCTTGAGATTACCTCACTGTTTCTGCAACCTTTCAATCTTTCTTGTTCCTTGATCTTCTGGCGCCCCATAATCCCAATCGGCATTGCAATTGCGTGGTTTTCTACCACAAAGCACGCTGATTCTTCAGTCAAAAGCCTTTAACTCCTCCTTCCGTTATACCAATGGTAATGCCCATGTCCTAGAGGTCGGTAGATAGAATGAAGGAGTTATGGCGGTCATTAGCGGAGAAGAGCGTGGTGGAGGCATTGGATAAGCACAGTGAGATCCCGCCAGCACTATTGTTGTCGTTGTGTTCGGCAAGTGGTGTGTCAATTCTGACTCCTAATACCGACGAACTCGTGGTCTTCGATTCCTTCGTCTCTCGTGGGTTCGGTTTGCCTCCTCACCCTTTTCTTCACGGTGTTCTTCACCACTATGACATTTCTCTCTACAATCTCAATCCCAATTCCATTCTTCACCTTGCCATCTTTGTTCAGATGTGCAAATCTTTTCTAGGGATTGAACCCCATTTCAATTTATTCTGCCATTTCTTCTGCTAGTGAGCATCCAACGACAAAGTGGTCGGCAGTTGCGGGCTTCAACTTTGCAGCGGGAACGCGGCGGAGTACATTCCGGTGGTGCTTCTATCCTCCAACAAGGGTTGACACTCGGGTTGGTTTTATATGGCCAACCACGACTCAGGCCTGTCTCCGAAGATCGATCGGGTGCCAACACATGCACTTACCTGATCGGACCACTACAAGCTAAAGGAGCACGGGAAAGTTGATGAGCTGGTGGAGCTGATAAGACAACTCCAGGAGGCCAATCTTACGGGCCTCTCTGTAGTGGTGAACTTTGTACTTTGTCAAGTCCAGCCACTAAAGAAGCGACTCCACTTAGCCTTCGAGTACTCGGGCCCTAGGGATCTTATTCGGGAGTCGTTAGAGGAGCTGACGGGCACAAAGGCGGAGAAGATGGCACGAGGAGTCTTTGAGAGCAAGCTGGAGAACAAGGGCAACACTTGTCCTCATCCCTTCAAGCTTAGCACTCTTCGACTAGAGGTGAAGTTAGTTTTTTTGTTTCTTCATGATCTTGAGATTCATTGATCGTCTGCCGAGTGCTGACCCTTGAACCATGCAGGGTCAGGAGGCCTTTGTCTCCCTACTGCCATTGTCGGAGCAGCCATGGGCAGTTGGTCAAACAAACATCGACCCACGGGCTGACTCGGTCGGTGAGAATAGGAAAGGCAAGGAGACTTGCATTCCTCTAGTGAAATGGTCGAAGGCATCGGCGACGGATGCCTTGACTGCTTAGCGGTTGACCAGGGTGTCAACCAGGGTGTCGACCAGGGTCACAACGAGTGCAGTAAGGCCATAGGGACCACCGGAGATCCCTATGTCCTTCATTGGAGAGGCAGGTGCTGACTCGGAGACTTCTGGAGCGGTGCCAGCGGTTACTAGGGCAATTGCATCATTGTCTTCTGTATCTACACCGCCTCCTCCTTCACCGATGCAACCACCACCGCCTTCTCTGATTCCCTCAGCCGGGTTCCACCCTAGGGCAGATCGTAGATTACGGACGAAGAGGACGATATTTGTAACACCCCAAATTTTCAAAGAAATAAAAATACATTTTTCTATATTTTTCTGGAAAGATTATTTTTGGAAATTCCTTTAATGCCATTTATGCCCCAAATGAACTAGAACCTAGAGGAAATGTCCAAACGAGAGGCTAAGAAAATTTGTATATGATCCCAAGGCCAAGATATATTTTTGAGAATTTTTACAAATTTTTATCACTCATGGAAGCACTCCAAATAATTTAAACCAATTTCAGCAATTATTTTTATTCGAAAAAGAATTTAAACAGTAACGAGCCTCCCTCCCCCATTCTCCCCCAACCAGCCGGCCCAGCCCACTCCCTCCCCGTGCCCCGCACTGACAGACGGGCCCCTCTCATCAGAGACCCCCTCTCTCCACGCGCGCGCACCCAACGCCTCAGCCCCACCCGTCAGTCGCGTCCCGTTGCCACGCCCTCGCCCCACGCCCGCTGACCGGTGGCCCCCACTTGATGAGGACATCACTTCACATGATACACACATGGAGCCTCCACCTACAATTCAACTACAAGGACTAATCACACACGCCCGTGCCCGTCGCTTGAACCATGAGGTTAATTCTTTCCTTAGCAACTATGTTAATATTTGTTTGGACGGGATGCTACTGAATACTAGCGATATTTTGTTGCTTAGGAACATGGGAGATGGAATAGAAGAATTGGAGTTGAAGACGGAGTCGCACGGATGATTTGAAGTCAAGAATTCGCTGGTTCGGACTACATCAACCACCCTGCACCAAAATGGGCATAACTTCCTCATACGAAGTCCGATTGGCGCGTTCTTTGACTTTTTGGAAAGATGAGGAGAAGACGGATCGTTTGCCGTTAGTTTCACCTCATTTGGAGTCTCGAGTCGTCCTGTGTATTTAAAACAGTCCTGCGTGACAGAACTGGGCCGTGTTGGCCCATAGTCTGAGTCTGTACGTCTTCTAGCCCACAGCCTGTATCTGTTCGCCTTCCACAGGCCGCCGCCCTATATATTCTCACGCCAGCCGCCTTTAGGGTTAGGTTTTTATTTGTTTGCATCTACACTGTTGTGTTTAGATCCCGCCTCTTGCACCGGACCGATTGGCTGCTGCATTGGCGTTTGTGAAACCTCACCTTATCTTCGTTTGTCTGTGATTTGGCATTCGATTTGTATTCTTCCTGTTCTTGCTTGTGTTCTTGGGTTCGCTTGCAGGAATTAGCCTTCGTGGAGAGGTCAATCGCGTCCTGCGTGGTTGATAACCAACGGAGACAGTGGTGTAACGATTGCAAGGTTTTGATCCGCCGGACCGGAGCCTTGGATCGCCAACGTCAAGATTCTCCACCAACCCAAGTTTATCCATTACCTAGCGGAAGATCGGGACCACTCCCCCATCACCACTCATCAGACTCATCGTCTCCGTGAGATCCGCCCCCAAATCCCCCCTCACCGGCCGAAGCCCTAGCCTCCTCGGATCTGCTGCCCCTCCCCCTCCCCCCAAATTGAGCCCGGCGTTAAGTCACCCGATCCCCGGCGACCGTTTCCCCCTTTAAATCCAGCCGAATCGCGTCTAGGTTCAGTGAATCCCCTTGCAACCGAGCTCGCCGGCGTTAAAACCATGTTTACTCCAGTCTCCCCCAATTACGCCCCCTCTGACCCCGCCGACGTCCCTATTTAAGCCCGTGGTACAACCACATCCACCCCTCGCTAGCATTTGCGCCGGAACCGAACAGAACGCCCGTGCTCCAAGTTTTAACGCCACACCGCTGCCCACACTGCAGTCACCGCTCAACGTCGCCGGAGTTCTCCTCCACCCTCGGCGACCGCACCATCGTGATCACCGATGCCACCCCGACCTCGTCCACCCCTCCGTCGCCGTTGAAAACCACCGGAACCACAACGCCGATGAGAGACCCGAACGTCCTCGCCACCCCCGCTCGTCGCCGGCCATGCTCCGTCGACCTCAAGCTTCGCCAACGGTACCATCTTTACTGCTGAGTTGTACTGATTCTATTTTAGCCCTTAGGATCCACCGCTGTCGCTCGCCGTGGTCGCTAGCCCCTCGCCGTCGCTGGAGAAGACGACCGGCACGGGTAGAGTACCCGTGCCGTGTTGGATTCATCCCCGACCGCGCGACCGCGATCCGACGGTCGAGACTAAATCGATCCCTCTTGGTTTAATACTCGCCGTCAGATCTCAGCAAAATGGTATGGTTTAATCCTGCCCGTCCGTATCCATTTAAAACCCAGGATGAATCTAGGCCGTCCATCACGTACCGTTTTGGTCTTTTAATCTCGGCCGTCGGTTTTCACTTAACACTCCCACCTCGCCCGCAGCCGCCCAATCGCGATCCAACGATGATCAGTGATCCAGCGCACGCGCACAGTGCGCAGGTTCACGGTGGGTTCGGCTCACCGTGGACCGACGACTGTTTTTGAGTTTAAATTAAATTCCAGAATTAGTTTTAAACTTCTAAAATTCATATCTTGCTCATTTTAACTCCAAATTTAACCATTCCAATTCCGGAAAAATCATAATTTTATTCTCTACATGTTTGTACAATAAAAACAGTAGGTTTACTTTGAGTATTTATTTTTATTTAATAACATGTTTAAAAACACTTTAGGGTAAATTCACAATTCTTTTAGAAAAATCCAGAACTCCATAAAATTGTCTTTACAATTTAAATGATGATTTCAGAATGTTTAACAACTTTATTTCACTTATTTGAATCCAACCAAAGTCTACATGCTTGAAATGTGATTTTTGGATTGTTTAATTGAATGCTATGCTTATTTTATTCATATCGAGAAGACTACGACACCGTCGAGGGGTCGGAATACTTCTCGGAAGTTCCTCCCTCTCCTTTCGCTGAACAAGGCAAGTCACCAAACCAATCTTTTGAGCATATTGAACCCAATTTTGTCAAACTATCGCTAAAACACATAGGTTATATATGCATTAGTCAAATAAAACCCCTACATTATATTTATTTAGATCCCCTGCCTTAATGTGCAACCCAAGCCATGCTATCTAGCCTAAACTCCTTGTCACCATATTATCAGTACTAGTATATAGTGTCCGAAGTATCGACACAATTTCTATAGGTTAAAAATGAGTCGTAGCAGTTTGAAATCTACTATATGATCCCCATTATCCTTATCTCTGGATTTCTATTGGTGATAGAGTTATGGTTAAGTGTATGCATGGTGGGTTCCGGGTGCGAGCTAGAGCATTGGTCGGTAGCACCCGGGGCACTATAAGGACCGGTCTGCGGGATCCATTGCAATACATTTCCGTACTAACCACAAGTCTAATGGGTAATTCCTAACTAAGGTATGGAGTGTTCCAATCTGAGGCACCACTTGGAGATGGGTCAAGCAGCACCTGCAGGTGGCTTGTACCGACGTGGCGCAAAAGGGGCTGCGACGTTAGCTAAGATGCGGCCCGGCGTGCCGGCGAAACCTAGAGCGGGTGATTATCGCTTGGAGCATTTCATGCTGAGGTTTTGGCACGAGTTCCCGTGGTATGGGTCATCTCGTTACACTTCAGTGTTTGGGTTGAGTGCGTGCCTTGTGGGTACAGTGGTACACCTCTGATCAAAGTCTTCAATCTTTTCGAAAAGTCGAGCCCTCGGTCAAGGGCGGGTTGTGTGACATCCCATAGTTAGTTTACTTTTGATGAATGTGCATGATGACTTGGCATGTAAGGACTGTTGAGTGAGGAGGGAAAATGTACTCCTCGAGTTAGATGGTATTATGTTGTTCATGTTTAATATTCCGCATGATTAAACTTGACTACACTAAATGCTTTAACTGAAAAATGTACTTTTCCGCACTTTTAGCCATTATCATTCCTTTGTTATTATCCTACATTATTATTGCATTCTCAGTGGCTTGTTGAGTACTTTTTGTACTCATACCCGTTGGACACACAATTAAGAGGCTGCCTACTATGAGGAAGATGGTCGGGAGTAGCGACTCTACATGAAGAAGATCCCGAAGAAGATGTTCGTCATGCTATTTATTTTTGATGTTTATTTTATTTTTACACTTATGTAATAATGTGGTCTGCGTACCACGAATGATTGTCCGTATGTACGTTGTCGCATGGTGAACCTCTTGTTATTATTGTTTTTCTTTGGAAATTCAATAATGTTCCAATTTGGTAAATCGGGGTGTCACAAGATGGTATTAGAGCTGACTTGACTGTAGGAAGCCAAATGGAACAGCCTACCACTTAGTTTTGATAAAATCTATTTTGAGAAAACTTACTTCATCACTTTGTTCCTCCTCTTATTCTTTTCAACTTGTTGTTTTGGAGATGCGAGTCTACCAAGTCCACAGTTTCTGCCATCACTTCGAGGGCTTCGTCCGGGAGCTCCGGATGATGGTGACCTTCCTTGGGTTCCTCTTTGAGCCCGAGTTCCATGGCGTCTACATGGAGGAGTTTGCAGGATCGTGTGACGTCTCCCTCACCATCCATGGGTCTGGCGATCACATGTCGTTCTTCACGGCAGCACTTGGGGGCCCGACATTTTACATCGCGTGCCAACGCATCGCCATCTAAGCCCTCATGGAGCTGAGGATGATCTACGATGATCGTCTTCAGAACTCGTCCTTCCGGCTTGTGCCGAAGCGCACTCTCGGCGCCCACCGTAGTATCTACATCGGAGTCCACTCCGATCATGATCTGGTCATGGCCCGGCAGACGCATCTTCTTCAGGCCAGGGACAACCTCCATACTGAGGCCATTCTCGACGCCGAAGAGCACCACGAGGCGGTCAAGTTTCTTCGTCAGGAGATGAAGAGCCTGATCCAACAGAATGGCGAGCTGCAGTGTAAGATTATATAGCTGTAGAAGGACATTGCGGAGATGATTCCCCTCGTCCCAAGGAGGAAGAGGCCCATCCGCGAACCTGCCCCTCCCCCAAAAGGATCCCACTGCACCCCACGCCCTCCGAACCATCCAGCTCCAGCGCCCCTGCTTCGCGCCCCGCCATCGTCGCTGACCCTATCACCGAGAACTTTCTCGAGCCCACCATCCCTCAGGACCCTCGTGGTTCCAAGAGCATGGATACCACCCCTGATGGCGAGTAGATGGTAGTTTCATTGTTTGATTTTAATAATTTTATGAGTGTGGTACCACCGCAATGACTTGTGTTGTGGGTGGGTTAAAATAAGAGCTTTGATGTAATGAACATTATTACCACTTATATATATGAGCCCCTCTGGGCTGTTTATGGGTAAAGTTTATTTTAAAAGTTTTTCTCTTATGACTAAAAATTTTGTGTGCTCAGAAGATGGCCGATAACTAGAACACCGGGTCCAACAATGGAGAAGGGGCAAGCAACGGTCTGCTCGGAAGTGTTGTGCCCAACTGGGGCGCAACGAGCCAACGTCATACTGGGCCACCATCCGCCAACCATCCTACCTTGGTGGAGATGATGGCAAATCAAAACCAGCTGATCACCACCCTCCTCACTCAAATGCAGCACCAACAGGCACAATTGGACCGGCTGCAACAACAAAACGTGGAACCAATCCCACGTGCACCAGCCCCCGCACCCGCGCCTCAACTCTCGGAGTTTTTGCGCGTGCGACCGCCTATCTTCTCTAGCACGACAAACCCCATGGAGGCCGGCGATTGGCTCAAGACCATTGGGAAGAAATTGGACCTCCTCCCCTGCACCGACCGGGAGAGAGTGGCGTTCGCCACTCACAAACTTCAGGGTCCCGCCGCGGAATGGTGGGACAACTACCGTGTGTCCCAGCCGGAGGACCACGAGGTGGCTTGGGCGGAGTTCACTATCGCCTTCCGCACCGCCAACGTCCCAGCCGGAGTCGTCGTGGTTAAGCAGCAGGAGTTCCAGAACCTGCAGCAAGGAAGTCGGACTTCATGGAGTACCTCCAGGAGTTCAACCGCTTGGCCCGCTACGTGCTAGAAGAAGTGCGGACCGACACCCTCCGCTAGGCTAAGTTCCTCCGAGGACTTAAAGATGAGCTCTCCATCCAGCTCATCACCACTAACTACGCTGACTTCCAGCGGTTGGTGAATAAGGCGCTCATCCAAGAGACTGAGCAGAATAAGCTGGACCTCAAGAAGAGGAAGATGATCGCGTTCAAGCATCATCAAGCGAACCCCCAGAGGCCCCGCTTCATCCCTCCGCCACCAACACCTGCCTACCATCCTCGTCCCGTCTATAGGCCGTCACATGCCGCCAGTGGTTCCAATGCCGGGCATCCTTGCCCCACTCCACCAGCTCCGGCTGCTCCACCGGCACCCACCGCCAAAGCCCCAATCATGAGGGACCGCAATGGAAAGCTGGTCATCTGCTTCAACTGCCGGAAAGAAGGGCACTACTCGCACCAGTGTCCTCACCCCAAGTAGCCCCAAGGCGCGACGCCCAACCAAGTAGTGCATCCCTGCGTCAACCACATCAGCGCGGAGGAAGCTCAGGAAGCTCCCGAAGTCATACTCGGTATGTTCACCACGAATTCCATACCTGCAATAGTATTATTTGACTCTGGGGCAACACACTCCTTCATATCCGAGGGCTTTGTGAAAACGAATGACTTGGAAGTACTCCCTCTACCTGCCCCCATGATGATTGCCACCCCCGGCAAGAAGACCCTAGCCAATCTGTTCAGCCCAAAAGTAAGGATAGAAATCCAAGGAGTACTATTCTGGGCCGAGCCAGTTCTCATCGAGTGCACCAGACTCGACCTCATCCTAGGGATGGACTGGTTGATGAAGCACAAGGGAGTAATTGACTGTGCTAGCAAGTCCGTCACTGTGACCGGTTCTGGAGGCGAGGCCATTACTTTTCATATGACCACCCGTGGTTCTAGCGGGGTATCTCTTCACTCGCTGGCCCTAGAAGAAGTGCCCGTAGTTAGAGAATACATGGACGTCTTCCCGGAAGACCTGCCAGGGATGCCTCCCAAGCAGGACATCGAATTCAGAATCGAACTTGTCCCCGGGACCACCCCAATCTCCAAGCACCCATACCGGATGGCCGCCAATGAACTAGCCGAAGTTAAGAGCAATATTGAAGACCTAGAACAAAAAGGGTACATCCGACTGAGTACCTCACCCTGGGGTGCACCGGTTATCTTCGCCATGAAGGACAAGACCAAGAGGATGTGTGTGGACTATAGAGCCTTGAATGACGTGACCATCAAGAACAAGTACCCACTGCCACGGATCGACGATCTATTCGATCAACTGAAGGGATCGTCAGTGTTCTCCAAAATCGACCTCAGGTCAAGCTACCACCAACTGAGGATTAGGGAAGAAGACATCCCCAAGACCGCCTTCACGTCCCACTACGGACTTTATGAGTATACGGTGATGTCGTTCGGACTCACGAATGCTCCGGCCTTCTTCATGAACATGATGAACAATGTATTCATGGAGTTCTTGGATAAGTTCATCATGGTATTCATCGACGATATCCTCGTCTACTTCAATACCAAGGAAGAGAACGAAACTCACCTCCGGCTGACCCTCGGAAAGCTAAGGGAGCAGCAACTGTACGCCAAATACAGTAAGTGTGAGTTTTGGTCGTCCGAAGTGAAGTTCCTCAGCCATGTCATATCTGACGAAGGAATAGCAGTGGACCCAACCACCGTGGAAGCAGTGACCAATTGGCTACAACCCATGAACGTGACCGAGATCCGGAGTTTTCTTGGATTGGCCGGATATTACCGCCAGTTCATCGAGAACTTCACAAAGATAGCCAAGCCCATGACCAGACTGCTGCAGAAGGAAGTAAAGTTCGAATGGACTCCAAATTGTGAAGAATGCTTCCAGACCCTTAAGAAAAAGCTCGTGTCAGCCCCGATTCTAACCCTACGAGACATCCGGAAGGACTTCCACGTCTACTGTGATGCCTCTCGCCAAGGGTTGGGGTGTGTCTTAATGCAAGACGGGAAGGTGATATCTTACGCCTCTCGCCAGCTAAGGCCGCATGAGCTAAATTACCCGACCCACGACCTGGAATTGGCAGTCGTGGTTCATGCCTTGAAGATATGGAGACATTACCTTGTGGGTAATCGGTGTGAGGTCTTCACCGACCATAAGAGCCTCAAGTACATATTCACCCAACTGGACCTGAACCTTAGACAGAGAAGGTGGTTGGAGTTGATCAAAGATTATGACTTGGGCATCCACTATCATCCAGGCAAGGCAAACGTAGTGGTAGACGCCCTAAGCCGAAAAGGGTACTGTAATGCCATCATGGTGCAAGACCAGGACCCATTGTTATACAAGGAGATGGAAAGGTTGAACCTAGGGATCACTACCAGAGCATATCTCACCGCCCTAGAGACCAGACCTGTCCTCATGGAGCAGATCCGTGAGACACAGAAGGAAGACCCGGACAACTTAGAGATCCAGCAGAACATGAGAAAAGGTAAAGCCCCAGGATTCTCCGAGGACAAGAATGGTACCGTCTAGTTCAGAAACCGGATATGCGTGCCCAACAAGCCAGAGTTGAAGGCCCTCATCCTTCAAGAGGCCCATGAGACTCTGTACTCCATACATCCCGGGAGTACAAAAATATACCAAGACCTAAAGGAGAAATATTGGTGGGTTAGTATGAAGAGGGAAATAGATGAGTATGTGGCCAAGTGCGACACATGCCGACGAGTCAAGGCAGAGCACCAGAGACTTGCCAGATTATTGCAACCCCTCAAGGTCCCCGAATGGAAGTGGGAAGAAATAGGGATGAACTTCATCACGGGAGTGTCCAGGACCCAAGCCGGTCATGACTCTATCTGGGTAATCGTCGATCGACTCACCAAGGTGGCTGATTTCATCCCCGTCAAAATGACTTACACCGTCGCTAGATTGGCTGAGTTGTACATGACGTCGATCGTGTGCCTGCACGGAGTTCCAAAGAAGATCATATCTGACCGAGGTAGTCAGTTTACGTCTAAGTTTTGGAAGAGTCTTCAAGAAGAACTCGACACCCGGCTGAATTTCAGTACCGCCTACGATCCATAGACTGATGGTCAATCCGAAAGGGTAAACCAGGTGTTAGAGGATATGCTTAGGGCTTGCGCTCTATACTTTGGCAGAATGTGGGATAAGAACTTGCCATATGTGAAGTTCTCCTACAACAACAACTACCAAGTCAGCCTGCAAATGTTCCCTTTTGAAGCACTTTATGGGCGCAAGTGCATAACGCCGCTACTCTGGGATCAGACCGGAGAGTCACAACTATTTGGGACAAACATATTGCGAGAAGCCGAAGAGAAAGTCAAGATCATTAGGGACAGATTGAAGATAGCCCAGTCCCGACAAAAGAGCTATGCCGATAACCAACGGAGAGACCTAACCTTTGAGGAGGGCGACTATGTCTATCTCCGAGTCACTCCCCTCTGTGGCACCCAAAGGTTCAACATGAGAGGCAAGTTAGCACCCCGTTATGTTGGACCCTTTCAGATCCTCCGATGTCAAGGAGAAGTGGCATATCAGCTAGAACTACCTCCATCTTTGGCAGGAGTCCATGATGTGTTCCACGTCTCTCAGCTGAAGAAGTGGCTCCGCGTGCCCACCGAACAGGCCGACCTCCAATAGCTCAATGTCCAAGAAGACTTGACCTACATTGAGAAACCCGTACGGATTCTAGAAGTTAAGGAAAGGGTAACCAGAAGGCGTGTGGTTCATTTCTATAAGGTTCAGTGGGACAACCACCCCGTCGAGGAAGCCACATGGGAAAAAGAAGATGAGTTAAAAGCCCAATACCCCGAGCTATTCGAGTAACTTTCCGAATCTCGAGGACGAGATTCTTTGTAAGGGGGATAGGTTTGTAACACACCAAATTTTCAAAGAAATAAAAATAGGTTATTCTAAATTTTTCTGGAAAAGATTATTTTGGAAATTCCTTTAATGACATTTATGCACCAAATGAACTAGAACCTAGAGGAAATGTCCAAACGAGAGGCTAAGAAAATTTGTATATGATCCCAAGGCCAAGATATATTTTTGAGAAGTTTTACAAATTTTTATCACTCATGGAAGAAACCCAAATAATTTAAACCAATTTCAACAATTATTTTTATTCGAAAAAGAATTTAAACAGTAACGGGCCACCCTCCTCCATTCTCCCCCAACCATCCGGCCCAGCCCACTCCCTCCCCATGCCCCGCACTGACAGACATGCCCCACTCGTCAGAGACCCCCTCTCTCCGAGCTCGCACCCGACGCCTCTACCCCACCCGTTAGTCGCGTCCCGTTGCTACGCCCTCGCCCCGCGCCCGCTGACCGGTGGCCCCCACTCGTCAGACTCGTCGTCTCCACGAGATCCGCCCCAAATCCCCCCCTCACTGGATGAAGCCATAGCCTCCCTCGAATCTGTTGCCCCCTCCCCCCAAATTGAGCCTGGCGTTAAGTTGCCCGATCCCCGGCGACCGTTTCCCCCTTTAAATCCAGCTGAATCACGTCTAGGTTTAGTGAATCCCCTTGCAACCGAGCTCGCCGGCGTTAAAACCATGTTTACTCTGGTCTCCCCCAATTATGCCCCGTCTGACCCCACCGGCGTCCCTATTTAAGCCCCTGGTACAACCGCATCCACCCCTCGCTAGCATTTGCGTTGAAACCGAACAGAACACCCGTGCTCCAAGTTTTAACGCCACACCGCCGCCCACACTCCAGTCACCGCTTGCCGTCATCGGAGTTCTCCTCCACCCTCGGTGACCGAACCATCATGATCACCGATGCCACCCCGACCTTTTCCACCCCTCCGTTGCCGCTAAAGACCGCCAGAACCACATCGCCGACGAGAGACCCGAACATCCTCGCCACCCCCGCTCGTCGCCGACCACGCTCCATTGACCTCAAGCTTTGCCAATGGTACCATCTTGACCGTTGAGTTGTATTGATTCTATTTTAGCCCTTAGGATCCACCGCCGTCGCTCGCCGTGGTCGCTAGCCCCTCGCCGTCGCCGGAGAAGACGACCGGCACAGATAGAGTACTCGTGCTGTGTTGGATTCATCCCCGACCACATGATCGCGATCCGACGATCGGGACTAAATCGATCCCTCAGTTTAATCCTCACCGTCAGATCTCAGTGAAACGGTATGTTTTAATCTCGCGCGTCCGTATCCATTTAAAACCGAGGATGAATCTAGGTCGTCCATCGCTTATCGTTTTGGTCTTTTAATCTCAGCCGTCGGTTTTCACTTAACACTCTCGCCTCGCCCGTAGCCGCCCGATCGCGATCCGCGATCCAGCGCACGCACACAGTGTGCGGGTTCACGGTGGGTTTGGCTCACCGTGGACCGACCACTGTTTTTGAGTTTAAAATAAATTCTAGAATTAGTTTAAACTTCTAAAATTCATATCTTGCTCATTTTATCTCCAAATTCAACCATTCCAATTCCAGAAAAATCATAATTTTATTCTCTACATGTTTGTACAATAAAAATAGTAGGTTTACTTTGAGTATTTTATTTTTATTTAATAAAATGTTTAAAAACACTTTAGGGTAAATTCACAATTCTTTTAGAAAAATCCAGAACTCCATAAAATTGTCTTTACAATTTAAATGATGATTTCAGAATGTTTAACAACTTTATTTCACTTATTTTAATCCAACCAAAGTCTATATGCTTGAAATGTGATTTTTGGATTGTTTAATTGAATGTTACGTTTATTTTATTCGTATCGAGAAGACTACGACACCGTCGAGGAGCCGGAATACTTCCCGGAAGTTCCTCCCAATCCTTTTGCTGAACAAGGCAAGTCACCAAACCAATCTTTTGAGCATATTGAACCCAGTTTTGTTAAACTATCGCTAAAACACATAGGTTATACATGCATTAGTCAAATAAAACCCCTACATTATATTTATTTAGATCCCCTACCTTGATGTGCAACCCAAGCCATGCTATCTAGCCTAAACTCCTTGTCACCATATTATCAGTACTAGTAGATAGTGTCCGAAGTATCGACACAATTGCTATAGGTTAAAAATGAGTCGTGGTAGTTTGAAATCTACTATATGATCCCCGTTATCCTTATCTTTGGAATTCTATTGGTGATAGAGTTATGGTTAAGTGTATGCATGGTGGGTTCCGGGTGCGAGCTAGGGCATTGGTCGGTAGCACCCGGGGCACTATAAGGACCGGTCTGCGGGATCCGTTGCAATACATTTCTGTACTAACCCCAAGTCTAGTGGGTAAGTCCTAACTAAGGTATGGAGTGTTCCAATCTGAGGCACCACTTGGAGATGGGTCAAGCAGCACCTGCGGGTGGCTTGTACCGACGTGGCACAAAAGGGGTGTGACGTTAGCCGGGATGCGGGACGGCGCGCCGGTAAAACCTAGAGCGGGTGATTATCGCTTGGAGCATTTCATGCTGAGGTTTTGGAACGAGTTACCGTGGTATGGGTAATCTCGTTACACTTCGGTGTTTGGGATGAGTGCGTACCTTGTGGGTACAGTAGTACACCTCTGATCAGAGTCTTCAATCTTTTCGAAAAGCCGAGCCCACGGTCAAGGGCGGGTTGTGTGACATCCCACCGTTAGTTTACTTTTGATGAATGTGCATGATGACTTGGCATGTAAGGACTGTTAAGCGAGGAGGGAAAACGTACTCCTCGAGTTAGATGGTATTATGTTGTTCATGTTTAATATTCCACATGATTAAACTTGACTACACTAAATGCTTTAACCGAAAAATGTACTTTTCCGCACTTTTAGCCATTATCATTTCTTTGTTATTATCCTGCATTATTATTGCATTCTCGGTAGCTTGTTGAGTACTTTTTGTACTCATACCCGTTGGACACACAATTCAGAGGCTGCCTACTATGAGGAAGATGGTCTGGAGTAGCGACCTAATCAAGAAGAAAATCCTGGAGAAGACGTTTGCCATGCTATTTATTTTTGATGTTTATTTTATTTTTACACTTATGTAATAATTTGGTCTGTGTACCACAAATGATTGTCCGTATGTACGTTGTCGCATGATGAACCTCTTGTTATTATTGTTTTTCTTTGGAAATTCAATAATGTTCCAATTTGGTAAATCAGGGCGTCACAATATTCTGGCGATCATAATAGTAAGGAGTATCAGTATGTGTTTGATCTTTGTCGTTAATCTTTGTCGTTGATTTTACTTGTTTTCTTGCAGCCCTTATTTGTTGACATTGCCCGACCTAGATTCAGTCGGCAAGACCACGCCGGTTTCCCAACCACTGACATAGTGGTCTACGTGGAACTAGGGGAGCAGCAAGTGGTTGGGACGCAGGGTTCTCCTGGCGTCTCGTCTCTAAGAGAAGATGGCGTGGTGGCACTGAGTACTAAGGTGCCTTCCTCGGAGGGCGCGGAGGCACCTAGGTCCCGTTCGCTGGGGCCCCTTGTAGATCCACCACCGGTAGCCAAAATTACCTTGGTGACGAGTGAGGAGATACCTCCGGCTATGCTGGAGGGTGCTGACTGCGCGACTATGTACGATGTCTGCGTGGCGTCGGAGGTCATCCCCACATCCGCCGTCATGGTCGGGGAGGAACCACGACCTTCTGATGGTCCTCCATCCAAATCGGTCGGAGGAAGTATGACTGAGTGCTTGGAGGCACTCAAGCATTGTGGCCAGGAGACCTCGGTGAGTCTTCCTATGACTGTCAGTCAAATACGCGTATTTTGTTGTATGTATTCATACTAACTTATGTCTTTGTACAACTCTTGGTCAGTCGGCAAGGGGATCTACTAGCCTAGAAGAATGCCGAGCTGGACGAGAAGAAAATGTCATCCTTAGCGAGCAGCTTGAGCTTCAATCCCATGGAGAGTTCTTGATCTCTTAGTAACTTGTTGTTGCTTATTAAGCGTAATATGTTTCCTATGCTGCAGAGTTGTTGGCGTCGAGCGAGCGTCTTTATACGGCCACCAAATTGGCCCACCAATCAGTTAGCATGATAGAGTGAGCCGTGGCCAATAAGGATGTGGCTCTGGCCGAATTGGAGAAGCTGAAGAAGTAGCTCACTGAGTGTGAAGCCTGTACTGAAAAGTGGCTCGGTGAGTACAAAAGTACAAGTTTATTTTCTGAACTATTTTATTTCAATCGGTTTGGATGATGCATGTTCTGAGTTATTGCTTTGTTTACAAAGCTTCATCCTCGGTTGGGGGCTCAGTTCGCTGACTTGGAGCATCACCTGTCTAGTGCTCAGACACAACGGGATTGTTACTAGGTGAGTGCAGAGACATTGATGAAGATGATCAACGGGGAGCCTAGAAACTCAGTGTGGTCAGCGGAGGAGTCACTCGCCCGACTTGAGGGGGTAGGTAAGCGTCTTCGGGAGATGACTTGGGACTTCTCTATGATGGTGACCACACACTCGCTTGGGATTGTCCGAGCATTGTACCCATCATCTCGATTGGATTACATCCAAGCGGGGTGGCTGGCAAGCATCACGGAGCCCGACGTTGGCCACATTCATGTTGAAGTGGGGGAAACTACCAATATCCTAGTCTCAGACATCGGGATATATCCTCCATCACCTGCTGAGTGAAAGAAAAATGTCGACAAGATGTAAACATTTTGCATGTAATACAATCTTTTGTTTTATTCCACTCTATGTACCGACCAGTCATGATCATTTGACTATACGTTGTAGCTTAGGTTTGTTAGCGTAGGTAAATTTTGGCTGTGTGCACGCTGTATAGAACCGTCAGCGTCACATATAATCGTAAGATAACACTAAAGTAGTTGGAAGAGTCTCAGAAAAAGAGGGAAACCCTTAAGCAATCGGAAAGAGATCAGTTCAACTCAGCTAGAGCAGATTGTGGATACAGAGTAAAAGATCGTTAAATCCCAAAAAGCTTAAGGGTCAATAAGATTATCAAAATCCAAGTCAAAATTGAATATTTTAACTGATTCTAGTGAGAGTTAAGGACCTAGCTAGAAATCATTGGTGGTGGGGATATCAAATCCTATGAATTTTGGCGATTTGAGTCCGGTGGAGGAAGTTTCTATTGATAGCAAAAAATGGCATTAATGGTCAAGATTATCAAAATATCACTTTTTGGTAGTTTTACCGAAAATATGCCGAGACTTGGCACAGGCCGGTCCAACCAGTCATGTAGGCCTAGTCTGACCATCAATGTGGGCCCGATCAGACCGCCCGTATGGTCTCAGTCAGACCGACCCAACCCGAGTCCAACTCCAAATGACTTATTTCATGGTATTTTATCCCTAATTAATTTTGGACGACTTGGAACCCGTGTCTAACTCAGATTAGACCCCAGGAATCCATGACCCACCTCTATAAATAGAGGCAAGGCTGATTCAAGGAGACACCCCCCAAAATCCCAATAGATCTAATCTATTATCTACCTTGAATTGCATTTACTTTCTTTACCCTAGTTTTAGCCTAGCACGTACATCTTTGCTGGTTTGCGCTGTAAAACATCCATCCGCCGCGTCGTAATCACGGTAAGTTCTTGTCGGTTCGCTCGTGAATCGTCCGTTTCATCCACGTAACGGATTTCTATCGGTTTTATCGCTTTCTCCAGTCTCCTAGCCTAATTACTTTGATCTCTTAGTATTTTTTGCAGTACTTCATTAGGTGATCACCGGAGCCTGGAGGTCATCTGCCAGGACTTGTCGGTCTGACCGGAGAGTACTCCTCGGTCTGACCGACGCGTGCCGCACTGCCACCCCATTGTTGGCGATCTCTTGTCTGACCGATGTTTCGAGGTCAGTACGATCGACCGCGCGCACCGGAATACTTTGCGCCAGAGTACTTTGCATCGAAGCCCTTCGGTCCGACTGGGGTTGTACCATGGTACGACCGACCCCCTTCACACCGGGGTTTCTACGTGCCAGAGCCCGTCTTCGCATCGATTCCCGGAGCCCCAAGGACCCCTCAGTCTGACCAGGGTTATACACTCGGTCCGACCAGCTGAGAGGCTGAAGGCCCCCTTCGAGATCCTTCGGATCTCTTCATGACTGAGTGCCAAAGGCCCCTTTGGCGACCCCTCCACACCACCGGTCTAATCATCAGTGTGACTTCGGTCTAACCGGCATGCTTTGGCCGGTCTGACCACCAGTTGCTTCAGTCCAACCAGCCCTATTTTGGTCGGTTCAGTTTAATTAGTTTTTATACAATTTGGCTAGTTGAATAATTTTGCTTTAAGATTATTTGATTGTGTGGCGACTCCGTTATTCCCTTACAATTGTTTAAGGGTCATCGGAATGCAACGTCGGTGCTATGTCACGCCTAGGTTTGTTTCTAGGTATCCGCATGCTTTTGGATCGTCGGATCGGTGTCAGTGCGTTTGGCACTTTGGCCGTTAGGTTTTAGTGTCAACAGCGCCGACCATGCTCGGCCTCGGCTTCCCAACAAGAAGAGGAAGGAGAAGGAGATTATGATCGCCAATCGCTTCACTTGTCCACGAGGCCAGAATGACTTGACCTTGAAGGATCTACTGGACAAGCATTGCATCCTCTACCCTAACGGCAATCACACCACCCGGAACTACTTTCAACTATAGAACCAGATGGTGAGAGAGGCTGAAGCATCCCACCGACAAGACAAACATCATTGGGACACCGACAAAAGAAGACTTGAAGATAATAAAGACAAGGGGGACGTCCCTCCTAGGAGGAATGACTTCCAGGACCCCGCCTAGATAGTCTCCACGATATTCGGAGGCATGGTGGCCTCCGAGACGAAGCATCAATAGAAGCTGATGACCCACCGCGTCAACGCCATTAGCGCTGAAGCGCTAGAGCATCTCCAATGGTCCGAGGTTTCAGTCACCTTTGACCATCGAGACTAGTGGACTGACCTCCCCAAGCCCAGGTGCTTCCCGCTCATCGTCGACCCCATCATCCTGAGGGTTCGGCTGAAGAGGGTGCTGATTGATGGAGGGAGCGGCCTCGACGTCCAATTCAAAGGGATGCTAGGGGCTATCAGCATCGACAACTCGATGCTCCAGAAGACTAACACTCCCTTCTACTGGATTGTCCTAGGGAAGGCGTCCCTTCCCCTTGGCACGAACTCCCTCCAGTGACATTCGATATTCGGGATAAGTGCCAAATTGAGCACGTCAAGTTCTACGTGGTGGATTTTGAGACCGCATATCACGTCGTCCTCGGAAGACCTTCGCTTGACAAGTTCACGGCGGTGCCCACTACACCTCCCTGGTCCTCAAGATCCCAAGACCAAGCGGGGCCATCTCCGTGAAAGGGGACGTCAACACCTCACACGCCTGTGAGCAAGATAGCCTCGTACTGTGCGAGGCCACAGACATGTATGTACGCATAACAGAGATACTCCAAGATGCCAAGACCACATCGACCGACGGACTCGAGCTCCCGGGTCCCGCACCATCATCGACTGTGTTGACGCCATCGTCGACTGAGTACAAAAGTTTTCGGCTATCAGAAGATGACCCCTCCAACACAGTTCTGATCGGGGTTGCACTGGATCCTAAATAGGAAAGTGTGCTCATCATCTTCCTCCTCTCCAACGCCGACATCTTCGCTTGGCAACCCTCTAACATGCAAGGCGTACCCCAGGAGTTGATCTAGCATGAACTCCACGTCGATCCGGCTGCATCACCGGTCAAGCAGAAGATGCATCACTTTACTGAAGACAACAAGAAGCTCATCAAGGAAGAAGTCACCTGCCTCCTGGCGGCCAACTTCATCAAGGCAACACAACACACGGACTGGCTGGCTAACCCAGTCCTTGTGCAGAAGAAGAGTGGAAAATGGAGAATGTGTGTTTACTCCACCGACCTCAACAAGAGATGTCTGAAGGGTCTATTCCCGCTGCCGCGCATTGATCAGGTCGTCAATTCGACCGGCGGCAGCGCCCTCCTATGCTTCTTGGACTGTTACTCGTGTTATCATCAAATTGGCCTAAAAGAAGAAGATCAGAAGAAGACCGCCTTCATCACTCC
The DNA here is from genome assembly GCA_019279435.1 of Zizania palustris. Lineage (NCBI taxonomy): Eukaryota > Viridiplantae > Streptophyta > Magnoliopsida > Poales > Poaceae > Zizania > Zizania palustris. Next base: position 87,923,717 of record JAAALK010000285.1, read on the forward strand.
GTTTGGTGCCTACTACTACACTTCCATGGCCTTCAGATTGAAGAATGTCGGAGCCACTTACCAATGGGCTATCTAGCATTGCCTTGTCAATTAGATCGGTCAAATCATGGAGGCTTATGTTGATGATGTGGTAATAAGACCAAGCAACCTGAAGACCTTGTCAGCAACCTCCAAGAGACGGTGAATAACCTCCACAGGTTTCGCTGGAAACTTAATCCAGAGAAATGTGTGTTTGGAGTCCCGACGGGAAAATTACTTGGCTTCATCGTCAACCACCGAGGAATTGAAGCCAATCCGGAGAAGATTTCAGCAATCCTGAACATGGTTAGGCCTGTCGACGTCAAACACGTCCAGTGCCTAGTCGACTGCATGACCTCTTTGGGCTTATTTATTTCGCGGCTCGGGGAGTGTGGGATGCCATATTTCAATCTGCTGAAGAAAGAAGGTTTCGCCTGGACTGAAGAAGCGGACCGAGCATTCGTCGACCTCAAGAAGTTCCTGACGTCTCCACTAACGCTCGCGGAACCAACTAGGGAGGATCCCCTCCTCTCTATCGCCGCCACCACGCATGTGGTTAGCACTTCCCTGGTTGGCGAACGGCCGACACAGGTGCTCACCTACCCATTTCAATGGCCGGTCTAGTTCATATCAGAAGTCCTGGGGCCATCGAAGGTTCGATTTCCCCAGGTGCAGAAGATGTTGTATGTCGTCCTCATCACCGTCCGGAAGCTCAAGCACTACTTCCAAGCTCATCCTGTGGAGGTGGTCATCGAGTTCCCACTCGACGACATCATGAGAAATCGGGACATCGTCAGGTGGATCGCCAAATGGGTTATAGAACTCGGAGAATACGTCATCAACTTCAAGCCAAGGACTTCCATCAAGTCTCAAGCACTCATTGACTTCATCGCTGAATGGACCGAGTACCAGCTGCCAGTGGAGAACATCATCGAGAGCTTCTAGACCCTCCACTTCGATAGTTCCCTCAACCTAGAGGGGGTCGGCACCAGAGTGCTCTTAACATCTCCCCAAGGTGAAGATTTGAAGTACGTCCTCTACATGTGCTTCGCTGTGAGGAGGCTGTTTATAAGGCCTAAATCCGGACTTGATAGGTAGCCGATGTTCCACGAGCTCGCGACTTAGTCCCGGCATCTCGCTATACTCCCATACGAAACAATCGACATACGACCGAAGCAACTTTATTACTTCGACCTTTTCATCAGGCTGTAAATGTTGGTTTACAAAAGTCGGCCTCGAGATGCTACCATCAGCTTTGTCAACTTCTTATAAGGGATCGGCCGACGCAAAACCTTGTGCTAATTTCTCTACTTTGCTAAAATCCTCGATGGCTTCGGCGATACCGTCTTTAGTAGACCGATACTGCTCTACTCAAGACTTTAGCCAATCCAGATTAATCTTGCTATACATGACTACTAATATAAAAACAGTCGTGCTACACCAGCCTACTTTATGACACCCGTACAAAATGTCCTCTGGACACGCTAACAAAATCGTAATCCAAAAGATCTCTACCTGACACACACTCTACCTTGTTGTGAACGGCGTCAACTGACACATTGGCCAATGCCACATGGGCCGAAGTGTATGTGGGTATGACTTCTACTTCATCACCATCCCACTGAATTAGGCACTGGTGCAGAGTAGAAGGAATGCAGCAATTCGCGTGAATCCAGTCGCGCCCAAGCAGCACGCTGTAGTTACCTTGTATATCGACGATGAAGAACGTTGTTGGCAATGTCTTGTTGCCTACTGTCAACTCCATGGAGAGCACGCCTTTGGCCTCGGAACTCTCACCGTTGAAGTCGTTGAGCATCAAGTTGGTCTTCTTCAGATCATCCTCGTCCCTACCAAGTTTCTTCAATAGCGAGTAAGGCATTAAGTTAACAGTGGCGTCACCGTCAACAAGCATCCAGGAAATCGTCTTTCCATCAATGTGACCTTTGACGTAAAGAGGCTTTAGATGGCGAGCCGAGTCCTCGGGTTTCTCAAAGATAGCATTGTGCGGACCGAGGTTCAACTGAGCGACTTCGGCCTCGTCCTGCGGTAGGGAAAACTCGGTGGGTAGCGTGACGACGTTGATGTCCATCACCTGGGGTACGGGCCCCTCGAAGACGGGCGAGTAGTGGTCGTAAATCATGTCATCGTCGTTGCTCGGACTAGGAGCCGGGTTGGTTATCTCAACCGGCTTCATCCTCCATACCTGTCTTGTCATTGGCCGCAGGTGAATTTCTTCAAGAATAGTGTCTCGCTCATCCTCAGCCTTCTTCTCGCGCATCTCATGTGCCCGTAGTCATTATAGATGCCTCTTTTATGATTTGGACATGCCTGGAGGTGCCCAAGATGGTTGTGGCTTGGTGCCAGGCGCCACTACCTGGTTCCTATTAACTCTGGCCGAAGTGGTACTGTCCACTTCGGCCTCGTGCACTCTGTATTCGGAGGAGCCCTCGCTGTGGACCCTAGCGGCCAGACCGGCCTCGTTCGGCCGATCGGACCAAGCTTCGGCGAGGGCTTCGGCCGAAGCAGGGGACTTACCTCCAACAGACTTCGGCGAAGGGGCCTTTAGGATTGGGACTTCCTGAGACCCTACTTTGACTGTGATAGATTCGGACTCCCTATCCTTTGTATCTTCGCGCCTGTATTCTTCGACTTCGCTCTGCACGAGCCGATTCGGAGGTACTCTGGACAGCTTGTGGATCATGCCTCCCTCCGTCGCGTCTGTTTGTCCCTGCCATTCATAATATTCCAAAGGAAAACAAGGCATAGCGTTAAGTTGCGGAGGGTACTCCAGCTGTGATATGTATGGAGCCCACAGAGTCCACACCCAGTTGTACAGCGGAGGCATCGGCGGCTCCAGTGGCTTCGCCCACTGTGAGATGAACCCTTTACCCGGAGGGGGGTTCGGCAGAGTCGATGGTGTCTCACCATATCAATGAGGGGTCTTGCTAGGCGGAGGTACATTCAGCCAGTGTGGGCCGAAGCTTCCTGACGAAGGGTTCGTCTAGAGTGGTGCAGGGTTCGGCCATTGGGGGTTGAACTGGCTCCGCATGGGGTTTGGCCACTAGGGTCCGAAACTACTATACGAGGGGTTTGGCCACTGAGGTCCGAAGCCACTATATGGAGTGTTAGGCCACTATGGCCCAAAGTCACCGTGCGGAGGGTTCGGCCATTGCGGTTCGAAGCCATCATGAGGAGGGCTCGGCCACTGCGGTCCGAAGCCACCCTTCGGATGCCTTGGGCCCTTCGGCTAACTTAGTTTCTTAGCGCGGGGCTTGTTTCTTTGGCTTTTCTTTGGTGCTTGTTTAACATTATTTTATACATTACCTTTGTCTTCTTGCAAGCCCTAGCCGAAGGAATGCTAACGTTTTTCTTCCACACTCCCACCTCGGGGTTCTTAGGTATGAGTGTGCGTGTGTGCTGCTCTCCAACAATTACTACCTTCCCTTTAGTCAACTCGGCCAGTTCTAGCCAAATCAACACCTTCTTCTCGCCGAGGTCAACGATGTTGATGGGGAAGGGATCTTTGTACAGCTTCATCTTTGGATGGTGGTCTATTTTCAATCGTCCTTCTTCTATAGACGATTGAACCTGCCGCCGAAAAACATTGCAGTCATTAGTATTATGTGAATGCGAGTCATGCCACTTACAGTATGGATGTTTATTCAACTCATCGACAGATAGAATGACTTGGCCTTTAGGCAACCTGAGAAGCTGGTTCTTTAAGAGAAAATCAAATATTTTATCACACTTAGATATGTCAAATGAGTACTTGACCTCACTAGGCCAATTCTTCGTGGGAGACGATCGTAACTTGGAGCAAGTGATAGGTTTACTCTTAGCATTCCAAACCCATTCGGTCGCGTACATGTTAGCTGAATCCTCCTCTTCTGACTCCTCCTCATCGGAGTATTCCATGACGTGGATTTCAGCCCTAGGCTTGTTAAACGTCTTCATAAACTTTTTATCTTTGGCTTGGCCTTCCTAGACTAGAGCCCGCTGCAAGACTTGGCTAACCTATAAGAAGTTCTGGTTGTCTAGTCTCTCTTTAATCTCGGAACGCAACCTGCTAAAAGCTAGATCTGCCAAATCCCTTTCTGAAATATTAAGAATAAAACATCGGTTTCTAGTGTCCCTAAAACACTTGATATACTCAGAGCCTTCGTTAGACTTCTGCCTAACCGATGTCAAGTGTGAGAGCCTAAGTTCTGTCTCACCCATATAACAGTAGTCATGGAATTTTTGTTCTAATTTGTCCCATGTTTGGACGGAGTTCGGCGGGAGTGCCGAAAACCAAGTGAAAGTGGTGCCGGATAGCGAGAGAGAAAATAGTCTAAGTTTTAGAGTGTCTGACCCGCTAGCTTCTCCACACTGTGCTAAAAGTTGACTAACATGCTCTAGTGTGGTTTTGTTACACTCGCCATCGAACTTAGTGAATTCGGGGATTCTATAACCGTGAGGGTAGGGTATTGTATCGAAATGATCGGGATATGCCTTCCAGTAAACCCTAGCCCGACCCCTAGGCACGAAACCGACGCATTCCCTAAATAGCACGTGGATTCACTCCTCTAGGTCATCTTGGCCTGCTACCTATGCACGTCTCTCGTGTGGGGGCATGGCATGCGGCAGGATATCGGTGTGTCGGCCATGGGCCTCTTCCCTATGCGCTAGTTGTACAACGTGCTCGAGCCCCGACGCCTGTGCATGTGGTGCGGGCAGCGTTGGCAGGGCTGGCGCCGGTGCATGTGGCGGTGGTGCATGGTACACGGTGCTAGCTTGGCCGTAAGCATAATGACTAGTCTCATCCACGGATGTTGAGACCAGAGACACAACAGTCTTGCCAGTGCTACCGTCAGTTTTGCTGTACACATGATTTACCAGAGGTATACTAGCAATAGGGGCTGAAGGTACAACCTCAGTAAAGCCTAACCTTCTAAGTGTCGCCTCTACTTGGGAGCTAACCGCCGAATCTAAACGGTTGGCTAGCGAAGCGCTAACGGCCTGATCAACCAATGCGGCTATTTTTTGCTCAATCTCTAAAGAAGATAAACGAGGCGATACAGGTGTTACCTGGATCCGAGCAAGGTCGGGGATGACGATGTCGCACTTGATGAAGCTCGCGCGTGTCTTGACGTAGCGCCTTCATCTTTGCCTCGATCTCTGCTCGGTCTTCTGTGGGAATATCTTCAAGAGTAGGTGTTAGGATCATGCGGTTGTCGATATCCACGCCTCCTACGGTGTTTATCAGCGGTATAGACGTAGTAGTCATTGTAGATGTACCAGCGGCCGATGTAGATGTACCCGTCATGTTGGCGTAGGTTTTCCCCAGCGGAGTCGCCAAAAAGTGTGTTGACATAGAAATGTGCCCCCACACTTGGGTCAGTTCGACGATCCAAAAGTGTGTGGATACTTAGGGACAAGCCTAAGCGTAACACAACACCGACGTCGTGTTCTGACTTCCCTTCACCGTGGTAAGGGGGTGGAGTCGCCAGGTAATCAGATCACACAGAAATAATCCAATTAGCCGAAAGAAATGTATTAAACAGAACAAGTCAGAATCAGGACGAAGCCTGATTGATTCGAAGTATGGTGTGAAGGGTGTCACCGAAGAGTACCTTCAGCGTCTGATGCGGGGTGTCCCGTCGAAGGGTGCCTTCGGTGTTCGGACTGATATGGCTAGAGATAAACTCTGAACTGATCTGGACGCGACAATCACCTCCGAACAGCGGGGTTCGGCGTGAAGTCTCCGATACAGTGAGGTACAGGGAAATGACTTAGGCACAGCGCGTGAGCGCGACTTCGTTCAGAGCAGAGTACGGGCGTGGCGAAGCCTGTCATGGTGAAGTCTGTCGGCGAAGCGTGCTGGCGTGCAAGACTTGGCCAAACTGACAACAAGGTGACGACCCAGCACGTGTGGTCGAAGTAGTAGTCTCGCCGAAGGGTGTTCTAGCAACCTCCGAAACCGATTTCTCAGCTCCGGACACCTCCGACGAAGTAGCTCCAAACGTGGAAACCTGTAACAAAGTAGATTCGAAGTACCAATTCGGCCTGAGGACCGAATTTTGCTAAGTGTTGCACTAGTGGAGAAGGTAGCAATTTGTTACGCAAATTAGCGGATACTTCACAGGCGAAGTAACAAGATGGTAGCAATCTATTACGCACATTAACGGATACTTCATAGGCAAAGTAACAAGGCGATAGCAATCTATTACGTAGATTAACGAATACTTCACAAGCGAAGTAACAAGGCTTACCACTATTCCGAAGTGGCTGTCGGAGGGCTACCAGGAAAGCCCACGAACAGTACAGGAAAGTAAAGATAAATTAAAATACGATTCAAAGCTAGGGCTTTGTGGTTGATTTGTGTTGGTGGCGTTCTGAACCGGCCTCACCCCTATATTTATAGGGGCTAGACTTATAATCTCTAAGCCTAATCTGGTGGAATTCTGTTTGATCACGCGTAAAAGACTTAGTCAAAAATCAGACTCAATCTCTAACTCTTGCCTGAAGTGGGCCTTCGGCCAGGCCTGCCAAAGCCTGCTCCTTGGGCCGAAGCTTCGGTGGAGTGGGCCTCCAAAGGCCTTCGGGGCGAATGCTGTGGGCTGGCTGGAATCTTCCGAAGCCCATAGCCCAGTGGTCCTTTCGGCCCTGTAGGGCTTCCGCCTAACCCGGGACATGTGCATTTCCGGCCCAAATTACCAAAATTGATATTTTGACAATCTTAACCATTAATGCCATTTTTTGCTATCAACGGGTTCAAACAAGGGTTTGAAGTTTATTTGTGTTCGGGGGGGTCTAATGAACTAGACTCACCCCTATATTTATAGGGGCTAGTCTTCTTTATCTCTAAATCTAATCTGGTAGGATTCGACCTAATCAAGTTTAGGGATAAAAACAACTAGAATTAGATTCAAACTCTATCTCTGAAAACAACCCGAAGTGGGCTTTCGGCAGGGCCTACCGAAGCCTGCTCCTTGGACCGAAGCTTCGTCGAAGCAGGCCTTCGAAGGCTTTCGGACCGAAGGTAGCAGGCAGCTATAAAGCTTCGGCCTGATCCAAGACTTGTGTATTTTTGGCCTAAATTACCAAAATTGATATTTTGACAATCTTGACCATTAATGCCATTTTTTCTATCAACACATGCCCACTGCCTTTTAGTGAACTAAGTGAACTAAAAGAAAAACGGGCTAAGGACGATACTTTCCATATCAACCTTTCGACACTTTTGAGCGCTTTGCCACACACTTGGGAAGTACCTTTTCAAATACCTGCCATTCAAAGCTCTTTGAAACCGCTCTCCTTGTAAAGATTCTAACAAGTATGTGTTACCTGGAGCGATTTTGGCTACTTTAAAAGGGCCCTCCCAACTGGGCGACCATTTACCAAATTTGGGGCTTTTAGTGCCTAAGGGTAAAATCATCTTCTAGACCAAGTCATCGACTTGAAACGATTCTGGCTTTACTTTTTATTGTAGGTTCTAGCTATTATTCTCTTGTCTTTCTCTATAGCTTCTAAATCCCTCAATCTCTTATCGGTCACTTCTTCCAAATTACCCTTCAAAAGAGTTTCATATTCACCGACCGATAAGCCATCTTGTTTAAGAAATCTTAAAGAGCCAAGATATACTTCTACTGGTAGAACGGCTTCTTGTCCATATACTAACTCATATGCACTAATTTTGGTAGCACCATGCTTTGCAATTCTACAAGCCCACAATGCTTCTGAAAGTACTTCATGCCACCTTTTAGGGAATTCTTCAATTTTCTTCTTAATGAGTTTAATCACAGTTTTATTACTAGACTCGGCCTGACCATTGGCCTGAGCATAGTATGGCGAAGAGTTTATTAACTTAATACCATAAAATTAGGCAAAGTCTCTCACTTCTTTAGCAACAAATGAAGTACCTTGGTCTGTAGTGAGAGTTTGAGGAATACCGAATCTATGTATAATGTGCTTCAAGATAAAGTCAGTTACCTCATTGTGAGTCATATTCTTGAGAGGCACGGCTTCAGTCCATTTGGTGAAGTAGTCTGGCGCTATCAATACGAACCGATGCCCTTTTGAAGTGGGAGGATGAATTTGGACAATGAAGTCTAAACCCCAACCTCGGAACGGCCATGGTTTGATAATAGGATTAAGAAGCGATGCAGGAGCTAACTGAATATTACCAAACTTTTGGCATGCTTCACATCCTCTGTAGTATTTAAAGCAGTCCTCAGTTATAGTCGGCCAGTAAAACCCTGCTCTTTTGAGCATCCAACTCATTTTCTGGGCTGACTGATGAGTGCCGCATAGACCCTCATGGACTTCTCCTGTAGCTACTTTGGATTGATCGACATCTAAGCACTTTAAGAGTACTCCATCAATAGTTCGGCGATATAATACATTATCTAGCAACACGAGTTTAAATGCTTGTCGCCGAACTTTTTGGTCAATCCTTTGATTGAGTTTCTTAAATATTGGACGATTGTAATTCTCCAATCATCCTTATGGATATCAAGAGGGTATGCTAATTCTTTTCCCGGAGTGGCGTCTAAGTTGCTAACCTCGGAGTGCCCCCGGGCCTTTCCTGTTCCTGCCGAAGGCTGACCGGATCGGCCATGCGGAGCCAATCAGACCGAAGTCCCCTGCCGGAGGGGTCTAGCGTGCGAAGGCTTTTGTCGCCCAAAAGGCTTTGGCATGAGGGCTCCAGCGTGCAGGACCCTTCGGTGGATGAAGGGCTCCAGCACGAGGGCTCAAGCACGCAACACCCTCCGATGGTCGGAGGGGTCCGACCGAGAGGGTCCGATGGACCTCACGCCTGCCTGAAGTTTCTGGCTTCGGCAGTGAGACTAAACATTGGCTTTTTCTGTATAGAAAATTCCCCTCTCCTGACCTGATAGCCAGATGCTTGTTGAGACAAATCATTTGCAATTGAGTTGGCTTCTCTTGACACGTGAGAAATTTGAAGTCGTCAAATGTTGCAATTATGTCTAAACATTTATCCAAGTAACTATTTAGCAAGCCATTAAAACATTGAGCTCTTTTAGCTACTTTTTGTGCTACTAACAGATAATCACCATACGCATGAACATGTTTGGCACCTATGGATTCTAGCAATTCAAGTCCTAGCAATAAAGCTCCATATTCAGCTTGGTTATTAGTAGAAGGGAATTCTAAACGGGCCGGGGTTTCGAAACGCATGCCACTTGGTGACATGGAAACAACCCCGATACCTTGGCCATTCTTACAGGCTGAACCATCAAAATAAAGTTTCCATGGCACTACTTCAACTAGAGCATATTATTACTCCAATTGACATCTACGTGGTGATCAACTATAAAATTAGCGACAATTTGGCCTTTCATAGCTCTTAGTGGTTCATAAGCCAAATCATTTTCCATCAAAGCGTAAGCCCACTTTCCGATTCTTCCACTTAGAATCGGCTTTTACAACATGTACTTTATGACGTCGGTTTGGCAAGCGACAATGCATGTGCTAGGGAGAAGATAGTGACGTAATTTGGTACATGCGTAATAAAGTGATAAACACAAACGCTCCAAGAACATGTACCTTGTTTCGGCGTCCAATAGGCAGCGGCTCAAGAATGTGATGATGTACTCCTTCTCCTCCACCTCTTGAGTTAGTACTGCTCCTATCACACTAACTTCTGTAGTGATGTACAGCCAAAACGGAATTCCGGCCTTTGGTTCTCCCACCACGGGTGGCGATGACAAACACTCCTTAATCCTCTCAAAGGCGCTTTGCTGACTTGCCCCCCAAGTGAACTCGACTTCATTCTTTAGCCGAAGTATAGGGACGAAAGCATCGATTTTGCCAGACAAGTTAGATGTAAAGTGACGCAGATAATTCATGTTTCCTAACCACTTTTGCACATCTCTTTTGCATGCCTGCGCTGCAAAGCTTCTAATCTTTTCAAGCCTCTTAGGATCAATCTCAATACCTCTTTCATGAATCATGAATCCTAAGAACTTGCCTACCAATATGCCAAAAGCACATTTGAGTGGGTTCATTTTTAAGCCATATTGGCGCATCCTATCAAAAGCAACTCTCAAATTGGCTAGGTGGTTTCCCATAGCGTCCGATTTGACTACAACATCATCTATGTAGACTTCTAACATAACCCCTAACAAGTCATGAAAGATCAAGTTCATGGCACATTGATATGTAGCGCTAGCATTTTTTAAACCAAAAGTCATAACTACCCACTCAAACAAACCGACAAAACCAGGGCATCGAAAGGTTGTCTTGTAGACGTCCTCTTCGGCAATAAAAATTGGTTATAACCAACGTCGCCATCAAGAAAACTTAGTACCTTGTGTCCTGAAACATCATTGATCAACATGTCGGCAATCAGCATGGGATACTCATCCTTTGGAGTGGCTTTGTTTAGATCCCTAAAATCAATACAAACTCGTATTTTCCGCTCCCCTTATTTTCTACAGGCACAAAGTTAGCGACCAATTCAGCATACCTGCATGGCCTAATAAACTCAGCCTTGAGTAATCATTCTATCTCCTCTTTAACTCGGTCATGCATGACAGAATTAAAAGGACGAGGGGGCTGTTTATAAGGCCTAAACCCAGGTTTAACAGGTAGCCAATGCTCCACGAGCTCGCGGCTTAATCCGTGCATCTCTCTATACTCCCATGCGAAACAATCGACGTACGACCGAAGCAATTTTATTACTTCGACCTTTTCATTAGCCTGAAAGTTTTGGTTCACAAAGGTTGGCCTTGGAATGTTACCATTGCCTGTATTGACTTCTTCTAAAGGATCGATCGACGCGAAACCTTATCCTAATTTCTATACTTCGCTAAAATCTTCAATGGCCTTGGCAATGCTGTCTTTAGAAGACCGATATCGTTCTACGAGAGTCTTTAGCCAGTCAACATTGCTTTTACTAGACATGACTACTAATTTAGAAATAGCCGTGCTACACGAGTATACTTTATAGACATGGGTATGAAACGTCCCTCGGATACACTAACGAAGTCGTAATCTGAAAGGTCCCTACCTGATAGACACTCTACTTTGTCGTGGATGGTGTCAATGGACACATCGGCCAATGCTACTTGGGCCGAAGTGTCTGCTGGTATGACTTATACGTCATCGCCGTCCCACTTTATCAGGCAATGGTGCAAAGTAGAAGGAATACAACAATTCGTGTGGATCCAGTCACGCCCTAGCAGCACGCTATAGTTACCTTGCACTTCAACAACAAAAAATGATGTTGGCAATGTCTTGTTACCTACTGTTAATTCCATGGAGAGTACGTCTTTTGCCTCGAAACTCTCGTCATTGAAGCTGTTGAGCATTAGGTTAGTTTTATTTAAGTATTCCTCACCCCTGCCAAGCTTCTTCAACAAAGAGTAAGGAATTAGGTTAACAGTGGCGCCACTATTGACAAGGATTCTGGAGATCGGCTTCCCGTCAATGTGACCCCTAACATAGAGAGGCTTCAGGTGGCAAGTCGTATCATCGGGTTTCTCAAAAATAGCATTGCGTGGGTCGAGGTTCAACTGAGCGACCTCAGCCTCGTCTTGTGTTAGGGAGAACTCGGCGGGCGGCATGACGACGTTGATGTCTATTGCCTGAGGTGTGGGTCCTTCGGAGACATGCGTGTAATCATCGTCGACCATGTTGTCGTCGTCGAGCATGTTGTTGTCATCGTCACTCAGAATGGGAGCCGGGTTGGTCATCTCAACCGGCTTGATCTTCCTTACCTGTCTCGCAGCTAGCCGAGGGCAGATCTCCTCAAAGATGGTGTCTTGTTCATCCTCGATCTTTTTCTCGCGCATCTCCTGTGCTCGTAGGCATTGTAGACACCTTTTCTATGATTTGGACATGCTCGGAGGTGCCCAAGATGGTTGTGGCATGGTACCAAGCACCACCACCCTGTTTTTGTGATTTTTGACTGATGGGGTACCACCCAGGTTGGCCTTGCATGTTTTATAATTGGTGGGAACTTTGCTGCGGACCCTGTCGGTTGGATCGGCCTCGTTCGGACGATCGGACCGGGCATCAGCACTGGCCTCGGGTGGGCTAGGGGACTTACCTTCGTCGGGCTTCAGCGTGGGGGCCTTCGGGATTGGGACTTCCTGGGACCCTACCTTGATTTTAATGGCTTCGGACTTCCTCTTGTTTGCCTCTTCGCATCCATCTCCCTTGGCTCCATCCTGTGCGAGTCGATTTAGAGATACTACAGACAGCTTGTGGAACATGTCTCCCTTCACTGTATTTGTTTGTCCCTGCCAACTATATAACTCCGAAGGAAAATAGGAGGCAACATTACACTGCGAAGGGTACTCGGGGGGAAAGGTGTACGGGGCCCACGGGGTCCCTGTCCAGTCATATGGCGGAGGCATTGGTGGATCCAGTGGCTTCGCCCACTATGGGCCGAACCCATGGCCCGGAGGGGGGTTCGACCATGTTGAAGGTATTTTGGACCATATTAGCGAAGGGTCCTGCCAGACTGAAGGTATGTTCAGCCATTGTGGGCCGAAGCCTCCCGCCGGATGGTTCGCCCAGAGTGGGGTTGATTCCGGCCATTGGGGCCCGGGCTCGTTGTGCGAAGGGTTCGACCATTGGGGTCCGAACTCACTGTGCGGAGGGTCTGGCCACTGGGGTCCGAATCCACTGTGCGTAGGGTTCAGCCACTAGGGTCCGAAGCCACTGTGCGGAGGGTTCAGCCACTGTGATCCAAAGCCGCCTTCTGACTGTCGTTGCCCCTTCGATTGTCTTAGCTTTTTTGCGCGGGGGACTGTTTCCTTGGCCTTTTTCTGATGTTTGCTCAACAGCATCTGGTATGTCACCTTTGGTTTCTTGTGAGCCCTAGCCGAAGGCGATGTGTTGACATTCCTTTTCCACACTCCTACTTCAGGGTTCTTTGGTACGAGTGTGTGTGTACGCGATTCTCCAATAATGACCGCTTTCCCCTTAGTTGACTCAGCTTGCTCTGGCCGAATCAGTACTCTCTTCTTGTCGAGGTCGACGGTGTTCACGGGAAAGGGGTCCTTGTCCAGCTTCATCTTTGGACTGGGGTCTATTTTCAATCGTCCTTCTTCTATGGCCGATTGAACCTGCCAATGAAAAACATTGCATTTGTTAGTATAATGGGAATGCGAATCATGCCACTTACAGTAGGGGCGTTTCTTCAGCTCGTCGGTGGATGGAATGACTTGGCCCTTAAGCAACCTGAGAAGTTGGTTCTTTAAGGGGAAATCAAATATTTTATCGCACTTAGTTATATCAAATGAGTATTTGACTTCGCTAGGCCGACTCTTAGTGGGAGACGACCGTAGTTCAGAACAAGTGACGGGTTTACTCTTAGCGTTCAAGACCCATTCGGCCGCATACATGTCAGCCGAATCTTCTTCTTCTGACTCTTCCTCATCGGAGTGTTCCATGATGTGGACTTCAGCTCTAGGCTTGTTAAATGTTTTAATAAACTTTTTTTCTTTGGCTCGGCCTTCTTGGACCAGAGCCTACTGTAAGACTTAGCTAACTTCCAAAAAGTTCTGGTTGTCTAGCCTCTCTTTTATCTCAGGGCTCAACCCGTTGAAAGCTAGATCTGCCAAATCTCTCTCCGAAATATTGAGACTAAAACATCGGTTTCTAGTATATCTAAAGCGCTTGATGTACTCGGAGACACTCTCGCTATATTTATGCCTAACCGATGTCTAATGTGAAAGACTAAGTTCTATCTCGCATGTATAAAAATAGATGTGGAACTTTTGTTCCAATTCGGCCCACATTTGGACAGAGTTCGGCGGGAGCATCGAAAACCCAGTGAAAGCGGTGCGGGATAGTGAGAGAGAAAATAGTCTAAGTTTTAAAGCATCCAACCCACTAGCTTCTCCACACTGTGCTAAGAACTGACCGACATGCTCTAGTGTGGTTTTGTTACCCTCACCGTCGAACTTGGTGAACTCAGGGACTCTATAACCGTGAGGGTATGGTACATTGTCGAAATGGCCAGGGTATGGTTTTTGGTAAACCCTAGCCCGTCCCCTAGGTATGAAGTTGGTGCACTCCCTAAATAGTATGTGGATCCATTCTTCTTTGTCGTCTTGGCCTACTGCCTGTGCGCGTCTCTCATGCGGGGGAGCGACACGTGGCGGTATGTCGGTGTGTCAGCCGTGGGGGTCTCCCTCATGCGTTAGCTTGGGATGTATAACGTGTTCGGGCCCATGCGTTTGAGTGGGAGCATGTGGTGTAGGCAACGTGGCAAAAACTGGCGCGGGCGTAGGTGGCGTGCAATGAATAGGGTTAGCTTAGTAATGGCTTGTCTCGGTCGTATATGTTGGGGTCGGAGACATGATGGTCTTGCCAGTACTACCATCGGTTCTACTATAGATACGATTCACCGGAGGTACACTAGCGATTGGAGTTGAGGGAACGGCTTCGGTAAAGCTGAACCTTCTAAGTGTCGCCTCTATTTGAGAGCTAACTGCCAAATCTAAATGGTTGGCTACCGAGGCGCTAACAGCTTGATCTACTGATGCGGCTATTTTTTGCTCAATATCTAGAGAAGATAAAGGAGGCGATGCTGGTGTTACCTGGGTCTGAGTGAGGTCGGGGACGTTGATGTCACGCTTGATGAAGCCCGTGCGTGTCTTGACGTTCCTCCCAAGCATGAGGTCCTATAGTGCTTTCATTTTTGCCTCGATCTCTGCCTGGTCTTCTTCGGGGATATCTTCAAGGGTAGGCGTCATGATGTTGTGGTTGTCGATATCTGCGCCCCCCATCAGATCCATTGGTGTTGTAGATGTAGCAGTCGTTGTAGACGTACCCGTGGCCGATGTAGATGTACTCATCATGTTGGCATAGCCGGAGTCGCCAAAAAGTGTGTTGACACAAAAACGTGCCCCCACACTTGGGTTAGTTCGACGATCCAAAAGTGTGCGGATACTTAGAAACAAGCCTAAACGTAACACAACACTGATGTCACGTTCCGACTACCCTTAACGGTGGCAAGGGGGTGGAGTTGCCAGGTAATCAGATCAGATGGAAATAATCCAATTAGCCGAAAAAATATATAAATAAAATAAACCAACCAGCTGAACGAAACCTAACTGGTTCGAAGTGTACCGTGTGAAGGGCTCACCGAAGGGGGCCTTCGGCGTATCGTGCGAAGGGTCTCGCCGAAGGTAGTCTTCGGCGTTAAAATCGATCTGGCCGAAGGCAAGCTCCGAACAGATCTTGACATGAAATCACCTCCAAACAGCGGGGTTCGTTGCGAAATCTCTGACACGACAAAGTACCCCACCGCAACACGCTGGCGTGACTTCGTCCGGTGCGAAGTGTAGGCGCGACGAAGCCTGCTACGGAGCTCTCTGGTGTGCGGGACGTGACCAGATCGACAATAGCGTGATGGGTCCGGCACAGGTAGTCGAAGCAGGGGTTCCACCGAAGGGTGTTCTGGCAGCCTACGAAACCCGCTTCCTGGCTCCGGACACCTCCGGTGAAGGGGCTCCGAGCATAAAAACATACAACAGAACAAATATCAAGTGTTGCAATAGGGAAACAAAGGTGGCAATCTGTTACGTAGATTAACGGATACTTCACAAGCAAAGTAACAAGGCGATAGCAATCTATTACGTAGATTAACGGATACTTCACAGGCAAAGTAACAAGTCTTACCACCATTTCGAAGTGGCCGGCGGAGGGCTTCCAAGCAAACCCACGAAGGTTGTGCAGAAAAGTAAATAAAGATAAAGGTACGATTCAAACTAGGGTTTGAAGTTGATTTGTGTTGGGGTCTAATGAACCGGCCGCACCCCTATATTTATAGGGGCTAGTCTTCTTTATCTCTAAAGTTATTCTGGTAGGATTTGGCCTAATCAAGTTTAGGGATAAAAACAGCAAAAATCAGATTCAAACTCTCTCTCAAAATAGCCTGAAGTGGGCCTTCGGCAAGGCCTGCCGAAGCCTGCTCCATTGAGGAGCCATGCTGAATAGCGTGGGCCTCATGGCTCCAGAAGTGATGAGTCATTGTCAACGATAGTCAAAGAGGACAAAAGAAGAAGAGATTTGTTGTTTCATGGGCCGCGTGTGACTAGGGTTGGCAACGGGCACAGACCCGTCGGGTTTTGCCCGCCCAGACCCATGCCCGCGACACTAAAATGAGACCCGTTAAAAAACCCATGCCCGTCACGGGTTCATTTTAAGCCCAGACCCATGCCCGTTCGGGTCTCGGGTCGCCCATGGGTCACCCGTGCCCGTTAACTAGCATAAGCATGCACTGCTTGTCTGCTCCACAGAGCCATGCACAGAGCCCGCGACACTAGCAAAACTGATAAAAATAGCAGGAATAACAATTTCATTGGTCACCAACCATAATTCTATATAGCCTAGGTTTGGGTTTAGGGTTTGGGATGGCTATTCTCTGTTATATACTCTGTATATTGGGTCAAGGTATTGGGCTGGATTATGGGTTCAAAGGCTAAAATAGAGGCCTGTATAATTATTGGGCCAGGTAAAAAAACCCACGGGTTTACGGGTTCGGGTTCTACGATCCCAGACCCGAACCCGCGAACCCGATGGGTTCAAATTTCTGCCCATTAACAGACCCGCGGGTCGAAAAATTGACCCAGACCCGTGCCCTAATGGAGTAAAAACTCATCGGGTTTCGGGTTTCGGGTACCCGTTGCCAACCCTACGTGTGACTCAGGTACACGGGCAGCAAGCGATTGTCGGGCAGAGGAGGCTGCGAAGTCGGGCTGGCCCAATCCGGGTGCATGGGCCAGAAGCAGTAGAAGACCCACTAGGCTGTTGACCAGGGTTGACTTAGGTACACGAGCGGTGAGTGATTGCCGGGCTGAGAGAGCTGCGGAATCGGGCCGGCCCAATCCGGGTACCTGGT
>JAAALK010000285.1:87940698-88043872 GCA_019279435.1 Zizania palustris
TATCTCTTTTGTCTACCTCTATGGCTTCTAAAGCTCTTAGTCTCTTATTGATCATTTCCTCCAGACTGTCCCTCAAAAGAGCTTCATATTCATTGACCGATAAACCGTCTTGCTTCAATACTCTTGAGGAGCCAAGATCTACCTCTACAGGCAGAACGGCCTCTTGTCCATATACTAACTCATATGGACTGACCTTGGTGGCACCGTGCTTCGCAATCCTACAAGCCCATAATGCTTCAGAAAGCACCTCATGCCACCTTTTAGGAAACTCTTCAATTTTCTTCTTGATAAGCTTAATCATGGTTTTATTGCTAGACTCGGCCTGACCATTGGACTGAGCATAGTAAGGTGAAGAGTTTATTAACTTAATGCCATAGTATTCGGCAAAGTCCCTTACTTCTTTTGAAACAAATGAACTACCTTGATCCGTAGTAGAGTTTGAGGGATGCCGAATCTATGTATGATGTGATTTAAAATAAAATCGCGTACCTCGTTATGGGTCATGTTCTTGAGAGGTACGGCCTCGGTCCATTTGGTGAAGTAATCCGTCGCCATCAACATGAACCGATGCCCTTTTGAGGAAGGAGGATAGATCTGGCCGATGAAGTCTAGACCTCAACCTCGAAACGGCCATGGCTTAACAATAGGATTGAGTAATGAGGCAGGAGCTAATTGGATGTTGCCAAACTTCTGACACGCCTCACACCCCTTGTAGTACTTGAAGCAATCTTCAGTCATAGTCGGCCAATAAAAACCTGCTCTTTTGAGCATTCAACTCATCTTTTGGGCTGACTAATGAGTGCCGCAAAGCCCCTCATGGACTTCTCCGGTAGCTACCTGGGACTGCTCATGGTCTAAACACTTCAATAGCACTTCATCAATGGTTCGGCTGTACAATGTGTTGTCTACCAACACGAATTTGAATGCCTGTCGCCGAACCTTCCGATCAACCCTTCGGCTAGAGTCTTTCAAATATTGGACGATTGGGATTCTCCAATCGCCCTTACAGATTTCAGACGGCTTCGCTGGCTCCCCTTCTGGAATAACTTCTAAAACACCGACTTTAGGGTGCCCCCCGAGCCATTTTAGCTTCTGCCGAAGCCCGGCCGAAGCGTCCGCTCGGAGTGTGTTGGGCCGAAGCCCTTCGGAGGGTTCGGACCCTGGAGAGCCTTCCCCGTCCGAGAGACTTCGGACTATAGGCTTCGGCATGCTGGACCCCTCGGTGGGTGGGGCACTCCGATCTAGGAGCTCCGGCATGTGGTGGCCTTCGACGACCTCCTGGGTCAGCTCGGCTCCAATTACGCTGTCTTCAGCGGCGATGTATAGCCAGAACAGAATCCTGGCCTTGGGTGCTCTTACCAAGGGCGGTGATGACAAGCATTCTTTGATCTTCTCAAAAGCACTTTGCTGACTTGCCCCCAAGTGAACTCGGCTTCATTTTTTAGCCGGAGTATGGGGACAAAGGCATCAATCTTGCTGTTTATAAGGCCTAAACCCGGACTTGATGGGCAGCCGATGCTCCACGAGCTCATGGCTTAGTCCTGGCATCTCGCTATATTCCCATGCGAAACAATCGACATACGACCGAAGTAACTTTATTACTTCAGCCTTTTCATTGGGCTGTAAATGTTGGTTTACAAAAGTCGGCCTCGGGATGCTACCATCGCCTATATCAACCTCCTCCAAGGGGTCGGCCGATGCAAAAACTTGACCTATCTTTTCTACCTCGCTAAAGTCCTCGATGGCCTCGGCAATACCGTCTTTACTAGACCGATACTGCTCCACGCGGGACTTTAGCCAATCTAGATTATCCTTGCTAGACATGACCACTAATAGAAAAATAGTCGTGCTACTCCAGCCGGCTTTATAGACACTGGTACAAACCGTCCTCCGGACACACTAACAAAGTCATAATCTGAAAGATCTCTACCTGATAGACACTCTACTTTGTTATGGACGGCGTCAACCGACACATCGACCAAAGCTACTTGGGACTAAGTATCTGCGGGGATGACCTCCACCTCATCGCCATCCCACTGCACCAAGCACTGGTGTAGGGTAGAGGGGATGCAACAGTTCGCATGGATCCAGTCACATCTGAGTAACACACTATAGTTACCTTGTACGTCGACGACGAAGAACGCTGTTGGCAACGTTTTGTTGCCCACCGTCAACTCCATAGAGAGTACTCCCTTGGCTTCGGAGCTCTCGCCGTTGAAACCGTTGAGCATCAAGTTGGTCTTCTTCAGGTCGTCTTTGTCCCTGCCAAGTTTCTTCAACAATGAATAAGGCATTAGATTAACCGTGGCGCCGCCGTCGACGAGCATTCGGGAAATTGGCTTCCCATCGATGTGACCCCTGACATAGAGGGGCTTCAGATGGCGTGTCGAGTCCTCGGGCTTCTCGAAGATGGCGCTACGTGGACCGAGGTTCAACTGAGTGATCTCGGCCTCGTCCCGTGGTGGTGCAAACTCGGCGGGTAATGTGACGATGTTGATGTCCATAACCTGAGGTGTGGGCCCCTCGGAGACGGGCGAGTAATCATCGTCAAGCATGTCATCCTCATCGTCACTCGGACTGGGAGCCGGGTTGGCCATCTCAACCGGCTTCTCTCTCCATACCTGCTTTGCGGCTGGCCGAGGGTGGATCTCTTTGAAGATAGCGTCATGCTCGGCCTCAGCTACCTTCTCACGCATCTCCTATGCCAGTAGCCTTTGTAGACGTCTTTTCCGTGATTTGGATATGCCCAAAGGAGCCTAAGATGGCTTTGGCTTGGTGCCCGGAGCTACTGTTTAACCTCTGTTAATTATGGCCGAAGATTGCCCTTCGGCCCTGGGCACCCTGTGTTCGAAGGGGGCTTCGCTGCGAACCCCGTCGAACGGACCGGCCTCGTTCGGCCGATCAGACCCGACTTTGGCACGGAGCCCGGCCGAAGCATGTGTCTTACCTCCGTTAGCCTTCGGCGGCGAAGTCTTCGGGATTGGGACTTCCTGAGACCCAACTCTGATAGTTATGTCTTCGGACCCCCTGACTTCGGCCTCCGCGTGCTCGCACCCTTCGGCCTCGCTCTGCAGGGTCTGATTCGGAGGTACCACAGACAGCCTGTGGACGATGCCCCCTCCATTGTGTCTGTTTGCCCCTGCCATCCATAATACTCTGAAGGAAAGTAAGGCATAGGGTTAGTTGCGGAGGGTACCCTGATTCAGATACGTGCGGAGCCCATGGGGTCCCCGCCCAGTCATACGGCGGAGGCATCAGAGGCTCTAGCGGCTTCGCCCACTATGAGCTGAACCCGTTGCTTGGAAGGTGGTTCGGCCAAGTTGAAGGCATCTCGGACCATACTAGCGAAGGGTCCTGCCATGCCGGAGGTATGTTCGGCCAGTACGGGCCGAAGCCTCCCATCGGAGTCCACCATGGTGCGGGGTTCGGCCATTGGGGGCCAAAGCTGTCGTATAGGGGACCCGACCATTGGGGTGCAAAGTTGTCGCACGGGGGTTCAGCCATTGTGGCTCGAAACCACCGTGCGAAGCACTAGGATACCTCAGTCCGAAGCATTCGTGCGGAGGGTCTGTAACCTTCGGTCCGAAGGTACCCTTCGAAGGTTTTGGCCCCTTCGGCTGCTTTGGCTGAGCGCGTGGGCCTGCTTCTTTTGCCCTCTTCTGATGTTTGTTCAACAACATGTTATATGTCACCTTCGGCCTCTTGCGAGCCTTAGTCGAAGGAGTATTGACGTTCTGCTTCCACACTCCTACCTTGGGGTTCTTCGGTACGAGTGTGCGAGCACGCGGCTCTCCGATAATCACTTCTTTTCCTTTAGCAGACTCGGCCTGTTCTGGCCGAATCAACACGTTCTTCTCGCCGAGGTCGACGGCGTTGACTGGAAAAGGATCTTTATCCAGCTTCATTTTTGGATCATGGTCTATCTTCAATCGTCCTTCTTCTATGGCCGATTGTATCTGCCGCCGAAAAACATTGCAATCATTAGTATTATGAGAATGCGAATCATGCCACTTACAGTATGGATGCTTTTTCAACTCGTCGGCAGGTGGGATAACCTGACCCTTAGGTAACCTGAGAAGCTGACTTTTTAAGAGGAAATCAAATATTTTATCACATTTAGTCACATCGAACGAGTATTTGACTTTGTTAAGTCTATTCTTTGTGGGGGATGGTCGAAGTTTGGAGCAAGTGAAGGTTTGATCTTAGCGTTTGTAACCCATTCGGCCCAGTACATGTCGGCCGAGTCCTCCTCCTCTAACTCCTCCTCATCAGAGCGCTCCATGATGTGGATCTCAGCTCTAGGCTTGCTAAACATCTTAATAAATTTCTTATCCTTGGCTCGGCCTTCTTGGACTAGAGCCTGCTGTAGGACTTGGCTAACTTCTAGAAAGTTCTGGTTATCTAATTTTTCTTTAAGTTCGGAACGCAACCCGTTAAAAGCTAATTCAGCCAAATCCCTTTCTGAAATATTAAGACTAAAACATCGGTTTCTGGTATCTCTGAAACGCTTGATATACTCAGAGACGCTCTCACTAGATTTTTGTTTGACCGATGTCAAATGCGAAAGCCTAATTTCTGTTTCACCCGTGTAGAAATAATCATGGAATTTCCGTTCTAAATCATCCCACGTGTGGATGGAGTTCGGCGGGAGCACCGAAAACCAAGTGAAAGCCGTGCCGGATAGCGAGAGAGAAAATAGTCTAACCTTTAAGGCGTCTATCCCGCTAACCTCTCCACACTGCGCCAAAAATTGACTAACATGCTCTAGTGTGGTCCGGCTGCCCTCACCATCGAATTTAGTAAACTCGGGGATCCTATAGCCGAGAGGGTAGGGCACTGTATCAAGATGATCGGGGTATGGTTTGCGATAAACCCTAATCCGTCCCTTGGGCACGAAGCCAGCACACTCCCTAAACAGTGCGTGGATCCGCTCATCTAAATCATCTTGGTAATTTGTTTGCATGCGTCTCTCATGTGGGGGCACGACACGCGGTGGTATATCGGCATGTCGGCCTTGCACCTCTTCCCTACGCGCTATTTGTACAACGTGCTCGTGTCCGGGCACCTGCGTGTGTGGTGCGGGTAACGCGGGCATCGGTGCAGGTGTTGTGTGAAATGCAGTGTTAGTTTGTCCATAAGCATAATGACTGGTCTCGGCCATAAGCGGTGAGGCCGGAGACATGTTTGTTGGAGGTGTACTAGCTATAGGAACCGGGGTTGCGGCCTCGGTGAAGCCGAACCTTCTAAGAGTCACCTCTACTTGGGAGCTGACCGCCGAATCTAAACGGTTGGCTAGCGAAGCGCTAACGGCCTGATCCACTGATGCGGCTATTTTCTGCTCAATTTCTAAAGAAGACAAACGAGGCGATACCAGTGTTACCTGGACCCGAGCGGGATCGGGGGTGACGATGTCACACTTGACGAAGCCTGCGCGTGTCTTGATGTAGCCTCCAAGCATCATGTCTTGGAGCGCCTTTAGTCTCGCCTCGATTTCTGCTCGGTCTCCTGCTGGGATATCTTCAAGAGTAGGTGACATTATGTTGCGGTTGTCGATATCCGCGCCTCCTGTTGTGTGCATCGGCGGTGTAGACGTAGTAGTCGTAGCAGATGTACCGGTGACCGATGTGGATGTACTCATCGTGTTGGCGTAGCTCCTCCCCAGCGGAGTCGCCAAAAAGTGTGTTGACACGGAAATGTGCCCCCGCACTTGGGTCAGTCCGGCGATCCAAAAGTGCACAAATACTTAGGGACAGGCCTAAGCATGACGTAGCACCGACGCCGCGTTCCGACTACCCTTAATAGTGATAAGGGGGTGGAGTCGCCAGGCAACCAGATTACAAGAAATAATCCAATTAGCCGAAAGAAATAGGTTAAACAGGTTAAATCAGCAAACCAGTCGGAGCCCTCCTGGTTCAAAGTCTGATGCGAAGGGTGCACCGAAGGGTACCTTCGGCGTCTGGTGCGAAGTGCTCCGCCGAAGGGTGCTACGGCGTTCGGACTGATCCGACCGAAGATAGACTCTGGACGGATCTAAACACGGTGATCACCTCCGAACAGCGGGGTTCGGTGTGCGGTCTCCGATGGAGCGAATTACAGAGTGGTGGCGTGAAGGCCACGCGCGGGTACAACTTCGTCTTGGTGCGGAGTATGTTCGTGGCGAAGCCTATCACGACGAAGTGTGCTAGCGAAGCCTACTGTCGAAGCCTGCGGTCTTGTCGAAGGGCGTCCTGGGGACCTCCGGAACCGATTTCTCAGCTCCGAACACCTCTAGCGAAGGGGCTCCGAACGCGCGAACCTACAACAGGGATGATGCGAAGTACCAATTCGGCCTTAGGACCGAATTTGTGGGGTGTTGCACGGGTGGTGAAGGTAGTAATCTTTTACGCAGATTAGCGAATACTTCACAAGCGAAGTAACAAGGCAATAGCAATCTGTTACGTAGATTAACGGGGACTTCACGGGCGAAGTACCAAGGCTTACCACTGTTCCGTAGTGGCGGATGGAGGGCTTCCAGGCAAACCCACGAAGAGGTACAGAAAAGTAAATGCAAAGTAAAGGAATGATCAAAGCATGGCTTTGGTTTATTTGTGTTTTGGGGGGGCTCCTCTACGCCGACCAGGCCTCTCTATTTATAGAGGGTTAACTCTGATCTAATCTTCTATTAATCCGGCCGGATAGGGATAAAGTTTGAGCTGGCAACGCGTCAATCTCTATCTCTGCCGAGGTGGGCTTCGGTCAGGCCCACCAAAGCCTGCTCCTCGGGCCGAAGCTTCGGTAGCGTAGGCCTCCGAAGGTTCCCGAAGCTTCCGCAGCGTGGGCCTCCAAAGGTTCCCGAAGCTTCGACAGCGCGGGCCTCCGAAGGCTTCCAAGTCGAAGCCCCTGGGCTGGCTGGAGACCTTCAAAGCTCGTAGCTCGATGGGCTTCTGCCCCGTAGGGCTTCGACCAGACCCTGGACATGTGTATTTTCGGCCCAAATTACCAAAAAATGATATTTTGATAATCTAGCCACCAATGCCATTTTTTGCTATCAACATCAAGTCACCAAACCAATCTTTTGAGCATATTGAACCCATGTTTTACTAAACTATCGCTAAAACACATAGGATATACATGCATTAGTCAAATGAAAGCTTTACGATATATTTATTTAGATCCCCCGACATTGATGTGCAACCCAAGCCAGGCTATCTAGCCTAAACTCCTTGTCATCATATTATTAGTACTATTAGCTAGTGTCCAATGTATCGACACGATTGCTATAGGATTAAAAATGAGTCATATCGGTTGGAATCTACTATATGATCCCCGTTATCCTTATCTCTGGAATGCTGTTGGTGATAGAGTTATGGTTGAGAGCGTATGCATGGTGGGTTCCGGGTGCAAGCTAGGGCATTGGTCGGTAGCACCCGGGGCACTATAAGGACCGGTCTTCGGGATCCATTGCAATACACTTCCGTATTAACCACAAGTCTAATAGGTAAGTCCTAACTAAGGTATGGAGTGTTCCAAACCGGGGCCACCACTTGAAGATGGGTCAAGGAGCACCTGTGGGTGGCTTGTACCGATGTGGCGCAAAAGGGGGTGCGACGTTAGCCGGGATGTGGCCCGGCGCGCCGGCGAAACCTAGAGCGGGTGGTTATCGCTTGGAGCATTTCATGCTGAGGTTTTGGCACGAGTTCCCGTGGTATGGGTCATCTCGTTACACTTTGGTGTATGGTATGGGTGCGTGCCTTGTGGGTACAGTGGTACACCTCTCATCAGAGTCATAAATCTTTTCGAAAAGCCGAGCCCACGGTCAAGGGCGGGTTGCGTGACATCCCACAGTTAGTTTACTTATAATGAATGTGGACGATGATGTGACATATAAGGACCGTTGTGCGAGGAGGGAAAACGTACTCCTCGAGTTAGATGGTATTATGATGTTCATGTTTATTATTCCGCATGATTAATTTTGACTACACTAAATGCAAAAACTGAGAAATGTACTTTTCCGCACTTTTAGCCATTATCCCTCCTTTGTTATTACCTTGCATTACTATTGCATTTGCGGTGGCTTGTTGAGTACTTTTTGTACTCATACCCGTTGGACACACCATTCAGAGGAAGCCTACTACGAGGAAGATGGTCTGGAGTAGCGACCCAGTCAAGAAGAAGATCCTGAAGAGGGCGTTCGTCATGCTTTTTTATTGTGTATTTTATTTTTACTCTTTTGTAATAATGTGGCCTACGTACCATGAATGTTTGTCTTATGTACGTGTCGCATGATGAACCTCTTGTATTATTGTTTTTCTTTGGAAATTCAATAATGTTCCGATTTGTTAAATCGGAGCGTCAAAAGATGGTATCAGAGCCGATTTGACTGTAGGAAGCCAAACGGACCAGCATAGCACTTAGTTGGATAAAACCTATTTCACGAAAACCTACTTTATAACTTTGTTCCTTCCCTCACTTTTCTTCAACTTGTTGTTTTTGTAGATGCCAGTCTATCAAGTGCACAGCTTTTGCCGCCACTTCGAGGGCTTCGTCAGGGAGTTCCGAATGATGGTCGCCTTCCTTGGGTTCCTCTTTGAGCCCGTGTTCCATGGAGTTTACATGGAAGAGTTCGCAGGACCCTGTGACGTCTCCCTCACCATCCATGGATCTAGTGAGCACCTGTCGTTCTTCACGGCAGCACTTGGGGCCCAACCTTCGATGTCGTGTGCCAACGCGTCACCCTCCAAGCCCTCATGGAGTTGAGGATGATCTACGATGATCGTCTTCAGAACACGTCCTTCCGGCTTGTGCCGAAGCACACTCCCGGTGCCCACCACAGCATCTACATCAGAGTTCACTCCGATCGCGATCTGGTCATGGCCCGGCAGACGCATCTTCTTCAGGCCATGGATGACCTCCATATCGAGGCGGTCGAGTTCCTTCGCTAAGAGACGAAGAACTTGATCCAGCAAAATGGCGAGCTGCAGCATAAGATAATACAGCTGCAGAAGGACATAGCGGAGATGGTTCCCCTCGTCCCGAGGAGGAAGAAGCCCATCCGCGAGCCCGCCCCTCACCCCAAGAGAATCCCGCCACACCCCATGGCTGTCGGACCGTCCAGCTCCAGCGCTCCTGCCTCGCGCCCCGCCATCGTCTCTGACCCTATCATCGAGAATTTTCTCGAGTCCACCGTCCCTCAGGACCCTCGTGGTTCCGAGAGCACGGAGACCGCCCCGGATGACGAGTAGGCGGTAGTTTTCGTTGATTTGAATTATTTCGTGATTGTGGTACCACCTGCAACGACTTGTATTGTAGGTGGATTAAAATAAGAACGTTGATGTAATGAACATTTTATACCACTTATATATATATATATAAATGAACCTCTCTGGGCTGTTTTGGCTAAATATTCATTTAAAAACCTTTCTCTTGTGACTAAAAATCTTGTATGTTCAGAAGATGGCCGATAATCAGAACACCGGGTCCAACAATGGAGAAGGGGCAAGCAACGGTCTGCCCGGAAGTGTTGTACCCAACTGGGGTGCAACGGGCCAACGTCAGACTGGGCCACCATCCGCCAACCATCCCACCTTTGTGGAGATGATGGCAAATCAGAACCAGCTGATAACTGCCCTCCTCACCCAGATGCAGCACCAACAGGCGCAATTGGACCGGCTGCAACAACAGAATGTGGAGCCCGCCCCTCGTGCACCAGCCCCCGCACCCGCGCCTCAACTGTCCGAGTTTTTGCGCGTACGACCCCCTATTTTCTCTAGCATGACCAACACCATGGAGGCCGGAGATTGGCTTCAGACCATCGGGAAGAAGTTGGATCTCCTCCCCTACACCAACCGAGAGAGAGTGGCGTTCGCCACTCATCAACTCCAGGGTCCCACCGCAGAATGGTGGTATAACTACCGTGAGTCCCAACCGGAAGACCACGTGGTGACTTGGGCGGAGTTCACCATCGCTTTTCGTGGCGCCCACGTCCCCACCGGAGTCATCGCGATTAAACAGCAGGAGTTCCGCGACCTGCAACAAGGAAGCCGGACTGTCATGGAGTATCTCCATGAGTTCAACCGTCTGGCCCGCTACGCGCCGGAAGATGTGCGGACCGACGCCCTCCACCAGGCTAAGTTCCTCTGGGGACTTAAGGATGATTTGTCCATTCATCTCGTCGCCACCGACTACGCCGACTTTCAACGGTTGGTGAATAAAGCGCTCATCCAAGAGACAGAACAGAATAAGCTGGACCTCAAGAAGAGGAAGATGATTGTTTCAAGCATCATCAGGCAAACCCTCAGAGGCCCCGCTTCGTCCCTCCTCCACCGGCGCTCTCCTACCTTCCTCGGCCCGTCTACAGGCCACCTCACGCCGCCAATGGATCCAATGTCGGGCATCCCCGCCCCGCTCCACCAGCTCCGGCCGCTCAGTCAACGCCTGCCACCAAGGCCCCGAACATGAGGGACCGCCAAGGAAAGTCGGTTGTCTACTTCAAGTGCCGGAAGGAAGGGCACTACTCGCACCAGTGTCCTTACCCCAAGCAGCCACAAGGCGCGGCAGCCAACTAGGCGGTTCATGCCCACGTCAACCACATAAGCGCGGAGGAAGCTCAGGAAGCTCCTGAAGTCGTACTCGGTACGTTCACCGTCAATTCCATACCAGCTATAATATTGTTTGACTTTGGAGCAACACACTCCTTCATCTCGGAGGACTTTGTGAAAACCAATGGCTTGGAAGTACTCCCTCTACCAACCTCCATGATGATTGCCACCCCCGGCAAGAAAACCTTAGCCCACCTATTCAGCCCTAAGGTAAGGATAGAAATCCAAGGGGTATTATTCTGGGTCGAGCTAGTCCTCATCGAGTGCACTAGACTCGACCTCATCCTAGGGATGGATTGGTTGATGAAGCACAAGGGAGTGATCGACTATGCCAGCAAGTCTGTAACTGTGACCAATCCCGAAGGCGAAGCCGTCGCTTTTCGGATGACCAGCCGCGAACCTCGCGTGATGTTCCTTCACTAACTAGCCCTAGAAGAAGTGCTCGTAGTCAAGGAATACATGGACGTCTTCCCAGAGGACCTGCCAGGAATGCCTCCCAAGCGGGACATCGAATTCAGAATCGAACTTGTCCCCGAGACCACTCCAATCTCCAAGCGCCAATACCGGATGGCCGCCAATGAACTAGCCGAAGTCAAGAGCAATATCGAAGACCTAGAGCAAAAAGGGTACATCCGACAGAGTACCTCACCCTGGGGTGCACCGGTTATCTTCGCCATGAAGAAGTACAAGACCAAAAGGATGTGCGTGGACTATAGAGCCCTGAACGACGTAACCATCAAGAACAAGTACCCACTGCCTCGGATCGATGACCTATTCGATCAGCTAAAAGGATTATCGGTGTTTTCCAAGATCGACCTCAGGTCATGGTATCACCAATTGAGGATTAGAGAAGAATACATCCCCTAGACTGCCTTCACCTCCCACTACGGACTCTACGAGTATATTGTGATATCGTTTGGACTCACGAATGTCCCGGCCTTTTTCATGAACATGATGAACAATGTATTCATGGAGTTCTTGGATAAGTTCATCGTGGTATTCATCGACGATATCCTCGTCTACTCTAAGACCAAGGAAGAATATGAAACCCACCTCCGTTTGACCCTCGGAAAGCTAAGGGAACAGCACTTGTACGCCAAATACAGCAAGTGCGAGTTTTGGTCGTCTGAGGTGAAGTTCCTCGGTCATGTCATATCTGCTGGAGGAATAGCAGTGGACCCAACCACCATAGAAGCAGTGACCAATTGGCTACAACCCACAAACATGACTGAGATCTGAAGTTTTCTCGGATTGGCCGGATACCGCCACTGGTTCATCGAGAACTTCTCGAAGATAGCCAAGCCCATGACCAGGTTATTGCAGAAGGAGGTAAAGTTTGAATGGACTCCAGATTGTGAAGAATGCTTCTAGACCCTTAAGAAGAAGCTCATGTCAGCCCCAATTCTAACCCTGCCAGACATCCGAAAGGACTTCCACGTCTACTGTGATGCCTCTCGCCAAGGGTTAGGATGTGTCTTGATGCAAGACGGGAAGGTGATATCTTACGCCTCTCGTCAGCTGAGGCCACATGAGCTAAATTACCCGACCCATGAACTGGAATTGGCAGTCATGGTTCATGCCTTGAAAATATGGAGACATTACCTTGTGAGAAATCGATGTGAGGTCTTCACTGACCACAAGAGCCTCAAGTACATATTCACCCAACCTGACCTGAACCTCAGACAAAGAAGGTGGTTGGAGCTGATCAAAGATTATGACTTGGGCATCCATTATCATCCAGGCAAGGCAAATGTGGTAGCAGACGCCCTAAGTTGAAAAGGGTATTGCAATGCCATCATGGTACAAGACCAGGCCCCATTGTTATACAAAGAGATGGAAAGGTTGAATCTAGGGATCACTACCAGGGCATATCTCGCTGCCTTAAAGACCAGACCTGTCTTGATGGACCAGATCCGTGAGACACAAAAGGAAGACCCGAATATCTTGGAGATCCAGCAGAACATGAGGAAAGGTAAAGCCCCCGGATTCTCCGAGGACGAGCACAGTACCGTCTGGTTCGGAAACCGGATATGCATGCCCGACAAGCCAGGGTTAAAGGCCCTCATCCTTCAAGAGGCCCATGAAACTCTATACTCCATACATCCCAGGAGTACAATGGTGTACCAAGACCTGAAGGAAAAATATTGGTGGGTCAGCATGAAGAGGGAAATAGCTGAGTATGTGGCCAAGTGCGACACATGCCGGCGAGTGAAGGCAGAGCACCAGAGACCTGCCGGATTATTACAACCCCTCAAAGTCCTCGAATGGAAGTGGGAATAAATAGGAATGGACTTCATCACGGGACTGCCCAGGACCCAAGCCGCCGGTCATGACTCTATCTGGGTGATCGTCGATCGACTCACTATTGACACAAAAACATGCCCCCGCACTTAGGTCAGTTCGACGATCCAAAAGTGTGCGGATACTTAGGGACAAGCCTAAACGTGATGCAGCACCAACATCGCGTTCTGACTACCCTTAGTCGTGATAAGGGGGTGGAGTCGCCAGGCAATCAAATCACACAAAATAATCCAATTAGCCAAAAGAAATATATTAGACAGAATAAAACCAGCAAACCGGTCGAAGTCTGTCTGTTTCAAAGTATGGTGCGAAGGGGGGTCGCCGAAGTATACCTTCGGCATCCGATGTGAAGTGTTCCACCGAAGGGTGCCTTCGGCGTTCAGATTGATCTGATCGAAGGTGAGCTCCGAACGGATCTGGATGCGATAATCACCTCCGAATGGCGGGGTTCGGCGCGAAGTCTCTGACATGAAAAATTACAGAATAATGACGCGAGGGCCGCGCGTGGGCGCAAATTCGTCCAGAGCGGAGTACGAACATGGCGAAGCCTACTGTGATGAAGTGTGATGGCGAAGCCTATCGTCGAAGCCTACAGTCTCGCCGAAGGGTGTCCTGACGACCTCCGAAACCGATCCCTCAGCTCCGAACACCTCCGACGAAGTAGCTTCAAACGTGAAAAACCTGCAACAGAGAAGGTGCGAGGTACTAATTCGGCTTGAGGACCGAATTTTGCTATGTGTTGCACTAGTAGCGAAGGTAGCAATCTGTTACGCAGATTAGCGGATACTTCACAGGCGAAGTAACAAGGCGATAGCAATCTGTTATGCAGATTAGCAGATACTTTACAGGCGAAGTAACAAGGCGATAGCAATCTATTACGTAGATTAACGGATACTTCACAAGCGAAGTAACAAGGATTGCCACTGTTCCGAAGTGGCCGGCGGAGGGCTTCCAGGCAAACCCACGAAGAGGTACAGGAAAATAAAGGTAAAGTAATACGATCAAAGCTAGGGCTTTGGTTTGGTTTGAGTTGGGGGGGTTTCGGAAGCTGGCCTCGCCTCTCTATTTATAGGGGCCAAACTTCTGATCTAATCTGCTATAATTCGGCTTGGATAGAGATAAAAACTCATCCGGAATTGTATCCAACTCTGTCTCTACCGAAGTGGGCTTCGGCCAAGCCCGTCGAATCCTGCTCCTCGGGCCGAAGCTTCGGTGGCGTGGGCCTCCGAAGGCTTCTTGGCCGACGGTCGTGGGTTGGCCAGAGGCTTTCAGAGCCCATAGTTCAATGGACTTCAGCCCTGTAGGGCTTCGGACGGACCCTGGACATGTGTATTTTTGGCCCAAATCACCAAAATTGATATCTTGACAATCTAGCCATTAATGCCATTTTTTGCTATCAACACTCACCAAAGTGGCTCACTTCATCCCCGTAAAGACAACTTACACCGTCGCAAAGTTGGCCGAGTGTATATGACCCGGATTTTGTGCCTGCACGGAGTTCCAAAGAAGATTGTATCTGACCGAGGAAGTCAGTTTACCTCCAAATTTTGGAAGAACCTTCAAGAAGAGCTCGGCACCCGGCTGAACTTTAGCACCTCTTATCATCCACAGACCGATGGTCGAACCGAAAGAGTAAACCAGGTATTGGAGGATATTCTTAGAGCTTGCGCTCTAGACTTTGGTGGAATGTGGGATAAGAACTTGCCTTATGCATAATTCTCCTACAACAACAGCTACCAAGTAAGCCTACAGATGTCCCCATT
Source organism: Zizania palustris (assembly GCA_019279435.1). NCBI lineage: Eukaryota > Viridiplantae > Streptophyta > Magnoliopsida > Poales > Poaceae > Zizania > Zizania palustris. The sequence continues at coordinate 87,955,340 of JAAALK010000285.1, forward strand.
TGAAGAACTTTATGGGCGTAAGTGCAGAACGCCGTTACTCTAGGATCAGACCAGAGAATCGCAACTATTCGGGACAGATATATTGCGAGAAGACGAAGAGAAAGTCAAGATCATCAGGGACAGATTAAAGATAGCCCAGTCCCGACAAAAGAGCTATGCCGACAACCGACGGAGAGACCTAACCTTCGAGGAGGGCTATTATGTCTATCTCCGAGTCACTCCCCTCCATGGCACCCAAAGGTTCAACATGAGAGGCAAGTTATCACCTCGTTATGTCGGACCCTTTCAGATCCTCCGATGGCAAGGAGAAGTGGCATATCAGTTAGAACTGCCTCCATCCTTGGCAGGAGTCCATGATGTGTTCCACGTCTCTCAGCTGAAGAAGTGTCTCCGTGTGCCCACCGAATAGGCCGACCTCCAATAGCTCAACGTCCAAGGGGACTTAACCTACATTGAGAAACCCGTCAAGGTTCTCGAAACTAAGGAAATAGTAACAGGAGCCGTGTGGTTCGCTTCTGCAAGGTTTAGTGGGACAACCACCCCGTTGAAGAAGCCACATCGAAAAAAGAAGACGAGTTGAAAGCCCAATACCCCGAGCTATTCGAGTAGATTTCCAATCTCGAGGACGAGATTCTTTGTAAGGGGCATTGGTTTGTAACACCCCAAATTTTCAGATAAATAAAAATGTCATTTAATATATTTTTCTAGAAATAAATTGTTTTTGGAATACCTTTAATAACCTTATAGGCTTAAATGAACTGGAACCTTGATGGAATAACCAAATCAGAGGCTAGAAAATTTTGTATATGATCCCAAGGCTAAGAAATATTTTTGAGAATTTCTACAGATTTTTATCACCCTAGGAAGTAGCCCTAATATTTTAAACTAATTTCAGCAATTATTTTTATTCAGAAAAGAATTCAAACAGTAACGGGCCCCTTTTCCCCCATTCTCCCTCAACTGGCCGGCCTAGCCCACTCCATCCCCATGCCCCAAACTGATAGATGGGCCCCACCCGTCAAAGGCCCTCTCCCTCTCCGCGCGCGTGCCTGACCACCCGACCCCACCCATCAGCCGCCACGCCCGTACGCTCGCGCTCGCTGACCGCCTTGGCCCACCTATCAGACCCATCGTCCACCTAGTGCCACCCCCCTAACTCCGCCGGCATTTACACCCCCGCGACGCGCTGACCGTTTCCCCCCGTTAATCCACGCATAATCGCCCGCTGTCGCTCGCATGAATGGAAGGCCCTCGCCGACGTTACTCTCGGCCTCCCCCGATTGCGAACCCCTGCCCCCGTCGATGCCTCTATTTAAACTCTACGCCTCCACCGTGCTCAACCCCTACGTCCACTCGTTGTGAGAACAAATAGAATGCCCGAGACGCTCCCTTTAACGCCACTCTGCCACCCCTACTCCAGCCGCCGCTCGTCGTCGTCGGAGTCCTCCTCCACCCCCGCCGACCACACCCATGTGATCACCGGCATCATCCCGACCTCGTCCACTACTTCATCGCCGATGAACCCCGCCAGAACGCCATCGCCGATGAGGACCCGAACGCCTTCGCCGCCCCCGCTCGTCGCCGGCCACACTCCGACGACCATTCGTCCCGTTAATGGTACCCTCGTTATCCCCGTAGTGTCCCCTTTCCGTTTTAGACCTTAGATCCAGCCGCCATCGCTCGCCGTGGCCTCTGGCCCGCTCGCCGTCACCGGAGAAGATGACTGGCACGGGTAAAGTACACGTGTCGTGTCAGATTCAATCGTGGTCGTGCGATCGTGATCGGACGACGTAGGTTATATCGCATGTGCAATTTAATCCACGCCATTAGATCTGAGCGAAGCGGTACGGTGTAATCTCGTGCGTCTGTTAGTATTTAAAACCAGCAATGAATCTGGGCCATCCATCGCGTACCGGTTCGGCCTTTTAATCTCGCACTTCCATTTTCATTTATATCACCCGCCTCGCCCGTGGCTATCCGATCACGATCCAACGGTGGATCTGGATCCGGCGCACGTGCACAGTGCGCGGGTTCACGGTGAATCCGGTTCACCGTGGACCGACGCCTAGTTTTTTTATTTAAATCTAATTCCAAAATTGCTTTAAAACTTCTAAAATTCATATCTTGTTCATTTTAACTCCAAATTTAACCATTTCAATTCCAGAAAATTTATAATTTTATTCTCTACATGTTAATGCAATAAAAACTATAGATTTATTTTGAGTATTTCATTTTATTTAATAAAGTATTCAAATGCACTTTAGGATAAACTCAAAATTTATCCATTTCAACTTTAGAAAAATTTATCTTTTATCCTCTTCATATTGGTGTAATTGAAACAATAGGTTTATTCCGAACTTTCTATTTTAAATTAATTGGAAGTTTATAATACATTAGTTACATTATTATTCCTTTTTAGAGAGGCCATAACTCCATTAAAGTTCATTTTAAAATGCTTATAAAATAAATTCCAGAAAGTTAACCACTTTATTTTCCTTGGTTCAAACCAAACAAAACCTATGTGCCTATTGTGTGATTTTTGGATTGTTTAATTGAATGTTACGTTTAATTTATTTATAACGAGAAGACTACGACGCCACTGAGGAGCCGGAGTACTTCCCCAAAGTCCCTCCCTCACCTTTCGCTGAACAAGGCAAGTCACCAAACCAATCTTTTGAGCATATTGAACCCATGTTTTACTAAACTATCGCTAACTGTAGGACCGAAAGTAGCGACCAGAGGGGGGTGAATGGGCGCCTAAAAAATTCTTTCAAATCAATAGCCTGTTCCCAATACCCAACGCACCTCAAAAAGACTACGCAGCAGAAAATAGACAAAAGGCCTAAGTCTAAAGGTTTCTAACCTAGAAGCAAATGATTATAACTGAGAATTATTAAATAAGTACAACTAGGCAGATGAACATGGTGTAACAGGCCTAAACTTCTCAATGAAATGATCTAAGTATGTGTAAGATGAAAAGAGAAGTTACTGTCCAAATTTGTCTCCTGTTCGGAACTTGGCGAAGCCCCCTTCGCACGTCGAGGTCTGCTTCGGAGGTTGGTGACGGAGCCTGCTTCGGAGGTCAGTTGCGAAGCATGTCGAAGATGCCGAAGGTGTTTGGTTCTAGTCTAGTTCGAAGTGGCAAGAAGTGAAGTATGACAAATGTCGGAGCCTGCTTCGAAGTGTGCACTTCGAAGACAAAACTTCGAACACAGCTTCGGACCGAATGCTTCGAAGCAAAAACTTCGAACAGAAAGCTTCGAACACAACACGCACACACGGGAAACCTTCGAACAAAGAAGCGAAGCCTGTCACACGACAGAAAACCAAGTCCGAAGCCTAGACTCTATCTCCGAAAAGAGCAAGCTTCGAAAAGAGAAGCGAAGGGTGACACACCACACAAAAGTCAGTGCGAGGCCTAGCAGAACTACAAGCTTCGAACCCAACTTCGAAAGCTATCGAGGTATGGACTTCGAACAGCTAGAGCCGAAGCCCCTTCGCACTGTTGATCGAAGTATGCGATGCTGTTCAGAAAATATTTCGAAGCTTAGCAACACAGGACGCAAACCAAAAATCGAAGATCGAACGAAGCCTTCGAAGAGGTTAGATCGAAGCCTGCCTCACGGAGCTGAGAGGCTTCGAACAGAGAGGGTGGCTTCGCCAGAAACAGCTAGAAAAGTTTCTGGATCTGTCAGCTTCGATCAAAAAAGCAGTGCAGAGAAGGTAAAAAGCTAGCAGCGAGCACTGTAACAGTACTACTTGCAACAGCAAGAACTAGTACTCTTCTCGTGAGGAACAGAGGCAAAAACAAGCAGAAATCTCACGGGAAATAAATTTGAAGCAAGCAAACTGAAGGAGTCAAAGCTGATAAATAAATGCAGCACTCAACCAGAGGGAATCAACCACCAACCAAACCAAGGGAAAATGAATCTGAAATAAACTCACAGAAGGTTTCTGGCGGCGCACACAAGCAGGAAAGAGACAACACAGGGAACAAGAGGAATGACCCAATGAATGATGCAAAATGTGATTTCTAGAAGGGTAGTCCAAACCCTAGGGATTGGGGTCCTATTTATAGGCAGCCCAACACTAGGAATATTCTACCAGCCCCTTAGGGTTTTTACAGACTCAAAAATAAAGGAAAAGTCTCTACTGCCCTTAGGAATTTTTACAGACACGACTGACTGACTGTGGGCCTAGAGTTACAGATGACTTATCCGGAAGCTAAGTTTTCTTAGCGACTACGGCTTCTCTTCTGGACAGTCGGATACAATATCAACGGTTGTCAGTTTTGTGCCGAAACTGACAAAGCCTCCACCGACTTTGCACCAGGTACCCGGATTGGGCCGGCCTGACTCCGCAGCTCTCTCAGCCGGGCAATCACTCACCACCCGTGTACCTGAGTCAGTCCTGGTCAACAGCCCAGTGGGTCTTCTACTGCTTCTGGCCCATGCACCCGGATTGGGCCAGCCCGACTTCGCAGCCTCCTCTGCCCGACAGTCGCTCGCTGCCCGTGTACCTGAGTCGCACGCGGCCCATGAAACAGCAGATCTCCTTTCTTCTTCAGTCCTCTTTGACTATCGTTGACAATGACTCATCACTTCTGGAGCCATGAGGCCCACGCTATTCAGCATGGCTCCTCAATCTCCCCCTTGATGAGTGCATTGTCAACACTCCTCTTTTTCAGCTCTTCAGCACCTGCGAACAAATGTGGAAACACGAAAACAAAACACAAGAAAACAGAGAAGAAGAAACATAAGGTAAAAGTTTAACCCTAATGACCAAAAGCCAAACAAAAGCAAGAAACGGTCATTATGGTTAACTAAAACGTAAAAGCTCAAAATGAGTGCGATTTCAGAATAGCAAGGATATCAACAGAGTAAGAACTCCCCCTTAAACTCTGATCCCAAATTTTCTCCCCCTTGTTGACAAGTGAACTCATCAAGCACTCAAAAGAGACACAGACTCCCCCTGAAATGCAACTCCCCCTCAAAATATGCAGTGATTTCAACTGGAGTGCATAAGGAGTGTAGAAAGCATGCTTCTCAAATATGATTGACTGCAATTACAACATCTAACAAGTATAGCAAAAGAGATACTGTCTAAGACACATGGCATGATCAGTGCAACAGATGATATCTAAAGAAAGTCATTAGCACGCATTTTTCAGTTTTCGCAAACAAAAAGCATCACCACATTTTCCAGTAAAACAAGCAAGGTAAAACATGAAATGCAAAAGCTAACTGATATCTACCAAGATAAGCTTTGTTCAAAAACAAAGTGCTTCAGCAAACTTGTTATCATTTCAATTTTAAGCTTTTTCGCTTTCCTTTTTCATTTTTGCCAGGGGTTATTTGCATGTCAAACCTTATGCTGACCGACCAAGTCAAGCCTAGGCCAGATCTGGACCATCAGAAGCTTAAGACATTGGTCTTGGAATACACTACACTGTCCTAGTTCATACCAAAGTGCTATGGTATGCAGTCCAGAACAAATATAATGCGACAAAGCAAACCCACCTGGATCTTTTCAAGTTATGCACAAAAAGGCATGGAATTTTCATTTTTCACGAATTCTCATCATTTTTATAGCACATTTCCATGTTTAAAGCATACAGATGTCCAAGTGGCATATTTGCATCTAAGTCAGAAACTAGCTACAAGGCATGTAACAGATAGCAAGAACATTCAGCCTACGCATGCTAGTTACTAGAAGCAATGGTGATTAGATTTCAAGTTTAAAGCATAAAAGCCATGCATATGACAGATATCAGACATATCAAGTGAACTGAACCAAAGCATGATCATTGACAAGTAATCAAAAGCATGTACCAGCTAGAATGAGTAAAGCAGTTCAATCATATAACAGAAGCATCTCTAAAGTGTGATATGTGAATATGCAAGGTATGAACACACACAAAAAGACTCAAGAAAAGAGTAAAGAAGAAAGAAAACTGACGCAAAATATCCTAAAAAGGATACACAACACCCAAATCCCCTCGTAAACGCTCGAATGTAGACTGATCTAGGGGTTTGGTGAAAATATCAGCCAACTGATGATGGGTATCAACATGAACAAGGTCAATGACACCTTTCTCATATTGATCCCGCAAGAAGTGAAAGCGCACATCAATATGTTTGGTTTTTGAATGGAGACACGGGTTTTTCCCTACACTAATAGCACTGGTGTTGTCGCAAAATAATGGAACTCTGGTAGGAAAGAACAACCCAAAATCTCGTAGAGTGGAAATCATCCAAACCAACTGTGAGCAGCAGCTAGCAGCAGCTACATACTCAGCCTCTGTGGTCGAAAGAGCAACTTCAGATTGCTTTCGAGAAGACCAAGAGACAAGAGAAGAACCAAGAAACTGGCAAGTACCGAAAGTCGACTTGTGATCCAACCGGCACCCACCAAAGTCGGCATCCGAAAAGCCAGATAAATCAAGAGATGATGATGCTGAATAGTAAAGACCGAGATCAGGCGCATAAGTGAGATACCTGAAAATGCGCTTGACAGCTTGCCGGTGAGACGCGCGTGGTGAAGACTGAAAACGCGCGCAAAGTCCCACGGCGAACTGTATGTCCGGTCTTGTTGCCGTTAAGTACAATAGCGAACCGATCATCCCTCGAAACTCCCTTTCATTGACCTTGACGCCGCTCTCATCCTTGTCCAGACCCCCAGAAGTGCCCATCGGGGTCATCTGCGGCTTCAACTCACCACCAAAGTCAAATTTCTTTAACATATCACGAGTGTACTTACCTTGGTGGATGAAGGTGCCGTCCTTGGTCTGCTTGATCTGGAGCCCTAAGAAGTACTTGAGCTCACCCATGAGGCTCATCTCAAACTCACTGTGCATCTGCTCAGAGAACTTGGACACAAGAGAATCAGTAGTACCGCCAAAAATAATATCGTCCACGTAAATCTGAGCAACTAAAAAATCTAAATCATCTCTGAGCAAGAAAAGAGTTTGTCCACAGAACCCATCACAAAGCCCTTCCCCAACAAAAATTGCTTCAACTGGTCATACCAAGCCCTAAGGGCTTGCTTCAACCCGTATAAAGCTTTCTGCAACTTAAAAACATGTCGAGGAAACTTAGGGTTCTCAAAACCGGGGGGTTACCTAACATAAACTTCCTCCTCTATGAACCCGTTCAGAAAAGCACTCTTAACGTCCATTTGAAAAAGCTTAAAACCCTTCGAAGCGGCAAAAGCTAAAAGAATGCGAATGGACTCAAGACGGGCAACAGGGGCGAAGGTTTCTTCAAAGTCAATACCTTCCTTCTGGCAATAACCCTGGGCAACTAGTCGAGCCTTGTTGCGCACCACAACCCCATCTTCACCTTGTTTGTTCTTGAATACCCACTTGGTGCCTATGGGGTTACATCCTGGTGGCGACTCAACTAGTGTCCAAACCCGATTACGGACAAAGTTCTCAAGCTCTTCTTGCATAGCATTAATCCAATTAGAATCAGAAAGAGCATGAGAAACATCTCTGGGCTCAAAAGATGCAACAAACGCAGATTCAGCAAACACAGCAAGAGAGGCAGAAGAACGCAAAGTTCTCTCAGTCAAATCACCAATGATGAGCTCTGAGGGATGGTCACGCTGAACTGCTCGGGTTCCCTGGTGATCTGAAGTAACCTCACCGGAGTCAGCAGCAGGCACCTCTGGACTCGACTGAGGGGGCTCGATCGAAGTGGAAGAAGTGATCAGTGGTCCGCCCTCATCATCAGTCGAAGTCTCAGAAGGTGTGGGCTCTGCGGGGGATGCAGAAGGCCCACCCTCATCAGCAGCTGGAGTATCCTCATCTTCCTCGAAGATGGATTCTCCGAGCTCATCATCACCAGACAGCTCAAAAGAAGGAGTCAAAGAAGGCAAGGACTCATCAAATGAAACCTCACACGTCTCGACAAGCAGCTGGGATTCGAGGTTCCAAACACGAAAACCTCGAGAATGCAAAGCGTAGCCAAGAAAAACACCATCCCAGCAACGAGACTCAAACTTGTCCAAGTGCCCTCCCTTCTTGAGCACAAAGCACTTGCAGCAAAATGCTCGCAAGTGGCTCACCTTGGGCTGTCTGCCAAACCGCAATTCATATGATGTCTTACCAAGGTAAGCTCTAAGAAAAATGCGGTTGGCCAGATAGCAAGCCGTGTTCATGGCTTCAGCCCAAAAACGCCTAGGAGTCCTGTGCTCATCGAGCATCGTCCTGGCCATCTCGACTAGCGTGCGGTTTTTTCGTTCCACAACGCCGTTCTGTGGGGGAGTGTAAGGAGAAGAAAACTGATGGTCCAAACCCTGATCACTACAGAAGCTGATGAACTGAGAGTTCTTGAATTCAGAGTCGTTGTCGGAGTGAATTGCTCGCATCCGACCATTGTTCTCATTCTTCAGCATCAAAATCAGGTCATGAACAAACTGAAACGTTTCATCCTTAGACTCCAAAAAGAAAACCCACAAAAATCGCGAAAAGTCGTCAACAATCACAAGTGCATACCACTTCCCACCGACTGAACGTACCCGAGCTGGACCAACAGTGTCCAAATGTAAAAGCTCGCCCGGATACGAAGTCATCACCTGAGTCACAAGTGAGTGAGAAGCGGCAACCATTTTCCCATGACGACAGGGATGACAAACTAGATCCTTCTCCATCTTAAGCTTGGGCAATCCTCGGATGAGGTCCATAGAGCTTAACCTGACTAGCAGATCAAAACTCAAGTGACCTAATCTCCGATGCCACTTCCAGAGCTCAGAAGAAGATCCAGCAATCAAACAGCGAGAAGGGCCAAAAGAACTAGAGAAGTCAATTCGAAAAACTTTACCGAAAGGTAAAATCTGACAAACCAAAGACCCTCTAGAATCAACCACAGAAGAATTACCCTTCTTAAAATGCACTTCCAAACCATCCTCAAGAAGTTGCGACACAGAAATCAAGTTGAAGTTCAAATTTTTAACCAAAGCAACATTCTTTAAAGAGAAATGATCTGAAATGCGAATTGAGCCTATGCCACTTACTTTCCCTTGACCGCTGTTCCCGAATGTGATGTACTCTTTGGAGCTCGGGGGAGTGAGACTGGAGAACCATCTGCGATATCCCGTCATGTGGCGAGAGCATCCTGAGTCCATGATCCAAACATCCTCCAGTCCCCGGTCCTGCACAATCAGTGTCTGTAAGTGGGAGCAAATGGTCCGGCACCAGGTTTAGCAAAAGAGCTAAACTAGTGTCGAGCCATCTGCTCAAAAGATGGAAAGCGAAAACCATCAAAAGAGTTTGGACCAAAACGTGGCTCAAAGCGCGGTCCTCGATTTTGCCTAACCCTGCGGTCACGAGGTCCAGAACCGTAGCCAATACGGTCTGGAATTCTGCCGGAACGGACACCACCAACTGGAGCACGGGCAAGAAAACCATCTCCTCTACCACCACCTACACGACGCGGCCTGGCCTCCAGCCTCTCCCCGCGCCGAGGAACACGCAGTCTACCACCCTGCTGGTAGAACTGCTCCTGATCACTACGAGCCCTCTCTGCTTTCTCAACCCACTTCCTCCTGAAGCAGAACTCCGCAAGATGCCCGTCTCTCTGACAGTACTCACAATGATAGGTGGGCTTCTTGGGATGTGGTTGAGGCTTGGGATGTTTGGGCTTAGTGGTGTTTGGTGTTGTCTTCTTGGGTTGAGAGGGTCCAGGAAGAGAGTCAAGAGAAGTGTGGAGATTTTTGGGCTTTGGAACCCAGATAGGTTTCTTGGGTGGAGCTTTAGGTGGTTCATGGATCACTCCATTCTTGGGCTGACAAGCCTGGGAAGACTCAGTGGAGTGAGTCTTGGGATACCTCTGCTCTGGAGTCATTTTACTCCACTCCACTGCCCGGCTGATGGCACTCTCAAAGTCAGCCTTGGTGTAGGTGTAACCTACCCCAAACCCATCCTGCCTCTTGAACTGCTGGATCATCATGCCAAGCTGTGGCTCTCTGGCACTGATCCAACTCAGGATAGAACGGAGGTAAAAGTTCTCATTCTGAGAATCTGCTAGCTCCTCTCTCAAGGAAGCTAGAACCTCCACCTTAGACAAGCAGGTCTCACACTTACTCTCTACTTGGACAGACTTCCCGGCTTTTAGCTTGATCAACTCCATTCTAAGAGACAGACAGTTCTCACAGACAGTGGGTGGAACTGACAGTGTCTCAAGCTCTAGCCTAGTCTGGGCAAGCTCAGCTCTCAACCTCTCTAAATCACACAAATGCTCATCGCCCTTGGATTTCAGCTCAGCTAAGGCAGCTAGATGAGATGGGCAATCAACACAGGGTGCGACGACAGTGGCTTGAGCATCTTTCAGCTCCAGCTGAGTGCTTTCAAGCTCAGTGGCCAAAGCGTCCCTCTCATCAACCCTTTCTGTGTACCTAGACTTCAGAGTCGACAGGTCACACAGAAGCACCTCACACTTCGGACACTCACTGCTATCACCCAAGCAAGGGGAAGAAGATAGACTCTCAATTCTGCCGTTGGCCACGGCAAGCTCACTCTCTAACTCATCTATCCTCTTCTTAGCCCCCCTAAGCAGTTTTTCCCGATATTTCAACTCCTGACGATTGCTCTCAAGTAAATCAACAATTTCACGCTCATAAGATGATACCTTGTTGTCGTCGTCGGAGTCGTCGGAGGAGCTCTTTTCTTCTCTATCCCCAAGAGCCATTGAACAGAAGCTCTTGCGGGATCTTCGGCGCTGGTGTGAGTGGCTCTTAGGCTTGTCTCCGAAAGCCATGAAGCAGAGGCCCGCCGAATCATCCTTGTCCTTCCCCTTCCTGATGGCGATCTCCTCATCGCTTGAGCTCGATGAAGAGGAAGAAGACGTGGACCGCTTGGAGTAGCTTTTCTCCATCTCGGCGAAGAAGGCCTTGTCGCGCTTCTTGTTCTCTCGCCGGTAGTCCTTCAGGTCCTTCTTGAAGAATCGAGTCTTCGGCTTGCCCTTGTTGAAGGATGAGCTCTCGTGCTTGCCGGAGTCATGGAAGCTGCCACCGGTGCCCTTCTTGTATCCATTGCGCTTGGGGCAGTCGGCGATGAAGTGTCCTGGATCACCACACTCAAAGCATCCGGATTTTGTGCCGTATCTTTTGAACATTCTCTTATCATAGACGCGACACACCCGGTTGTTAAAAATACACAAATCATCATCTCCCAATAACTCTAGCTGGTCCTCAGTGATAGACATCAAAGAGAACCCAGCACAACTCACAGAAGAGGGATCAACAGAAGGTGTAGCAAGGGCCAGAGATTTTGATCCAGAACCAGTGAGATTTGATCTCAGCTGGATATCTACCTCAGTGGCCTTCAGCTTGCTAAACAACTCAGAAATGGTCAAGGTATCATAAGAAGTACTCTCAACGATAGAGGATACCTTGATCTTCCAGATCTTTGGGTCCAAGGTATGGAGAACCTTGAGCGCCTGCTCGTGATCTGAGACTAACTGAGCACCCTCAGCCTTGTTGTCCCGAAGCTTGTTTATGATCGACTGAAAACGACCAAACAAAGCCTCAACAGATTCACCCGGCTTCTGTGTGAAATTCTCATATTCACACCGGTAGGTCTGATAGAGCCGAGCCTTGACCTGTGCTGTTCCCTCATGATGTGCCTTGAGGGTAGCCCAGATCTCTCTCGCAGTGGAGAGATGACTCACACGCTCAAACTCAGTGGGACCTAAGCCAGAAAACAAAATGTTCACAGCCTTACTGTTGCTCAGATGCTGAGCAATGATACCAGCAGTACCTTGCTCAGTAACTGGCAAAATGACAAACGTGGTGTGAACGCAGATGTCCTATATGTCCGAACCCTGGCTCATGAGATAGGCTCGCATGCGAGTCTTCCAATAATTATAGCCACGGGCTTCCAAGGACGGGACCTTGCCAGGAGACGTCATAGTCACTACTGGGTTTAGAACCGGTTAAGGTATGGAAAAACCCTAACCTTGCTCTGATACCACTTGTAGGACCGAAAGTAGCGACCAGAGGGGGGTGAATGGGCGCCTAAAAAATTCTTTCGAATCAATAGCTTGTTCCCAATACCCAACGCACCTCAAAAAGACTACGCAGCAGAAAATAGACAAAAGGCCTAAGTCTAAAGGTTTCTAACCTAGAAGCAAATGATTATAACTGAGAATTATTAAATAAGTACAACTAGGCAGATGAACATGGTGTAACAGGCCTAAACTTCTCAATGAAATGATCTAAGTATGTGTAAGATGAAAAGAGAAGTTACTGTCCAAATTTGTCTCCTGTTCGGAACTTGGCGAAGCCCCCTTCGCACGTCGAGGTCTGCTTCGGAGGTTGGTGACGGAGCCTGCTTCGGAGGTCAGTTGCGAAGCATGTCGAAGATGCCGAAGGTGTTTGGTTCTAGTCTAGTTCGAAGTGGCAAGAAGTGAAGTATGACAAATGTCGGAGCCTGCTTCGAAGTGTGCACTTCGAAGACAAAACTTCGAACACAGCTTCGGACCGAATGCTTCGAAGCAAAAACTTCGAACAGAAAGCTTCGAACACAACACGCACACACGGGCAACCTTCGAACAAAGAAGCGAAGCCTGTCACACGACAGAAAACCAAGTCCGAAGCCTAGACTCTATCTCCGAAAAGAGCAAGCTTCGAAAAGAGAAGCGAAGGGTGACACACCACACAAAAGTCAGTGCGAGGCCTAGCAGAACTACAAGCTTCGAACCCAACTTCGAAAGCTATCGAGGTATGGACTTCGAACAGCTAGAGCCGAAGCCCCTTCGCACTGTTGATCGAAGTATGTGATGCTGTTCAGAAAATATTTCGAAGCTTAGCAACACAGGACGCAAACCAAAAATCGAAGATCGAACGAAGCCTTCGAAGAGGTTAGATCGAAGCCTGCCTCACGGAGCTGAGAGGCTTCGAACAGAGAGGGTGGCTTCGCCAGAAACAGCTAGAAAAGTTTCTGGATCTGTCAGCTTCGATCAAAAAAGCAGTGCAGAGAAGGTAAAAAGCTGGCAGCGAGCACTGTAACAGTACTACTTGCAACAGCAAGAACTAGTACTCTTCTCGTGAGGAACAGAGGCAAAAACAAGCAGAAATCTCACGGGAAATAAATTTGAAGCAAGCAAACTGAAGGAGTCAAAGCTGATAAATAAATGCAGCACTCAACCAGAGGGAATCAACCACCAACCAAACCAAGGGAAAATGAATCTGAAATAAACTCACATAAGGTTTCTGGCGGCGCACACAAGCAGGAGAGAGACAACACAGGGAACAAGAGGAATGACCCAATGAATGATGCAAAAAGTGATTTCTAGAAGGGTAGTCCAAACCCTAGAGATTGGGGTCCTATTTATAGGCAGCCCAACACTAGGAATATTCTACCAGCCCCTTAGGGTTTTTACAGACTCAAAAATAAAGGAAAAGACTCTACTGCCCTTAGGAATTTTTACAGACACGACTGACTGACTGTGGGCCTAGGGTTACAGATGACTTATCCGAAAGCTAAGTTTTCGTAGCGACTACGGCTTCTCTTCTGGACAGTCGGATACAAGATCAACGGTTGTCAGTTTTGTGCCGAAACTGACAAAGCCTCCACCGACTTTGCACCAGGTACCCGGATTGGGCCGGCCTGACTCCGCAGCTCTCTCAGCCCGGCAATCACTCACCGCCCGTGTACCTGAGTCAGTCCTGGTCAACAGCCTAGTGGGTCTTCTACTGCTTCTGGCCCATGCACCCGGATTGGGCCAGCCCGACTTCGCAGCCTCCTCTGCCCGACAGTCGCTCGCTGCCCGTGTACCTGAGTCACACGTGGCCCATGAAACAGCAGATCTCCTTTCTTCTTCAGTCCTCTTTGACTATCGTTGACAATGACTCATCACTTCTGGAGCCATGAGGCCCACGCTATTCAGCATGGCTCCTCACTAACACACATAGGATATACATGCATTAGTCAAATGAAAGCTTTACGATATATTTATTTAGATCCCCCGACCTTGATGTGCAACCCAAGCCATGCTATCTAGCCTAAACTCCTTGTCACCATATTATTAGTACTATTAGCTAGTGTCCAATGTATCGACATGATTGCTCTAGGATTAAAAATGAGTCGTAGCAATTGGAATCTACTATATTATCCCCGTTATCTTTATCTCTGGAATGCTGTTGGTGATAGAGTTATGGTTGAGAGCGTATGCATGGTGGGTTCCGGGTGCAAGCTAGGGCATTGGTCAGTAGCACCCGGGGCACTATAAGGACCGGCCTGCGGGATCCGTTGCAATACACTTCCGTACTAACCACAAGTCTAATGGGTAAGTCCTAACTAAGGTATGGAGTGTTCCAAACCGGGGCCACCACTTGGAGATGGGTCAAGCAGCATCTGTGGGTGGCTTGTACCGACGTGGCGCAAAAGGGGGTGCGACGTTAGCCGGGATGCAGCCCGGTGCGCCGGCGAAACCTAGAGCGGGTGGTTATCGCTTGGAGCATTTCATGCTGAGGTTTTGGCACGAGTTCCCGTGGTATGGGTCATCTCGTTACACTTTGGTGTATGGGATGGGTGCGTGCCTTGTGGGTAAAGTGGTACACCTCTGATCAGAGTCATAAATCTTTTCGAAAAGTCGAGCCCACGGTCAACGGCGGGTTGCGTGACATCCCACAATTATTTTACTTATAATGAATGTGCACGATGATTTGACATATAAGGACCATTGTGCGAGGAGGGAAAACGTACTCCTCGAGTTAGATGGTATTATGATGTTCATGTTTATTATTCCGCATGATTAATTTTGACTACACTAAATGCAAAAACTAAAAAATGTACTTTTTCGCACTTTTAGTCATTATCCCTCCTTTGTTATTACCTTGCATTACTATTGCATTTGCGGTGGCTTGTTGAGTACTTTTTGTACTCATACCCGTGGACACACCATTCAGAGGAAGCCTACTACGAGGAAGATAGTCTGGAGTAGCGACCCAGTCAAGAAGAAGATCTTGAAGAGGGCGTTTGTCATGCTTGTTATTGTGTATTTTATTTTTACTCTTTTGTAATAATGTGGTCTGCGTACCACGAATGTTTTCCGTATGTACGTGTCGCGTGATGAACCTCTTGTATTATTGTTTTTCTTTGGAAATTCAATAATGTTCCGATTTGTTAAATCGGGGTGTCACACTCTTCTTGTTTTGTATCAAAGAGAGGACTCGAGGTTGTCATGATCTCGAGGTGTAGGTGACCAATGACGTATTGGCGATCAGCGACACTCCTTCTTGTTGTTGTCTCCGCCGAATTCTCCTGAATTTCGGGAACATTTTCTCCTGTTCGACGTATTCAGGGCCACATGATCACCCAATGGCACCTTGGTGTTAACTTTGGAAATGACTGCCATTGATTCGATCTGTGGATCACAAAACTCCACCCCTACCTAGCGCGCCAACTGTCATTGTGTGAGAACAACAATAGCCTACGGCGGTACCCGCAGTATGATTTCTATAGGTAGAAAGGGGAGTCGTGAAGGTGAATCAAAGGTTACCTCGATGGATAAGGAAAAAGAGAGGGGACTCAGATGTTTAGATAGGTTCAAGTTTCCTAGAGGATAATAACTCCACTCATGTGTGTGTGATTAAGGGGAAATGCTCTCCCTTCCGAATATCGAGAGGGAGAGAAGGCAAAAAAGAGAGCAGATTCAAGTCCTCGTCGTCCCTTCTTAGGGGCTTCCTCTAATCCCTTTATATGAGAGGGACGTGGGTTACAAATGATGATCAATTACCCCATTAATGACTGAGAAAATAGTCAGATAATGGGTGATAATTGTTAAAAATAATCATTATAATTGATGATGATTTTTATGGTGATTGATAATGGCCTCACCTTTTAAGGCATACCATTGGAATATCGACACTTGGGAGATGGCTCCCTGAATGTAGGTTTTGAGGGACTCAGGCCCCTCAATAATAGTCTTCAGGAGGTAACCGACCATTGTGCAATTGGAGCTGAAACCACTCGGGAGGGTATATCCCCGATAATATGGAACTATATAAATATAAATAAATAATATGAAATATAAATTATATTACTGATATTATATTATATGACACTTGTATAAAAAATTTTCAAAGCTTCTATAAATAGTTCAAATTTTCATTAGCTTATTTTATAAGAAAGTTTCGCCTATTTCTCTAGGTAAAAAGGGAAATATTGTTTTTTCTAAAATTTAATATAAACCACTTTTGTTTTTACCAATTTGGCAGGGATTCTGAGTTTTTTATGGCCTATTTAGAGTAGCTTCAAATTCAGAGAAGAACCGGTTAGTCTCTAACTGGACGGTTTGATAGAGCTTCATATTTTAATAGTAATTATTTAGATGCCAGAAACTCTCCAAACGTTCCATTCCATTAATTCGTTTATAGATCCTCAAATGAGCGCACTTTTTGAAATGATACATTTTTTTAAAAAAATCAAATATGGTACACACTTAAAAATTTACAAAACTAACATTTATATCGACCGGTAAAGTGTTGATAAGAGTTTTAGACCATAGATCGGCACTTCATCAACCGATCTAGATTGATTGGGCTAATCTAGCGGCTCCAACCCAATATTGGCAGATGAAACACTGGCAGAACAAGCTCTCTATTGACACATAAAACACTGACAGGGAGCTGGTTCAATACTGATCGATGAAACGCCGATCTAACGCTTTGTCAACATTTCATCTGCCGATAAAGCATGTCGATCTAGTGCTTAAAACCCTACATCGGCATTTTATTAGCCGAGAGAAAGTTAGTTTGTAATTTTTGAAAAACATATGCCATATTTAAAATTTATTTTAAAAAATGTTTCATTTCAAAAAAAATTAACAACTTACAACACAACCAGTTTTTACGGGTAATCCCTCTCGGTCCAACTAACTTGGGCCTCACGCAATCCACACTCCCGTTCCAGCTCAATATATATGCTACACATACGGGCTTCGCTTAATCACACTCCCGTTCCGGCCCAAGTAATAGAACACACCGCACGCTCTCTTCAATACCAGCCCGGCAAATGAGAAATAACACATCTCAATTAGTTATATAAAGAACATGCATATGAGAAATAACATCCGCGTGGCTCTGATATGGAGGACATTTAGGCCAAACAAACAGGCCTTGGACTGCTAAAATTTTGATACACTTGGGTATACTTGACCATATACTCGCGGGTGTAAAGGGTCGTCTGGCTGACCCATGGCGGCTGCTTAATCACTAGGATCGAGAGAGGGGTAGGCGGCTGCTGTGGGCGGTGCGGCCGCAGTGGAGCACGTTGCTTGGGATGGGGAGCTCGTCGCGGAACGAGTGCGACGGCGTGTACACCCGGAGGTAGAACTGCTGGCCCAGGTACCTGCGCGCCCAGTCCTCCGACCTCAGGTTCCACATCCCCACGTTATCCAGCGCGACCAGCACCGCCGTCCACGCCCTCGGGTACACCTGCACGTACCGCGGCAGCGGCAACCGAGCATTAGCGATTCGATCGTTGAGCTGCGCCGCCGCCACTTCAGAGAAAAATGCGGCTAAGTGTGTGTATGTGTGTGTTACCTGAACCGTGGAACGAGCGACGGCATCGACGAGGTTGTAGCCTTCCCTGCTCCGCTGACTCCACGCTCCCTTTTCCATCCTGCGAATACACCGATGAACCAAACAAAGTCAGCGTCAGCGAGCGATCATAACAAATTAGCATGCAGGAGGCATATATGCCGCCATACCCGACGACGAACACACTGTAGCCGTCGAGGTGCCAGCTCTGGACGCTGTCCTCGCTGTTCTCGAACACGATCTCGACGAAGGAGCGGTGGTCAGAGTCCATCACGGCCGGCTCGCTCCGCACCGCCGCGGCGGCCCGGGCTGGCGGCGCGTCCGGGATGCCGCCAAGCCGGAACACGCCCGTGATGTTGTAGTAGTCGGCCAGCTTGAGCGGCGTGTCGGCCTCCACGAACGACACGCCGTTCACGGCGTACCGCTGCTTGCTTCCGCCTGTCCGCCCCGCCGAGTTGGCGAGCCGGATGGTGCGGCTCACGTTGATCGAGCCGTAGTGGTACGAGCCCTGCGGGTTCGGCCGTGGCCCGCTCGCCGTCAGGTTCGTCCTGGCGGTGAGAAAAGCTATCAGTAACTGTATCCGGATGCGCGCGCGAGCAGCCGGCCATCTACCAAATGGACGGCCGAGATGAGGCGAGGCGAACCTGATGGAGCGAGCCTGATTGAGCGAGAAATCAAAGTCGTCGTTGGCGGGGCCCTCCGGCGTTGGGCCAGGGACGGGGTTGCTCGAGCCGGCGTAACGTAGGACGGCGGTCGAGTTGAGCGCGCGCTTGGCGAAGCGGGTGGAGACGACGACGTGGTACTCGCCGGCCGGGCGGTTGGCGGTGAACAGCACTGACAGCGACTGTCCGGCGTGCACGTCAAGAGAGCTGTAAGCGTTCTGCACCGTGTGCGTGCCCTCCACCTCGACCAGCGTCATGTTGTGATCATGGATCCTGAAATTGAGCGTGCTCTGCAGGCCGACGTTGGAGATGCGCATCCTGTACGTCTTCCCTGCAATTCACCGGAGGCGGAAAACAAAATCTCACGCTATGATGATCAGATTCAGATTGACCAAGGCCATTCGAAGATACGTCTAAACGTAAAGGCAAAAAGGCTAATCACCTTCCTCAACGGTGAAGCTTACGCCATTTGGGCCTTTGCCGTTAATCAAGATGCCATCAGGGGAAGGCAGCTGCTTCCCACTGTCCAGCATAGCTTGCAAAGACTGTAAGCAGCAAGAGCAAACAAACTGTTAACGATCGCACTGTATTCGCAATGCCATTATTGTGTGTATATATAAACCTCGTGGTTGGTATTGTGCCAGTCTCCGATCAGCATGGGGAGCTCGTCGGCCGGCGGGTCGAACGGTACGGGGACCCCGGGGCGGCTGTGGATGCGGATGGCGCCGAAGCCGCCGCCGGCCTTGTGGAAGGCGAGCGATGGGAAGTAGAAGAAGCTGCCGATCTGGTCCTTAGCCTGCATGCGGTAGGTGAAGTTCTGGCCCGGCGGGATCGGGCAGTTGGTGCCGGACACGCCGTCCTGCCACGAGTTCTTCCTGTGCTGGAGCCCGTTCCTGCAATTGTGCATGTTCTTGTTCTTTCATGTGATCATTTTGCAATTGGCAATGATGGGAGTGTGGAACGCATAATGCATCTACACGTGTTTAATTAGTTCATTGTATTTCGGGACTGACAAGATGAGATGGGTTTAATTGCCCCTAACATTTAAATTTGGAGAAATTTTATAGTTTTGAGGAGGTTGTGTTAATTATAGTATCTCTTTAAGTGTCTGCTCTATAAATTGACTAATTATATAGTTTTTGGATTCATTTTAGGGATGTAAATCACTTTAAAAATGTTTCTCGTAATAGAGTTCAATTTTGGATTCTCAAAATAGGAAGCGAAAACATTAGAGATTCTTTATTTTTGGAAGGTATCTAAATTGTTTGTTGAAACTGATTTTTTAATTGTAATCTAAAAAATTTAGAGAATGAAGCTATTTATTAGGGCTTCTTTGGAGATGCTCTTATACCTTGAAATTATGTTGCCTTCTTAAACACTATAAAATTACTCTTAAACTAAATAGAGAGCATAAGAAAAAATGACATTAAAAATTAAAACATATGTTATTATCTACTCTATTTAAGTTTGTGATGTAATAAATGCACCGACATCATGGTTACAAAGAATTTGGAATAAAGATGACTAATTCTAATTATTAATTAAATTATTGATTATGATTAATATTTAAGCTGTTTATAATTTTCAGTACATAATCTTACTCTATTTTAATCATAATTAAGCTGCCAAAAAATTGTTTCAGAGAGGTCAAAAGCTAGCTAATCAAGGAATCAACCTATAATACATGCAAAATGCGTTGCAAACAAACTCCGTGTATCTATGGGTAACGTGAACTTGCCATGATAGAAGGAACGGCTCCAATAAACGATTGTGCACGTTGACGATCAGATTGTCGTTCGTCTGGCAATTGATCTCCGGCCCCGGAAACTGCCCGTTGATCAGAATACCCTGCAGAAAAACACCAAGAAATTAAAAAAAAAAACGGTAGATACGCATCAAATTAGCCAAGGATGAACAAGCAAGAAAGATCACCTTCTGCCGAACGCCGAGAGGATTGATGTCACCGCCGGTGACTTCCCAGTCGAAGAATCTGTACGGGGTCTCTGCCCGCGCGGAGGAGGCGAAGACGATCAAGAAGATGCAGATAGCAGCCAGGGCTCCCATGCCTCGCCCGTGACGATATGACGCCGCCGGCCGGTTGACCGTAGGGGGAGGACTAGGAGGAGATGGCGGCAGCCGGCAGCCGGCAGCCGGCGGCCAGGCGCGGCGAGCGGGATATAGCAGCACACGCGGCGTCTTGCCCTTCTTGCTGTGGCGCCAGGGCCGGCCGGTACGCGCTGCGCATATATTGACGAGATCTTGAGACGTGCCGCTTGTGTAGTCGACGGCGTCGCAACCGTAATCTAGAGGAATATAGATTGATGTAGGGAAGATATTAAATTCTGTTACGAAGAAATAAGTTTTTACGTGGGGATTATTAAATGATGGAGATTTATAAGGATTGGTCATTAATTTTTTTAATGATTATTTATCATCTATGTGACTATGCGGATGATATATGAAGTTTCATAGCTTATGACATGAGTAAAAATAGCAAATAATCAAAGTAAACTTAAATAAAAAATCAAAAAATAACATCCTAAAATATTCATATAGTAACAAACAATTTATGTACAGTAAATAGTTAGTAAAACATAATATTTATAGTTAATTTTGTAAAGACATTATGAATTATTATTATTATATGTAATTTGAATTTAATTCGATGAATAATTATTTTCAATTTTAATTCGATACAAATTATAGTTTCCAATAACCTTAATTTAGGTGTGTATTTATAAATAAATAAAGCAAAGAAAGTGAATTAAATCTTACAAACAATATATTTGATTTTTTTTAAGAAATGAAAATTTTCGTACGGTTTAATTGTAACTGTGCATTTACGTAAGAAATATAATAAGAAAAGTTAATGACAAATTTAAGTAAAAAATAAATTCAAAAAATAAACAAAGGAACCAAAATTTATATGGTATATCACCTACATTTATTTGGTAGATATATGTATGATTTAGAATTAATTATAGGTGCCATGTAAATTTACATAGCAAATGTTGATGTACGTATTTAAGTAAGAAACATAAACTAACAAAACTTATACGTGATATGTTTGAAATTTTTCTAAAATTTACATGCATGTGTGGTATATATATACACGTTCATTTAAGCAATATATAATAATATATGGAAGGTGAATAAAACATATATATGCATGGTATATTTAAGCACTAAACACAGGTGCCCATATCACATGCAAAGATCACTACTCTTGATTTCACATTTTTTCATCTATAAATCCATGATATCCATACATAAATGCACAAATTAGAGCACAAATTAGAATGAAGGGGTGATATTTAACCAAAGTAAATGAAATGTTAGGATATTTCAAATCATTGTCCATGATTGTCACGGTTGCGACCATACTCCATCAATTATATAGTAGTGTAGATGAGTAAAAATAACAAATAATCAAAATATTTTTTAATTTAAAATATTATTAATATTAAATATTCTGGTAAATTATGTTAGGTAACGAAAAACGTTTTCCTTATTCGCGGGTAAATTTGGCAGAAATGCTATATTTTTTCAGGTTTTCTCAACAAATATTCTTGCGATTTTGTTTTTGCTTTGAGATGATCCAAACTGACCGGGAACTAGTCTGTGATCGATCCCAATTCACGAAACGCGAAGACGTATGTTACGATCTGAACTTGGAAGACAAGGTTAAAACAAGAAGACAGCTGAAGCATGGCAATGCCCTCAATAGCCTGATAGCCACCACCGTGCCTTATTTACTGACGAGTTGCCGGCAGATTTATCTAAAAAAAATGGATTCGGTATCGGAGGTTTAAGAGCTATGCAAATTCTTAATCTCACGTAGAAACACGATTTTTTATCCAGATTTTGGTCTCTTTTTCGAATAACTGTCTTACACTGAGTTAGAGTTAAAATGTCTTTATTATAGAAAATATCCTTGTTATATTATGTAGTAGCTGAATCCCTCGCTCCGCTTAGGAGATTATACTCCTTTATATATCAACTCTATTATTTTGGTTTGTTAGAGCATCTCCAAAAATATGACTATGGGTATGTTTTGTTTAGCTGTGGATTCCTGAAAATCTGATTTCAGCTGTCAGCTGTGGGAAAGCTACCGTGAGCTGACAACTGTGGGAAAACTAAATGTTGTTTGGCTGAAACAACTTTCAACTGTCGGAAAGCTAAGCAAGGCTGCTGTCGTCCGAGTGGAAGGGTGCTACCGAGTGTTGGGGCGGAGTAGGGAGTTAGGAGGGGAGTCTGACGTCGGGTGGCCTACGGGAGGGACCCTAGTTGGTGGGAGCAGGAACCTAGCCGGCGGGAGCAGGACTCCTAGCTGGCGGTAGGAGCCCTAGCCTTCGGGGAGGGTTCAAGGGCAGAGCAGGAGGAGGGTCACGGGGGAGGCGACCGGCTAGGGTTCTGTGAGCGGGGGAGAGGGGGTCGGGGGAGAGATGTCACGGGGGAGGCGGCCGGCGGGAGGAGGGGTTACTAGGGAGAGGATCGCAAGGGAGGCGACCAGCAGGAGGAAGGGGTCGCCGGGGAGAGGGTCACGAGGGAGGCGACCAGCTAGCGTTTTGTGAGCGAGGCAGAGGGGGTCGTGGGAGAGAGGTGTGGCGGAGAGGGGAGAGGGGAGATGGTCTCGGGGGGTAGGAGCACGAATCGGCAGGAATCAGGGGTATGGACAGATTCCAAATAACACTGCGAGAATCTACAGATTTTTTGAAATTAGTTCTCATTTGGAACCCCTTTGGTTTAGATTTCTGATTTTTGGACGCGAATCACTTTCCAGAATCAGAACCAAAGTGTAACACCCCAAATTTTCAGATAAATAAAAATGCCATTTAATATATTTTTCTGGAAATAAATTGTTTTTGGAATACCTTTAATACCCTTATAGGCTTAAATGAACTAGAACCTTGATGGAATGGCCAAATCAGAGGCTAGAAAATTTTGTATATGATCACAAGGCCAAGAAATATTTTTGAGAATTTTGACAGATTTTTATCACCCTTGGAAGTAGCCCTAATATTTTAAACTAATTTCAGCAATTATTTTTATTCAGAAAAGAATTCAAACAGTAACGGGCCCCTCTTCCCCCATTCTCCCTCAATCGGCCGGCCCGACCCACTCCCTCCCCACGCCCCGGACTGACAGACGGGCCCCACCCCTAACTCTGCCGGCCAACGATCCCGCCTCGGATCCGGCCCCGCCGGCCCCCTCACCTTAATTCGTCACCGGCATTAACACCCCCGTGACGCGCCGACCGTTTCCCCCCATTAATCCACGCGTAATCGCCCACTGTCGCTCGCATGCATGGAAGGCCCTCATCGGCTTTACTCTCGGCCTCCTCCGATTGCGCCCCCTGCCCCCGCTGACGCCTCTATTTAAACCCCACGCCTCCACCGCGTCCAGCCCCCACGCCAATTCGCACTGAGGACGAACGGAGCGCCCGCACTATGGTTTTTAACACCACCCCGCCACCTTCGCTCCAACCGCCGCTCACCGTCGCCGGAGTGCTCCTCCACCCTTGGCGACCGCACCAACGTGACCATCGACGCCTCCCTGACCTCGGCCACCGCTCCATCGACGACGAACCCCGCCA
The DNA here is from genome assembly GCA_019279435.1 of Zizania palustris. Classification (NCBI taxonomy): domain Eukaryota; kingdom Viridiplantae; phylum Streptophyta; class Magnoliopsida; order Poales; family Poaceae; genus Zizania; species Zizania palustris. The sequence continues at coordinate 87,979,142 of JAAALK010000285.1, forward strand.
GAACACCATCGCCGACAAGGGACCCGAACGCCTTCGCCGCCCCCGCTCGTCGCCGGCAGCAACCCGACGACCTCGGACCTCGCCCACGGTACCATCTCGACCGCCACGCTTTACTGATCCCGTTTTAGCCCTTAGATCCGGCCGCCATCGCTTGACGTATCCGCTAGGCCCTCGCCGTCGTCTGAGAAGATGACCGGCACGGGCTGAGTACCCGTGCCGTGTCGGATTCGATCGCGGCCGTGCGATCCTGATCTAACGGTGATGATTAAAACATTCGCTCAGTTTAATCAGATTCCTTGGATCTCAATGAATCGATATGATTTAATAGGAGCCATTCGTTTCTATTTAAAACCCGCGTTTAATCTGAGCCACACAATGCGTACCGGTTCGGCATTTTAATTGTGGCCGTCCGCGTCCACTTAACGCCCCCGCCTCGCCCGTGGCCGCCCGATCGTGATCCAACGATGGATCTAGATCCAGCGCACGCGCATAGTGCGCGGGTTCACGATGAATCCGGTTCACCGTGGACCGACGCCTGTTTTTGGATTTAATTTAAATTCAGAAATAGTTTTAAACTTCTAAAATTCATATCTTGCTCATTTTAACTCCAAATTTAGCCATTTTAATTCCAGAAAATTCGTAATTTTATTCTCTACATGTCAATGCAATATAAACACTAGGTTTACTTTGAGTATTTCATGTTTATTCAATAAAATATTGAAATGCACTTTAGGATAACTACAAATTTGTCCATTTCAACTTTAGAAAAATTTATCTTTTATCCTCTTCATACTGGTGTAATAGAAACAATAGGTTTATTCTGAACTTTCTATTTTAAATTAATTGGAAGTTTATAATACATTACTTTACATTATTATTCCTTTTTAGAGAGGCCATAACTCCATTCAAGTTCATTTTAAAATGCTTATAAGATAAACTCCAGAAAGTTAACCACTTTATTTTCCTTGGTTCAAACCAAACAAAACCTATATGTCTATTGTGTGATTTTTGGATTGTTTAATTGAATGTTACATTTAATTTATTTATAACGAGAAGACTACGATGCCGCCGAGGAGCCGGAGTACTTCCCCGAAGTCCCTCTCTCACCTTTCGCTGAACAAGGCAAGTCACCAAACCAATCTTTTCAGCATATTGAACCCATGTTTTATTAAACTATCACTAAAACACATAGGGTATACATGCATTAGTCAAATGAAAGCTTTATAATATATTTATTAAGATCCCCCAACCTTGATGTGCAACCCAAGCCATGCTATCTAGCCTAAACTCCTTGTCACCATATTATTAGTACTATTAGCTAGTGTCCAATGTATCAACACGATTGCTATAGGATAAAAGAATGAGTCATAGCAACTTGGTTCTACTATATGATCCCTGTTATTCTTGTCTTTGGAATTCTGTCGGTGATGGAGTTGTGGGTTGAGTGAATGCATGGTGGGTTCCAGGTGCAAGCTAGGGCATTGGTCGGTAGCACCCGGGGCACTATAAGGACCGGTCTACGGGATCCGTTGCAATACATTTCCGTACTAACCACAAGTCTAATGGGTAATTCCTAACTAAGGTATGGAGTGTTCCAATCCGAGGCACCACTTGGAGATGGGTCAAGCAGCACCTGCGGGTGGCTTGTACCGACGTGGCGCAAAAGGGGTGCGACGTTAGCTAAGATGCGGCCCAGCGTGCCGGCGAAACCTAGAGCGGGTGGTTATCGCTTGGAGCATTTCATGCTGAGGTTTTGGCACGAGTTCCCATGGTATGGGTCATCTCGTTACACTTCAGTGTTTGGGATGAGTGCGTGCCTTGTGGGTACAGTGGTACACCTCTGATCAGAGGCTTCAATCTTTTCGAAAAGTCGAGCCCACGGTCAAGGGCGGGTTGCGTGACATCCCATAGTTAGTTTACTTTTGATGATGTGCATGATGACTTGGCATGTAAGGACTATTGAGTGAGGAGGGAAAACGTACTCCTCGAGTTAGATGGTATTATGTTGTTCATGTTTAATATTCCGCATGATTAAACTTGACTACACTAAATGCTTTAACTGAAAAATGTACTTTTCTGCACTTTTAGCCATTATCATTCCTTTGTTATTATCCTACATTTTTATTGCATTCTCAGTGGCTTGTTGAGTACTTTTTGTACTCATACCCGTTGGACACACAATTCAGAGGCTGCCTACTTTTTGTACTCTACAAGAAGAAGATCCTGAAGAACACGTTCGTCATGCTATTTATTTTTGATGTTTATTTTATTTTTACACTTATGTAATAATGTGGTCTGCGTACCACGAATGATTGTCCGTATGTACGTTGTCGCATGGTGAACCTCTTGTTATTATTGTTTTTCTTTGGAAATTCAATAATGTTCCAATTTGGTAAATCGGGGCGTCACAAGATGGTATCAGAGCCGACTTGACTGTAGGAAGCCAAATGGACCAGCCTACCACTTAGTTTTGATAAAATCTATTTTGCGAAAACTTACTTCATCACTTTGTTCCTCCTCTTATTCTTTCAACTTGTTGTTTTGTAGATGCGAGTCTACCAAGTCCACAGTTTCTGCCGTCACTTCGAGGGCTTCGTCCGGGAGCTCCGGATGATGGTGACCTTCCTTGGGTTCCTCTTTGAGCCCGAGTTCCATGGCGTCTACATGGAGGAGTTTGCAGGATCGTGTGACATCTCCCTCACCGTCCATGGGTCTGGCGATCACCTGCCGTTCTTCACGGCAGCACTTGGGGGCCCGACCTTCGACGTCGCGTGCCAACGCATCGCCCTCTAAGCCCTCATGGTGCTGAGGATGATCTACGATGATCATCTTCAGAACTCGTCCTTCCGGCTTGTGCCGAAGCGCACTCTCGGTGCCCACCGTAGTATCTACATCGGAGTCCACTCCGATCGTGATCCGGTCATGGCCCGACAGACGCATCTTCTTCAGGCCAAGGACAACCTCCATACTGAGGCCATGCTCGACGCCGAAGAGCACCACGAGGCGGTCAAGTTTCTTCGTCAGGAGACGAAGAGCCTGATCCAACAGAATGGCGAGCTACAGCGTAAGATTATATAGCTGCAGAAGGACATTGCGGAGATGATTCCCCTCGTCCTGAGGAGGAAGAAGCCCATCCGCGAGCCTGCCCCTCGCCCCAAAAGGATCCCACCGCACCCCACGCCCGCCGGACCATCCAGCTCCAGCGCCCCTGCTTCGCGCCCCGCCATCATCGCTGACCCTATCATCGAGAACTTTCTCGAGCCCACCGTCCCTCAGGACCCTCGTGGTTCTGAGAGCATGGAGACCGCCCTTGATGGCGAGTAGATGGTAGTTTCGTTGTTTGATTTTAATAATTTTATGAGTGTGGTACCACCGCAATGACTTGTGTTGTGGGTGGGTTAAAATAAGAGCTTTGATGTAATGAACATTATTACCACTTATATATATGAGCCCCTCTGGGCTGTTTATGGGTAAAGTTTATTTTAAAAGTTTTTCTCTTATGACTAAAATTTTGTGTGCTCAGAACATGGCCGATAACCAGAACACCGGGTCCAACAATGGAAAAGGGGCAAGCAACGGTCTGCTCGGAAGTGTTGTGCCCAACTAGGGCGCAACGGGCCAACGTCATACTGGGCCACCATCCGCCAATCATCCCACCTTGGCGGAGATGATGACAAATCAAAACCAGCTGATCACCGCCCTCCTCACTCAAATGCAGCACCAACAGGCATAGTTGGACCGGCTGCAACAAGAAAACGTGGAACCAATCCCACGTGCACCAGCCCCCGCACCCGCGCCTCAACTCTTGGAGTTTTTGAGCGTGCGACCGCCTATCTTCTCCAGCACGACAAACCCCATGGAGGCCGGCGATTGGCTCCAGACCATTGGGAAGAAATTGGACCTCCTCCCCTGCACCGACCGGGAGAGAGTGGCGTTCGCCACTCACCAACTTTAGGGTCCCGCCGCGGAATGGTGGGACAATTACCGTGTGTCCCAGCCGGAGGACCACGAGGTGGCTTGGGCGGAGTTCACTATCGCCTTCTGCACCACCAACGTCCCCGCCGGAGTCGTCGTGGTTAAGCAGCAGGAGTTCCAGGACCTGCAGCAAGGAAGTCAGACTTCATGGAGTACCTCCATGAGTTCAACCGCTTGGCCCGCTACGTGCTAGAAGAAGTGCGGATCGACACCCTCCGCTAGGCTAAGTTCCTCCGGGGACTTAAAGATGAGCTCTCCATCCAGCTCATCACCACTAACTACGCTGACTTCCAGCGGTTGGTGAATAAGGCACTCATCCAAGAGACTAAGCAGAATAAGCTGGACCACAAGAAGAGGAAGATGATCGCGTTCAAGCATCATCAAGTGAACCCCCAGAGGCCCCGCTTTGTCCCTCCGCCACTGACACCTGCCTACCATCCTCGGCCCGTCTATAGGCCGTCACATGCCACCAGTGGCTCCAATGTCGGGTATCCTTACCCCACTCCACCAGCTCCGGCCGCTCCACCGGCACCCACCGCCAAAGCCCCAATCATGAGGGACCGCAACGGAAAGCTGGTCATCTACTTCAACTGCTAGAAAGAAGGGCACTACTCGCACCAGTGTCCTCACCCCAAGCAGCCCCAAGGTGCGACGCCCAACCAAGTAGTGCATGCCTGCATCAACCACATCAGTGTGGAGGAAGCTCAGGAAGCTCCCGAAGTCATACTCAGTATGTTCACCATGAATTCCATACCTGCAATAGTATTATTTGACTTTGGGGAACACACTCCTTCATATCCGAGGGCTTTGTGAAAACGAATGACTTGGAAGTACTCCCTCTACCTGCCCCCATGATGATTGCCACCCCCGGCAAGAAGACCCTAGCCAATCTGTTCAGCCCAAAAGTAAGGATAGAAATCCAAGGAGTACTATTCTGGGCCGAGCCAGTTCTCATCGAGTGCACCGGACTCGACCTCATCCTAGGCATGGACTGGTTGATGAAGCACAAGGGAGTAATTGACTGCGCTAGCAAGTTCGTCACTGTGACCAGTTCTGGAGGCGAGGCCATCACTTTTCAGATGACCACCCGTGGTTCTAGCGGGGTATCTCTTCACTCGCTGGCCCTAGAAGAAGTGCCCGTAGTCAGAGAATACATGGACGTCTTGATGGGGGGCTGGTCCCGATCTTCCGCTAGGTAAAGGATAACTTGGGTTGGTGGAGAATCTCGACGTTGGCGATCGAAGGCTCTGGTCCGGCGGATCAAAACCTTGCAATCGTTACACCACTGTCTCCGTTGGTTATCAACCACGCAGGACGCGATTGACCTCGCCACGAAGGCTAATTCCTGCAAGCGAACCCAAGAACACAAGCAAGAACAGGAAGGATACAAGTCGAATGCCAAATCACAGACAAACGATGATAAGGTGAGGTTTCACAAACGCCAATGCAGCAGCCAATCGGTCCGGTGCAAGAGGCGGGATCTAGACACAATAGTGTAGATGCAAACAAAGCAAAACCTAACCCTAGAGGCGGCTGGAGTGAATATATAGGGCGTGGGCAGCCTGTGGAAGGTGAACAGACTAGGGCTGTGGGCTAGAAGACGTACAGACTTGGACTATGGGCCAACACAGCCCAGTTCTGTCATGCAGGACTGTTTTAAACACACAGGTCGACTCGAGACTCCAAAAGAGACGAAACCAACGGCAAACGATCCGTCTTCTCCTCATCTTTCCAAAAAGTCTAAGAACGCGCCAATCGGACTTCGTATGAGGAAGTTATGCCCATTTTGGTGCATGGTGGTTGATGTAGTCCGAACCAGCGATTTCTTGACTTCAAAATCATCCGTGTGACTCCGTCTTCAATTCCAACTCTCCTATTCCATCTCCCATGTTCCTAAGCAACAAAATATCACTAGTATTCAGTAGCATCTCATCCAAACAAATATTAACATAGTTGCTAAGGAAAGAATTAACCTCATGGTTCAAGCGGCGGGCACGGGCGCGTGTGATTGGTCCTTGTAATTGAATTGTAGGTGGAGGCTCCATGTGTGTATCATGTGAAGTGATATCCTCATCATCCTCCCCTTCTTGAATTGGAGTCGTCCTCGACTCAAGCTCATTGTCATCTCCCAAATAGGGCTTTAAATCTGAAATGTTAAATGTGGGACTAACCCCAAAAGCTGCAGGCAACTCAAGTTTATATGCATTATCATTTATCTTCTCAAGCACACGGAAAGGACCATCAGCTCGGGGCATCAATTTAGACTTTCTCAAATCAGGAAAATGATCCTTGCGCAAGTGCAACCAAACAAGATCACCCGGTTCAAATGTTATCTCTTTTCTACCCTTACTACCATAAGCACGATATTTCTCATTCATTTTCTCTATGTTTGCTTTAGTAGTTTCATGCATCTTAAGTAATAATTCAGCACGTGTAGTAGCATCAAAATTCAATTTTTCAGATGGTGGCAATGGTAGCAAATCAATAGGAGCACGCGGATTAAAGCCATAGACCACTTGAAACGGACTTACCTTAGTAGTGGAGTGTACTGACCTATTATATGCAAACTCAATATGAAGTAGACACTCTTCCCAAAGCTTCAGGTTGGTCTTCAAAACAGCCCTTAGCATCGTGGACAATGTACGGTTGACGACCTCCGTTTGCCCATCCGTTTGGGGGTGACAAGTAGTAGAAAACAGCAGCTTCGTCCCCAACTTATGCCACAACGTCCTCCAAAAATGACTTAAGAATTTGGCATCACGATCTGAAACGATGGTATTGGGAACTCCATGCAAGCGTACGACCTCTCTGAAAAACAAATCAGCAACATTTGTAGCGTCGTCGCTCTTGTGACAAGGTATAAAATGCGCCATTTTAGAGAAACGATCTACCACCACAAAAATACTATCTCTCCCCCTCCTAGTTCTAGGTAATCCTAACACAAAATCCATAGAAATATCCTCCCAAGGTACACTAGGAACGGGCAGAGGCATATAAAGACCATGTGGGTTTAGACGGGACTTAGCTTTATTGCAAGTAGTGCATCGTGCCACATAGCGCTCAACATCGCGTCTCATCCTAGGCCAATAGAAGTGTGTGAACAGCACATCTTCGGTTTTCTTTGATCCAAAATGACCCATCAAACCACCACCATGTGCTTCCTGCAATAACAACAAGCGAAGAGAGCTAGCCGGCACACATAACTTGTTAGCACGAAAAAGATATCCATTATTCAGCACATATTTGTTCCAAGCACAATCATTTGTACAATTTGCAAAAGCATCTTTGAAGTCGAAATCAGTAGCATACATGTCCTTCAATGTTTCTAAACCAAAGATCTTATAATCAAGTTGAGAAAGCAATGTATAACGTCTAGATAAAGCATCGGCAATAACATTATCTTTCCCTTTCTTATGCTTAATGATATATGGAAAAGTCTCAATAAATTCTACCCATTTAGCATGTCTTTTATTCAGATTTGCTTGACTACGTATATGCTTCAATTCTTCATGATCCGAATGAATAATAAACTCCTTAGGCAAAAGGTAATGTTGCCAAGTTTCAAGCACACGCACTAAGGCATATAATTCCTTATCATAGGTAGAATAATTCAACTGTGGGCCATGTAATTTCTCACTAAAATAGGCCACGGGTTTACCTCCTTGTAGCAGCACACCTCCTAATCCAAAACCACTAGCATCACATTCTAACTCAAAAGGCTTACTGAAATCGGGTAGCTGAAGTAGAGGTGCATGTGTAAGACGATCTTTGAGTGTGGCAAAAGCTTGTTCTTGTGCTGATTCCCAAGTAAAAGTGACTCCCTTCTTGGTCAACTCATGCAAAGGACCGGCTATGGTGCTGAAATCTTTCACAAAACGCCGGTAGAAACCTGCAAGACCAAGATGTTGATTGCTTCGACCTTTGCCGCGTCAACCTCAATACCCTGTGAAGTGACAACATATCCAAGAAACACAACTCGATCCGTGCAAAATGTGCACTTCTCAATGTTACCAAACATTCTAGCTTCACGGAGGACAGAAAAAACAGCACATAGGTGTTGAACATGTTCAGTGAGAGACTTGCTATAAACCAAGATATCATCAAAGTATACAACCACAAAGTGTCCTATAAAGTGCCGTAGGACTTCATTCATCAAGCGCATGAAGGTACTAGGTGCATTAGTAAGTCCAAAAGGCATGACAAGCCACTCATATAATCCAAACTTTGTTTTAAAAGCAGTTTTCCATTCATCACCTAGTTTCATGCGAATTTGGTGGTAGCCACTACGAAGATCGATCTTAGTAAAGATAATGGCACCACTAAGCTCATCAAGCATGTCATCCAATCTAGGAATAGGGTGTCGATATCGAATGGTGATATTATTAATAGCACGACAATCAACACACATGCGCCAACTACCATCTTTCTTAAGCACCAAAAGAACGGGTACTGCACAAGGACTAAGGCTTTCATGGACGTACCCACGATCAAGAAGGTCCTGTACTTGGCGCTCAATTTCTTTTGTCTCCTCTGGATTGGTACGATACGCTGCACGATTAGGAAGAGACGCTCCTGGGATCAAATCAATTTGGTGCTCGATGCCGCGTATCGGTGGCAGCCCGGGTGGTATTTCAGCAGGAAAAACATCGCTAAACTCCTGCAAAAGGTCAGTGACTGCAACAGGAACAGAGCTAGGAATGTTCGCAAGTGAAAACAGCATGTTCGTGCAAATCAAGCCATATATCATGGGGTATCATCACAAATTTCAGCAAGGTCAGTTTTAGTTGCAAGCATGACACGTCCTTTCAGATTAATAACTTGTGACGAAGAAGGAGAAGCAACTTTATCTTTTTGCTGCCTCGAAAGTGTTTTAGCTACTTGCTGATTTTCAGAAGGTTGTTTGCTCTTTTGGGCGTCCCTAGCATGTTTTTCTTGTTCAAATTTCACAATTTCAGCAGGAGTCATAGGAAGCAATGTAACTTTCTTTCCTTTATACATAAATGTGTACTTATTGCTCCTACCATGGTGTGTAGCATCAATATCATACTCCCAAGGTCTACCAAGTAACAGAGAACATGCTTGCATTGGTACTACATCAAAATCAGCAACTCCGAAGTATGTACCAATGGAAAATTCGATGTGAGCAGTTTGTGTTACCTTGACCTTACCGCTATTGTTGAACCATTGCACATGGTAAGGGTGTGGATGCGCACGTGTGGGAAGTTGAAGCTTCGTTACCATGTCGTGGCTCACCAAATTGTTGCAACTACCGCTGTCGATGATGACACGTACATGACGGTCATTGACGATGAAGAAGGTCTGAAACAGATTATTCCGTTGTGCCCGATCATCCTGCTCCATGTGAGTGCTCAAGACACGTTGTACAATAAGTGCTTCAAGGTCGGCAGAGGCATCCGGCGCAAAAACAGTGTCATCGTCGAATGTATCGTCATCTCCTGCAATGTTAGCAGCAAGCGCATATTCATCTTCAACATCACTAGCACTTACGTAGCCACCGTCTTCCGTAGCAATATAAGCCCGCTGACTAGGGCAGTCCTTCATAACGTGTCCAAATCCTTTGCATCGGTGACACTGGATCGCTGCAGAACGTGCGGTAGAGGCCGCCGAGGAGGTGGGCTTGGCTGGCGCCTTGGATGCTGCAGCCTTGGAGCTCTCCGCCTGGGCTGTAGATGTAGAAGGTGCTGATGTAGCCATCGGTCGAGAAGGTGGTGGATGTGGTCGTTGCTGCTGCCCACTTGAGCGTGAAGTGGCACCACCAATGTTGGTCCTCATGCTGCGTTGTGGTTGTTGGCGCCCCTGCAATTCTTTTTCGGCAAGCATAGCAAGGTGGAAAAGACGAGTGATAGTATTGTATCCTTTATAATCAATGATATCCTGAATTTCACGTCTTAAACCACCATAAAAACGGGCCATTTTATCCTCATTGTCCTCCTCAATTTCAGCACGCATGCAACCTATTTGCAACTCCTGATAATACTCCTCTACCGATTTATTTCCTTGGTTTAGACGCTGCAATTTTTTCTCAAATCACGTTTATATGAAGGAGGGACCCATCTACCACGCATTTGCCGTTTTAACATATCCCAAGTTTGTGGTTCATTGCCAACCTGAACTATTTCAGTCCACCAAAGAAGAGCATATCCAGTGAAGTCACTAGTAGCTAAGCGCACGCGGTGGATAGCAGGAACCATGTGAACATTAAATTTTTGTTCGACTGACATCTCCCAATCTAAATATGCATCTGGATCATAGGTGCCAGCAAAAGGAGGTACTGAAAATTTTACCTTAGAGTAGGGATCATTGTTCCTGTGGTTGTCATTGTTACCTCGTGGAGGGCGGTTGCGGTGGCCGCCCATACCTTGACGGTTGAACTGAAAGCGATGACGTGCAGCCTCATCAGGGTCAATGGCATTGTTTCCGGCATAGGATAGGTCGTCTTCCTCTTCAATATGATCGTCTTCCTCTTCAACATGGTCATCGTTGGCTCGTGCAGCAGGCAAACGTGTTTCCAAGGCAGTCATTCGGTCCACTAGGTCAGCCACAGTACGCGCGAGACGTTCGATGGAATGTTGGGTCTGCCGCTGAGACTCTAGTAGAGCACGTCGTGAGACACAGTCATTAAAATCAGATGGAGGGGTGCCACTGTTATCTGCCATGTTAGTGAAAAGATAAAACAACAAAGAATAATCCTATGTAAAACAGCTAGGTGGGGTGGTGGGTGTGTGGTGGAAGCAATCCGTCAAGCACCTTACCCACGCTTGCAATTGTTCTTACCACGCCGCAGTGAGGTCACCGGCCTACAGGTGATGAACCAAGTGGAGGGTGGTGGCAATTGCAAGGAATGAACCTGTCCTGACCAAGAGAAAGGTGTAGCTTGGAAGGCAAAGTGAGTAGCAAGGATTAGCGATAATAATAACAGTTAAACCAAGTTCAATAAGTATTCCCTAGTACTCGTCAAAGTTGCTGGCCTTAGTGGTCCCAAGGTGAAAATTCAAGCAATAGAGGGAAACTATGTGCCAAAACTCAAATGGAAGCAACACAGGCCAAATTCAGCTCTCTGCAGATCGGACAAGAGATCAGACAAGGGATCTGTTACCGCCGCTGATAATTCTGTTACTAACGTTGATCGGACAAGAGTTCGGACAAGAGATCGGACAAGCAGAATCTGTTACTGTCGCCGATAATGCTGTTACTACCGCTGACCGGACAAGAGATCGGACAAGCAGAATCTGTTACTACCGCCGATAATGCTGTTACTACCACTTCTTCTCTTTTTTTGATTTTTTTTCTCTCTTCTTTTTTTTTCACTCTATTTTTTTTTGAACAAGGATGACCAGAGATGCAACCACAAAAATTGGCACCTACAACTGAGGTGGGATGTGGCTCACAAAAATTCAAACAAGTTCGCTGTCCGGCGAGCAAAAACTTTGACCAATTTTTTTCTTTATCTTCCTGATTTTTTTGGCGATTTTGATGAGGTCTAACAGGGGAACCGTGTTAGGGTACCAACCCAAATTGGGTCAGGAACACGCTCAAAAAATTTCAGATTTTTCTGCCAAACGAGCGAAAAGTTATGCCTGTTTTACTGAAGGGGGGTCACAAAGAGTCGATGTGGAAAACAAATAGGGTTGCGGAAGTGGGGTTTTTCGGTGGGGAATTTTTTTCTGAGACACAAGAACAACTACTACTCAAATGACACAGAGGGATGACTAAACCAGCAACAAGACTCGACCAAGAACACGAACTCAACAAAGTTAAAACTGAAATTAAAATCGCAAGGCACAAAGGGGTTCTCGGTGGGATTTTTTTGGTGCGGTTTTCTGGACTCTAGGTAAAAACAAAAGCAGATCGAGATTACCTAACGGGAAATCTGTGCTCTGATACCAACTAATAGGGGGCTGGTCCCGATCTTCCGCTAGGTAAAGGATAACTTGGGTTGGTGGAGAATCTCGACGTTGGCGATCCAAGGCTCCGGTCCGGCGGATCAAAACCTTGCAATCGTTACACCACTGTCTCCGTTGGTTATCAACCACGCGGGACGCGATTGACCTCGCCACGAAGGCTAATTCCTGCAAGCGAACCCAAGAACACAAGCAAGAACAGGAAGGATACAAGTCGAATGCCAAATCACAGACAAACGATGATAAGGTGAGGTTTCACAAACGCCAATGCAGCAGCCAATCGGTCCGATGCAAGAGGCGGGATCTAAACACAACAGTGTAGATGCAAACAAAGCAAAACCTAACCCTAGAGGCGGCTGGAGTGAATATATAGGGCGTGGGCAGCCTGTGGAAGGTGAACAGACTTGGTCTGTGGGCTAGAAGACGTACAGACTTGGACTATGGGCCAACACAGCCCAGTTCTGTCATGCAGGACTGTTTTAAACACACAGGTCGACTCGAGACTCCAAAAGAGACGAAACCAACGGCAAACGATCCGTCTTCTCCTCAGCTTTCCAAAAAGTCCAAGAACTTGCCAATCGGACTTCGTATGAGGAAGTTATGCCCATTTTGGTGCATGGTGGTTGATGTAGTCCGAACCAGCGATTTCTTGACTTCAAAATCATCCGTGTGACTCCGTCTTCAACTCCAACTCTCCTATTCCATCTCCCATGTTCCTAAGCAACAAAATATCACTAGTATTCAGTAGCATCTCATCCAAACAAATATTAACATAGTTGCTAAGGAAAGAATTGACCTCATGGTTCAAGCGGCGGGCACGGGCGCGTGTGATTGGTCCTTGTAATTGAATTATAGGTGGAGGCTCCATGTGTGTATCATGTGAAGTGATGTCCTCATCACGTCTTCCCGGAAGACTTGCCACGGATGCCTCCCAAGCGTGACATCGAATTCAGAATCGAACTTGTCCCCGAGACCACCCCAATCTCCAAGCGCCCATACCGGATGGCCGCCAATGAACTAGCCGAAGTTAAGAGCAATATTGAAGACCTAGAACAAAAAGGGTACATCCGACTGAGTACCTCACCCTGGGGTGCACCGGTTATCTTCGCCATGAAGAATGACGTGACCATCAAGAACAAGTACCCACTGCCATGGATCGACGATCTATTCGATCAACTGAAGGGATCCTCAGTGTTCTCCAAAATCGACCTCAGGTCAAGCTACCACCAACTGAGGATTAGGGAAGAAGACATCCCCAAGACCGCCTTCACGTCCCACTACGGACTTTACGAGTATACGGTGATGTCGTTCGGACTCACGAATGCCCCGGCCTTCTTCATGAACATGATGAACAATGTATTCATGGAGTTCTTGGATAAGTTCATCATGGTATTCATCGACGATATCCTCATCTACTTTAATACCAAGGAAGAGCACGAATACAGTAAGTTCGAGTTTTGGTCGTCTGAAGTGAAGTTCCTCAGCCATGTCATATCTCCCGGAGGAATAGCAGTGGACCCAACCACCGTGGAAGCAGTGACCAATTGGCTACAACCCATGAACGTGACCGAGATCCGGAGTTTTCTTGGATTGGCCGGATATTACCGCCGGTTCATCGAGAACTTCACAAAGATTGCCAAGCCCATGACCAGACTGCTGCAGAAGGAAGTAAAGTTCGAATGGACTCCAAATTGTGAAGAATGCTTCCAGACCCTTAAGAAAAAGCTCATGTCAGCCCCGATTCTAACCCTACGAGACATCCGGAAGGACTTCCACGTCTACTGTGATGCCTCTCGCCAAGGGTTGGGGTGTGTCTTAATGCAAGACGGGAAGATGATATCTTACGCCTCTCGCCAGCTAAGGCCGCATGAGCTAAATTACCCGACCCACGACCTGGAATTGACAGCCGTGGTTCATGCCTTGAAGATATGGAGACATTACCTTGTGGGTAATCGGTGTGAGGTCTTCACCGACCATAAGAGCCTCAAGTACATATTCACCCAACCGGACCTGAACCTCAGACAAAGAAGGTGGTTGGAGTTGATCAAAGATTATGACTTAGGCATCCATCTGATGGTCCTCCATCCAAATCGGTCGGAGGAAGTATGACTGAGTGCTTGGAGGCACTCAAGCATTGTGGCTAGGAGACTTCGGTGAGTCTTCCTATGAGTGTCAGTCAAATACGCGTATTTTGTTGTATGTATTCATACTAACTTATGTATTTGTACAACTCTTGGTCGGTCGGCTAGGGGATCTACTAGCCTAGAAGAATGCCGAGCTGGACGAGAAGAAAATGTCATCCTTAGCGAGCAGCTTGAGCTTCAATCCCATGGTGAGTTCTTGATCTCTTAGTAACTTGTTGTTGCATATTAAGCGTAATATGTTTCCTATGCTGCAGAGTTGTTGGCGTCGAGCGAGCGTCTTGATACGACCACCAAATTGGCCCACCAATCAGTTAGCATGATAGAGTGAGCCGTGGCCAATAAGGATGTGGCTCTGGCCGAATTGGAGAAGCTGAAGAAGTAGCTCACTAAGTGTGAAGCCTGTACTAAAAGTGGCTCGGTGAGTACAAAAGTACAAGTTTATTTTCTGAACTATTTTCTTTCAATCGGTTTGGATGATGCATGTTCTGAGTTATTGCTTTGTTTACAAAGCTTCATCCTCGGTTGGGGGCTCAGTTCACTGACTTGGAGCATCACCTGTCTAGTGCTCAGACACAATGGGATTGTTACTAGGCGAGTGCAGAGACATTGATGAAGATGATCAACGGGGAGCCTAGAAACTCAGTGTGGTCAGTGGAGGAGTCACTCGCCCGACTGGAGGGGGTAGGTAAGCGTCTTCGGGATATGACTTGGGACTTCTCTATGATGGTGACCACACACTCGCTTGGGATTGTCCGAGCATTGTACCCATCATCTCGATTGGATTACATCCAAGCGGGGTGGCTGGCAAGCATCAAGGAGCCCGACGTTGGCCACATTCATGTTGAAGTGGGGGAAACTACCAATATCCTAGTCTCAGACATCGGGATTTATCCTCCATCACCTGCTGAGTGAAAGAAAAATGTAGACAAGATGCTTTTTGTATATGATGTAAACATTTTGCAAGTAATACAATCTTTTGTTTTATTCCACTCTATGTCCCGACCAGTCATGATCATTTGACTATACGTTGTAGCTTAGGTTTGTTAGCGTAGGTAAATTTTGGCTGTGTGCACATTGTATAGAACCGTCGGCGTCACATATAATCGTAAGATAACACTAAAGTAGTTGGAAGAGTCTCAGAAAAAGAGGGAAACCCTTAAGCAATCGGAAAGAGATCAGTTCAACTTAGCCAGAGCAGATTGTGGATACAGAGTAAAAGATCGTTAAATCCCAAAAAGCTTAAGGGTCAATAAGATTATCAAAATCCAAGTCAAAATTGAATATTTTAACCGATTCTAGTGAGAGTTAAGGACCTAGCTGGAAATCATTGGTGGTGGGGATATCAAATCCTATGAATTTTGGCGATTTGAGTCCAGTGGAGGAAGTTTCTGTTGATAGCAAAAAATGGCATTAATGGTCAAGATTATCAAAATATCACTTTTTGGTAGTTTTACCGAAAATATGCCGAGACTTGGCACAGGCTGGTCCAACCAGCCATGTAGGCCTAGTCTGACCATCAATGTGGGCCCGATCAGACCGTCCGTATGGTCTCAGTTAGACCGACCCAACCCGAGTCCAACTCCAAATGACTTATTTCATGGTATTTTATCCCTAATTAATTTTGGACGACTTGGAAGCCGTGTCTAACTCAAATTAGACCCCAGGAATCCATGACCCACCTCTATAAATAGAGGCAAGGCCGATTCAAGGAGACACCCCCTAAAACCCCAATAGATCTAATCTATTATCTACCTTGAATTGCATTTACTTTCTTTACCCTAGTTTTAGCCTAGCACGTGCATCTTTCTTGGTTTGCGCTGTAAAACATCCATCCGTCGCGTCGTAATCACGGTAAGTTCTTGTCAGTTCGCTCGTGAATCGTCCGTTTCATCCACGTAACGGATTTCTATCGGTTTTATCGCTTTCTGTTAGTAATTCAGTCTCCTAGCCTAATTACTTTGATCTCTTAGTATTTTTTGAAGTACTTCATTAGGTGATCACCGGAGCCTGGAGGTCATCTGCCAGGACTTGTCGGTCTGACCGGAGAATACTCCTCGGTCTGACCGACGCGTGCCGCACTGCCACCCCATTGTCGGCGATCTCTTGTCTGACCGATGTTTCGAGGTCAGTACAATCGACCGTGCGCATCGGAATACTTTGTGCCAGAGTACTTTGCACCGAAGCCCTTCGGTCCGACCGGGGTTGTACCATCGGTACGATCGACCACCTTCACACCGGGGGTTTCTACGTGCCGGAGCCTGTCTTCGCATCGATTCCCGGAGCCCCAAGGACCCCTCAGTCTGACCAGGGTTATACACTCGGTCCGACCAGCTGAGAGGCCGAATGCCCCCTTCGAGATCCTTCGGATCTCTTCATGACCGAGTGCCAAAGGCCCCTTTGGCGACCCCTCCACACCACCGGTCTAATCATCGGTGTGACTTCGGTCTAACCGGCATGCCTTGGCCGGTCTGACCACCAGTTGCTTTGGTCCAACCGACCCTGTTTTGGTCGGTTCGGTTTAATTAGTTTTTATACAATTCGGCTAGTTGAATAATTTTGCTTTAAGATTATTTGATTGCCTGGCGACTCCGTTATTCCCTTACCATTGTTTAAGGGTCATCGGAATGCAACGTCGGCGCCAGTGCTTTTGGATCGTCGGATCGGTGCCAGTGCGTTTGGCACTTTGGCCGTTAGGTTTTAGTGTCAACAGCGCCGACCATGCTCGGCCTCGGCTTCCCAACAAGAAGAGGAAGGAGAAGGAGATTATGATCACCAATCGCTTCACTTGTCCACGAGGCCAGAATGACTTGACCTTGAAGGATCTACTAGACAAGCATTGCATCCTCTACCCTAACGGCAATCACACCACCCGAAACTACTTTCAACTACAGAACCAGATAGTGAGAGAGGCTGAAGCATCCCACCAACAAGACAAACATCATCGGGACACCGACGAAAGAAGACTTGAAGATAATAAAGACAAGGGGGACGTCCCTCCTAGGAGGAATGACTTCCAGGAGCCCGCCCGGATAGTCTCCACGATATTCAGAGGCATGGTGGCCTCTGAGACGAAGCGTCAATAGAAGATGATGACCCACCGCGTCAACGCCATTAGCGCTGAAGCACTAGAGCATCTCCAATGGTCCGAGGTTTCAGTCACCTTTGACCATAGAGACTAGTGGACTGACCTCCCCAAGCTCGGGTGCTTCCCGCTCATCGTCGACCCCATCATCCTGAGGGTTCGGCTGAAGAGGGTGCTGATTGATGGAGGGAGCGGCCTCGACGTCCAATTCAAAGGGATACTAGGGGCTATCAACATCGACAACTCGATGCTCCAGAAGACTGACACTCCCTTCTACCGGATTGTCCTAGGGAAGGCGTCCCTTCCCCTTGGCACGGACTCCTCCAGTGACATTCGATATTCGGGATAAGTACCAAATTGAGCACGTCAAGTTCTACGTGGTGGATTTGAGACCGCATATCACGCCGTCCTCAGAAGACCTTCGCTTGACAAGTTCACGGTGGTGCCCACTACACCTCCATGGTCCTCAAGATCCCAAGACCAAGCGGGGGCCATCTCCGTGAAAGGGGACGTCAGCACCTCACACGCCTGTGAGCAAGATAGCCTCGTACTGTGCGAGGCCACAGACATGTATGTACGCATAACGGAGATACTCCAAGATGCCAAGACCACATCGACCGACGGACTCGAGCTCCCGGGTCCCGCACCATCGTCGACTGTGTTGACGCCATCGTCGATTGAGTACAAAAGTTTTCCGCTATCAGAAGATGACCCCTCCAGCACAGTTCTGATTGGGGTTGCACTGGATCCTAAATAGGAAAGTGTGCTCATCATCTTCCTCCGCTCCAACGCCGACATCTTCGCTTGGCAACCCTCTAACATGCAAGGCGTACCCCAGGAGTTGATCTAGCATGAACTCCACGTCGATCTGGCTGCATCACCGGTCAAGCAGAAGATGCATCACTTTACTGAAGATAGCAAGAAGCTCATTAAGGAAGAAGTCACCTGCCTCCTGGTGGCCAACTTCATCAAGGCGACACAACACACGGACTGGCTGGCTAACCCAGTCCTTGTGCAGAAGAAGAGTGGAAAATGGAGAATGTGTGTTTACTCCACCGACCTCAACAAGAGATGTCTGAAGGTTCTATTCCTGCCGCCGCGCATTGATCAGGTCGTCAATTCGACCGGCGGCAGCGCCCTCCTATGCTTCTTGGACTGTTACTCGGGTTATCATCAAATTGGCCTGAAAGAAGAAGATCAGAAGAAGACCGCCTTCATCACTCCGTTTGGTGCCTACTACTACACTTCCATGGCCTTCAGATTGAAGAATGTCGGAGCCACTTACCAATGGGCTATCTAGCATTACCTTGTCAATTAGATCGGTCAAATCGTGGAGGCTTACGTTGATGATGTGGTAATCAAGACCAAGCAACCTGAAGACCTTGTCAGCAACCTCCAAGAGACGGTGAATAACCTCCACGGGTTTCGCTGGAAACTTAATCCAGAGAAATGTGTGTTTGGAGTCCCGACGGGAAAATTACTTGGCTTCATCGTCAACCACCGAGGAATTGAAGCCAATCCAGAGAAGATTTCAGCAATCCTGAACATGGTTAGGCCTGTCGACGTCAAACATGTCCAGCACCTAGTCGACTGCATGACCTCTTTGGGCCGATTTATTTCGCGGCTCGGGGAGTGTGGGATGCCATATTTCAAGGTGCTGAAGAAAGAAGGTTTCACCTAGACTGAAGAAGCAGACCGAGCATTCATCGACCTCAAGAAGTTCCTGACGTCTCCACTAACGCTCGCGGAACCAACTAGGGAGGATCCCCTCCTCTATATCGCCGCCACCACGCATGTGGTTAGCACTTCCCTGGTTGACGAACGACCGACACAGGTGCTCGCCTACCCATTTCAATGGCCGGTCTAGTTCATATCAGAAGTCCTGGGGCCATCGAAGGTTCGATTTCCCTAGGTGCAGAAGATGTTGTATGCCGTCCTCATCACCGTCCGGAAGCTCAAGCACTACTTCCAAGCTCATCCTATGGAGGTGGTCATCGAGTTCCCACTCGACGACATCATGAGAAATCGGGACACCGTCAGGTGGATCGCCAAATGGGTTATAGAACTCAGAGAATACGTTATCAACTTCAAGCCAAGGACTGCCATCAAGTCTCAAGCACTCACTGACTTCGTCGCTGAATGGACCGAGTACCAGCTGCCAGTGGAGAACATCATCGAGAGCTTCTAGACCCTCCACTTCGATAGTTCCCTCAACCTAGAGGGGGTCGGTGCCAGAGTGCTCTTAACATCTCCCCAAGGTGAAGATTTGAAGTACGTCCTCTACCTGTGCTTCACTGTGTCCAACAATGTATCCGAGTACGAGGCCCTTCTCCATGGACTCTGCATTATTGTCTCCCTCGAGATTCGATGGTTGCTGGCGTTCGGAGACTACAAGCTGGTGATCAGCCAGGTGAACAAAGACGAGACTTGTGTCAACGAGAAGATGGATGCAGACTGCCAAGAGATCCGCAAACTGGAAGGAAAGTTTAATGGCCTAGAGTTCCATCATGTCCCCAGACAAAAACTCAGCCGCCGACGCACTAGTGAAGCTCGTATCATCGAGAGCATCAGTTCCTGGAGGGATATTCCTTCAGGAGCTGTCGAAACCGTCCATCAAAGAAGAAAGCCCGCTGCCTCCAGAAGCCAAAGCAACATCAGTCTCCGTAATCAACACCGACGATGAACAAGAAGATTGGTGCCGACCTCTGATTCATTTTATCCTCACCGAGAAGCTTCCCCGAGACAAAGACACAGCCATCCGGCTGCACATAAGGAGAAAGAAGTATGTCCTGGTCGGGTCAGAGCTGTTTAGAATAGTCGCATCCACCCGGGTCTTGCTGAAGTGCGTCGAAAAGGCTGAAGGACAGAAGATCCTAGAGGAAATCCACGCTTGCACCTACAATAACCCCGCTAGAGCCCGCACACTAGTCGGCAAGGCATTTCGGGCCAGATTTTATTGGCCGACTACCAACTCAAACACCCACCGACTGGTATGCAGTTGCAAAGGGTGTGAGTTCTTCACCAATTAGCACCACCTCCATGCACAAGCTCTCTAGACCATTCCATCATCCTAGTCGTTTGCTTGCTGGGGGCTTGACATGGTGGGGCCCTTTCCGAAGGCGCTGCAGGGGTATGATCGTCTTTTCATGGCCATTTACAAGTTCTCCATGTGGATTGAAGTCATGCCGCTAAAGGTCAGTACAGCTAAAAAGGCAGTCGAGTTCATTGAGAGCATAATCTACCGATTCAGGGTCCTGAGTAAGATCATTATAGACCTTGGGACTCAGTTCATGGCCGATGATTTTTGGGACTTCTGCGAAGATCGATGCATCGAAGTCAAGTACGCCTCTGTTGCGCACCCTCGAGCCAATGGATAGGTCGAGCGTGCCAACGGAATGATTCTGCAAGGGCTTAAAGAAAGAGTGTTCGATCCTCTGCACAAATATGGTGGCTGCTGGATGAAGGAATTGCTAGCTGTTCTTTGGGGGCTCCACACACAGCCCAACAAGGCCACCGGTTAGACCCCATTCTTCCTAGTGTATGGGTCGGAGGCCATCCTCCCGGTGGGCATGCTACACAGAAGCCCGAAGATACTCCAGTATGTTGAAGGTGCCGCCGAACGTACTCGGGAAGAAGACATCGATAGTCTAGAAGAAGCCCGACTGGCTACTTCACTATAGACCGTCCGGTACCAGCAATGCCTCTAGAGGTTTCGATGTAACCAAGTGTGATAAAATATTTGATTTCCTCTTTAAAAACCAGCTTCTCAGGTTGCCTAAAGGCCAAGTCATTCCATCTGATGACGAGCTAAAGAAGAACCCCTACTGTAAGTGGCATGATTCACATTCACATTACACTAACGACTGCAATTTTTTTCATCGACAGGTTCAATCGGCCATAGAGGAAGGATGATTGAAGATAGACCCCAGTCCAAAGATGAAGCTGGACAAAGACCCTTTTCCCGTGAACACCATCGACCTCGACGGAAGGAGAGTGCTGATTCGGCCAGAGCAGGCTGAGTCAACTAAGGGGATAACAGCCATTATTGGAGAATCACATACACGCACACTCGTACCTAAGAACCTTGAAGTAGGAGTGTGGAAATGGAATGTTATCACATCTCCTTCGGCTAGGGCTCACAAGAAGCCGAAGGTAACATATCAGATGTTGTTAAATAAACACCAAAGAAAATCTAAGGAAACAGGCCCCCGCGCCAAAAGGCTAAATAAACTGAAGGGACCAGGGCAGTCGTAGGGTGGCTTCGGACCACAGTGGCCGAACCCTAAATTGCGATGACTTCAGGCCATAGTGGCCTAACACCCACTACGGTGGCTTCGGACCCCAATGGCCGAACCCTCTGTACAGTGGCCTCGGACCCCAGTGGTCGAGCTCCACGCAGAATGAGTTCGGACCCTAATGGCCGAACCCAGCTCCACTCTAGAGGAACCCTCTAGTGGGAGGCTTCGGCCCGCACTGGCCAAACGTACCTCTGACCTAGCAGGACCCCTCACTGATATGGCCAGAAATATCGTCGACCTGGCCGAACCCCTATCTGGGTAATGGGTTCGGCTCACAGTGGGCAAAGCCACTGGAGCCACCTATGCCCCCGCCATACAATTGAACGGGGACCCCACGGGATCCGTACGTATCACAATCAGAGCACCCTCCGCAACATAACACTATTCCTTGTTTTCCTTCGGAGTATTATAACTGGCAGGGACAAACAGATGCAGCGGAGGGGGGCATCATCCACAGGCTATCCATAGTACCTCTGAATTGACTCGCACAAGATGAAGCCAAGGGAGATGAATGCGAAGAGGCAAAGGACGGGGAGTCAGAAGCTATCACAGTTAGAATAGGGTCTCAGGAAGTCCCAATCCCGAAGGCCCCTTCGCCGAAGCCTGACGGGGGTAAGTCCCCTACTCCAACCGAGGCCAGCGCCGGAGCTTGGTCCGACCGGCCAAATGAGGCCTGTCCGATTGGCAGCGTCCGTAGCGAAGGCCACTCCAACTATGAAACGTGCGAGGCCGATTCGGGTGGTACCCATTCGGTCAAAAATAATAGGGACAAGGCAGTGGCGCTTGATACCAAGCCACAACCATCTTGGGCACCTCTAGGTATGTCGAAATCATAGAAAAGGCGTCTGCAACACATATGGGCACAGGAGATGCACGAGACAAAAGCCTAGGATGAGTGATACACCATCTTTGAGGAAATCCACCCTCGGCCAATGATGAGATAGGTATGGAGGATCAAGCTAGTTGAGATAACCAACCCGACTACTAGTCCGAGCGACGACGACGACAACATGCTCGACGACGACTACTCGCCGGTCTCTGAGGGACCCGCACCTCAGGCAATAGACATTAACGTCATCATGATGCCCACCGAGATCGCCCTACCACAGGACGAGGCTGAGGTCGCTCAGTTGAACCTCGGCCCACGCAATGCTATTTTTGAGAAACCTGAAGATACGGCTTGCCATCTAAAGCCTCTCGACGTCAGAGGTCACATTGACGGGAAGCCGATCTCCCAGAAGCTTGTTGACGGTGGCGCCACTATTAACCTAATGTCTTACTCGCTATTGAAGAAACTTGGCAGGGACGAGGAGGACCTAAATAAAACTAACTTAATGCTCAATGGCTTCAACGACGAGAGTTTCGAGGCCAAAGGCATGCTCTCCATGGAGTTGACAGTAGGCAACAAGACGTTGCCGATGGCATTCTTCATCGTCGACGTGCAAGGTAACTACAATGTGGTACTCTGGCGTGACTGGATTCATGCAAACTGCTGCATTCCTTCTACTTTGGACCAATGCCTAATTCAGTGGGACGGCGATGAAGTAGAGGTCATACCCGCAGATACTTCAGCCAAGGTAGCATTAGCCGATGTGTCCATTGATGCCATCCACAACAAAGTAGAATATCTATTAGGCAGGGATCTTTTGGATTACAACTTTGTTAGTGTGCCCGGAGTACGTTTTGTACTAGTGTCTGTAAAGCCGGCTAGTGTAGCACGACTGTTTCTAAATTAGTAGTCATGTCTAGCAAAAGTAATCTAGATTGGCTAAACACTCGTGTAGAGCAATATTGGTCTGGTAAAGATGGTATCGCCAAGGCCATCGAAGATTTTAGCGAAGTAGAGAAATTAGGACAAGGTTTTGCATCGGCCGATCCTTTAGAAGAAATTGACATAGGCGATGGTAGCATCCCAAGGCCAACTTTTGTAAACCAACATTTACAGCCTGATGAAAAGGCCAAAGTAATAAAGTTGCTTCGGTCGTACGTCGATTGTTTCGTATGGGAATATAGCGAGATGCCTGGATTAAGCCGTGAGCTTGTGGAGCATTAGCTACCTATCAAATCCGGATTTAGACCTTATAAACAACCTCCTCATTGCTTTAATTCAGCCGTCTATGACCGAGTTAAAGAAGAAGTGAAGAGGTTGCTCAAAGCTGAGTTTATTAGGCCATGTAGGTATGATGAATGGGTCGCTAACATTGTGACTGTAGAAAACAAGGGGAGCGGCGAAATAAGAGTTTGTATTGATTTCAGGGATCTAAACAAGGCCACTCCGAAGGACGAGTACCCCATGCCGATAGCTGACATGCTAATCAACGATGCTTCAAGACACATGGTACTAAGTTTTCTTGATCGCAATGCTGGTTATAATAAAATCTTTATGGCCGAAGAGGACGTCTACAAGACAGCCTTTCGATGCCCTAGTTTTGTCGGCTTGTTCGAGTGGGTCTTTATGACTTTTGGTTTAAAGAATGTTGGCGCTACATATCAATGTGCTATGAACTTGATCTTTCATGACTTGTTAGGAGTTATGTTAGAAGTTTATATAGATGATGTTGTAGTCAAATCGGACGCTATGGGAAACCATTTAGCCGATTTGAAAGTTGCTTTTGATAGGATGCGACAGTATGGCTTAAAAATGAACTCACTCAAATGTGCTTTTGGCATGTCAGCGGGCAAGTTATTAGGATTCATGATTCATGAAAGAGGTATAGAGATTGATCCTAAGAGGCTTGAGATGATTAGAAACTTTGCAGCGCCGACATGCAAGAAAGATGTGCAAAAGTTGCTAGGCAAGATGAATTATTTGCGTCGCTTTATATATAGCTTGTCTGGAAAGATTGATGCCTTTGTCCCTATACTCCGGCTAAAGAATGAAGATGAGTTCACTTGGGGGGCAAGTCATCAAAGCACCTTTGAAAAGATTAAAGAGTGCTTATTGTTGCCACCCGTGGTGCGAGCACCAAAAGCTGGAATTCCGTTTCGGCTATACATTGCCACCGAGGATAGCATGATAAGGGCTTTTCTAACCCAGGAGGTGGAGGGAAAAGAGTACATCATCACGTTCTTGAGCCGCCACCTACTCGACGCCGAAACCAGGTACATGTTTGTGGAGCGCTTATGTTTATCACTTTACTACGCATGTACCAATTACGTCACTATCTTCTCCCTACTACATGTTATAAAATACATGTTGTAAAAGCCAATTCTAAGTGGAAGAATTGGGAAGTGGGCTTATGCTTTGATTGAGTATGATTTGGCCTATGAACCTCTAAGAGCTATGAAAGGCCAAATTGTCGCTAAGTTCATAGTTGATCACCACATAGATGTCAGTTGGAGTGATAATGTTGCTCTAATTGAAGTAGTACCATGGAAACTTTATTTTGATGGTTCGGCTTGCAAGAATGTCCAAGGTATTGGAGTGGTTCTCATATCACCTAATGGGACGCACTTTGAGACCTCGACCCGTTTAGAATTTCCCTCTACTAATAAGCAAGCTGAATATGAGGCCTTATTGCTAGGACCTGAATTGCTAGAATCCATGGGTGTTAAACATGTTCATGCGCATGGCGATTCTCTGTTAGTAGTACAACAAGTAGCTAAGAGTGCTCAATGTCTTAATGACTTGCTAAATAGTTACTTGGATAAATACTTAGACATAGTTGCTACTTTCGATGACTTCAAAATTTCTCACGTGTCAAGAGAAGTCAATTCCATTGCAAATGATTTGGCTCAGCAAGCGTCTGGCTATCAAATCAGGAGAGGTAAATATTTTGTACAAGAAAAGCTGATGCTTGGTCTCACTGCCAAAGCCAGAAGCTTCAGGCAGGCGCGAGGTCTGTCGAACCCTTTGGGTTGGATCCCTCCAGCCACCGGAGAGTGCTGCGCACTGGAACCCTCAGCCCAGAACACTTCGTCTACTGAAGGGTCTTGCGTGCCAGAGCCCCTGTGCTGAAGCCCACTGGACAACTGAGGTCTTCGGGAACCAGAACCCTCCGGTAGAAGGCTTCAGCCTAATCGGCTCCGCATGACCGATCCAGTCAGACTTCAGCAAAAGTGGGAAAGGCCCGGGGGGCACTCCAAAATCAGCAGCTTAGACATCACTCTAGGGAAGGAGTCAGCAAACCCTCCGGAGGTCCATAAGGGCGATTGGAGAATCCCAATCGTCCAGTATTTAAGAAATCCTAATCAAAGGGTTGACCGGAAAGTTCGGCGACAAGCGTTTAAATTCGTGTTGCTGGATGATGTACTATATCGCCGAACTATTGATGGAGTACTGTTAATGTGTTTAGACGATGAACAGTCCCAAGTAGCTATGGGAGAAGTCCATGAAGGGCTTTGTGGCACTCTTCAGTCGACCTGGAAAAAGAGTTGGATGCTCAAAAGAGCAGGTTTCTACTGGCGGACTATGACTGAGGATTGTTTTAGATATTATAGAGGGTGTGAAGCATGCCAAAAGTTTGGAAACATTTAGTTAGATCCTGCTTCATTGCTTAACCCTATTATCAAGCCATGGTCGTTCCGAGGTTGGGGTTTAGACTTCATCGACCAAATTTATCCTCCTTCTTCGAAAGGGCATCAGTTCATGTTGATGGCAACAAACTACTTCACCAAATGGACTGAAGCCGTGCCTCTCAAGAATATGACCCGCAATGAGGTACTTGATTTTACCTTGAAGCACATTATACATAGATTCGGTATTCCCAGACTCTCACTACAGATCAAGGTAGTTCATTTATTTCCAAAGAAGTGAGAGACTTTGCCGAACTTTATGGTATTAAGTTGGTAAACTCTTCACCATACTATGCTCAGGCAATGGTCAGGCCAAGTCTAGTAATAAAACTGTGATTAAGCTCATTAAGAAGAAAATCAAATAATTCCCTAAGAGGTGGCATGAAGTGCTTTCTGAGGCACTATGGGCTTGTAGAATTGCAAAGCACGGTGCTACCAAAGTTAGTCCATATGAGTTAGTATATGGACAAGAGGCCGTTCTACCTGTACAAGTAGATCTTGGCTCTTTAAGAGTTCTAAAGCAAGATGGCTTATCGGTCGATGAGTATGAGACTATTTTGAAGGACAATCTAGAAGAAGTGACCGATAAGAGGTTAAGGGCTTTAGAAGCTATAGAGATAGACAAGAGGAGAGTAGCTAAAGCCTACAACAAGAAGGTTAAACCAAAATCATTTCAAGTGGGTGACTTGGTTTGGAAGACGATTTTGCCCTTAGGCACTAAGAGCCCTAAGTTTGGTAAGTGGTCAGCTAGTTGGGAAGGCCCTTTCAAAATAGTCGAAATCGCTCCAGGTAATGCATATGTGCTAGAATCTCTACAAGGAGAGCGGTTTCGAAGAGCTTTGAATGGCATGTACTTGAAAAGGTACTTCCCAAGTGTGTGGCAAACATCATGAAAATGTCGAAAGGCCGATATGAGAGGTATCGTCCTTAGCCCGTTATGCTTTTAGTTCACTTAGTTCACTAAAAGGCAAGGGGACATGTGTTGATAGCAAAAAATGGCATTAATGGTTAAGATTGTAAAAATATCAATTTTGGTAATTTGGGCCGAAAATACACATGTCCTAGATCGGGCCGAAGCCCTACTGAGAAACCAAGGGTTGGTTTCGGTGTTTTGTGATGAGTGATTGACAGGCTTTTTACCCTCTGTTCGAAGGGTACCTCCGAAGGGGCTTCGGAGGTGATACCTCCGAAGGGTGTTCGGAGGTTGGACCTCCGAAGTGTGTTCGGAGGTGGTTTCACCGAAGTGTGTTCGGTGTTTGCTTGCTGCAGCTGTGCAGCGGAGTGTGCTTGTCGGAGGGGTCCGACAGTACACGATGACTGGGTTCGTACCGAAGGGTTCGGTACTTTGGGAGGTACACCGGAGTGTGTACCGGAGGTTGCTAACCCGGAGAGGTCTCCGCAGTACTGGAAACACTTGTTTGCTTGTCTGTTGTGCGCAGGGACTTCGGAGGCGACGGACAAGGTTCGCAGCAGGTGAACCTGGGTCAAGCGGGAGGCTTGATGCCAGGGGAGCGGGGAGCTCCGTCACGGTGGCTGCGAAGGTGGTCCGGGTCGGTCCTCGGGTCGAGGCGCGCCAGGTGAAGGCAGAGAGTGCGGAGCGTGGCTCCAGCTGAAGGTACTCCGAGACAAAGTCCTCGGAGGTGAGGCACTTCGAAGGTACTCCGAATGGAGTGACTTCGGAGTTGGTGGATCAAGTCCTCTGCGGAGGCAAGGGTTCGAAGTGTGCTCCGGAGGGAGACACTCGAAGGTGCCCGACGAAGGTCTCAGAAGTCGAGGCGCATCGAAGGCATGGTCCGGGTGAGGCTCGTCGAGGAGTGTGCTCGGGGAGAGGCACTGCGACGAAGGGCTCATGGAATGCTTCATGCGAAGGCCTTGGACGAAGGAGGGACTTCGAAGGGTGGTACTCCGAAGGTGGGGCTTCGGAGTGAGGATGACTTGTGGTACTTCGGCCTGCATGGCTTCGGTACACGGACGGACGGAGTTCGAGCTGGGAGTAGCTGCGAAGCCGTGGTGATCCACTCCGGAGGTGTTGGTGCGAAGGCTCAAGAGCTTTGACGGCTTCGGCTCAAAACCGTCAATGTATCAGAGACTGACTTCGGTGAAGCGAAGGCCATCAGGCTTAAGGCTTCTCGCCGAAGCTACCGCACCCTCGCGTGCGAAGGGAGGCTGCAGAAAGTCAAAGACTGCAAAGGCTGACACTGTCTGGTCTGTAAAAGGCTGACACTGTCCCCTCTGCAAATCTGACAGAGAAGCCTCCAGAATAAAGGTGGACTACCTTTTGTACCCCTTAGTTCTGTAGAGTCAAATCTTGTGTAAACCCTAGGGGTAAAGTAGTCACTTCCTTTGGGTGAACTGTGGGCTATAAATATGGGGGCTCGGTAGGTAACATTTAACACTTTGAGCATTTACTGTTGAGCTCCTGTAGCCACATACTTCGATTGAATACATCCAGAGAGTTCATTTTCTGTGTTCCTTGTTCAAGCGGCGAAGCCCTGTTTTCTGTGCCTTTGGCTTGAGCTAGCTTTGCATACCTCGCCTGTAGTAGTGCACCGAAGCCTGTTGAGGCGAAGGTTGTTTTTCGTGCGAAGTGTGTTTTGTCAGTGTGCGTTCGCTCTGTGTAACAGGAGGCGTGACCTCGCTGCTTACTAGCGAAGCCCTGATTGTTGCCTGTTTTGCTTCTTGTGTCGAAGCCCCTAGCGTAGTCCGTTTGTGTGCGTGTAGACCTTCGTGTACGAAGCCCAGCACCAGTTGCTGCCGCCAAGTACTTGGTCGAAGTCCTCAGAGGGCTGTCCACTCTTGCGAAGGGTGAAGTGCGAAGCCTGCTCGAAGCACCCCTTGTGCGGAGCCTGCACTGACTTAGCAGAGTAGATTTCCGAGGGTTGTTAGTAGAGCGAAGTCTTCTTGGCTTCGAACCTTAGCTCCTGCGAAGCCTGTGTTCGGAGCTGTTGAAGCACCTCCGAACCAGACCTTCGAAGGTAGTGTTCGAAGCCTGTTCCGCAGAAGACAGAACCAATCCGAAGGCTAAGTTTTTAGACCTAAATTTTAAAAGCTCTCATTCACCCCCCCTCTGGTCGCCGTTTCCGGTCCAACAATTGGTATCAGAGCAGGTTAAGATCACCAGTTGACCTTAACCGGTTTTGTGATCTGTTGGCGACATGGATAGAGGCAGTAAAATTCCTCTGTTCGATGGGACAGACTTTGCATACTGGAAGGTGCGCATGGAGGCTTACTTGTTAAGCCAAGGAAATGCAATTTGGGAGATTGTGGACTCACAATACTCCATCCCTGAGACTCGCACTTCTCAGACTGAGAAGGATCAGTATATTGCCAATTCCAAGGCAAGAAACATACTGTTCATCGGTTTGAGTAGAAGTGAGTTCGATAGGGTGCAGCACCTTAGGACTGCTAGGGAGATTTGGACAACACTCACTGTCTTTCATGAGGGCTCTGCTCAGATTAAGGCCAGGCGCCAAAGCACCTACAATCAACAGTATCAGCTGTTTGTGCAGGCACCTGGTGAATCTGTAGATGCCATGTTTTCTCGCTTTGACGCGATAGTGAGTAACTTGCGATCCAACGGGACGCTTGCTTACAGTGATCATGATAGGGCTATCAAGCTTCTCTATGCTCTTGACCGTAGCATATGGGAAGTAAAGATATCCAGCATTGAGGAGTCCACAGGTTATGATACTTTGACCTGTGATGAGCTCTTTAGCAAGCTGAAGTCCACAGAGATTGCCAAGGCATCTCTTGCTGTGCACAGAAGCTCTTTGCCACAGCCATTGGCATTGGTTTCTAGCACTAGCCGTGGCACCACTGCAGAACCAAGCACATCAGGCACTTGCGTTCTTGCAGATGGTTTTGCTTTGTCCTCCCTGGTCTCCGTCACAAAGGAGCAGGTGGACACTCTAGCTGATGATGAGCTTGCTCTCATTGCCCGGAGGTTCACCCGCTTTCATCATGAGAGACGGGATCAGAGGAGAAGTGGTTTTAGTGGCTGCTATGAATGTGGCGACACCTCTCACATCAAGGCCAATTGCCCCAAGGTCAAGAAGAGAGATGAGAGTGAGCGCCCCAAATACCACAAAAAGGAGAGGAAGCCCTTTGTGAAGGGCAAGCGCGGCAAGATGGCTAAGAAAGTAGCCAAGGCCGCTTCCAGAGCCTTTGTTGCTGCTCTCAGCGACATCGACACTTCCTCAACTGAGGAGTCGAGCTCTGAGGAGGAGGAGTCCCCAAGGAAGGAGGACAAGAAGGACAAGAAGGGACGAGACTTCACCGGCCTTTGCTTCATGGCCGACAGCGATCACAGCGGCGATGAGCTTGACTCATCTGAGGTAAACCTATCATCTGACCAGCTTCTAATTAAATTAGATGAGCTAAATGAAGTAGTGCTTGGTCAGGATAGATTACTTGTGCAAGCCGCTAGATAAAGAAAAGACCTTAGACTTAGGCTAGAAACTATTTCTACTGAATATGCCATGCTTAAGTCTAAGTTTGATGATGCTGAATGTGAGTCATGTTCTGTTGTCATGAGTGAGCTTGCTCAGTTGCGTTCTGTTCATGCTCAAACTCTTTCTGAGCTTGAGACTGCACAGAAGCAGCTTTTGGAGGTGGATTCTAGACCTCATGATATTATTGATTGCATGAACTGCTCTTTATTACGCGATAGCATTAATTTACGTGATAAGCATGTTCATGATTTGGAGGCTAGATTGGAGAGGGCCGGTAGTTCTAAGGATGTGCAACCTGTTTGTGACACTTGCATTACCCTTAAGGACCAGCTAGGCACTGTTAGAGAGCGAGCTGAAAACCTCATGTCTGAAAATGAATACCTTCTTTCCGTGGTAAACAAATGCACTGAGGGAAAGGGTAGGATGGATTTGCTCTTGGCCAAGACCAAGTTGTGTGCTGACAGAGCAGGGGTAGCTCTAGGTTTGGGTTTTGAGAGGATACCTTCTGACAGTAAGACCAAAACTGTCTTTACCTCTCCCACTACCCTAGAGAAAGAGAGAGCTCTGTTGGACATCCCATCAGCCAAAAAGCCTACCCATCCACCAAAGAAAACCACCCCTCCTGCCAAGAAAAATCCTCCCAAGAAAACCACTCAGAAGAAACCCAAGGAGCCTGTGAGAGTTGCTCCTGTGACCCATGAGAGTGCCCCCAGGAGAGTGTTTCATTGTTCCTATTGTCAGCGGGCGGGTCATTTGGTTGGGTTCTGTTTTCGTCGCATCAAGGATGAGCGACGCTCTCAGGCGATGAGTTACCAGGACATGCATTACCCATCTTTAGGTATGCATGAGTCTGAGTTTTACTATCGTCCTGCTTTTGAGGCTCCTCGTGCTTCTCGGAGAGGTTTTGCTCCTCGAGGTCTTCACCATGTTCCATATGGTGGTAGACCTCGGGCTAGCAGATTTGTACCTCGTCAGAGTAGGAGACCTCGACATGTTGTTCTTTCACAGCATGTAGGTAGACATCGCACTTTGCATCATTCTGATTATTATGTGCGTAGACCGTCTGCTTTTACTGTGCCTACTACTCGTGTCACTCAGTGCTGGATGCCTCGCCATTATTTTACTCACCCCAGCACTGAGCGATCGAGACGTTCTCATCTTGTGTAGGCGACAGATCGAGGCTTGGAGGGCACGTGGATCATGGACTCCGGTTGTTCGCGCCACATGACCGGAGATGCAGCATGGTTCTCCAGCCTCACCACAACCAAGCAAAGGGAACATATCACCTTCGGAAACAATCGAAGGAGTAGAGTGAAAGGTAAAGGTGTGGTAAGAATTAATTCAAACTTCACTCTAAAAGATGTTGCTTTGGTTGAAAACCTGGGATACAATTTGCTGTCTGTATCTCAGTTGCTTGATGAGGGCTTCGAAGTGCGATTTCATCGCGATACTTCGCAAGTGCTCAATTCTGATGGCGTTGTGGTGTGTAAGATCTTTAGGGTTGGGAGAGTTTTTGGAGCTGATTTTTCAGAGTCATCTGGTTCTTCTCATTGTCTTGTTGCACATTCGACTTCTGAGCTTTGGAAGTGGCATAGGAGACTAGGGCATATGAGCTTTTAATTGCTCGCTCGTCTGAGCGCCCTAGGTCTGATCCGAGGATTGCCCAAGCTGAAGTTTGAGAAGAATTTGGTTTGCGCTCCTTGTCGATATGGTAAAATGATTGCTGCTTCGCATTCGCCAGTCACCACAGTGATGACTGAACAACCCGGAGAACTTCTCCATATGGACACTGTAGGTCCTTCTCGGGTTAGTTCTTTAGGCGGCAAGTGGTATGTTTTAGTTATTGTCGATGATTTCTCTCGCTACTCTTGGGTCTTCTTTCTTGCCAGCAAGGATGAAGTGTTTTCACACTTTCGGAGCCTGGCTTTGAGACTTTTCACTGAACTCCCTGGTGCATTAAAATTCATTCGAAGCGATAATGGCACCGAGTTCAAAAATAGTCTCTTTGTTGACTTTTGCATGGAGCATGGCATAGAACATCAATTCTCTGCTCCGCGGGTTCCTCAACAGAACGGTGTTGTTGAGAGGAAAAACCGCACTTTGGTTGAGATGGCTAGGACGATGCTTGATGAGCATAGGACTCCTAGAAAATTCTGGGCTGAGGCCATGAACACTGCTTGTTACATCTCAAACCGAATCTTCTTGCGCTCAATTTTAAATTTGACATCTTATGAGCTGCGTTTTGGGAGACAGCCCAAGGTTACTCATCTTCGAGTTTTTGGCTGTCGCTGCTTTATCCTAAAACGTGGTAACTTGGATAAATTTGAGTCGCGATCTTCTGACGGGATCTTTTTGGGTTATACTACTCATGGTCATTCTTATCGTGTTTATAACTTAGAAACTAACACTGTCATCGAGTCATGTGATGTGACTTTTGATGAATCAACCCCCTCTGTTAGTTCTGCTTTTGAACAGGCAAATGAACACGACATGGAACAGACATTATTCGAAGAAGAAGATCCTGGAGAATTCGAGGATGAACCCCTACTATCCTCGACGTCAACCCCCGAAGCTGACCCCGCTTCAACTACTTCGGCACGAGGTCCCGAAGCGACTACCTCAACATCGGTCATCTTGGACCACTCCAACGCACAAGTTGAGGGGGAGACTGCATCCCACCGTGAGGCTCCACATCATGTTCAAAGGATGCACCCTCCCGAGCAGATCATTGGTGAGCTTGATCATAGGGTAACTCGTTCTCATGCCAATTTCACTAATGCTGCTTTTGTTGCTTCTTTCGAGCCTTTAGATGTTAGTCATGCACTTTCTGATTCTAGTTGGATCAATGCCATGCATGAGGAACTTGAAAATTTTGAGAGAAACCAAGTCTGGACTTTAGTTGATCCTCCACCTAATGTTCATTTCATTGGAACAAAATGGATTTTCAAAAATAAACAAGGGGAGGATGGGACTATAGTTAGAAACAAGGCTAGACTTGTAGCTCATGGCTTTTCTCAACTAGAAGGGATTGATTTTACTGAAACCTTTGCACCTGTTGCTCGCCTTGAGGCCATTAGGATTTTGCTTGCCTTTGCGACATCCCGGGGATTCAAACTCTATCAAATGGATGTCAAGAGTGCTTTTCTTAATGGCTTCATAGGTGAAGATGTTTATGTAAAACAACCCCCTGGTTTTGAAAACCCCAAGTACCCACATAAAGTCCTTAAACTTCGTAAGGCTCTTTATGGACTCAAGCAGGCCCCTCGGGCGTGGTATGGCAGACTTAAGTCTTTTCTGCTTGAGCGAGGGTATTTGATGGGCTCTGTCGATAAAACACTGTTTACTCTCAAGCATGGCAAAGATTTCCTCCTAGTGCAGATTTATGTGGATGATATCATCTTTGGTGGCTCTTCTCATGCTTTGGTTGCCGAGTTTGCAGATACCATGAGCAGGGAATTTGAAATGTCGATGATGGGTGAACTCACATTTTTCCTTGGCTTGCAAATCAAACAAAGCAAACAAGGTACTTTTGTCCACCAGACGAAGTACACCAAGGACCTGCTCAAGAAGTTCGACATGTCCGATGCGAAGCCCCTCGCCACTCCAATGGATACATCTGTAGCATTGGACCCTGACGAAGATGGAGAAGCCGTAGATCAGAAGGAGTTCTGGAGCATGATCGGCTCCCTCCTCTACTTGACTGCCACGAGGCCGGACATACACTTCGCAGTGTGTCTGTGCGCTCGTTTTCAGGCTTCACCACGAGCTTCGCACCGCCAAGCGGTTAAGCGCATCCTAAGGTATCTCAAACACACCCTTGAATTTGGCTTATGGTATTCAGCGTCTTCTTCTTTATGTCTTCGAGGTTATTCCGATGCGGACTTTGCTGGGTGTAGAATTGATAGGAAGAGTACCTCTGGTACTTGTCATTTTCTGGGTACTTCACTGGTTTGCTGGTCTTCCCGCAAACAGTCTAGTGTTGCACAATCGATGGCTGAGGCCGAATATGTTGCTGCAGCTAGCTGTTGCTCTCAGATTTTGTGGATGGTTTCCACTTTGCGGGATTTCGGGTTAGATTATAAGAGTGTTCCACTTTTCTGTGATAACACTAGTGCTATTTGTATTGCAAACAACCCGGTTCAGCACTCCAGAACCAAACACATTGATGTACGGTATCACTTTCTCAGAGATCACAATGAGAAGGGTGATATTGAACTTCAATATGTTGATACCCAACACCAGCTTGCCGACATTTTTACAAAACCCCTCGATGCTTCTCGATTTACTTACTTGCGTGGGGAACTTGGCATTTGTCACCCTTACGACATTTTGTGAGGGGGAGCTGTTTTAGATGGATGTGCTTTTGCTAATTGTGCTGAAATTGCATTTATATATTTTGCACTTATATGCCTGCTTATAATTCATGAAATCATGTTAGCTCAGCTCTTTTTAATTCATCTAGAACATTCATGAGCATGATGTTTTATTTTCAAAGTCAAAATCATGCTCACTGCTTAGTCTTGAATCTAGCATGTTTCGGCAGGACTGCTTTAGCTATCTTTTATCTGCTTGACAGCGAAACACTGTTCATTGGATGCTAAAAATTGCAACTTGAAAACTGTTCTACATTTTCATGGATATTCATAAAGTGCCAAACATTGGTTCACTTAGTTAAAATCAACAATTCCATGATTTGCATGCTTTTAAGAGAAAAGATCCAGGTGGGTTTGTTTGTCGCACTACCCTATTCTAGACTGCTTACCATTGCACATTGGTCTGAACTGGAATAGTGTAGTGTTTGCCAAAATCATTGCCTTAAGTTTCTTATGGCTTTCATGCCTAGGCTTGGCCTGATTGGAAAGTATAAGGTGGACAAACAAATAACCCCTGGCACTTAGAAAAGAACAACAAAAGTCATTGATTATCAAGTTTGCTTTTCAAGCTCCATTTGAACTGGACTTGTCTGTCTAGAGTAGAAATTGACTAGCTTTGTGCAGTCCTTGCTCTTACTTGTCTAGTTTCTTTGACTAAGTGGTGATGCTTTTTATTTAAAAAATTGATCAAATCACATGCTTCATCCTGCTTTTAGAGAATACTAATTTGAGCTGAGCACATGATCATTGGTGTTATTATTGGCATATTTTTGCTTCATATGTCTTTGCAATTCTGCTCATTTCGAAGCTTTGCATCTTTTACATGCTCCTTGATGCTTGCATTGCCAAAGGGGGAGAAATTCCTCAAGGGGGAGAGACTTTGCTTCGTTCTCTGTCGCAAGGGGTATAATTTCCAAAGGGGGAGAAATCATGACATAAAGAGGCCTTTTGTTTGCCAAAGGGGGATAAGGGATAATTTAACTCAGGGGGAGTTTTTATTGCCGAAGGGGCTTTTTACTCTTTTGAGAAAGGGGGAGGAAATTCTTTTATCAAGTGACATGATTTGGCTCTTTTCTGAGTTTTTATGGTCACTTGTGTGCTGAAAGTTTTTAAATTTTCTTGAACTTCGATTTGGTTGTCAATGCACTCATCAAGGGGGAGATTGAGAAACCAAGGGTTGGTTTCGGTGTTTTGTGATGAGTGATTGACAGGCTTTTTACCCTCTGTTCGAAGGGTACCTCCGAAGGGGCTTCGGAGGTGATACCTCCGAAGGGTGTTCGGAGGTTGGACCTCCGAAGTGTGTTCGGAGGTGGTTTCACCAAAGTGTGTTCGGTGTTTGCTTGCTGCAGCTGTGCAGCGGAGTGTGCTTGTCGGAGGGGTCCGACAGTACACGATGACTGGGTTTGTACCGAAGGGTTCGGTACTTTGGGAGGTACACCGGAGTGTGTACCGGAGGTTGCTAACCCGGAGAGGTCTCCGCAGTACTGGAAACACTTGTTTGCTTGTCTGTTGTGCGCAGGGACTTCGGAGGCGACG
Organism: Zizania palustris; assembly: GCA_019279435.1. NCBI lineage: Eukaryota > Viridiplantae > Streptophyta > Magnoliopsida > Poales > Poaceae > Zizania > Zizania palustris. The sequence continues at coordinate 88,015,438 of JAAALK010000285.1, forward strand.
GACAAGGTTCGCAGCAGGTGAACCTGGGTCAAGCGGGAGGCTTGATGCCAGGGGAGCGGGGAGCTCCGTCACGGTGGCTGCGAAGGTGGTCCGGGTCGGTCCTCGGGTCGAGGCACGCCAGGTGAAGGCAGAGAGTGCGGAGCGTGGCTCCAGCTGAAGGTACTCCGAGACAAAGTCCTCGGAGGTGAGGCACTTCGAAGGTACTCCGAATGGAGTGACTTCGGAGTTGGTGGATCAAGTCCTCTGCGGAGGCAAGGGTTCGAAGTGTGCTCCGGAGGGAGACACTCGAAGGTGCCCGACGAAGGTCTCAGAAGTCGAGGCGCATCGAAGGCATGGTCCGGGTGAGGCTCGTCGAGGAGTGTGCTCGGGGAGAGGCACTGCGACGAAGGGCTCATGGAATGCTTCATGCGAAGGCCTTGGACGAAGGAGGGACTTCGAAGGGTGGTACTCCGAAGGTGGGGCTTCGGAGTGAGGATGACTTGTGGTACTTCGGCCTGCATGGCTTCGGTACACGGACGGACGGAGTTCGAGCTGGGAGTAGCTGCGAAGCCGTGGTGATCCACTCCGGAGGTGTTGGTGCGAAGGCTCAAGAGCTTTGACGGCTTCGGCTCAAAACCGTCAATGTATCGGAGACTGACTTCGGTGAAGCGAAGGCCATCAGGCTTAAGGCTTCTCGCCGAAGCTACCGCACCCTCGCGTGCGAAGGGAGGCTGCAGAAAGTCAAAGACTGCAAAGGCTGACACTGTCTGGTCTGTAAAAGGATGACACTGTCCCCTCTGCAAATCTGACAGAGAAGCCTCCAGAATAAAGGTGGACTACCTTTTGTACCCCTTAGTTCTGTAGAGTCAAATCTTGTGTAAACCCTAGGGGTAAAGTAGTCACTTCCTTTGGGTGAACTGTGGGCTATAAATATGGGGGCTCGGTAGGTAACATTTAACACTTTGAGCATTTACTGTTGAGCTCCTGTAGCCACATACTTCGATTGAATACATCCAGAGAGTTCATTTTTCTGTGTTCCTTGTTCAAGCGGCGAAGCCCTGTTTTCTGTGCCTTTGGCTTGAGCTAGCTTTGCATACCTCGCCTGTAGTAGTGCACCGAAGCCTGTTGAGGCGAAGGTTGTTTTTCGTGCGAAGTGTGTTTTTGTCAGTGTGCGTTCGCTCTGTGTAACAGGAGGCGTGACCTCGCTGCTTACTAGCGAAGCCCTGATTGTTGCCTGTTTTGCTTCTTGTGTCGAAGCCCCTAGCGTAGTCCGTTTGTGTGCGTGTAGACCTTCGTGTACGAAGCCCAGCACCAGTTGCTGCCGCCAAGTACTTGGTCGAAGTCCTCAGAGGGCTGTCCACTCTTGCGAAGGGTGAAGTGCGAAGCCTGCTCGAAGCACCCCTTGTGCGGAGCCTGCACTGACTTAGCAGAGTAGATTTCCGAGGGTTGTTAGTAGAGCGAAGTCTTCTTGGCTTCGAACCTTAGCTCCTGCGAAGCCTGTGTTCGGAGCTGTTGAAGCACCTCCGAACCAGACCTTCGAAGGTAGTGTTCGAAGCCTGTTCCGCAGAAGACAGAACCAATCCGAAGGCTAAGTTTTTAGACCTAAATTTTAAAAGCTCTCATTCACCCCCCCTCTGGTCGCCGTTTCCGGTCCAACAATTGGTATCAGAGCAGGTTAAGATCACCAGTTGACCTTAACCGGTTTTGTGATCTGTTGGCGACATGGATAGAGGCAGTAAAATTCCTCTGTTCGATGGGACAGACTTTGCATACTGGAAGGTGCGCATGGAGGCTTACTTGTTAAGCCAAGGAAATGCAATTTGGGAGATTGTGGACTCACAATACTCCATCCCTGAGACTCGCACTTCTCAGACTGAGAAGGATCAGTATATTGCCAATTCCAAGGCAAGAAACATACTGTTCATCGGTTTGAGTAGAAGTGAGTTCGATAGGGTGCATCACCTTAGGACTACTAGGGAGATTTGGACAACACTCACTGTCTTTCATGAGGGCTCTGCTCAGATTAAGGCCAGGCGCCAAAGCACCTACAATCAACAGTATCAGCTGTTTGTGCAGGCACCTGGTGAATCTGTAGATGCCATGTTTTCTCGCTTTGACGCGATAGTGAGTAACTTGCGATCCAACGGGACGCTTGCTTACAGTGATCATGATAGGGCTATCAAGCTTCTCTATGCTCTTGACCGTAGCATATGGGAAGTAAAGATATCCAGCATTGAGGAGTCCACAGGTTATGATACTTTGACCTGTGATGAGCTCTTTAGCAAGCTGAAGTCCACAGAGATTGCCAAGGCATCTCTTGCTGTGCACAGAAGCTCTTTGCCACAGCCATTGGCATTGGTTTCTAGCACTAGCCGTGGCACCACTGCAGAACCAAGCACATCAGGCACTTGCGTTCTTGCAGATGGTTTTGCTTTGTCCTCCCTGGTCTCCGTCACAAAGGAGCAGGTGGACACTCTAGCTGATGATGAGCTTGCTCTCATTGCCCGGAGGTTCACCCGCTTTCATCATGAGAGACGGGATCAGAGGAGAAGTGGTTTTAGTGGCTGCTATGAATGTGGCGACACCTCTCACATCAAGGCCAATTGCCCCAAGGTCAAGAAGAGAGATGAGAGTGAGCGCCCCAAATACCACAAAAAGGAGAGGAAGCCCTTTGTGAAGGGCAAGCGCGGCAAGATGGCTAAGAAAGTAGCCAAGGCCGCTTCCAGAGCCTTTGTTGCTGCTCTCAGCGACATCGACACTTCCTCAACTGAGGAGTCGAGCTCTGAGGAGGAGGAGTCCCCAAGGAAGGAGGACAAGAAGGGACGAGACTTCACCGGCCTTTGCTTCATGGCCGACAGCGATCACAGCGGCGATGAGCTTGACTCATCTGAGGTAAACCTATCATCTGACCAGCTTCTAATTAAATTAGATGAGCTAAATGAAGTAGTGCTTGGTCAGGATAGATTACTTGTGCAAGCCGCTAGATAAAGAAAAGACCTTAGACTTAGGCTAGAAACTATTTCTACTGAATATGCCATGCTTAAGTCTAAGTTTGATGATGCTGAATGTGAGTCCTGTTCTGTTGTCATGAGTGAGCTTGCTCAGTTGCGTTCTGTTCATGCTCAAACTCTTTCTGAGCTTGAGACTGCACAGAAGCAGCTTTTGGAGGTGGATTCTAGACCTCATGATATTATTGATTGCATGAACTGCTCTTTATTACGCGATAGCATTAATTTACGTGATAAGCATGTTCATGATTTGGAGGCTAGATTGGAGAGGGCCGGTAGTTCTAAGGATGTGCAACCTGTTTGTGACACTTGCATTACCCTTAAGGACCAGCTAGGCACTGTTAGAGAGCGAGCTGAAAACCTCATGTCTGAAAATGAATACCTTCTTTCCGTGGTAAACAAATGCACTGAGGGAAAGGGTAGGATGGATTTGCTCTTGGCCAAGACCAAGTTGTGTGCTGACAGAGCAGGGGTAGCTCTAGGTTTGGGTTTTGAGAGGATACCTTCTGACAGTAAGACCAAAACTGTCTTTACCTCTCCCACTACCCTAGAGAAAGAGAGAGCTCTGTTGGACATCCCATCAGCCAAAAAGCCTACCCATCCACCAAAGAAAACCACCCCTCCTGCCAAGAAAAATCCTCCCAAGAAAACCACTCAGAAGAAACCCAAGGAGCCTGTGAGAGTTGCTCCTGTGACCCATGAGAGTGCCCCCAGGAGAGTGTTTCATTGTTCCTATTGTCAGCGGGCGGGTCATTTGGTTGGGTTCTGTTTTCGTCGCATCAAGGATGAGCGACGCTCTCAGGCGATGAGTTACCAGGACATGCATTACCCATCTTTAGGTATGCATGAGTCTGAGTTTTACTATCGTCCTGCTTTTGAGGCTCCTCGTGCTTCTCGGAGAGGTTTTGCTCCTCGAGGTCTTCACCATGTTCCATATGGTGGTAGACCTCGGGCTAGCAGATTTGTACCTCGTCAGAGTAGGAGACCTCGACATGTTGTTCTTTCACAGCATGTAGGTAGACATCGCACTTTGCATCATTCTGATTATTATGTGCGTAGACCGTCTGCTTTTACTGTGCCTACTACTCGTGTCACTCAGTGCTGGATGCCTCGCCATTATTTACTCACCCCAGCACTGAGCGATCGAGACGTTCTCATCTTGTGTAGGCGACAGATCGAGTCTTGGAGGGCACGTGGATCATGGACTCCGGTTGTTCGCGCCACATGACCGGAGATGCAGCATGGTTCTCCAGCCTCACCACAACCAAGCAAAGGGAACATATCACCTTCGGAAACAATCGAAGGAGTAGAGTGAAAGGTAAAGGTGTGGTAAGAATTAATTCAAACTTCACTCTAAAAGATGTTGCTTTGGTTGAAAACCTGGGATACAATTTGCTGTCTGTATCTCAGTTGCTTGATGAGGGCTTCGAAGTGCGATTTCATCGCGATACTTCGCAAGTGCTCAATTCTGATGGCGTTGTGGTGTGTAAGATCTTTAGGGTTGGGAGAGTTTTTGGAGCTGATTTTTCAGAGTCATCTGGTTCTTCTCATTGTCTTGTTGCACATTCGACTTCTGAGCTTTGGAAGTGGCATAGGAGACTAGGGCATATGAGCTTTTAATTGCTCGCTCGTCTGAGCGCCCTAGGTCTGATCCGAGGATTGCCCAAGCTGAAGTTTGAGAAGAATTTGGTTTGCGCTCCTTGTCGATATGGTAAAATGATTGCTGCTTCGCATTCGCCAGTCACCACAGTGATGACTGAACAACCCGGAGAACTTCTCCATATGGACATTGTAGGTCCTTCTCGGGTTAGTTCTTTAGGCGGCAAGTGGTATGTTTTAGTTATTGTCGACGATTTCTCTCGCTACTCTTGGGTCTTCTTTCTTGCCAGCAAGGATGAAGTGTTTTCACACTTTCGGAGCCTGGCTTTGAGACTTTTCACTGAACTCCCTGGTGCATTAAAATTCATTCGAAGCGATAATGGCACCGAGTTCAAAAATAGTCTCTTTGTTGACTTTTGCATGGAGCATGGCATAGAACATCAATTCTCTGCTCCGCGGGTTCCTCAACAGAACGGTGTTGTTGAGAGGAAAAACCGCACTTTGGTTGAGATGGCTAGGACGATGCTTGATGAGCATAGGACTCCTAGAAAATTCTGGGCTGAGGCAATGAACACTGCTTGTTACATCTCAAACCGAATCTTCTTGCGCTCAATTTTAAATTTGACATCTTATGAGCTGCGTTTTGGGAGACAGCCCAAGGTTACTCATCTTCGAGTTTTTGGCTGTCGCTGCTTTATCCTAAAACGTGGTAACTTGGATAAATTTGAGTCGCGATCTTCTGACGGGATCTTTTTGGGTTATACTACTCATGGTCATTCTTATCGTGTTTATAACTTAGAAACTAACACTGTCATCGAGTCATGTGATGTGACTTTTGATGAATCAACCCCCTCTGTTAGTTCTGCTTTTGAACAGGCAAATGAACACGACATGGAACAGACATTATTCGAAGAAGAAGATCCTGGAGAATTCGAGGATGAACCCCTACTATCCTCGACGTCAACCCCCGAAGCTGACCCCGCTTCAACTACTTCGGCACGAGGTCCCGAAGCGACTACCTCAACATCGGTCATCTTGGACCACTCCAACGCACAAGTTGAGGGGGAGACTGCATCCCGCCGCGAGGCTCCACATCATGTTCAAAGGATGCACCCTCCCGAGCAGATCATTGGTGAGCTTGATCATAGGGTAACTCGTTCTCATGCCCATTTCACTAATGCTGCTTTTGTTGCTTCTTTCGAGCCTTTAGATGTTAGTCATGCACTTTCTGATTCTAGTTGGATCAATGCCATGCATGAGGAACTTGAAAATTTTGAGAGAAACCAAGTCTGGACTTTAGTTGATCCTCCACCTAATGTTCATTTCATTGGAACAAAATGGATTTTCAAAAATAAACAAGGGGAGGATGGGACTATAGTTAGAAACAAGGCTAGACTTGTAGCTCATGGCTTTTCTCAACTAGAAGGGATTGATTTTACTGAAACCTTTGCACCTGTTGCTCGCCTTGAGGCCATTAGGATTTTGCTTGCCTTTGCGACATCCCGGGGATTCAAACTCTATCAAATGGATGTCAAGAGTGCTTTTCTTAATGGCTTCATAGGTGAAGATGTTTATGTAAAACAACCCCCTGGTTTTGAAAACCCCAAGTACCCACATAAAGTCCTTAAACTTCGTAAGGCTCTTTATGGACTCAAGCAGGCCCCTCGGGCGTGGTATGGCAGACTTAAGTCTTTTCTGCTTGAGCGAGGGTATTTGATGGGCTCTGTCGATAAAACACTGTTTACTCTCAAGCATGGCAAAGATTTCCTCCTAGTGCAGATTTATGTGGATGATATCATCTTTGGTGGCTCTTCTCATGCTTTGGTTGCCGAGTTTGCAGATACCATGAGCAGGGAATTTGAAATGTCGATGATGGGTGAACTCACATTTTTCCTTGGCTTGCAAATCAAACAAAGCAAACAAGGTACTTTTGTCCACCAGACGAAGTACACCAAGGACCTGCTCAAGAAGTTCGACATGTCCGATGCGAAGCCCCTCGCCACTCCAATGGCTACATCTGTAGCATTGGACCCTGACGAAGATGGAGAAGCCGTAGATCAGAAGGAGTTCCGGAGCATGATCGGCTCCCTCCTCTACTTGACTGCCACGAGGCCGGACATACACTTCGCAGTGTGTCTGTGCGCTCGTTTTCAGGCTTCACCACGAGCTTCGCACCGCCAAGCGGTTAAGCGCATCCTAAGGTATCTCAAACACACCCTTGAATTTGGCTTATGGTATTCAGCGTCTTCTTCTTTATGTCTTCGAGGTTATTCCGATGCGGACTTTGCTGGGTGTAGAATTGATAGGAAGAGTACCTCTGGTACTTGTCATTTTCTGGGTACTTCACTGGTTTGCTGGTCTTCCCGCAAACAGTCTAGTGTTGCACAATCGACGGCTGAGGCCGAATATGTTGCTGCAGCTAGCTGTTGCTCTCAGATTTTGTGGATGGTTTCCACTTTGCGGGATTTCGGGTTAGATTATAAGAGTGTTCCACTTTTCTGTGATAACACTAGTGCTATTTGTATTGCAAACAACCCGGTTCAGCACTCCAGAATCAAACACATTGATGTACGGTATCACTTTCTCAGAGATCACAATGAGAAGGGTGATATTGAACTTCAATATGTTGATACCCAACACCAGCTTGCCGACATTTTTACAAAACCCCTCGATGCTTCTCGATTTACTTACTTGCGTGGGGAACTTGGCATTTGTCACCCTTACGACATTTTGTGAGGGTGAGCTGTTTTAGATGGATGTGCTTTTGCTAATTGTGCTGAAATTGCATTTATATATTTTGCACTTATATGCCTGCTTATAATTCATGAAATCATGTTAGCTCAGCTCTTTTTAATTCATCTAGAACATTCATGAGCATGATGTTTTATTTTCAAAGTCAAAATCATGCTCACTGCTTAGTCTTGAATCTAGCATGTTTCGGCAGGACTGCTTTAGCTATCTTTTATCTGCTTGACAGCGAAACACTGTTCATTGGATGCTAAAAATTGCAACTTGAAAACTGTTCTACATTTTCATGGATATTCATAAAGTGCCAAACATTGGTTCACTTAGTTAAAATCAACAATTCCATGATTTGCATGCTTTTAAGAGAAAAGATCCAGGTGGGTTTGTTTGTCGCACTACCCTATTCTAGACTGCTTACCATTGCACATTGGTCTGAACTGGAATAGTGTAGTGTTTGCCAAAATCATTGCCTTAAGTTTCTTATGGCTTTCATGCCTAGGCTTGGCCTGATTGGAAAGTATAAGGTGGACAAACAAATAACCCCTGGCACTTAGAAAAGAACAACAAAAGTCATTGATTATCAAGTTTGCTTTTCAAGCTCCATTTGAACTGGACTTGTCTGTCTAGAGTAGAAATTGACTAGCTTTGTGCAGTCCTTGCTCTTACTTGTCTAGTTTCTTTGACTAAGTGGTGATGCTTTTTATTTCAAAAATTGATCAAATCACATGCTTCATCCTGCTTTTAGAGAATACTAATTTGAGCTGAGCACATGATCATTGGTGTTATTATTGGCATATTTTTGCTTCATATGTCTTTGCAATTCTGCTCATTTCGAAGCTTTGCATCTTTTACATGCTCCTTGATGCTTGCATTGCCAAAGGGGGAGAAATTCCTCAAGGGGGAGAGACTTTGCTTCGTTCTCTGTCGCAAGGGGTATAATTTCCAAAGGGGGAGAAATCATGACATAAAGAGGCCTTTTGTTTGCCAAAGGGGGATAAGGGATAATTTAACTCAGGGGGAGTTTTTATTGCCGAAGGGGCTTTTTACTCTTTTGAGAAAGGGGGAGGAAAATTCTTTTATCAAGTGACATGATTTGGCTCTTTTCTGAGTTTTTATGGTCACTTGTGTGCTGAAAGTTTTTAAATTTTCTTGAACTTCGATTTGGTTGTCAATGCACTCATCAAGGGGGAGATTGAGAAACCAAGGGTTGGTTTCGGTGTTTTGTGATGAGTGATTGACAGGCTTTTTACCCTCTGTTCGAAGGGTACCTCCGAAGGGGCTTCGGAGGTGATACCTCCGAAGGGTGTTCGGAGGTTGGACCTCCGAAGTGTGTTCGGAGGTGGTTTCACCGAAGTGTGTTCGGTGTTTGCTTGCTGCAGCTGTGCAGCGGAGTGTGCTTGTCGGAGGGGTCCGACAGTACACGATGACTGGGTTTGTACCGAAGGGTTCGGTACTTTGGGAGGTACACCGGAGTGTGTACCGGAGGTTGCTAACCCGGAGAGGTCTCCGCAGTACTGGAAACACTTGTTTGCTTGTCTGTTGTGCGCAGGGACTTCGGAGGCGACGGACAAGGTTCGCAGCAGGTGAACCTGGGTCAAGCGGGAGGCTTGATGCCAGGGGAGCGGGGAGCTCCGTCACGGTGGCTGCGAAGGTGGTCCGGGTCGGTCCTCGGGTCGAGGCGCGCCAGGTGAAGGCAGAGAGTGCGGAGCGTGGCTCCAGCTGAAGGTACTGCGAGACAAAGTCCTCGGAGGTGAGGCACTTCGAAGGTACTCCGAATGGAGTGACTTCGGAGTTGGTGGATCAAGTCCTCTGCGGAGGCAAGGGTTCGAAGTGTGCTCCGGAGGGAGACACTCGAAGGTGCCCGACGAAGGTCTCAGAAGTCGAGGCGCATCGAAGGCATGGTCCGGGTGAGGCTCGTCGAGGAGTGTGCTCGGGGAGAGGCACTGCGACGAAGGGCTCATGGAATGCTTCATGCGAAGGCCTTGGACGAAGGAGGGACTTCGAAGGGTGGTACTCCGAAGGTGGGGCTTCGGAGTGAGGATGACTTGTGGTACTTCGGCCTGCATGGCTTCGGTACACGGACGGACGGAGTTCGAGCTGGGAGTAGCTGCGAAGCCGTGGTGATCCACTCCGGAGGTGTTGGTGCGAAGGCTCAAGAGCTTTGACGGCTTCGGCTCAAAACCGTCAATGTATCGGAGACTGACTTCGGTGAAGCGAAGGCCATCAGGCTTAAGGCTTCTCGCCGAAGCTACCGCACCCTCGCGTGCGAAGGGAGGCTGCAGAAAGTCAAAGACTGCAAAGGCTGACACTGTCTGGTCTGTAAAAGGCTGACACTGTCCCCTCTGCAAAGCTGACAGAGAAGCCTCCAGAATAAAGGTGGACTACCTTTTGTACCCCTTAGTTCTGTAGAGTCAAATCTTGTGTAAACCCTAGGGGTAAAGTAGTCACTTCCTTTGGGTGAACTGTGGGCTATAAATATGGGGGCTCGGTAGGTAACATTTAACACTTTGAGCATTTACTGTTGAGCTCCTGTAGCCACATACTTCGATTGAATACATCCAGAGAGTTCATTTTTCTGTGTTCCTTGTTCAAGCGGCGAAGCCCTGTTTTCTGTGCCTTTGGCTTGAGCTAGCTTTGCATACCTCGCCTGTAGTAGTGCACCGAAGCCTGTTGAGGCGAAGGTTGTTTTTCGTGCGAAGTGTGTTTTTGTCAGTGTGCGTTCGCTCTGTGTAACAGGAGGCGTGACCTCGCTGCTTACTAGCGAAGCCCTGATTGTTGCCCGTTTTTCTTCTTGTGTCGAAGCCCCTAGCGTAGTCCGTTTGTGTGCGTGTAGACCTTCGTGTACGAAGCCCAGCACCAGTTGCTGCCGCCAAGTACTTGGTCGAAGTCCTCAGAGGGCTGTCCACTCTTGCGAAGGGTGAAGTGCGAAGCCTGCTCGAAGCACCCCTTGTGCGGAGCCTGCACTGACTTAGCAGAGTAGATTTCCGAGGGTTGTTAGTAGAGCGAAGTCTTCTTGGCTTTGAACCTTAGCTCCTGCGAAGCCTGTGTTCGGAGCTGTTGAAGCACCTCCGAACCAGACCTTCGAAGGTAGTGTTCGAAGCCTGTTCCGCAGAAGACAGAACCAATCCGAAGGCTAAGTTTTTAGACCTAAATTTTAAAAGCTCCCATTCACCCCCCCTCTGGTCGCCGTTTCCGGTCCAACACCTACAGGGCCGAAGGCCCATTAGAGCTGTGGGCTTCGAAAGCTTCCAGCAGGCCTGCTACCTTCGGCCCGAAGGCCTTTGGAGGCTCGCCTCGCCAAAGCTTCGGCCCGAGGAGCAGGCTTCGGCGGGCCTGGCCAAAGGCCCACTTCGGGCAGGATTTCAGAGATAGAGTTTGAGTCTGATTCTGGCTAATTTTATCCCTACGCATGATTAGGCCGAATCTTAACAGATTAATCTTAGATATTAGAAGTATAGCCCCTATAAATATAGGGATGAGGCCGGTTCATTAACCCCCCAACACAAATCAACACAAAGCCCTATGTGAAACCAAGGGTGGTTTCGGTCTGGATGATGAGTGATTGACAAGGATAAGCATTTGAGCGGTTGAGTGATTGAGAGTGGTTTTGGTGCATCGAAGGGATCGATGTAGAATTGAGGAGTGGTTGCTGAGGTTTCGGTGGTGCGTCACGTTCTTGTCTTGGCTTGTCTTGGATGTGCAGGGTGGAGATGCTGACAGACTATCGATGGCGAGTTATCAAGGGTTAAGCGGAGAGCTCGATGCTAGAGGATCAGGGAGGCCGGGCGAAGTTGGAGAAGATCTCAAGAGTGCACGAAGAGACTGAGCAAAACTTGGACGGATGGATGGATGCGACGGTGTGACGACCAGGTCTGCGAGAGGGAGGCCAGGACAATCATTCAGGCAACTCGAGGGGATCGAGAGCGGAAGTGGCTTGCTGGCGCTCGAAGTCGCAAAGTGGTGTCATGAGTCGAAGGGTTGAGAGGCTTTGTCGGTTTTTGCTGAAAACCATCAAAACTTTAAATGTTTTTGTTAATTCAATAAATAGGAGTTTATTGTTAGTTTAAATATTTCAGTTTTATAGTGTATTCTTTTGGTATATTTTTAGAGTGGTTCTACTTTAAAAATATATTAAAAGGAGAGTCTAATTGTAATTTTTCTTTTAGGACTTATAGGGTAATTTTCATAATGTGCAATTCTGAAATTACCAAGGGGTTATGTGTAAAAGGTAGGTTCTAGAAGATGTTTCCTGTTGGGATATTATCCCCTGGATGGCTTGCAACCGAAGAGAACTTTTGGAGACAGCTATTCCAATCAAAAACCAAGAGAAAATTTCTGTTTGAAGAAATTTTGACAAGAAACAGTGATCGACTAGTGTTTTCAGGATCCCCTACAGCACTGTCGACAATACTATTCCGTGTAAGATTTTCTAGCTTCCACCGATAGATTATGTGATGCTATTTCTGTTTTTTTCTTGTGGGTTTGTGATGATTCTGATCACCTTTTTGTGAGAGTTCATCTTGGAAATTTTGTGATTTATGTTGTATAAGTTTGAACCATCTACACATACTGTTCATCGTAAGTTTTCTGCTGATTTCAAGTCTGTGTTGGATTTTCTATAAGAATCACAGAGTACAGAATCTATTCTTTAACTAAACTTATGCTGTGATCAATAGCTTTGATGTTTGTTGATAAGAAATCATCCAGAGAAGATCTTGTAAGAGTGGATAATCTGCATCCAGGTATATCTCTGATTTACTGAGTTTATAGAGAAGCTATTTTGAGTATTAATCCATCTAGTCTAGAGTTTGTTCCTTGGCATATTTGTGAAAGGTTGAGTGAAAATTTGAATATCAGTTTCTGAATATAAAGTTGCAGTGTTGTGATAATCTCTAGGATCATGTCAAAAGTTTCAAGTGCTGTCTTCCTTTTGAATTGCTTGTTGTTGGATGAACAATTCTATGTAAACTGCTCTGATGTATTACGTGAACTTTCAGTTTGATTTCATTTCATGGTTTTCCCTAAAAAATGCTCATCTTCTGAATTTTAGTTTCAGGCTTTGATAGTACTTTCTGTCTGGTTCTATTTTGATCTGTCTCCTATTCATGCTCTTGTGATTTTGTAGTAAACTGATTGGAAATTCAAATTACTGTTCTCTGAAACTGAATCAACATTTGTATGTTCACTGATTTCTATCTAGAGTGTTCAGGATTAAACTGAAATCCATTTCCAAACCTGAATTCAAGCACTATTCTGAAACCGAATTATGTTAGAAGTGAATCTGAAGTTCTGATTACTGGCCTGAAAAGTTTTGAAACTTTTGCTAAAAGCCATTGTATTGTCAGTTTGGATAAATTAGTAATCTGACTGATTGACATTGATATTCTGGTGTCTGTTATCAGGGTTAGTTTTTATTGCTTCTGATCAGATTCATCTTCAGAAACTGTTTCTTAACTTTAGTTCTATGTTCCCATTAAAATACAGCATTGTTTGCTCTGAAATACTGTAAGTACTAGGATTGTTTGTTTCATTGGTCTGTTTGAACTGCATCTATATTCTAAAGACTGTTTTTCAGGAATAGAAACTTGTTTTCAGAATAGATTCAGTCTTTAAAAACAATTTTAAACTTCCATTCAGAGTTTGCCTGAAAATTCAGTATTGATACTGTATTGAATATTGTTTATCTTGAATGTGTTGCTTGTGGTGAATTACAATTCAGTTTTAGTGTTATAATTGAGAATTGAATGCTGTTTTCAAGGCTAAAACCATATCTGTTCAGATTCATACTTCCTTTGTTGGATATTCAAAGTTGATTGAATCTATCGATTGTTTGAAGTGCCAGCTTGAATCTTCATCTGGTTGAATAGACTGATCTGATTACAATTTCTGTTTTGAATTACAAGTTGAGTATTTGTGCAATTCATGTTAATACTGATCTGAAGTTGCTTCCAGGATTAAACAACATTTCTACTGATTTCCGTTTTGTTTTTAGTTTTGAATCTGAAATTGAAATTCTGAATCTCTGAGTGTTTTCTGATCTTCTGAAACCTGTCGGAGTTTCTTTGAACGACACCTTCCTGTCGACTGTTCATTTGCTGAAATAGCAGTTGTATTTCGGAGTATCAAATACCGACAATACAGATCGACCGTTCAAACTCCGAGTTACTCTGAATTTTGTTTTTGAACCATGTTTTGAACTGTTACTGTACTTCTCTATTCAAAACTGAGTTTGCAATATTTTAGAGGTGCATTGAGTGATTTGACCAGGCCATTAGATTCACGAGAATTTGTCGAGGCGCCTATTCACCCACCTCTAGTCGCCATTCCGATCACACACCCTAGCTTTGAACCGTACCTTTGCTTTTACCTTTACTTTTCTGCAACCTTTGTGGGTTTGCCTGGAAGCCCACCGACGACCACTTTAGAATAATGGTAATCCTTGTTACTTCGCTTGTGAAGTATCCATTAATCTACGTAATAGATTGTTATCGCCTTGTTACTTTGCCTGTGAAGTATCCACTAATCTGTGTAACAGGTTGCTACCTTCGCTCTCTAGTGCAACACTTAGCAGAATTCGGTCCCCAGACCGAATTGGCACTTGATATCTGTTCTGTTGCAGGTTTCCACGCTTGGAGCCACTTCGCCGGAGGTGTCTGGAGCCAAGAGATTGGTCTCGGAGGCTGCCAGAACACCCCTCGGCGAGAATACTGCTTCAACCACTCGTGCCGAACTGTCACACTGTTGTTGGTTTGACCAAGTCCCGCGTGCCAGCACGCTTCGCAACAGGCTTCGTCACGACAGGCTTCACCACGTTTGTACCCCACGTCAGACGAAGTCATGCCCGCATGTTGTGTCCGAGTCATTTTATCGTGTCAGAGACTTCAAGCCGAACCCCGCTGTTCGGAGGTGATTGTCGTGTCGAGATCTGCTCGGAGCCCGCCTTTGACCAGATCAGTCCGAACGCCGAAGGCCCCCTTCGGCGGGACCCTTCACATCAGACGCCGAAGGTACCCTTTGGCGATACCCTTTTTCACTGTATACTTTGGATCAGTCAGGATCCGCTCGGCTTGCTGATTTATTCTGTTTAATATATTTCTTTTCAACTAATTGGATTATTTCTGTTTGATCTGATTACCTAGCGACTCCACCCCCTTACCACGGTTAAGGGTAGTCGGAACGCGACGTCGGTGTTGTGTTATGCTTAGGCTCTTCCCTAAATATCCACACACTTTTGGATCGTCGAACTAACCCAAGTGTGGGAGCACGTTTTCGTGTCAACAGATTGCATACTTGTTATCCACATTAAGATAATATTATTAGACGTAAGGTTTTTATGGCCTAAACCAGTCTAATTTGCACTTCGCATACTAGCTCTCCGAGGATATTTTAAATTTGTAGCTAATTCTTAGTTTTGTTAATTACTATGCTAGATATCTGAACATTTAGGTAGTTTTTCATTGGAAACTAGAACATTAATGACAATAGAACCTTGAGAAAAATCAAAGTGCGAAAATACTTGAAGGTCATATGGTATCTAGGTACACATGCAAGCCTTTGAAACGAGATGGGATGCTTACAAAAATCTCTACTAATATAAAATGGGAGTTTGGTCCATCCACAGCGCTTCCTGTGCGCAGCGCCGCAACTCCCTCCACTCACACTGTGCGTAGCGCATCGCCCACAACCGCCCTCCCTCCCTCTCTCACGTGTAAGGATGGTTTCCACCACATCTTCTCACCTACCTAGCCCTACCCAGCAGCGCTCTGCCCCCATCCTACCCAGCCCCATCACAACCTCTCCCCCTCCCTTCCACGCGATGCCCCATGGCCACCCCACCCAGCCCCATCATTGCCTCTCCTCCCATCCACACAACACAACCTGGACCCTAGCCCCATCACCGTGGAACGATGCCTTGTACCATTCGGTTTGCGCCCGGCACGGCGTGATCACACACTTGGATGTCTTTAGCCACTACTGCATCGACGCTACCCTCCATCGCTTCACTAGTGATGCCAGAGGCCTCCAGTGCAAGGGAGATACCTAGGCCTATCGCTGCCACACCAATGTGCTCCAGGATCAGCTGTCGTAGTGCCTCTTGTTTTGTGTCAGCCATGCGTGCGGCCACTAAATCCCCCGCACTACTACAAATCGCTACTGTAGTGGTGTTGGAGTTTTCCACTATAGTGGCGGGCCATTAGATGCACGCCACTAGAGTTGCTGGTGCTGACGGCAGCACCAGCGCCCGCCACTACTATTGGTAAAGTAGTGGTGGTCGGTGCTGATGTTAGCCCGGACCACCACTATTTTACCAATAGTAGTGGCAGGCGCTGGTGCTGCCCGCCGCTGCTATGCTGTCCGCCACTAAAGTATTGATGACATCACTTGCGACCGCCACTACTATTCTGGCTATAAATGCGCAGCTTCTTCCTCCCCGAGCTCTACAAAAATCTAGATAAAGAGGGGGGAGGCTTTGTTTTTGTTTCTTTTGAAGGATTTCATTCTAGGAGGTAAATCCATGCCGAATCTCACATTTATTTTGTATTTAATCATGTATATAATGAGTTATTAGAGTTTTACTAATTTAGGGTTTGTGAATAGAAATTTTCAAATAATCTTCCATTTACAGTGTTTCCTTCTCCCAAATGAACAAATATGACCCTCCTCACCATTATTCATCACTTGTATATTAATTTACGTCGTTTAATCTCTTTTTAATTTGATTTATGATTATAGATCTAGATTTATGTTGTTTGGAGAGAGAAACCAATGTAGTTAATTTATTTAATATTTTTTCTACTTAATACATAGTTTGAATTAAATAATTTTTAATTAATGTTGTTATGAGCGATAATAAATCAATATATTTTCAATTTTTAAATTACTAAAATTAACAATAATGATTTTATTAATATTTTTTCAAATAATATATGTTTTAGATGGAGTACAGGTCCTGGATGTACTCGTACAACGATGGAGATGTGGTGGCATATTTTAATAGAATAACTGAATTTACTGAAGCTACCGCACAATATGCTTCCCGACAGAGTGAAGCAGCAATATATTGTCCTTGTAAAGTTTGTAAAAATGAAGCGATGTATCCGTGTTCAGATCGTGAAACCATACGATTTCACTTGTTGAAAATGGTTTTGTGAAGAACAATTATATGGACGAAACACGGTGAGATGGGCCAAAACCCTCCTGAAGATTCTAATGTGCCGCAAGATGCTCATCAACATAGAACAGGTTGTGATCATACATATGACATAACACATGATGTTGATCAACATGATGATGATGACACCTTTGATGTGGAGGAACTGATGCGAAATGTTGCGCCTGAGGTGTTGTTGCAGAGAACTACAACCAAAGGATACGATAACTTTGAAGCACTTGACAAAGCATCAAAAAACCTTCTTTACGAGGAACGCCACGGATGCGATAAGCAGTATACTGTATTGTACACAATTCTTGAGCTTATGAAACTGAAGGCCAGCAATGGATGGTCTGACACTAGTTTTTCAGATCTTTTACAACTCCTAAAAAAGGTTTTGCCGAAACCCAATGGTCTACCATCTGATATGTACCAAGCAAAGAAGATGATTTGTCCGTTGACTTTGGGCGATCAGAAGATTCATGCATGCCCGAACCACTATATACTATATCGAAAAGAGTATGGATTGTTAGAGAGATGTCTACAGTGCAACGCAAGTTGATACAAACGTCCAAATGACTGTGTGGAGGACTACAATGACCACCAGAAGAAGAATAAGAGGTTGCAGAAGAGGAATAAAAATGTTATTGCAGACCATCATGGAAAAAAGACGGAGAGGAAAGTTCCAGCCTTAGTAATGTGGTACCTACTGGTGATTAATCGCTTGAAACATATGTTCTCTAATCCCAGAGATGCTGAACTATTAATCTGGCATTTTGCTGGGCGAAAGAAGGACGAAAAACTTAGACACCCTATGGATGCTAGGCAGTGGAAATCATTTGATTTGGCCCATCCAGATTTCTCAGACGATCCCAGAAATATCAGGATGAGACTTAGCACGAATGGAATGAATCCCTTCGGTGAGATGAGGAACCCACACAGTACGTGGCCAGTATTTCTATGCTTGTTCAACATTCCATCATGGTTGTGCCATAAAAGAAAATACCTTATGCTCACTACTCTAATTTCCGGTCCAAAACAACCTGGCAATGACATTGATATCTTTCTAGAACCTTTGATGGAGGATATGAAACGTCTATGGGAACATGGTGTCTGTGTGCGGGATGAGCAACAGAAAGAGCACTTCAATCTAAGAGCCATGATCTTTTGCACAATTGCTGACAACCCGGGACGTATGTCCCTAACAGGGCAGGTTAAAGGAAAGACAACATGTGTAGTGTGTGTGGACTAGACAGAATCTATGCATCTTCCATCATTCGTTAAGACGATATATATGTGGCACCACCGATTTTTACTAAAAAACCACAAATATCGAAGAAATAGGAACCATTTCGACGGTACAATCGAGCTTGGACAGCCTCCACGACATCAATACGACAAATTTCTATTCGAAATGGTGAGGAATATCAAAGTTGTTTTCGGAAAGAAGAGGAAGAAATCTGAAAAAATTTCAAAGGACGCTCCATTTAAAAAGCAGTCAATCTTCTTTAGATATTTGTCCTATTGGAAGGAGTTGGAGATTGGTCATGCTATCGATACAATGCACGTTGAGAAGAATGTCTTCGAAAGCACCATCGGTATTTTGTTAGACATATCGGGCAAATCAAAAGATGGACTCAAAGTACGAAGGGACCCTCAAACTCTCGGAATTAGACTCGAGATTCACCCACAGGAAAGGGACAATAGAAAATTTTTCCTTCCAGGTGCTAGCTGTAACCTCACCATTGATGAGAAAAGATCAATCTGCAGGTGTCTATATGGAATCAGAGTTCCAACAGGATTCTCAACGAATATAAAGAATATTATCTCCGTAGCAGATTTGAGGATGAGCGGCTACAACACTCATGACTTTCATGTTATGCTTGGGATATTCCTCGCCATCGCAGTAAGAGGAATCAAACATTCATTTCTGAAGATGGTTATAACACACATGTGTCACTTCTTCAACGTCATATCAAAGAAGGTGATCGACACTAAGAGTTAAATGAATTACGTAAACAAATGAGGGAGACTGTGTCAGCTTGAGATGTGCTTTCCTCCTTTATATTTTGATATTATGGAGCACTATATGATACATATAGCATACCAAATCTTTATTCTCGGTCCAACGTACCTGCACAATATGTATGCGTACGAGCGTATAATGGTTATCTTCAAGGGTTACGTATGAAATCGTGCTTATCCAGAGGGTTCCATGATAGAGGGCTACACGACTGAGGAAGTCATTGAGTGCTACGCAGATTACATAAGAGATGGAAAACCAATAGGAGTTCCCATGTCCCAGCACCATGGAAGACTCACCGGTAAAGGAACTAAAGACAGGAAAATCATACGAGAAAATAGCTACCAAACAATAAGAGAATCACATTACAATGTAATGCATCAGTTGGCGATTATGAGACCATATGTTGAACAACACCTGCAAGAGCTTCGTGAAAAGAATGAAGATTGCGATGAACAATGGATTATGAAACAGCAAAAAATTCATTTCACATCATGGCTGAGGGATCTAAACCTTTTGATTGGAGAAACCGACGAAGATATGATGATAAATAAATTGTCTTACGGTCCATTGAGCATGGTTAAAACATGGCAAGCGTATGACATCAATGGTTTCACATTCTATACCAAAGCAAAATATCAAAAGAGTTAGTGCCAAAATAGTGGTGTCAGAGCAGATGCAGAAGATAGCACTGGACAAAAGAATGCTTACTCTGGATACATCGAAGAAATATGGGAACTTAACTACGGGAACTCTATAGAAATCCCTGTATTTAAGTGCCAGTGGGCCAGACATCCAAAAGGTGTGGAGGTGGATGATTACGGGTTTTTAAGATAGTTGACCTTAATAAGGTGGCTTATAAAGATGACCCTTGGATATTCGCTCAATCCATGGCATAAGTATTTTACATACTTGATCCTAAAGACGATAAAAAATACAACATTGCTCCAAGAAAACAAAGAATTGTTGGAGTTGATGGAGTCGAAGACGAAGAAGAATACAATCAGTTTGATGAGGTGCCGTTTTTCGTTGACATATCAAGGATCAATGTGGTTGAAGCAAAACTGCCATTTGACTCTGTGATTCCTTATCTACGCACCGATGGCGATGAAAAATTAGTGCAAGGCTAGATCATTTATGTTATTAGCATGCATATTTGTAAAATCAATTATGTCGTTTTGTTTAAGATATTTGTAATATAGGTTATTATTTAATTATAGTTAATACATGTATTTTTATGATGTATTTTATTGTTAAAACATGTTAAAGATCAAACGAGGATTTAATTAAACATCAATAAAAAGTTTTGAAATTTTGTATTGTTTGGGGCCAACAGCAAGGTTCAAATCTCAAACCACCTGCCGGCAGCGAGGTTCGAACCTCGAACCGCATGGCCCCAAGTGAGCCCCCCACACCACTGTGCTACAAAGTGTTTCTCGACATTGTAGGAAGTGTATTATATGCTAGATATATAATCCCTACCTCTATTAGTAGTGGCGGTTGGATTAGTAGTGGCGGGCTGGTGACATCATCGCCCGCCACTACTAGAGAAAAATAGCAGTAGCGGGCAGGATGACGTCAGCATGCTCGCCACTGATTGTTATATTAATTTATGCATGGTAATATAATTTAGTATAATATTACTAGTAGAATGCACTATAACAATAATGTTTTAATGTACTATAAAAACATTATCAATGTGACAAAAAAATTGTAGATGCTATATATACATGTATACATGAGCCATATATTCACGAGATTAATTAACCAAAGTATATATGTTGCCCATAAATTTCCCACTAGCCATTCCTGACCCCCAACCTCGACGACAGCACCCTCCACCCAGCCTCATCGTCGACCCCCAACCTCGACGACAGCGCCCTCCTCACCGGTTCACGATGTGATGGGGGAGTGGTCCCGATCTTCCGCTAGGTAAGGGATAAACTTGGGTTGGTGGAGAATCTCGACGTTGGCGATCCAAGGCTCCGGTCCGGCGGATCAAAACCTTGCAATCGTTACACCACTGTCTCCGTTGGTTATCAACCACGCAGAACGCGATTGACCTCACCACGAAGGCTAATTCCTGCAAGCGAACCCAAGAACACAAGCAAGAACAGGAAGGATACAAATCGAATGCCAAATCACAGACAAACGAAGATAAGGTGAGGTTCACAAACGCCAATGCAGCAGCCAATCGGTCCGGTGCAAGAGGCGGGATCTAAACACAACAGTGTAGATGCAACAAAGCAAAACCTAACCCTAGAGACGGCTGGCGTGAGAATATATAGGGCGGCAGCCTGTGGAAGGCGAACAGACACGGGCTGTGGGCTAGAAGACGTACAGACTCAGACTATGGCCAACATGGCCCAGTTCTGTAATGCAGGACTGTTTAAATCACACAGAACGACTCGAGACTCCAAATGAGGTGAACCAATGGCAAACGATCCGTCTTCTCCTCAGCTTTCCAAAAAGTCAAAGAACGTGCCAATCGGACTTCGTATGAGGAAGTTATGCCCATTTTGGTACAGGGTGGTTGATGTAGTCCGAACCAGCGAAATCTTGACTTCAAAACATCCGTGCGACTCCGTCTTCAGCTCCAACTCTTGTATTCCATCTCCCATGTTCCTAAGCAACAAAATATCACTAGTATTCAGTAGCATCCCGTCCAAACAAATATTGACATAGTTGCTAAGGAAAGAATTAACCTCATGGTTCAAGCGACGGGCACGGGCGCGTGTGATTCGTCCTAGTAACTGAATTGTAGGTGGAGGCTCCATGTGTGTATCATGTGAAGTGATGTCCTCATCATCCTCCCCCTCTTGAATTGGAGTCGTCCTCGACTCAAGCTCACCGTCAGCTCCCAAATAGGGCTTTAAATCATCAGCACGGGTCATCAATTTAAACTTTCTTAAATCAGGAAAACGATCCTTGCGCAAGTATAACCAAACAAGATCTCCTGGTTTGAAAAACATCTTCTTTCTTCCTTTATTTGTCCTTTGAGCAAATAGCGTGCTTTCTTTTCTATAACTTCCTTGGTCTTCAGATGCATAGCTTTCACAAACTCTGCACGCTTAGTTGCTTCCATGTTTGCTCTCTCTTGAAAAGGAAGTGGCAGCAAATCAAATGGTGTGATTGGCTTAAAACCATACACCATTTCAGACGGGCACAATTGTGTTGTTGAGTGAACAGCTCTATTGTATGTAAATTCAACATGTGGAAGGCAGTCCTCCCATTCCTTCAAGTTCTTCTTAATCATTGTTCGCAGCAACATGGAGAGTGTACGGTTTACCACCTCTGTTGGACCATCAGTTTGCGGGTGACAAGTTGTTGAAAATAGCAATTTTGTGCCAAGCTTGACCCACATTGTCTTCCAAGAGTAACTCATAAACTTCACATCACAATCTGAGACAATGGCTCTAGGCATCCCGTGCAATCTCACAATTTCCCTGAAAAATAATCAGCAATATGTGAAGCATCGTTGGTCTTGTTAAAGGGAATAAAGTGTGCCATTTTAGAAAACCTATCCACTCTTACAAATATGGAGTCTCTCCCCTCTTTGTCCTAGGCAATCCCACAATAAAGTCCATGGTAATATCTTCCCAAGGTGCACTAGAAACAGGAAGTGGAGTGTACAAAACATATGGGTTAAGTTTGGACTTAGCTTTATGGTATGTGGCACAACGCTGCACAAATCGTTCAACATCTCTCTGCATCTTTAGCCAATAAAAATTATTGGACAGCAGGGCCAAAGTCTTTTCTCTCCCAAAATGCTCCATTAATCCACCGCCATGTGATTCCTGCAACAACAACAAACGTACGGACGAATCTGGAACACATAGCTTGTTAGCATGGGACAAGAAACCGTCATAAACATGAAATTTTTTCCAGCCTTTCCCATCATTACATTTAGTGTATGGTTCAGCAAATTCTTTATCTACAACATACAAATCTTTCAAGCTTTCCAAATCTGGAACGTTAATATCAAGTTGAGATAAAAGAACAACCATGCGAGACAATGCATCAGCAACCACATTTTCTTTGCCATTCTTGTATTTCACAATGTATGGGAAAGGTTCAATAAATTCAACCCGTTTAACATGTCTATGGTTCAGTTTAGCTTGCCCTCTCAAATATTTTAGTGCTTCATGATCAGAATGTATATTAAACTCCTTAGGCAAAAGGTAATGTTGCCAAGTTTCAAGCACACGCACTAAGGCATATAATTCCTTATCATAGGTAGAATAATTCAATTGTGGACCATGCAATTTCTCACTAGAATAGGTCACGGGTTTACCTCCTTGTAGCAGCACACCTCCTATTCCAACACCACTAGCATCACATTCTAACTCAACAGGCTTACTGAAGTCGGGTAGCTGGAGTAGAGGTGCACGTGTAAGGCGATCCTTGAGTGTGGCCAAAGCTTGTTCTTGTGCTGGCTCCCAAGTAGAAGTAACTCCCTTCTTGGTCAACTCAGGTAAAGGGCCGGCTATGGTGCTGAAATCTTTCACAAAACGCCGGTAGAAACCTGCAAGACCAAGAAAACTACGTACTGCAAGGTTAGTTTTAGTTGCATGCATGACACGTCCTTTTAGATTAATAACTTGTGATGAGGAAGGAGAAACAACTTTATCTTTTTGTTGCCTCGAAAATGTTTTAGCTACTTGCTGATTTTCAGAAAGTTGTTTGCTCTTTTGTGCGTCCCTAGCACGTTTTTCTTGTTCAAATTTCACAATTTCAGCAGGAGTCATAGGAAGCAATGTAACTTTCTTTCCTTTATACATAAATGTGTACTTATTGCTCCTACCATGGTGTGTAGCATCAGTATCATATACCCAAGGTCTACCAAGTAATAGAGAACATGCTTGCATTGGTACTACATCAAATTCAGCAACTCCGAAGTATGTACCAATGGAAAATTCGATGTGAGCAGTTTGTGTTACCTTGACCTTACCGCTATCGTTGAACCATTGCACATGGTAAGGGTGTGGATGTGCACGTGTGGGAAGTTGAAGCTTAGTTACCATGTCGAGGCTCACCAAATTGTTGCAACTACCGCTATCGATGATGACACGTACACGACGGTTATTGACGCCGAAGAAGGTCTGAAACAGATTGTTCCGTTGTGACTGGTCGTCCTGGTCCATGTGAGTGCTCAAGTCACGTTGTACAATAAGTGCTGCCATGTTAGAGAAAAGACAAAGCAACAAAGAATAATCCTTATGTAAACAGCTAGGTGGGGTGGCGGGTTGTGTGGTGGAAGCAATCCGTCAAGCGCCTTACCCACGCTTGCAAGTGTTCTTACCACGCCGCAGTGAGGTCACCGGCCTGCAGGTGATGAACCAAGTGAAGGGTGGTGTACAATTGCAAGAAATGAACCTGTCCTGACCAAGAGAAAGGTGTAGCTTGGAAGGCAAAGTGAGTAGCAAGGATTAGCGATAATAATAACAGTTAAACCAAGTTCAATAAGTGTTCGCTAGTACTCGTCAAAGTTGCTGGCCTTAGTGCTCCCACGGTGAAAATTCAAGCAATATAGGGAAACTATGTGCCCAAAAATCAAATGGAAGCAAAACAGGCCAAATTCAGTTCTCT
This sequence comes from Zizania palustris, assembly GCA_019279435.1. Lineage (NCBI taxonomy): Eukaryota > Viridiplantae > Streptophyta > Magnoliopsida > Poales > Poaceae > Zizania > Zizania palustris. The sequence goes on from JAAALK010000285.1 coordinate 88,039,532, forward strand.
ACAGATCGGACAAGGGATCGGACAAGAGATCGGACAAGGGATTGGACAAGCAGAAACTGCCACTGAAACTGCCACTGCCTGCCACTGATCGGACAAGAGATCGGACAAGAGTTCGGACAAGGGATGGACAAGCAGAAACTGCCACTGCCTGCCACTGATCGGACAAGAGATCGGACAAGAGTTCGGACAAGGGATTGGACAAGCAGAAACTGCCACTGCCTGCCACTGATCGGACAAGAGATCGGACAAGAGTTCGGACAAGAGTTCAGACAAGCAACTAACAGGACCGCTTCTCTTTTTTTTTATTTTTTTTCTCCTTTTTTTTACTCTATTTTTTTTGAACAAGGATGACCAGAGATGCAACCACAAAAATTGCACCTACAACTGAGGTGGGATGTGGCTCACAAAAATTCAAACAAGTTCGCTGTCCGGCGAGCAAAAACTTTGACCAATTTTTTTCTTTATCTTCCTGATTTTTTGGCGAGTTTGGTGAGGGCTAACCGGCATAGGGTACCACCCAAATCGGGTCAGGAACAACGCTCAAAAAATTTCAGATTTTTCTGCCAAACGAGCGAAAAGTTATGCCTGTTTACCGAAGGGGGGTCACAAAGACTGGATGTGGAAAACAAATAGGGTTGCGGAAGGGGGGTTTTTCGGTGGGGAATTTTTTTTTGAGACACAAGAACAACTACTACTCAAACGACACAGAGGGATGACTAAACCAGCAACAAGACTCGACCAAGAACACGAACTCAACAAAGTTAAAAACTGAAATTAAAATCGCAAGGCACAAAAGGGTTCTCGGTGGGGAATTTTTTTTGGTGCGGTTTTCTGGACTCTGGGTAAAAACAAAAGCAGATCGAGATTACCTAACGGGAAAACTGAGCTCTGATACCAACTGATGGGGGAGTGGTCCCGATCTTCCGCTAGGTAAGGGATAAACTTGGGTTGGTGGAGAATCTCGACGTTGGCGATCCAAGGCTCCGGTCCGGCGGATCAAAACCTGCAATCGTTACACCACTGTCTCCGTTGGTTATCAACCACGCAGAACGCGATTGACCTCGCCACGAAGGCTAATTCCTGCAAGCGAACCCAAGAACACAAGCAAGAACAGGAAGGATACAAATCGAATGCCAAATCACAGACAAACGAAGATAAGGTGAGGTTTCACAAACGCCAATGCAGCAGCCAATCGGTCCGGTGCAAGAGGCGGATCTAAACACAACAGTGTAGATGCAACAAAGCAAAACCTAACCCTAGAGATGGCTGGCGTGAGAATATATAGGGCGGTAGCCTGTGGAAGGCGAACAGACACGGGCTGTGGGCTAGAAGACGTACAGACTCAGACTATGGGCCAACATGGCCCAGTTCTGTAATGCAGGACTGTTAAATCACACAGAACGACTCGAGACTCCAACAGCAAACGATCCGTCTTCTCCTCAGCTTTCCAAAAAGTCAAAGAACGCGCCAATCGGACTTCGTATGAGGAAGTTATGCCCATTTGGTGCAGGGTGGTTGATGTAGTCCGAACCAGCGAAATCTTGACTTCAAAACATCCGTGCGACTCCGTCTTCAGCTCCAACTCTTGTATTCCATCTCCCATGTTCCTAAGCAACAAAATATCACTAGTATTCAGTAGCATCCCGTCCAAACAAATATTGACATAGTTGCTAAGGAAAGAATTAACCTCATGGTTCAAGCGACGGGCACGGGCGCGTGTGATTCGTCCTAGTAACTGAATTGTAGGTGGAGGCTCCATGTGTGTATCATGTGAAGTGATGTCCTCATCACGATGGCTCCTCCTAAGATTGAACCAAACAATGGATCCTCAGACTCTACATCAAGTGGCGTGTGTGAGGTTTGCAAATGCGATAAACTTAAGGTACATGGTATAGTTTGCAGTTGCTTGGCAAAGAAAGTGATTCTCATATTGGACTCCGACTCGAAGGAAGACTCATGATCGCCGCAACCAGTTAGGGTAAGTGCTGGCAGATGGAAGAATGATGAGGCAACTGGTGGAAGAGGGAAACATGCCGAGGCTAGCGGTGGAAAAGGGAAGCATGCAGAGCAATGCGGCAGCAAGAGGAGGCAGGAGGCAAGATCCTCTTTTTATGCAAATTTTATATTTTTATCAGCCAATTCAATCATTGAACGATATTTTTTACATTGATGTATGTATGATAAGTTGTTCTCACTATCGCCGCCGCGTGTATTTTCTTGTTCAGGAACATGGAGAGTATTTCAGACTACCTGATGATGTCGAGTTGGTTGAGGATTGGCAAGTTGAGGCTTTTCATCTGTTTAACCAGAAATAGGTTGGGTTTGTGCCGAGGAAGAAGAAGCTCCAAACCATATCTTTTTTTTGGGTTTGGACCGGTAGTGCATTTTGGTTTGGTGTGCGGTTCGATGTGTAAGTTGGTTTCCCCATCCTAGACTTGTGTTTGTTTACTTGCTTTCAAATAACATGATGTGTCAAGCGAGCCCCCGCACCACTGCGCTACAAAGTCTCGATCATATCGTAACAACATGACAAGTCTTGTCTTTTTATACTTTATTTGATTTTTTGAGGATTAAAAAACTATAAAGATACATGTTGTCGATCGAGTGTTGTGGCAACCTACATTTTTTATGATGGTTTTAAATTTATTGGATAATAACTAATAATAGAGTCAAAAACATTAATATGGTTTTTCTATAAATTTTGGTTAATTATTGCATGTCTTGTAGTTCAAATTTAACTTATTTTGACTTTGATCATAAAAACAAACTTAATGAAATAAAAATAGAAAACTAAGAAAGAAAAATACCAATTTGTTTAATATATGTCTAACGTAAACTAAGGCAGAAAAATGCCAATTTTTTTTTAATTTATAAGTTATGATGTATTTTTCTTGTTAAAAAATTCAAGATCAAATGAAGATTTAAACATCAATAAAAAATGTGTTGAGAATTAGAATAGAAATGAAAAAAAATATTTGGAAGCCAGCAGCAAGGTTCATACCTCAAACCGCCTGCCGGCAACAAGGTTCGAACCTCGAACCACATGGCCCCAAGAGAGCACCCACACCACTGCGCTACAAAGTATTCTCGATAAGGTAGGCAGCGTATGCTAGATAATCCCTACTACCCCGATTAGTAGTGGCGGGCACATGTAACCAGTGGCGGGCATGCTGATGTCACTAGCCCGCCACTATTATTCCTTTTAGTAGTGGTGGTCGCATGACGTCATCGGCCCACCACTACTAAGTCGAGTGACGTAAACTAAGGCAGAAAAATACCAATTTTTTAAATTTGATAAGTTATGATGTATTTTTATTGTTAAAAAAATTCAAGTTCAAACGAGGATTTAAACATCAATAAAAAAGTGCTAAAAATTTAAAAAAGTACATTAACAGAAAAAATGTTGTTTGGGCGCCAGGAGCAAGGTTCGAACCTCAAATCGCCTGCCGGCAGCAAGGTTTGAACCTCGAACCGCATGGCACCAAAGCACCCCCGCACCACTGCGCTACAAAGTCTTTCTCGGCAATGTCGGCAGTGTATGCTAGATAATCCCTACCGCTACCAGGACTTATTTGCATTTAAATACCAATTTCTGTTAATGAAAAATACCAGGACTTATTATATAGGTTATTATTTAATTATAGTTAATACATGTCTAATGTAAACTGAGGCAGAAAAATACGAATTTTTTAAAATTTGATAAGTTATGATGTATTTTTATTGTTAAAAAATTCAAGTTCAAATGACGATTTAAACATCAATAAAAAATTCAAGTTCAAATGAGGGTTTTTTATTGTTTAGAAGTGGCGGGCAGGATGACGTCAGCATGCCCGCCACTGATTAAAACGAGAACTTATTGATCAGGTTCAAACGAGAATTTAAACATCAATAAAAAAGTGCTGAAATTTTAAGAAATAAGAAGTCAAAAAAATTCTTTAGTGGCAGTTGGGTGTAATCAGTGGCGGGCATGCTAACGTCACCAGCCCGCCACTGCTATTCCTTTTAGTAGCAGCGGTCGGGTGATGTCAGTGGACCGCCACTACTAAGTCGACACCAGTGGCAGGCGGATTAGTAGTGGCGGGCTGGTGACGTCATCGCCCGCCACTACTATGAGAAATAGCAGTGGCGGGCATGATGACGTCAGCGTGCCCACCACTACTATACTGGTAATATATAGTTTTGGCTCCCTCCCAGACTAAACCCTAGTTCATTTGCAATCAAACTCCCACCGTCCCAGAGCCCTTTGCCACGCGTCGTCCCCCTCGGAGACCACCGCTGCCACCGTTTCCCATCGACATCACGGAGCCACGCACCGTCGGAGCCTCCTGCCGCCCAATACCA
>JAAALK010000285.1:88044872-88062987 GCA_019279435.1 Zizania palustris
TAAATTGATAAACATGAAAATGTCAAATAAACTACTGTTTTTATTGCATAAACATGTAGAGAATAATTTTATGAATTTCTAAAATTGGAATGGCAATTTTTTAGAGTCCAAATGCAATAGATATGAATTTTACAAGTTTAAAAAGCATTTCTGGAATTATTTTCAATTTTTTAAACCTCTCGGGTCCACGGTGAGCCAGGCCCACGGTGAACCCAGGCACTGTGCGCGTGCGCCGGGTCGATCTGGACCGTCGGATCAGATCGAACGCGCGAGAGTGAGGCGGGACGCGTAAGTTGCTACGGACGGCCAGGATTAAAACGTGAACGAACCAGTACACGTGGACGCACAGGATAAACCGGGTTTTAAATACAGATGGACGCACGAGATTAAACGTACCCCTCGCCGAGATCTAACGGATCAGATTAATTCGCACGCGGGGATTAAACATCACCGTCGGATCCAGATCGCACGGTCGTGCGTGAATCCGACACGGCAGCGGTACTCGACCGTGCCGGTCGTCTTCTCCGACGCGGCGAGCGGGCCAGCGGCCACGGCGAGCGACGGCGACTAGTCTAAGGCCTAAAATGGAACGAGGGTGCTACGGGGATCACGAGTGGTACCTCGGCGGTGAGAAAAGGTCGACGGCGCGAGGCCGGCGACGAGCGGAGGCGGCGGAGGCGTTCGGGTCCTTGGCGGCGACGGCGATCGGCGAGGTTCGTCGTCGACGGAGTGGTGGCCGAGGTTGGTGAGGTTCCGGCGGTCACGCCGGTGCGGTCGGCGTGGACAAAGAGGGGCTCCGGCGACGGCGAGCGGTGGCTGGAGGACGGGCGGTGGTGGTGCGCTAAAGTGCGGAATGCAAGGGCTCTGTTGGATCTCGCAGCGTCGTGAGCGTGGGGGCGCATTGCGGACGGCGGGGGGTTTATATAGGGTCATCGGCGGGGGCAGAGGGGCGTAATCGAGGGAGGCCGGGAGTAAAAGCTCTCTTCAACGCCGGCGAGCTCCTGCCGTGCATGCGAGCGCCAAATCGGGGCGATGAGCGGTGAATTAAAGGGGAAACGTCGGGGAGGCCGGGGAAATCAATGCCGTCGAGCAATTAAGGTGAGGGGCCGGCGAGAGCGAATCCGAGGGGGGGGCTAGGGTTTTCGGCGGCGGGGGGGGGGATTTGGGGCGGATCCGGGGGAAGACGGGTCCGACAGGTGGGCCAAGGTGGTCAGCGGGTGCGAGCGCGCGAGGGGGAACTGACAGGCGGGGCCGCGGTGTCGGGTGCGCGCGAGAGGAGAGGAGGTCATGACGGGTGGGACCCAGTTGTCAGGTGGCGCGCGCGCGAGGAGGAGTGGGCTGGCCGGCGTGGCGGGAGAGAAGGGAGAGGGAGAGGGAGCCCATTACTGTTCTAAAGCTTTTCTAATAAAAATAATTCCAGAAAATAGATTAAAATATTAGGGCTACTTCCAAGGCTGGTAAAATTTATAAATTTCCCAAAATTATATCCTGGTCTTAGGATCATATACAAAACGTTTCACCTCCTAATTTGGTCATCTACTCTATGTTGTAGTTCAAAAGGGTATAAAAGGGATTTAAAAGTATTTTCTGAATAATAATTCCAAGAAATTGAATTTAATAATATTTTTATTGTTTTGAAAATTTGGGGTGTTACAAACCTATCCCCCTTACAAGAATCTCGTCCTCGAGATTGGAACGCTATTCGAGTTGAATTTTTATATGACAGAGTTTCGCAAGGATCCCACTTCTGTTCCATAGGAGCTCATGTGCAGGGGTGGAGATTTGATTACTAATGACATTACCCCTCCCTCTCTTGGTGTTTCTACTATTTTGCAGGATTTTGTGACGTGTTTCCAGAGGAGATACCTGCTAGTTTGCCACCATTACGAGGTATGGAGCAAATAGCAGAACCTATTTCTGAAATTCCTTTATCACAAGATGGTTTTCATGCTATTCCTTGTGATAAAGAAGAGTTGTGCAATGCTTCTGTTGGACTGGAAACGGCGACCAGGAGGGGGGTGAATGGGAGCTTTTAAAATTTCAGGCTAAAAACAGCCTTCGATTTTAATCCTGTCTTCTGCGGAACAGGCTTCGAACACTACCTTCGGAGGTCTGGTTCGGAGGTACTTCGACAGCTCCGAACACAGGCTTCGCAGGAGCAAAAGTTCGAAGCCAAGAAGACTTCGCTCTACTAACAACCCTCGAAAATTACTCTGCTAAGTCAGTGCAGGCTCCACCCACTGGGTGCTTCGAGCAGGCTTCGCACTTCACCCTTCGCAAGAGTGGACAGCCCTCTGAGGACTTCGACCAAGTACTTGGCAGCAGCAACTGGTGCTGGGCTTCGTACACGAAGGTCTACACGCACACAAACAGACTACGCTAAGGGCTTCGACACAGGAAGCAAAACGGGCCTCGATCAGGGCTTCGCTAGTAACCAGCGAGGTCTCGCCCCCTGTACACAGAGCGAACGCACACTGACAAAACACACTTCGCACAAAAACAACCTTATCTCAACAGGCTTCGGTCACTACAACTAGCGGAGTATGTAACGCGAGCTCAAGCAAAAATCACAAAGAAGCAGGGCTTCGCCGCTTGAACAAGTAACACAAAATGAATTGAACTCTGGATGAATACAGCGAGGTATGGGCTACAGGAGCTCAACAGTAAATGCTCAAGTGTTCAATGTTACATACCGACCCCCCATATTTATAGCCCACAGTTCACCCAAAGGAAGGTGACTACTTTACCCTAGGGTTTACAAAGGATTTGTCTCTACAGAACTAAGGGGTACAAAAGGTAGTCCACCTTTTATTCTGGAGGCTTCTCTGTCAGCTTTGCAGAGGGGATAGTGTCAGCCTTTTACAGAACAGGACAATGTCAGCCTTTGCAGTCTTTGACCTTCTGGAGCCTCCCTTCGCACGCGAGGGGCGGTAGCTTCGGCGAGAAGCCTTGAGCCTGGAGGCCTTCGCTTCGCCGAAGATGGCCTTCGATACAGTGACGGTTTTGAGCCGAAGCGTCAAAGCCCTTTAGCCTTCGCGCCAACACCTCCAGAGTGGACCACCACGGCTTCGCAGCTTCACCCAGCTCGAACTCCGTCAGTCCGTAGTACCGAAGCCATGCAGGCCGAAGTACCTCAAGTCAACCTCGCTCCGGAGCTAGCCCCGCTCCGAAGCCTTCCTCACTCCGAAGCCCAAACTTCAGAGTACCACCCTTCGAAGTCCCTCCTTTGTCCAAGGCCTCCGCATGAAGCATTCCATGAGTACTTCATCGCAGTGCCTCTCCCCGAGCACACTCCTCGACTAGCCTCACCCGGACCATGCTTCAATGCGCCTCGACTTCTGAGACCTTCGTCGGGTACCTTCGAATGTCTCCCTCCGGAGCACACTTCGAACTCCTTGCCTCCGCAGAGGACTTGATCCCTCCAACTCCAAAGTCACTCCATCCGAGGTACCTCGAAGTGCCTCACCCTCCGAGGACTTTGTCTCGGAGTACCTTCAGTCGGAGCCACACTCCACACTCTCTGCCTTCACCTGGCACGCCTCGACCGCGAGGACCGACCCAGACCACCTTTGCAGCCACCGTGACGGAGCTCCCTGCTCCCCTAGCATCAAGCCTCCCCGCTTGACCCAGGTTCACCTGCTGCGTTCGTCCGTCGCCTCCGTAATCCCTGCGCACCACCGACAAGCAAACAAGTGTATCCAGTACTCCGGAGACCTCTCCGGGTTAGCAACCTCCGGTACACACTCCGGTGTACCGCCCAAAATACCGAAGCCTTCGGTACGAACCCAGTCATCGTGTACTGTCGGACCCCTCCGACAAGCACACTCCGCTGCAACAGCTGCAGCAAGCAAACACCGAACACACTTCGGTGACAACCTCCGAAACCCCTCCGGAAGTACAGCCTCCGAACACCCTTCGGAGGTACCCTTCGAACAGAGGGTAAAATCCTGTCAATCACTCATCACAAACACTGAAACCAACCCTTGGTTTCTCAGCTTCACTTATATATTTTCCATAACTAGTGAATGAACATGTTGATTTTGCTGCTGAACATTTAAATGATTTAATACATGTTGTTCACATTGCTAGTGAAAAGGAAGAACAAAAATTGTTATCTTGTTTAAATACTTGCGGTTATACTGAATTTGATAATCTTTGTGAACTTAGTGCTTTAAATGAAAAATTATTCACTAGAACTAACTTGCCATGTCCTGCTCATATCACTTTTCATGTAATTGGCAAATATAATGATAAAGGAGTATACTTTGAAAATAGAATTTATATATGTTTTGATTTGAAACTGCACGTAAAGCCTGAAAATAATAATTTCCAGCAAGGTGTTTTAACTAATCCTATCATCTCGAGACTCTCTTGTTTTGATTTAAATACACAAGTTGGTTTTCAAGGAGGGTGTGATGAGCTATTCAACAATACCACAGTCTCCTAAGGTGAGTTAGTTTCCTCCTATTCTCAACGTAACAAAAGACAAGTTATATTGCACAATGATATCTTTTTTCCTAGGAAACTACAATGACTACAATACAAGAACAAACCAAGAACGGTTTGTAACCAAGAAGGAGAGAATGATGAGGACATCACAAGCTAGGATATGGACCCTGCTTATGCTTATAATAAATAACCCCAAGGTTCATGCATTCTATATTAGATTTACATTTTATTTATTTGAACAAGGTACGCTACACCATGAAATGTGTTGCTATTTAATTACAAGAAATACTTGCATGGATAAAGCGACTATTGAGAGCACATCAAGGAAATGGAACATCATGAAAGTTGATTGGGGACCAAGTCAAGGCCAACCAAGATAATAACAAGTTTGAGACGTTACTTTTATGCCAAGAGAAGGTGGAGATAAAGTTTTACACGTCTTGGACTTGGACTCGGACTACAGAGATAACACCAGATTAAAATGTGCATAACTTTTACATGGAAGGCCCAATTTGGATGATCTTAGACTTTTTGGAAAGCTTGAGAAGTCTTCTTTCCAACGGATCAAGCTACACCTCCAGATTCGGTCCGAGCAGATTGCAATCAGCAAACAATGTGTATTACTTATTCAGTCTGAAGCCCATGGCTTATAACCGAGTTGTATACATTTAGGATTCTATTTGTACGACCCCCACACGTCCCTAGCCTCTTAAATACCCCCTATATATATAGGTAGATGGCCCTAGAAAACTTAGTTGTTATTTTCGAAATAGATTGATTCATATTGAAGTGTTATTCTGCCTTCTACTGTTATCACGAATTCCTCTTTGTTTCAATCAGGAATTTTACCTCCACCACTTTGTTTCGATCTGATGTGTTTGCTACTGGAAAATTCAAGTGTTATCTACTATTCCATTGGGAATTAGAGATAGCAACACTGCTTCATGGCCGGTGGCTATGTGCGCAAGTGTGTGGTGTTACGACTATTTATAGGGTTGAGATCTGTTATATTGGCAGTAGGGGAACAGCCGAATAATCGTCAACGTCTCACAAGTTATCCTCCATCTATATCAAGCTAAGTGAGAAGATCGGGCTGTCCCATATTAGAATGGTAATAGTGCGGGTTCTACCACCAGTCTCAATGATCTAGTCCTGCTCTGCTCTACTAATAACCTAGCTACCATGGCAAATTAAACCTAGGCACCAATGTGCTAATTAAGTTACAATGATTCTTTACAATTAATGCATTTGGATTTAGGCCACGAAATTTAGTGCCTTCTTGCAGATATATATGAGATTCGGTATTTCAATTTAGGCTCTGGTTCAAAAGAAGCAGATGAAGCTCAAATCGAGCCCTAATTAGCCTAGTTAGCGCAACGCGTCCAAAATCATATCTTCACGTAAGCCAAAAGAACACATACATGTTTCCCCACACCCCTAACAACACACCTATCCATGTTGTGTCCAAAGATGATCCTTATTTGGCAAGAAAACATCTCAGAAGTCCATGGATAAAATTGTAGTTCTTCTTGACTCAACTTTTCCAAGAGCACACCTTAGGTCTAACATTCATAGATTGTAGCGATGAAGCTTATATGTGATATTTGCCACACATATAGAGAAGTTGAGATGTTAACCAACTTCATACGATTAGAATCCTCGATACCTTCCATTCCAAGAATGTGCATGAACATGTCTCGTGCAGTAACCAAGTTGTCACGTGCATCGGAATTTCTAGAACACATGGCTAGAGTTGGAACTAGCCTCGTCAGCATGACAGCTTCTACGTCGGCGAGGTAAGGCTCCAACTCGGCCTATTTGATATATATCTTTACTACTTCATTTCTTTGGCCTATGGCCATATTATTAATACAAATAACCTCCTAGCTACACTTGAGGAAATATGACTATTAAGAAAATAGACTCTTAACCCTAAACCTAATTTGCAGCAGTAAACGACATGGCTAGGCTTGGCCCCAAACCTTAGACCATGATATATACACCACTCTCTTTGAGCATCTCGCACTCGAGCTGTTGAATGATATTAAATCTAACTCGACATCTAACCTGAATGAAATTCAAGTCTTTTACATCTCAGCTTGTTATGAAATCTAATCCTAGCTCAATATGGACCCCATCCATACCTTGTAGAGATAGGATAGCTGCAAACCCCTGGCCAGCCTGCACGCACCTAACATCTATACTACCATTAAAAAGTAGCTCGTCCTTTGAGTTGGATAGTAGGGTATCGCAGCTTTGAACTTGTTGTGGGGGACCCATGATGTGGGTGCCACACAGTCATCTACTCGGCCTAGCCACGTTCTGGTTCAGCACACAAACCTCCTAGACCTTCTCAAACTTAAAAGCATGCAGCGTCTGTACCTTATTCAATGGACCATCCAATGCTTTGATGTTGTCATCTGGTGAAGAACATAGTGACACCATGGACGGGGATGAACCCAAGAAATATGAAAATTGTGGTGATGGTTTCGGTGAATTGACAAGGTGAGTTAGTCGGTTTTCACCTCGATATCATCGACATGAGATATGCAGAGGGCCATGGTCTCGCTTGAGTTGATGGATGGTGAGATCATATGTATGTAGTTGTTGTTGGATATCATCCATCTATTGATTGGTCATCTCCCAAAATGCATTGAAGTCACGCGGAGGTCCCACATCTCTCAGAGAACCTCATGTACCATGTTCATCACCTGTTCCTTCTAAAGGTCACAACGGAGGTACTGTACCCCATTGAGAACATCTCAGAGGATGTTCACTGCCGATAGCAGCATGGCAACCGAAACCGTTTGTAGTTATTGCTAGCAAATAGTGAGAGCGCATGGGAAACCTGGCTCTTACACCAAGGTGTCATATGCAGCAACCAAGTTATCACGTACATCAAAATTTCTAAAACACATGGCCAGAATCAGCCCCTAGCCTCGTCGGTATGATGGCCTCCTTGTCGGTGAGGTATGACTCCAACCCATCATGTTTTGATCTAATTCTTGACAGCTTTATTTCTTTGGCCTAGTACTATATTTCTAATACAAATAACCCTCTAACTACTCTTAAGGAAATAAGACTCATAACCTTAAACCTAATCTACTACGGTACTCGGTGGGTACTATTCACATGAACAATATCATGTGGTCGTAGCACCGATTAGAATCCTCAGTGCTTCCATTCCAAGAATGTGCATGAACATATACAAGATCATGGAATTTTCTTAATGGGCCAGGTAATCTCATTCTCTATAGACAAACTCTCATTAGTATATATGGTGCGCTATGGCATACTCAACCCTCTCACCACCGACCACCATGGTGGATGAACAGGTGTCAACTACATACTACTTATTGGGCAGTTGTGTTCCACTACGTGATAAGAGTGATTTTACGGTTCTTTAGAGCATCTCTGAGAAATGTCTTAAATTTTATTCCCTAAAATTTGATATAGGGATCATCCTATTCATGTTAATCCTTAAAAACTAATTTGATTTCCAACAGTTTCCCTATTCCTATTTTTAAATAAGGAATGAGAAATTAATCCTAAATTTAGGATAGATAACCAGGATTTAGGAAATGGTTTAGGATGGGGATATGTTTAGGGGTGTTGTTGGAGTCTAATTTTCCATCAAAATCTTAAATTTTAAATTTAGGAATCTGTATAAGAGCATCATATTTTTTGAGTAAATTTCCGTACCTTTCAATAACTTTTGAAGTACCATAAATTTCTCTTATAATAATCAAAACCAGTTCACCAACCGGTGAGCAGATAATCAATAGGAAGAGCTGCATCAAATGGTCACCACGAACACTATTGACATGCTTTCCCTCTGGTACCAATTTACCAAACCATACGATGAACACCCTGCACTGATCAGGTTTGCTTTCATGCTCCTACCTACTTCTGGAATGGCAAATTAACCGTCATAAACAGTCACATATATGGTGAGCTAAAGATCAAGAAATGGTCATTGACATGTACAACTATTACAGAAGAAATGAAACAAAATGTTGCTTACTGATGATTTCATCTCCATCAACTGAGGCGGCAATCAACTTTTTTGCTCTCTCAAAATGTTGCACCTCTAACATAATTTAGGTTTGTTGTACCTTTTTTTCCTGATAGTAAGACATTCATTTTACTATTTAGTTTGACATTTGGTACCCCTACCCTGTCAGCTAGTGCTCTAGGTTTATCACTACACGTCATCAGGCAGTTAGCATGTTTGAACCATTATAAATTAGTCGGAACTGACAGTCTATGATTATCAGTGTCGGTTCAATTCAATAACACTAACTAAGCATGGTCCTCTTTGATAATTACATCTGATACATAGTTGAAATAATCATGCAGTGGTACCTCTTGTTTTTTATTTGTCTTACATTACAAGACTTTTGAGGTGACTAATACAAGCTTAAAACAAACTAGACTTTTAGAACCTCGCGGCAATGGCAGATCACATCCTAATGCAACCCATGCAAGAACAGGTGTTGGAGAAAGAGTACAGTGATCCTAAAAATTGTGAATTATTGAAATTATGAAAGTATTGTTCAAGAAAAAATCACTCTTACCTTTTTGTAATTATATTTTCAACTAGTATTTTAAAAGTATTGGTTATTGAAGTTTTTAAAAAGTTTAACCAGATTTTGGTCGTACATTTTAACGGAAGGAGTATATTTCATCCAGCAGAGCAAATTGCATATGTGTTCAACAAAGTTTTAACAGAAATACTACACAAGAATGTTTCCAATCTGCATTACAAATTAATTAAGTAGAATTATTTCAGAAATACACAGTGGGCTCTATTTCCCCTGAGTCATAACAACACGAAATGTCCTTATCTTCCAAGTTATTTGCCCATGCCTCTCATCCTTCTTGCAAGCCACTGTCGCGGACACTTATCTACCTCGTTTTAGTGCAGATACCAGTTATCGTACTCAACTTTTTTGAATCTTATGATGCAGAGGATGATGAGGGAAATACTGACATTACAATGTTAACTTCAAGGCAATGACAAATGCTATATGATGTGAAATGTACTCGGCATTAAGATAGTCGATCACCATTTAACTTGGTTACACGACGTAATTAATCTTAATCTTATATTCATAAGATAAAAGATGAACTAGATTGCATGGGCAAAGTGCAACTTAAAATCCCGAAACCTTCTATTCCAAGCTACCACTACACCATTGTATGAACAACTATAGCAGTTTGCCTAAGGGAAATTTGGTGTGATATGCATGCTTTATTACATTGCCTTTTCTTTATACGAGGGATGGATTCACATGCATATCAACACATACAAACACCATGAATGCATCGATCACCATATCAAATGTTGAGCTAAGCGATAGAGCCAACGACAATCTATAAAAACCACAAAATTTATATTTGTAGTTGTAACACCTATCCGGTTAGAAGGCTATTAGCAAGTAGTTGAGACTTATAAGGCCTATATATGTAGCAATGGTGACTTACAAGGCCTATATATATGTAGCAATGGTGACTTACAAGGCCTATATATGTAGCTATGGTAGTCGGGTCTTATAGTTATATGTAGTAATTTCCCATATCTAGCCCTATGACAGTACTAATATAGAAGTTAGCACCAGATGAGGAGACACTTGGTACTAAACTTATTATATCCAATTGGTACTAAACCTTTAGGAATGGGGAACCCAACTGACACTAATAATTTTAGTGTTAGACAGTATCTATCCTGATATTAAAATATATTGAGGGTTCATAAACCTAGTGTGAAATCCCTTTAGTACCGGGTGACGAGACCACCTAGTACTAAATATTCTTGTTAATCTAATATTACCTTCCAAAAAAACAAAAATCTCCTATTAATAGCCCAAACCCTAGTATCACCCATTCTGCTTTCTTTCATCTACCCAAATAGCCCACCGCCTCGTCATCGCGAGCACCATGATGTGGCGAGCTAACCAAGTGATCAGCAGGACAATGTCGCCCGATATCGTGAGCCAGGTGTCATTTTTCTTATTTCTTTTTTATATATTTGGGATGGCCATCCACTGAAATTAGAGAAGTTATGTATATACCTACTAAAATTACAATTTCTTACAATAATTTTAAAAGAATCGACCGCTATTGACTTTTATGCTTAGTTTGACAGGCAGGGGGTCCTAGCCCATTAACGTGGATGGTCCGTTGTCAAACTGGCCTTAGGGTTTTAGAAAAAATTGTAGTTATATAATTATGATACTCTTCTATAGCTTATACAGCTTCTTGGACAGAACGTTTGACTAGATGTTTCTACTTCATTTCCTATATGAACACCGATGTAACAATAATTAAGGGTCCTTTAATTTCGTATATGAAGTCTGTTGTACTTACAACAAAAAGAGCTTGTTCATTTTATATATTTAGTTAGAAACAAAGAGAGTCTAGAGTTCCAATCAATCAACATGAAATTTATTTACTTGAACCAACGAGGTGCCATTTGATAATGAGATAAATAAGAAATGTCTAATATTGTTTAGCTATTCTAAATCTACATAATAACATCATGTGCTCGTGGAAACCGGCTCGCTCAGTAAAATGTGGTGAATGTAAATGGATCTTTGATGTGAAAGCTGAGATATTTGCTCATGGTCCGTCAGACCGTGGACATATTCCCCTTGTAATGTTGGGCTCCATAGCTTGCAGCTGCAATGGTGTGTGGAGGTCTGCAATGTGTGTAGAAGCAGATGTAGATTGATGATCCAATATCATGCGTCTAAAATCTCCGATGCCTTCCATTCCATGTAGGTGGCGAATACACACAAGCATGCTTTCTAGCTAAACCAATTAACCAGAGAGCTTGTTTTGTATGTATAAGGTGCAATGTGTTGTGTCTCCATGTCTCTATGGATGTCGAGCCTATGTTTGGCTAGATAGGTGATGCTATTTATTGTGCGGTTTGGTGGTTCTACTTAAATAGAAGAGAGAGTAAGACATCATATATAAACAATATCTTTCTAATAGATAATTTCCATAAAAATATTTTCATCCAATTATCTGTCTTCTCTGTCCTTCCTCTTTCAATTCTCTTATTTGTTTTCCTTCGTTCTCGTAAAGAGTTAGTTTTTTATTAGACTTAGTTTCTATGATTTTTTTTTCTCTCCTCGTAACTTATTTGTCACCATCAATTTTTTTGTTACATGACAGCTTATTTAATGACACGAATACAATACGACATAAGGATTCCGATGATCTTGAACAGTTCACCAACTGATATTAATTCCGAGAAAATTTTCGTATGAATAGCTGCATTGAATGGATGACCTAATGGCAGCAAACAGTTCACCTACTAATAACATGGTCAGCACTGAAAATCTATTAAGACTAGGACTAAGCTAACTAGTATTAAGTAATCACTACTACAAAATACATTTTTATAGGCAGGTATTTAATAAGGCTTGTAAAATATTAATTTTTTATGGGTGGTGGATATCTGTCTATGAAATCTGTTTTTACAAGTGGTCTCTTTACGAACAATCTATTTATATAAGGAAAATTTTATGGTACCTCCAATAATTGTGAGCCATTCTTTTTTATAGATCAAAGGTCCAAATTTAAACAAAAAAATTCTATTACCCTCTTTTTTTCCTTCTTTCATTTCTCTCTTTTCTCACTTCTGTTTTCTCTGTCCGTTCGGCTAGGGGGAGGCAACCGGGCGTGCGCGTGGCAGCGGGCGGCGGCAGCAGGGCGCGCGCACGTGGGCATGGCGCGGTAGCGGTAGCGGCGACCGGAGGGAGAGAGAAAGCGGAGAAAGGAGAGAAGAGGTAAGTGTAATTTTTTAATTAATTTAATTATATTAATTAAGGGCTAAGATTGATTTCCTTAAAGGTAAATGGGGCACAATAAAAAAAGCCCTTATATAAACGTTGGTTTTCGTGTAAATAATAAAAAAATATTCTACAACCGAAATGGTGGTCACAGAAATACAGGATCAGATGGTATTCAGTCCTCGGACTGCACATGCGGTTTTCAGAAATTGAACTCACTACATGAAATTAGTTTCAAAAATATTGAATTATCACAAAATTATGAACCGGAGTAAGATGAACAAAAATACAATTCATAAAAATGATTTATTTTTAATCTTTTTCGCACGTTGTTATTTGATTCTTTGCATGCAGATTCTTAGATTAATGTCATGGGTTTATTAAATAAAATACCATGCTTGATGAGTATAAAGCAAACATATTTGTTTCACGTGACTTATAACTGATGTCTACGGATAAATACAACGTCGCTTATATATAACAAATAGAACCAACAATGATAAATTAGAAATATTCGAATTTCTAATTAACAATATGTATTTTATTGTAAACTTATAAAATTTGTGATATTGTAAGTTTTCTATTTAAATTGATTTTTTTTGCGATTTTACAATTTTATTTTTCCCTAAAAAATTATTTGACTAATACCACGGTAACCGAGCCTAATACCGTGGTTACAGAGTTAGTATAGAAGTAGTGGTAATTGAAGTACATATCATGGTAACTGAAGTGCCTACCACCGAAGTACAGTGCCTACCATGTTAACTGAAGTGTATGGCCGTGGTAACTGAATTAGAAACCGAGAAACCATTTCACGGATTGATCTTGACTTAGATTTTAAAATGCAAATTTTGATTGAATTTTTCGGTAACCATTTGATTATCGTGGTAACTAATATCTCGAACCCGAGTGGTACGAGTGGTATGCAGTCCTGAAATGGTTTTGTTAACTCTGCCTTAGTCTATGCTATCTTATCGTCCCACTGCGCACTAATATCTGACAACTAAAAAAATTATTCTTTTGGTGCATTTAAGCCGAATATTCGAATGATTATTTGGGCCTCTAAAATATTTCAACTTAAAAAACTTTGAACTACAAATAAAGTTGTAGATCTCATTGAGATATACAATTTCAATTTATGGTTTATCTCCAGTTGGACCTATATGAAATAGTTACTATTTTTACAAATGGTCTTTTGAGCTAAATATTCAAACCAATATATATATATATATATATATATATATATATACAAATGCTATCCTATACCACGGGTGTGGTATAGCTATTCTATGCAAGCACAAACACAAGCATGTTTAATTTCTAGCTTGTGGTCAACATGTGATTCTAGCTAACCAACCATGAGCTGTTTTGTAGGTGCAATGTGTGTGCTCCATGTCTCTCGATTTGGATGTCGAGCCAGCTGATATGTGTGGCTATAGATTGGTGACTGCTATTTATTGGCAGCTTGGTGGTTCCGTCACTACAAAAATAGAGGGTTTGCTAAATATCATAAGTGCATTTTTTAGGCACTTGGCTAAGAATGGCTGCATTGAATAGACGACTTAATGGTAGTAAACTGTACACACCTACCAACCTACTAACATTGTTGGTAGTTAAAAATATATTAAGACCAAGGCTGGGCTAAGTAGTCTTAACTAATTAATCACTACTGCAAAATACATTTTTATAAGCGAGGTGTATTTTGATATTTTTACAAATGGATATACAACCTACGGGGATATAAGGCTTGTTTTTATATGCGGTGGATATTTGCATGTGAAAATATATTTTCACATGTGGGTTTCTTTACAAATAAAGTTTTTGTGTAAGAACGTCCTCATAATATAATCCCTTTGTAGAGTAATTTATATAAGTTTGACTGCCTTATAGATAATAAGGCTACATCTTGTTATACTCATATTTAATATAATACTTCTTTTTAAAAATGACACCGTTAACTTTTATCACAATAGTTGACCATTCATCTTATTTAAAAATCTTGTATAAATATGAGAAAATATAAGTTGTGCTCAAATTAAAGTAGCTTCAATAATAAAATAAATGATAAAAATAAATGATATTTCAAAAATAATTTTAAATAAAATGAGTGGTCAAATGTTGTGATAAAAATTAACGATATCATTTCAAAAATAGAAGTAGTATAAATACAAATATGGAGAATCATTCGTATACACCAAACCAAACACTACCTTAATTATAAGGATTGGTTTCTTGCATCCATAGACATGCGTCCGATTTCCAAATTATTGATATATGTCCTTGTATTCATAGACATCCAATTTCATCATTATTGATGCTTTTTCAGGTATTAGATGAACATATATAAACATATTTAGTACACCAATATTACTGTTCCCTCTGCACATGTCTCGCTCCGTTGCTGGTTAGGAAATTTTATGGTTCTTGATGAGATATCAAAAGATACCATATAAAATTAGGGACAAATTTTTTCATGCCATACAATTTCACGGTTTTGAAATATGTTATCGGCGTGTCACTGACACATGGAACCTACCATAGTCACTGATAGTGACATTTTTCAAATTACAGAAATTTGTAATGGCATGTTTACAAAAATTCCATAAAATTATGGTAGCAGATACATCCTCAAAAAGACTATAAAATCACTCTCGCAGAATATGGCACATCGTGATGGATGTGTATTGATCTATGCTTTCTTCATTTTGTAGCAGCTCCGTCAGTTCCCCTATTTTATGGATTATAGATTTGGATTAAGATGTGGTACATGTTAAGAACTCAACTCAAAACGGTGTGAATTTTTTAAAAATATATATATGAAAATTTTCAAAAAAAACTATTGTAAAACCGTTTATCAAACTTTCTAACATTAAATCTGCGCGTTTGAATCAAACTATTACTGTAGGTCAAATAGTAAGATCCTCTACGTTGGGCATTTGTTTTACTCCCTTTATTTATTTTTAAATGATGTTGATGACTTTTATTACAATGTTGACTATTATTAGGTCAAATAGTTTGATCATCTACATCGCTTTAGAATGGGCATTTGTTTTACTTGTTAGGGAACCCTGAAATCACTTTAGATCGTCGTGAACTACCAATTCAAAAACTAGAAATATTCGGTTGTAATTTGAGATGTCATTTCTGAAATATAGCTTGCCTGATTTCTTGACATACAATTAAAATCCCATCATTAGCTCATTCATAATCTTATCGGTGTGTTTCTTCTAATCGCTTAGATTTACGACATATTATAAAACTGACAGCTCTCAGCTGGTTTTGGTTTCCATAAAACTGAGAGCTAGCGGCTCCAAACAACCGAATTCTTCGGTCCTGCTTATGCCCCAGTCGTTCATGGAGGAGTGCAGCTTCAGCGAGAGCACATGTAAGGAAAGGATTTGGAGCTGCACGAGTGGATTTCTTGATGCCTCCCATTTCGACCGAGCATGTTGTAATCTGGATATCGTTCTTGGCTAACCAGCTCCATTGTACGCATGGAGTGTATGCATCTTGTGTCACTAAGGTCCTGCTACTTATTCACCGGTGGTTTCTCTATATATGCCATTAATCAGCATCAAAATGCACTGTCATGTTTAGAAAAAAATTAATGGTTATCATTTTCTTAAGATGACATATTATTAAAACTAGGAACTTACGTACTCGTGATATCGCTACGATAAAATCAAAAGAAATAACTATGCATTTATGTAAGAGATACAATAAGGAAAGTTAATAGTGAATTTAACTAAAAAATAAATTAAGAAAGGAAACAAAGGAACCAAAATTTATATGGTATATCTCTCACATTTATTTGGTAGGTATAGTATGATTTGGAATTAATTATAAGTGTCATGTAAATTGCATGGCAAGTGCCTGTATGGCATGAAAGATCACTCCCTCTAATTTCACCGTTTTTCCATCTATATATAAATTAGTGATAGTCATGTATAGCGTGGAAATTAGAATAGATGGTTGAGATTTAACCAAAGCAAATGAAACATTATGATCTTATAAATAATGCCCATAGTTGTTTATAACTGTGACCATACTTCGCCATCATATAGTAAGATGGATTTTATATTACACTTTGTTATATGGTTGAAGTTGGAAGCGTTGTTCCCAAAGAGCCGGATTCCTTTACTAAGCTTAGCTTGCTGCTCCAACCGTTCGTGGAGCACTGCTGCCTCAACGAAAGGATTTGGAGCTGCGCGAGTAGATTTGTTGATGCCTCTCATTTAAATCTAGTATGCTGTAATCACCTCATGAAGGCTAGACAATTCTGCCCAATCGAGTCTCTTTTTATATATATCTTGTTCTTGAGTCGTTTATTTCAGTTTTATATTATATCAATTCAACTTATATATAAAAAAGATAGGTTCCAACAACTCAACTTACTCGATTATTATAATCTATACTCTGAATTATAATAAGCTGGTAGAATAAGTTGTCCTATTTATTTCAGCTATAAAAAATTAGATTGTTATAATCTAAAGTTGAAACAAACAGGACATAACTTGCTACTTGTATGAGGTCTATGCATCCTCTGTCACTAGATTTCTGCTACTTATTCATCGAAGGTTTCTCTCAATCATAAATTTTTACTTATAGTCCTTAAGCAGGTAGCAAAAAGCATTGTAATGAATTTGTCATCATTTCTAAGATTTAGAGCTTAAGCGGCCAAGCAGCCGCTTTTGCAATCTTTCACTTGCGAGCAAACTAACATCAACGATTGTCGGCTGCTTCTCACGGCTGGAAGATAAGATGGGTTCGGCAAGAATGGATCGCCGTTGGACAATAGGCACTAAGTAGTCTACAGCTGAAATTCCCGGTGCCTCGCATTCCAATTACAAAGGCAGGGAGCCGCAATGAAATTTGTTTTCTCATGCATGGCTCTCCCGTTCTCGTTGTTGTTGGTTGAATAATGTTTCAGCAATAGTCCCTGCTATTTATGTACCGTATCTGATTAACTCTGGCCTTCCAACTCATTTACCATTCATTGTTGCTTTCAACATATATCTAAATATATGTATGTATTCAATAGTGCGCATGTGTTATCGTTCGAAGGCCTTAGCTCCCACGCAACACTAGCTTTATACCGGTTTTGGCCCGTATTCAAACTTCATGCGTATCCGACACAACTTATAAGCAGAGAGTACTCTCACATCTCAAAAGACTGATCTAGTAGTAGGATGGTTACTCTCCCTTATAAGTTGCCGTAGTCTTCTTCCGTTGGTGAGGTGTGACTAAAGTTGCTAGCAATGTAGCTCACCGGTTCAAGAGTCGGCCCAACGGCCCAATAACCTAATACTCTATCTCACTAGAAAGCCCCTAGGTAGACATGGTGGTTGCCGGCTCTGATACCAATTGTTAGTGATCTAGTCCTTATCTCTCACGTAATGTCGGCCCATACTAACATTGACTTATGTTCGGACATTCATGTGCATCTGACACAGTTTACACGCGAGAGCCCTCTCACATTTCAAAAGATCGGTCCAGTAGAAAAATGGCTACTCTCCTTTAAATTTGCTTATAGCCTCCTTTCGTGGGCGAGGTGGAGCTAAAATTGCTAACAACACAGCTCAGCAGCAAAAGTGGGCACGACTAGAACTTGAGTTTCTATGAATAGTTTTCTTATTACTATGAAAATTATTATGAAATTATATAAAAATCTTTGAAAACATTAAATTTATTAGATAATAGTTAAATCAGTCTTAAACATATTGTATTTTCAGCTCTATTTTAAGCACATACCAGACAAAATGGCAATATTTTCATATGTCTCAGACATCATCTTTATGTACTATAAAACTCATCAAATGTCATCAAATGTTCTAGCAACTAACACATACATTAAAATTTCTTAA
>JAAALK010000285.1:88063987-88192488 GCA_019279435.1 Zizania palustris
AAAGTGACTGAGCTTGATCAAGTGACAGAGCCAGTGCTAGTTCTTGAGCCCACTGAGCCCAACACAAAAGTGCCAGAGCCTGATCAAATGCTAGTGCCAGTTCCGGTCGAGCCTTAAGTGCCAGTGATTGAGCCCACTGAGCCATAACAAAAGTGACAGTGCTAGTGGCCGAGCCTGAAAAACAAGATGCACGCCCAAAGCCAGCAATCCACAAGACAATTGTTCAAGTTGGGCAGTGTTCTGCGCCGAAATCTGAAATGCTTAAATTTTTCACTACTGTGGGGAAAACACGTTCTATGCCCGAAGCGGCTCGCATAAAGGCTCCAGTACAAAAGCAGACAGGCTCACTTTCTGTTGATAAATGGACCTATGGAGACGAGGATTATATCGAATATGAACCAGGCAAACCATTATTACCCCAACGAGTACTTAAGAGTATGTGTTGGCGGATGAGAACATTTCATGACTGGTACCTCGAAGCGTCTTCGTTAGGAGTTACACAAATAG
The DNA here is from genome assembly GCA_019279435.1 of Zizania palustris. Lineage (NCBI taxonomy): Eukaryota > Viridiplantae > Streptophyta > Magnoliopsida > Poales > Poaceae > Zizania > Zizania palustris. The sequence goes on from JAAALK010000285.1 coordinate 88,064,495, forward strand.
AACTGAAGGTTCCAAAATAAATATTCAACTGCCCAGAGTTTACTCTTGCATTATTTTTCGACGACTTCCATCGGATGTTCCGTCTGCAGCGAACCGACATCACAAGCATGATGCTCTGGTGCATGTAAGTACTTTTTACTTTGTCAATACAAAGCAAAAATCAATCACGTCTTATATTGACTATTGTTTCATAACATATGCAGTTTGAATTCATGTTGTGACATGTCTAATAAATATGGGTACTTGAACCCGTCATTCATAAGCCAAAGTGCACTGAACCCGGCACTAAACCGAAACGATGACAAGTACTGGATCGCGGGTCAGAAAAAATTTCAAAGGAAGATGTTCAATAAAGACCAAGACACACTTAAGAAGAGTAAAAGGAATTGTGTCGCGTTGTACATTGCGTGGTGCATGTTTCCACTTAATCACATTTTATTGATTATGAAACTAACATAATCATATATTACTTCTTTCGATAGTGATCAATGGATTGCACTTCTAGTATACTCGAAGTACTCAAGGGTTTATGTGCTCGACTCTCTCGACGCACCCCAAAAAGAATATCAAGATATATTAAATGTTATTCAGAGTGCATACAAATACTACATGGAAAGGTTAGGTGGCCCACATGATCCACAGAGGCCGAAAGATATGCTTATCAAAACCAACTATCCGGTAATATTATATTTTGAAATTTCTTAATTCAATTGATAAAGCCAAACTATATATCGTTCTAACTTTTTCTATTTTGAAGTGTCATAAACAATCTCCTGGTTCGGTGCATTGCGGGTATTATACTTGTGATTTCATGAGCAATAACTTAGGAAAGTTTGCGCGGACAATATCTGAGGATACTAAAGAAGTAAGTTGATTTATTGTGTGTTAATCTAATATAACTTACAGCGTATGTACTTATATGTTACGTATGCAGGCGTCAGGTCCATCAACCGTTGCCCAGAAGAGCCAACTCTCAGAATCAGAAATGTACGACATCGTATCAAGGATGTGCCACTTCACGATGCATGAGGTTCTTCATGAGCGTGGAGTATTCTTCGATCCTAAGGGTGAAGTGGCCAAACATCCAACTCTGTATGATTGGGCCGGAAAAATGAAAAGGCAAGTACAACAAATCGATAAGAATTTTGAAGCTGAGAAGCAAAAAAAAGATGCGCAAGATATGAGTTGGCCTTCCAAGAAAACATAAACCGCATGAGCATGTATTTGTGAAACAATGGTTAATTTTGAAATTTTGATAGATGTAAACTTTTTAAACTTGATGTGTGATGAAATGTAAACTTTGTAAATTTGTAAATTGATGAGATGGGTTGTTGTTGTGTTGATGTGTTGCTGTTGTGGATGTGGATGTATTGCTGTTGTGTATGTGGATGGCTGTGTGAAGCATATAATGTAAACTTTGTAAATTTGTAAATTGATGAGATGGGTTGTTGTTGTGTTGATGTGTTGCTGTTGTGGATGTGTATGTGGATATGTGGATGTTTTGTTGCTGTGTATGTGGATGGCTGTGTGAAGCGTATAATTTCTGTGTTTTTGTTTGTGGGACTGTGTGAATTAAGGTTTACAACATTCTGTGTAATGGGGTAAACACAGTAGTGGCGGGCGCGATGACGTCATATATCCGCCACTGCTGTTAGTAATAGCAGTGGTGGGAAGATGAGGTCAGCATGCCCGTTACTGCTATTGACATAGTGGTGGCGGGCTCGCTGACATCATTTGCCCGCCACTGCTATTACTAACAGTAGTGGCGGGCAAATGACGTCAGTGTGCCCGCCACTGCTAACCAGGGTTAGCAGTGGCGTTAGAGCAGTGGAGGACTGGATGCCTGCCACTACAGGTCATTTTTGCCCGCCGCTATAGTGTCGCTTTGTAGCAGTGCCACACGACCCGCACCGAGCACCGCACATTAGTAACTGTTGCAGCTGCATCCCAATGACGACGTGCGTGGGAACTAGGGACGTCGTCCAATGGGCAGAAGAGAAGCCTCAGGATGACAAGATGCTACCAGTGAGGCAATGGGAGGGAGATGCCAAAGCCAGGTAGGTTAGTGGCTAGTGTAGCCATGCAGGGACCTGTAGCACGACGAATTGATTTGTTTAAAAATATTTTTGAAATACTATTTATTTTCTTTTAATATATTTTATTATTGAAAGTATTTCAAACATAACTTATATTTTTGTATAATTTTTTATGAATAAGACGAATGATAAAATGTTGTGATAAAAGTTAATAACATTATTTAAAAAAGAATGGAGGGTGTTCTATCTATCATACATATGATAGAGCTATTTGCTGTCATATATCCGGTTGGAGTAATATTGGTGTCTCACTTTTGAAACATATCTGCATAACTTCATATATTTTTTGATTAAAATATATGAATTATTCATGTAATTTCTAACAGTTAACATATATGTGCATATGCCAGTTTTAATGCACTCAATAAAATCAGTTAAATCAGTGTATCCATATAAATTGAATATCTTGTTACAATATATTTGGTGATTAGTACTTGAAACATACCATTAATTAATGGTTACTCAATATGATGCTCTTATGATTGGTACGAAAAATAGTCAACCTTGCAATTCAGCTCAATGCTAGCTTGCATACATGACCACATATCAAATCACAATGCTGAGGTACCCTTGAGATGCTAGAGGATGGTGCGCTTATCATGCTTATGTACACTATCTTTTACAACAGAACATCTTATGAAACGTTACCATGATTCATGGCGTGGCTTCTAATATGGCGCTCTGTATCTTGTGGTTATAGATGTTCTTGAAGGACGGCTACCAACTTGAAGGATGATATATGTTGACACGAAAACGTGTCCCCACACTTGGGTCAGTTTGATGATTCAAAACTATGTGGATACTTATGAACAAGCCTAAACGTAACACAACACTGACGTCATGTTCCGACTACCCTTAACAGTGGCAAGGGGGGTAGAGTCGCCAGGTAATCAGATCACACAAAAATAATCCAATTAGCCGAAAAGAAATATATAAATAAAATAAACCAGCCAGCTGAACGAAGCCTAACTGGTTCGAAGTGTACCATGCGAAGGGTTCACCAAAGGGAGCCTTCAGCTTCTGGTGTGACGGGTCTCGCCGAAGGTAGTCTTCAGTGTTCAGATCGATCTCACTGAAGGCAGGCTCCGAATAGATCTCGACGCGGGGTTTGGTGCAAAATCTCCGACATGACAAAGTACCCCACCGCAACGCACTGGTGTGACTTCTTCCGGTGCGAAGCGTAGGCATGGTGAAGACTGGTGTGACGAAGCCTGCTACGGAGCTCTCTAGCGTGCGGGACTTGACCAGACCGACAATAGCGTGACGGGTCTGGCACAGGTAGTCGAAGCAGGGGTTCTGCCGAAGGGTGTTTTGGCAGCCTTCGAAACAAGCTTCTTAGCTTTGGACACCTCCGGCGAAGGGGCTCCGAGCGTAAAAAACTGCAACAGAACAGAGATCAAGTGCCAATTCGGCCTGGAACTGAATCTGCTAATGTTGCAATAGGGAAACGAAGGTAGTAATATGTTACGTAGATTAACGGATACTTCACAGGCGAAGTAACAAGGCGATAGCAATCTGTTACGTAGATTAACGGATACTTCATAGAAGAAGTAACAAGGCTTACCACCGTTTCGCAGTGGTCGGCGGAGAGCTTCCAAGCAAACCCATGAAGGTTGTGCAGAAAAGTAAATAAAGATAAAGGTACGGTTCTGTTGACACAGAAATGTGCCCCTGTACTTGGGTCAGTTCGACGATCCAAAAGTGTGCGGATACTTAGGGACAAGCCTAAGCGTAACACAACACCGACGTCGTGTTCTAACTTCCCTTCACTGTGGTAAGAGGGTGGAGTCGCGAGGTAATGTATTAACAGAACAAGTCAGAATTAGGACAGAGCCTGATTGATTCGAAGTATGGTGTGAAGGGTGTCACCGAAGCGTACCTTCAGCGTCTGATGCGGGTGTCCCGCCGAAGGGTGCCTTCGGTGTTCGGACTGATCTGGCCGGAGATAAACTCTGAACTGATCTGGACACGACAATCACCTCCGAACAACGAGGTTTGGCGTGAAGTCTTCGATATAGTGAGGTACAGGGAAATGACTTAGGCACAGTGCGCGAGCGTGACTTCGTCCGGAGTGGAGTACGGGCGTGGCAAAGCCTGTCATGGCAAAGTCTGTCGGCGAAGCGTGCTGGCATGTGAGACTTGGCCAAATCGACAACAACGTGACGGCCCGGCATGGGCGGTCGAAGCAGTAGTCTCGCTGAAGGGTGTTCTAGCAACCTCCAAAACCGATCTCTCAGCTCCGGACACCTCCGACGAAGTGGCTCCGAATGTGGAAACCTGCAACAGAGTAGATTTGAAGTACCAATTCAGCCTGAGGACCGAATTCTGCTAAGTGTTGCACTAGTGGCAAAGGTAGCAATCTGTTACGCAAATTAGCGGATATTTCACAGGCGAAGTAACAAGGCGATAGCAATCTATTATGCAGATTGACGGATACTTCACAGGCGAAGTAACAAGGCTTACCACTATTCCAAAGTGGTCGTCGGAGGGCTTCTAGGCAAGCCCACGAAGAGTACAGGAAAGTAAAGATAAAGTAAATACGATTCAAAGCTAGGGCTTTGTGGTTGATTTGTGTTGGGGGTGTTCCGAACCAGCCTCACCCCTATATTTATAGGGGCTAGACTTCTAATCTCTAAGCCTAATCTGGTGGAATTCGGTTTGATCACGCGTAAAAGACTTATTCAAAAATCAGACTCAATCTCTAACTCTTGCCCGAAGTGGGCCTTCGGCCAGGCCCGCCGAAGCCTGCTCCTGAGGCTGAAGCTTCGGTGGAGTGGGCCTCCAAAGGCCTTTGGGCTGAAGGCTGTGGGCTGGTTGGAAGCTTCCGAAGCCCGTAGCCCAGTGGTCCTTTCGGCCCTATAGGGCTTTGGCCTAACCTGGGACATGTGCATTTCTGGCCCAAATTACCAAAATTGATATTTTGACAATCTTAACAATTAATGCCATTTTTTGCTATCAACACATGTCCCCCTGTCTTTTAGTGAATTAAAAGCACAACGGGCTAAAGGCGATACCTTCCATATCGGCCTTTCAACATCTTTCAAGTTGTTTGCCACATACTTGGGAAATACCTTTTCAAGTATCTACCATTCAAAGCTCTTCGAAACCGCTCTCCTTGTAGAGATTCTAACACATATGTGTTGCCAGGAACAATTTTGGCTATTTTGAAAGGGCCTTCCCAACTAGGCGACCATTTACCAAATTTGGGACTCTTAGTGCCTAAGGGTAAAATCGTCTTCCAAACCAAGTCACCTACTTGAAACGATTTTGGTTTAACCTTCCTATTGTAGGCTTTAGCTACTCTCCTCTTGTCTATTTCTATAGCTTCTAAAGCCCTCAATCTCTTATCGGTCACTTCTTCTAGACTGTCTTTCAAAGAGATTCATACTCGTCAACCGATAAGCCATCTTGCTTTAACACTCTTAGAGAGCCAAGATCTACTTCTACAGGTAGAACGACTTCTTGTCCATATACCAACTCATATGGACTAACTCTGGTAGCACCGTGCTTTGCAATTCTACAAGCCCATAGTGCCTCGAAGAGCACTTCATGCCACCTTTTAGGGAACTCTTCAATTTTCTTCTTAATGAGCTTAATCATGGTTTTATTACTAGACTCGGCCTGACCATTGGCCTGAGCATAGTAGGGTGAAGAGTTTACAACTTAATACCATAATATTCAGCAAAGTCCCTCACTTCTTTAGAAACAAATGAACTACCTTGATCTGTGGTGAGAGTTTGAGGAATACCGAATCTATGTATGATGTGCTTCAAGATAAAGTCAAGTACCTTGGTGTGAGTCATGTTCTTGAGAGGTACGGCCTCGGTCCACTTGGTGAAGTAATCCGTCGCCATCAACACGAACCGATGCCCCTTTGAAGAAGGAGCGTAAATTTGGCCGATGAAGTCTAAACCCAACCTCGGAACGGTCATGGCTTGACAATAGGGTTAAGTAATGAAGCAGGAGCTAATTGAATATTGTCAAACTTCTTACATGCTTCACACCCTCTATAATACTTAAAAAAATCCTCAGTCATAGTCGGCCAGTAGAAACCCGCTCTCTTGAGCATCCAACTCATTTTCTGGGCTAACTGATGAGTGCCACAAACTACTTCATGGACTTCTCCCGTGGCCACCTGGGATAATTCATGGTCTAGACACTTTAATAGTACTCCATCAAAGGTTCGGCGATACAGTGTGTCGTCTAGCAACACAAATTTAAACACTTGTTGCCGAACATTCCTATCAACCCTTTGGCTAGGGTCTCTCAAATACTGGACGATTGGAGTTCTCTAATCGCCCTTATGGACTTCTGAGGGTTTCGCTAGCTCACTCCCTGAAAAAATGTCTAGGCTACTTTTTCGGGGTGTCCCTCGAGCCCTTCTTGCTTCTGCCGAAGCCTAGCTGGACTGGCTGTGCGGAGCGCATTAGGCCGAAGCTCCCTGCCAGAGGGTCCGGGCTCCCGGAAGCCCTCACTGTCCCAAGGACTTTGGCTCACGGGCTCTGGTGTGCTAGACCCTTCGGTGGGCGGAGTACTCCGGCCTCGGGACCTTGGCACACGGTCATCTCCGGCAGTCAGAGGGGTCCGACCCGGAGGGTGCGCCTGTTCGAAGTTACTAGCTTTGGCAGTGAGACCAAACATCGGCTTCTCCCGTACAGAAAATCTTCCTCTCCTGAATTGGTAACCAGATGCTTGCTGAGCTAAATCATTTGCAACTTAATTGGCCTCTCTTGACACATGAGAAATTTTGAAGTCATCAAAAGTAGCAACTATGTCCAAGCACTTATCCAAGTAACTGTTTAGCAAGCCATTAAAACATTGAGCACTCTTAGCAACTTTTTGCACCACTAACAGGGAATCACCATGCGCATGAACATGTTTAACACCCATGGATTCTAACAATTCAAGCCCTAGAAGTAAAGCCTCGTATTCAGCTTGGTTGTTGGTAGAGGGAAATTCTAAATGAGTTGAGGTTTCAAAGTGCGCTCTGCTAGGTGATATGAGAACCACTCCAATACCTTGGCCATTTTTGCAAGCTGAACCATCAAAGTAAAGTTTCCATGGTATTACCTCAATCAAAGCAACATTGTCGCTCCAACTGACGTCTATGTGGTGATCAACCATAAAGTTGGCTACGATCTGGCCTTTCATTGCTCTTAGGGGTTCATAGACCAAATCATATTCAATCAAAGTGTAAGCCCACTTTCCAATTCTTCCACTTAGAATCGGATTTTGCAACATGTGTTTTATAACATCGGTTTGGCAAACGACAACACATGTAGTAGGGAGAAGATAGTGGCACAATTTGGTACACGCGTAGTAAAGTGATAAACATAAATGTTCCACAAACGCGTACCTGGTCTCGCTGTCCAGCAGGCGGCGGCTCAAGAAGGTGATGATGTACTCTTTTCCTTCTACCTCCTAGGTTAGCACGGCCCCGATCGCGCTATCTTCAGCATCAATGTACAACCGAAACGGAATCCCGGCTTTGGGTGCTCTCACCACGGGCGGCGATGACAAGCACTCCTTGATATTCTCAAAGGCGCTTTGCTGGCTTGCCCCCCAGGTGAACTCGGCCTCGTTCTTTAGCCGGAGTATGGGGACAAAGGCATCAATCTTGCCAAACAAGTTAGATATAAAGCGACGCAAATAATTCACCTTGCCTAGCAACTTCTGCACATCTTTTTTGTATGTCGGTGACGTAACATTTCTAATTTTCTCAAGCCTCTTAGGATCAATCTCTATGCCTCTTTCATGAATCATGAAACCTAAGAACTTACCCACTGACACACCAAAAGCACATTTGAGTGGGTTCTTTTTTAAACCATACTGTCGCATCCTATCAAAAGCAACCTTCAAATCGGCTAAATGGTTTCCCATAGTGTCCGATTTAACTACGACATCATCAGTGTAAACTTCTAACATAACTCCTAGCAAGTCATGAAAGATCAAGTTCATAGCACGCTGATATGTGGTGCCAGCATTTTTCAAACCAAAAGTCATAATGATCCACTCGAATAAACCGACAAAACTAGGGCATTGAAAGGCTGTCTTGTAGACGTCCTCTTCAGCCATAAAGATTTGATTATAACCAACATTGCCATCAAGAAAACTTAGTACCTTGTGCCTGAAGCATTGTTGATTAGCATGTCGGCTATCGACATTGGATACTCGTCTTTTGGAGTGGCCTTGTTCAAATCCCTAAAATAAATACATACTCGTATCTTGCCGCTCCCTTTCTTCTCTACGGGCACAATGTTAGCGACCCATTCTATGTACCTGCATGGCCTAATAAATTCAGCTTTGAGCAGTCACTCTACTTCTTCTTTAACTCGGTCATAAATGACCGAATTAAAGCAAAGAGGAGGCTGTTTATAAGGCCTAAATCCGGACTTGATAGGTAGCCGATGTTCCACGAGCTCGCGACTTAGTCCCGGCATCTCGCTATACTCCCATACGAAACAATCGACATACGACCGAAGCAACTTTATTACTTCGGCCTTTTCATCAGGCTGTAAATGTTGGTTTACAAAAGTCGGCCTCGGGATGCTACCATCACCTATGTCAACTTCTTCTAAGGGATCGGCCGATGCAAAACCTTGTGCTAATTTCTCTACTTTGCTAAAATCCTCGATGGCTTCGGCGATACCGTCTTTAGTAGACCGATACTGCTCTACTCAAGACTTTAGCCAATCCAGATTACTCTTGCTATACATGACTACTAATATAAAAACAGTCATGCTACACCAGCCGACTTTATAGACACCCGTACAAAACATCCTCCGGACACGCTAACAAAATCGTAATCCGAAAGATCTCTACCTGACACGCACTCTACCTTGTTGTGAACGGCGTCAACTGACACATCGGCCAATGCCACTTGGGCCGAAGTGTATGTGGGTATGACTTCTACTTCATCACCATCCCACTGAATTAGGCACTGGTGCAGAGTAGAAGGAATGCAGCAATTCGCATGAATCCAGTCGCGCCCAAGCAGCACGCTGTAGTTACCTTGTATATCGACGACGAAGAACGTTGTTGGCAATGTCTTGTTTCCTACTGTCAACTCCATGGAGAGCACGCCTTTGGCCTCGGAACTCTCACCGTTGAAGCCGTTGAGCATCAAGTTGGTCTTCTTCAGATCATCCTCGTCCCTACCAAGTTTCTTCAATAGCGAGTAAGGCATTAAGTTAACAGTGGCACCACCATCAACAAGCATCGAGGAAATCGGCTTTCCGTCAATGTGACCTTTGACATAAAGAGGCTTTAGATGGCGAGCCGAGTCCTCGGGTTTCTCAAAGATAGCATTGTGTGGACCGAGGTTCAACTGAGCGACTTCGGCCTCGTCCTGCGGTAGGGAAAACTCAGTGGGTTGCGTGACGACGTTGATGTCCATCGCCTAGGGTGCGGGCCCCTCGAAGATAGGCGAGTAGTGGTCGTCAAGCATGTCATCGTCGTTGCTCGGACTAGGAGCCGGGTTGGTTATCTCAACCGGCTTCATCCTCCATACATGTCTTGTCATTGGCCGCAGGTGAATTTCTTCAAGAATAGCGTCTCCCTCATCCTCGGCCTTCTTCTCGCGCATCTCCTGTGTCCGTAGTCATTGTAGATGCCTCTTTTATGATTTGGACATGCCTGGAGGTGCCCAAGATGGTTGTGGCTTGGTGCCAGGCGCCACTGCCTGGTTCCTATTAACTCTGGCCGAAGTGGTACTGTCCACTTCGGCCTCGTGCACTCTGTATTCGGAGGAGCCCTCACTGTGGACCCCAGCGGCTGGACCGGCCTCGTTCGACCGATTGGACCAAGCTTCGGTGAGGGCTTCGGCCGAAGCAGGGGACTTACCTCCAACAGACTTCAGCGAAGGGGCCTTCAGGATTGGGACTTCCTGAGACCCTACTCTGACTGTGATAGATTCGGACTCCCTATCCTTTGTATCTTGGCGCCTGTATTCTTCAACTTCGCTCTGCACGAGCCGATTTGGAGGTACTCTGGACAGCTTGTGGATCATGCCTCCCTCCGTCGCGTCTGTTTGTCCCTGCCATTCATAATATTCCAAAGGAAAACAAGGCATAGCGTTAAGTTGCGGAGGGTACTCCAGCTGTGATATGTATGGAGCCCACAGAGTCCACACCCAGTTGTACAGCGGAGGCATCGACGGCTCCAGTGGCTTCGCCCACTGTGAGATGAACCCTTTACCCAGAGGGGGGTTTGGCAGAGTCGACGGTGTCTCAGACCATATCTGTGAGGGGTCTTGCTAGGCGGAGGTACATTCGGCCAGTGTGGGCTGAAGCCTCCTGACGAAGGGTTCGTCCAGAGTGGTGCGGTGTTCGGCCATTGGGGGTTGAACTCGCTCCGCATGGGGTTTGGCCACTAGGGTCCGAAACTACTATACGAGGGGTTCGGCCACTGAGGTCCAAAGCCACTATATGGAGTGTTAGGCCACTATGGCCCAAAGTCACCGTGCGGAGGGTTCGGCCATTGTGGTTCGAAGCCATCATGAGGAGGGCTCGGCCACTGCAGTCCGAAGCCACCCTCCGGATGCCTTGGGCCCTTCGGCTAACTTAGTTTCTTAGCGCGGGGCTTGTTTCTTTGGCTTTTCTTTGGTGCTTGTTTAACAGTATTTTATACATTACCTTTGTCTTCTTGCAAGCCCTAGCCGAAGGAATGCTAACGTTTTTCTTCCACACTCCCACCTCGGGGTTCTTAGGTATGAGTGTGTGTGTGCGCTGCTCTCCAACAATTACTGCCTTCCCTTTAGTCAACTCGGCCTGTTCTAGCCGAATCAACACCTTCTTCTCACCGAGGTCAACGATGTTGATGGGGAAGGGATCTTTGTCCTGCTTCATCTTTGGATGGTGGTCTATTTTCAATCGTCCTTCTTCTATGGCCGATTGAACCTGCCGCCGAAAAACATTGCAGTCATTAGTATTATGTGAATGCGAGTCATGCCACTTACAGTATGGATGTTTCTTCAACTCATCGACAGATATAATGACTTGGCCTTTACGCAACCTGAGAAGCTGGTTCTTTAAGAGAAAATCAAATATTTTATCACACTTAGATATGTCAAATGAGTACTTGACCTCACTAGGCCAATTCTTCGTGGGAGACGATCGTAACTCGGAGCAAGTGATAGGTTTACTCTTAGCATTCCAAACCCATTCGGTCGCGTACATGTAAGCCGAATCCTCCTCTTCTGACTCCTCCTCATCGGAGTGTTCCATGATGTGGATTTCAGCCCTAGGCTTGTTAAACGTCTTCATAAACTTTTTATCTTTGGCTTGGCCTTCCTAGACTAGAGCCTGCTGCAAGACTTGGCTAACCTATAAGAAGTTCTGGTTGTCTAGTCTCTCTTTAATCTCGGAACGCAACCTGCTAAAAGCTAGATCTGCCAAATCCCTTTCTAAAATATTAAGAATAAAACATCGGTTTCTATTGTCCCTAAAACGCTTGATATACTCAGAGCCTTCGTTAGACTTCTGCCTAACCGATGTCAAGTGTGAGAGCCTAAGTTTTGTCTCACCCATATAACAGTAGTCATGGAATTTTTGTTCTAATTTGTCCCATGTTTGGACGGAGTTTGGCGGGAGTGCCGAAAACCAAGTGAAAGTGGTGCCGGATAGCGAGAGAGAAAATAGTCTAAGTTTTAGAGCGTCTGACCCGCTAGCTTCTCCACACTGTGCTAAAAATTGACTAACATGCTCTAGTGTGGTTTTGTTACCCTCGCCATCGAACCTAGTGAATTCGGGGATTCTATAGCCGTGAGGGTAGGGTATTGTATCGAAATGATCAGGATATGCCTTCTAGTAAACCCTAGCCCGACCCCTAGGCATGAAACCGATGCATTCCCTAAATACCGCGTGGATTCGCTCCTCTAGGTCATCTTGGCCTGCTACCTACGCACGTCTCTCGTGTGGGGGCGTGGCATGCGGTAGGATATTGGCGTGTCGGCCATGGGCCTCTTCCCTATGCGCTAGCTGTACAACGTGCTCGAGCCCCGGCGCCTGTGCATGTGGTGCGGGCAGCGTGGGCAGGGCTGGCGCCAGTGCAGGTGGCGGTGGTGCATGGTACGCGGTGCTAGCTTGGCCGTAAGCATAATGACTAGTCTCATCCACGGATGTTGAGACCGGAGACGCAACAGTCTTGCCAGTGCTACCGTCAGTTCTGCTGTACACATGATTTACCAGAGGTATACTAGCAATAGGGGCTGAAGGTACGGCCTCAGTAAAGCCTAACCTTCTAAGTGTCACCTCTACTTGGGAGCTAACCGCCGAATCTAAACGGTTGGCTAGCGAAGCGCTAACGGCCTGATCTACCGATGCGGCTATTTTTTACTCAATCTCTAAAGAAGATAACGAGGTGATACAGGTGTTACCTAGATCCGAGCAAGGTCGGGGACGACGATGTCGCACTTGATGAAGCTCGCGCGTGTCTTGACGTAGCTCCCAAGCATCATGTCTTGGAGCGCCTTCATCTTTTCCTCGATCTCTGCTCGGTCTTCTGCAGGAATATCTTCAAGAGTAGGTGTTAGGATGTTGCGGTTGTCGATATCCATGCCTCCTACGGTGTCTATCAGCGGTATAGACGTAGTAGTCATTGTAGATGTACCAGCGGCCGATGTAGATGTACCCGTCATGTTGGCGTAGGTTTTCCCCAGCGGAGTCGCCAAAAAGTGTGTTGACACAGAAATGTGCCCCCACACTTGGGTCAGTTCGACGATCCAAAAGTGTGCGGATACTTAGGGACAAGCCTAAGCGTAACACAACACCGACGTCATGTTCTGACTTCCCTTCACCGTGGTAAGGGGGTGGAGTCACCAGGTAATCAGATCACACAGAAATAATCCAATTAGCCGAAAGAAATGTATTAAACAGAACAAGTCAGAATCAGGACGAAGCCTGATTGATTCGAAGTATGGTGTGAAGGGTGTCACCGAAGAGTACCTTCAACGTCTGATGCGGGGTGTCCCGTCGAAGGGTGCCTTCGGCGTTCGGACTGATATGGCTAGAGATAAACTCTGAACTAATCTAGACGCGACAATCACCTCCAAACAGCGGGGTTCGGCGTGAAGTCTCCGATACAGTGAGGTACAGGGAAATGACTTAGGCACAGTGCGTGAGCGCGACTTCGTTCGGAGCAGAGTACGGGCGTGACGAAGCCTGTCGTGGTGAAGTTTGTCGGTGAAGTGTGCTGGCGTGCAAGACTTGGCCAAACTGACAACAACGTGACAACCCAGCACGTGCGGTCGAAGTAGTAGTCTCACCGAAGGGTGTTCTAGCAACCTCCGAAACCGATCTCTCATCTCCGGACACCTCCGACGAAGTAGCTCCAAACGTGGAAACCTGCAACAAAGTAGATTCGAAGTACCAATTCGGCCTGAGGACCGAATTTTGCTAAGTGTTGCACTAGTGGAGAAGGTAGCAATTTGTTACGCAAATTAGCGGATACTTCACAGGCGAAGTAACAAGGCGGTAGCAATCTATTACGCACATTAACGGATACTTCATAGGCAAAGTAACAAGGCGATAGCAATCTATTACGTAGATTAACGAATACTTCACAAGCGAAGTAACAAGGTTTACCACTATTCCGAAGTGGCCGTCGGAGGGCTACCAAGAAAGCCCACGAACAGTACAGGAAAGTAAAGATAAAGTAAAATACGATTCAAAGCTAGGGCTTTGTGGTTGATTTGTGTTGGTGGCGTTCTGAACCGGCCTCACCCCTATATTTATAGGGGCTAGACTTATAATCTCTAAGCCTAATCTGGTGGAATTCTGTTTGATCACGTGTAAAAGACTTAGTCAAAAATCAGACTCAACCTCTAACTCTTGCCTGAAGTGGGCCTTCGGCCAGGCCCGCCAAAGCCTGCTCCTTAGGCCGAAGCTTCGGTGGAGTGGGCCTCCGAAGGCCTTCGGGCCGAATGCTGTGGGCTGGCTGGAATCTTCTGAAGCCCATAACCTAGTGGTCCTTTCGGCCCTGTAGGGCTTCCGCCTAACCCGGGACATGTGCATTTCCGGCCCAAATTACCAAAATTGATATTTTGACAATCTTAACCATTAATGCCATTTTTTGCTATCAACAGGTTCAAACAAGGGTTTGAAGTTTATTTGTGTTCGGGGGGGGTCTAATGAACTAGACTCACCCCTATATTTATAGGGGCTAGTCTTCTTTATCTCTAAAGCTAATCTGGTAGGATTCGACCTAATCAAGTTTAGGGATAAAAACAACTAGAATTAGATTCAAACTCTATCTCTGAAAACAACCCGAAGTGGGCTTTCGGCAGGGCCTACCGAAGCCTGCTCCTTGGACCGAAGCTTCGTCGAAGCAGGTCTCCGAAGGCTTTCGGACCGAAGGTAGCAGGCTACTATAAAGCTTCGGCCTGATCCAAGACTTGTTTATTTTTTGGCCCAAATTACCAAAATTGATATTTTGACAATCTTGACCATTAATGCCATTTTTGCTATCAACACATGCCCCCTGACTTTTAGTGAACTAAAAGCAAAACGGGCTAAGGACGATACTTTCCATATCAACCTTTCGACACTTTTGAGCGCTTTGCCACACACTTGGGAAGTACCTTTTCAAATACCTGCCATTCAAAGCTCTTTGAAACCGGTCTCCTTGTAAAGATTCTAACAAGTATGTGTTACCTGGAGCGATTTTGGCTACTTTAAAAGGACCCTCCCAACTGGGCGACCATTTACCAAATTTGGGGCTTTTAGTGCCTAAGGGTAAAATCGTCTTCTAGACCAAGTCATCGACTTGAAACGATTCTAGCTTTACTTTTTTATTGTAGGTTCTAGCTATTCTTCTCTTGTCTTTCTCTATAGCTTCTAAAACCCTCAATCTCTTATCGGTCACTTCTTCCAAATTACCCTTCAAAAGAGTTTCATATTCACCGACCGATAAGCCATCTTGTTTAAGAAATCTTAAAGAGCCAAGATCTACTTCTACTGGTAGAACAGCTTCTTGTCCATATACTAACTCATATGCACTAATTTTGGTAGCACCATGCTTTGCAATTCTACAAGCCCACAATGCTTCTGAAAGTACTTCATGCCACCTTTTAGGGAATTCTTCAATTTTCTTCTTAATGAGTTTAATCACAGTTTTATTACTAGACTCGGCCTGACCATTGGCCTGAGCATAGTATGGTGAAGAGTTTATTAACTTAATACCATAAAATTCGGCAAAGTCTCTCACTTCTTTAGCAACAAATGAAGTACCTTGGTCTGTAGTGAGAGTTTGAGGAATACCGAATCTATGTATAATGTGCTTCAAGATAAAGCCAGTTACCTCATTGTGAGTCATATTCTTGAGAGGCATGGCTTCAGTCCATTTGGTGAAGTAGTCTGGCGCTATCAATACGAACCGATGCCCTTTTGAAGTGGGAGGATGAATTTGGACGATGAAGTCTAAACTCCAACCTCGGAACGGCCATGGTTTGATAATAGGATTAAGAAGCGATGCAGGAGCTAACTGAATATTACCAAACTTTTGGCATGCTTCACATCCTCTGTAGTATTTAAAGCAGTCCTCAGTTATAGTCGGCCAGTAAACCCTGCTCTTTTGAGCATCCAACTCATTTTCTGGGCCGACTGATGAGTGCCGCAAAGCCCCTCATGGACTTCTCCTGTAGCTACTTTGGATTGATCGGCATCTAAGCACTTTAAGAGTACTCCATCAATAGTTCGGCGATATAATACATTATCTAGCAACACGAGTTTAAATGCTTGTCGCCGAACTTTTTGGTCAATCCTTTGATTGAGTTCTTAAATATTGGATGATTGTAATTCTCCAATCATCCTTATGGATATCCGGAGGGTATGCTAATTCTTTTCCTGAAGTGGTGTCTAAGTTGCTAACCTCGGAGTGCCCCCGGGCCTTTCCTGTTCCTGCCGAAGGCTGACCGGATCGGCCATGCGGAGCCAATCAGACCGAAGTCCCTTGCCGGAGGGGTCCAACGTGCGAAGGCTTTTGTCGCCCAAAAGGCATTGGCATGAGGGCTCCAGCGTGCAGGACCCTTCGGTGGATGAAGGGCTCCAGCACGAGGGCTCAAGCACACAACACCCTCCGATGGTCGGAGGGGTCCGACCCAGAGGGTCCGATGGACCTCACGCCTGCCTGAAGTTTTGGCTTCGGCAGTGAGACTAAACATTGGCTTTTTCTGTATAGAAAATTCCCCTCTCCTGACCTGATAGCCAAATGCTTGCTGAGCCAAATCATTTGCAATTGAGCTGGCTTCTCTTGACACGTGAGAAATTTTGAAGTCGTCAAATGTTGCAATTATGTCTAAACATTTATCCAAGTAACTATTTAGCAAGCCATTAAAACATTGAGCTCTTTTAGCTACTTTTTGTACTACTAACAGATAATCACCATACGCATGAACATGTTTGGCACCTATGGATTCTAGCAATTCAAGTCCTAGCAATAAAGCTTCATATTCAGCTTGGTTATTAGTAGAAGGGAATTCTAAACGGGTCGGGGTTTCGAAATGCATGCCACTTGGTGACATGGAAACAACCCCGATACCTTGGCCATTCTTATAGGCTGAACCATCAAAATAAAGTTTCCATGGCACTACTTCAACCAGAGCATATTATTACTCCAATTGACATCTACGTGGTGATCAACTATAAAATTAGCGACAAATTGGCCTTTCATAGCTCTTAGTGGTTCATAAGCCAAATCGTTTTCCATCAAAGCGTAAGCCCACTTTCCAATTCTTCCACTTAGAATCGGCTTTTACAACATGTACTTTATGACGTCGGTTTGGCAAGCGACAATGCATGTGCTAGGGAGAAGATAGTGACGTAATTTGGTACATGCGTAATAAAGTGATAAACACAAACGCTCCAAGAACATGTACCTTGTTTCGGCGTCCAATAGGCAGCGGATCAAGAATGTGATGATGCACTCCTTCTCCTCTACCTCTTGAGTTAGTACGGCTCCTATCACACTAACTTCTGTAGTGATGTACAGCCGAAACGAAATTCCGGCCTTTGGTGCTCCCACCACAGGTGGCGATGACAAACACTCTTTAATCCTCTCAAAGGCACTTTGCTGACTTGCCCCCCAAGTGAACTCGACTTCATTCTTTAGCCGAAGTATAGGGAAGAAAGCATCGATTTTGCCAAACAAGTTAGATGTAAAGTGACGCAGATAATTCATCTTTCCTAACCACTTTTGCACATCTCTTTTGCATGTCGGCGCTGCAAAGTTTCTAATCTTTTCAAGCCTCTTAGGATCAATCTCAATACCTCTTTCATGAATCATGAATCCTAAGAACTTGCCTGCCAATATGCCAAAAGCACATTTGAGTGGGTTCATTTTTAAGCCATATTGGCGCATCCTATCAAAAGCAACTCTCAAATTGGCTAGGTGGTTTCCCATAGCGTCCGATTTGACTACAACATCATCTATGTAGACTTCTAACATAACCCCTAACAAGTCATGAAAGATCAAGTTCATGGCACGTTGATATGTAGCGCTAGCATTTTTTAAACCAAAAGTCATAACTACCCACTCAAACAAACCGACAAAACCAGGGCATCGAAAGGTTGTCTTGTAGACGTCCTCTTCGGCAATAAAAAATTGGTTATAACCAACGTTGCCATCAAGGAAATTTAGTACCTTGTGTCCTGAAGCATCATTGATCAACATGTCGGCAATCGGCATGGGATACTCATCATTTGGAGTGGCTTTGTTTAGATCCCTAAAATCAATACAAACTCGTATTTTTCCGCTCCCCTTATTTTCTACAGGCACAAAGTTAGCGACCAATTCAGCATACCTGCATGGCCTAATAAACTTAGCCTTGAGTAATCATTCTATCTCCTCTTTAACTCGGTCATGCATGGCCAAATTAAAATGATGAGGGGGTTGTTTATAAGGCCTAAACCCAGGTTTAACAGGTAGCCGATGCTCCACGAGCTCGCGGCTTAATCCGTGCATCTCTCTATACTCCCATGCGAAATAATCGACATACGACCGAAGCAATTTTATTACTTCGACCTTTTCATTAGCCTGAAAGTTTTGGTTCACAAAGGTTGGCCTTGGAATGTTACCATTGCCTATATTGACTTCTTCTAAAGGATCGACCGACGCGAAACCTTATCCTAATTTCTATACTTCGCTAAAATCTTCAATGGACTCGGCAATGCTGTCTTTAGAATACCGATATCGTTCTACGTGAGTCTTTAGCCAGTCAACATTGCTTTTACTAGACATGACTACTAATTTAGAAATAGCTGTGCTATACGAGTATACTTTATAGACATGCGTATGAAACGTCCCTCGGATACACTAACGAAGTCGTAATCTAAAAGGTCCCTACCTGATAGACACTCTACTTTGTCGTGGATGGTGTCGATGGACACATCGGCCAATGCTACTTGGGCCAAAGTGTCTGCTGGTATGACTTATACGTCATCACCGTCCCACTGTATCAGGCAATGGTGCAAAGTAGAAGGAATACAACAATTCGTGTGGATCCAGTCACGCCCTAGCAGCACGCTATAGTTACCTTGCACGTCAACAACGAAAAATGATGTTGGCAACGTCTTGTTACCTACTGTTAATTCCATGGAGAGTACACCTTTTTCCTCGGAACTCTCGCCATTGAAGCCGTTGAGCATTAGATTAGTTTTATTTAAGTATTCCTCACCCCTGCCAAGCTTCTTCAACAAAGAGTAAGGAATTAGGTTAACAGTGGCGCCACTGTTGACAAGGATTCTGGAGATCGGCTTCCCATCAATGTGACCCCTAACATAGAGAGGCTTCAGGTGGCAAGTCGTATCCTCGGGTTCTCAAAAATAGCATTGCGTGGGTCGAGGTTCAACTGAGCGACCTCAGCCTCGTCTTGTGTTAGGGAGAACTCGGCGGGCAGCATGACGACGTTGATGTCTATTGCCTGAGGTGTGGGTCCTTCGGAGACAGGCGTGTAATCATCGTCGACCATGTCGTCGTCGTCGAGCATGTTGTTGTCGTCGTCGCTCAGAATGGGAGCCGGTTGGTCATCTCAACCGGCTTGATCTTCCTTACCTGTCTCGTAGCTAGCCGAGGGAAGATCTCCTCAAAGATGGTGTCTCGTTCATCCTCGATCTTTTTCTCGCGCATCTCCTGTGCCCGTAGGCATTGTAGACACCTTTTCTATGATTTGGACATGCTCGGAGGTGCCCAAGATGGTTGTGGCTTGGTACCAAGCACCACCACCCTATTTTTGTGATTTTTGACTGATGGGGTACCACCCAGGTCGGCCTTGCATGTTTTATAATTGGTGGGAACTTTGTTGCGGACCCTGTCGGTTGGATCGGTCTCGTTCGGCCGATCGGACCGGGCATCGGCACTGGCCTCGGGTGGGCTAGGGTACTTACCTCCGTCGCGCTTCGGTGAGGGGGCCTTCGGGATTGGGACTTCGTGGGACCCTACCTTGATTTTAATGGCTTCGGACTTCCTCTCTTTTGCCTCTTCGCATCCATCTCCCTTGGCTCCATCCTGTGCGAGTCGATTTAGAGATACTACGGATAGCTTGTGGAAGACGTCTCCCTTCACTGTATTTGTTTGTCCCTGCCAACTATATAACTCCGAAGGAAAATAGGAGGCAACATTACACTGCGAAGGGTACTCGGGGGGAAAGGTGTATGGGGCCCACGGGGTCCCTGTCCAATCATATGGCGGAGTCATTGGTGGATCCAGTGGCTTCGCCCACTATGGGCCGAACCCATGGCCCGGAGGGGGGTTCGACCATGTTGAAGGTATTTGGACCATATTAGTGAAGGGTCCTGCCAGACCGAAGGTATGTTCGGCCATTGTGGGTCGAAGCCTCCCGCCGGACGGTTCGCCCAGAGTGGGGTTGATTTTGGCCATTGGGGCCCAGGCTCGTTGTGCGAAGGGTTCGGCCATTGGGGGCCAAACTCGTTATGCGTAGGGTTCGGCCATTGGGGTCCGAACTCACTGTGCGGAGGGTCTGGCCACTGGGGTCCGAATCCACTGTGCGTAGGGTTCAGCCACTAGGGTCCGGAGCCACTGTGTGGAGGGTTCAGCCACTGTGATCCAAAGCTGCCTTCTGACTGCCTTTGCCCCTTCGGTTGTCTTAGCTTTTTTGCGCGGGGGCCTGTTTCCTTGGCATTTTTCTGATGTTTGCTCAACAGCATCTGGTATGTCACCTTTGGTTTCTTGCGAGCCCTAGCCGAAGGCGATGTGTTGACATTCCTTTTCCACACTCCCACTTCAGGGTTCTTTGGTACGAGTGTGCGTGTGCGCGATTCTCCAATAATGACCGCTTTCCCCTTAGTTGACTCAGCTTGCTCTGGCCGAATCAGTACTCTCTTCTTGTCAAGTTCGACGGTGTTCACGTGAAAGGGGTCCTTGTCCAGCTTCATCTTTGGACTGGGGTCTATTTTCAATCGTCCTTCTTCTATGGCCGATTGAACCTGCCGATGAAAAACATTGCATTGTTAGTATAATGGGAATGCGAATCATGCCACTTACAGTAGGGGCGTTTCTTCAGCTCGTCGGTGGATGGAATGACTTGGCCCTTAAACAACAAGAGAAGTTGGTTCTTTAAGAGGAAATCAAATATTTTATCGCACTTAATTATATCAAATGAGTATTTGACTTCGCTAGGCCGACTCTTAGTGGGAGACGACCGTAGTTCAGAACAAGTGACGAGTTTACTCTCAGCGTTCCAGACCCATTCGGCCGCATACATGTCAGCCAAATCTTCTTCTTCTGACTCTTCCTCATCGGAGTGTTCCATGATGTGGACTTCAGCTCTAGGCTTGTTAAATGTTTTAATAAACTTTTTGTCTTTGGTTCGGCCTTCTTGTACCAGAGCCTACTGTAAGACTTGGCTAACTTCCAAAAAGTTCTGGTTGTCTAGCCTCTCTTTTATCTCAGGGCGCAACCCGTTGAAAGCTAGATCCGCCAAATCTCTCTCTGAAATATTAAGACTAAAACATCGGTTTCTAGTATCTCTAAAGCGCTTGATGTACTCGGAGACACTCTCGCTAGATTTATGCCTAACCGATGTCTAATGTGAAAGCCTAAGTTCTATCTCGCCTGTATAAAAATAGCTGTGGAACTTTTGTTCCAATTCGGCCCACATTTGGACAGAGTTTTGCGGGAGCATCGAAAACCCAGTGAAAGCGGTGCGGGATAGTAAGAGAGAAAATAGTCTAAGTTTTAAAGCATCCAACCCACTAGCTTCTCCACGTTGTGCTAAGAACCGACTGACATGCTCTAGTGTGGTTTTATTACCCTCACCGTCGAACTTGGTGAACTCAGGGACTCTATAACCGTGAGGGTATGGTGCATTGTCGAAATGGCCAGGGTATGGTTTTCGGTAAACCCTAGCCCGTCCCCTAGGTATGAAGTCGGTGCACTCCCTAAATAGTATGTGGATCCATTCTTCTTTGTCATCTTAGCCTACTACCTGTGCGCGTCTCTCATGCGGGGGAGCGACACGTGGCGGTATGTCAGCGTGTCAGCCGCGGGGGTCTCCCTCATGCGTTAGCTCGGGATGTATAACGTGTTCGGGCCCATGCGTTTGTGTGGGAGCATGTGGCGTAGGCAACGTGGCAAAAACTGGCGCGGGCGTAGGTGGCGTGTAATGAATAGGGTTAGCTTAGTAATGGCTTGTCTCGGTCGTATATGTTGGGGTCAGAGACATGATGGTCTTGCCAGTACTACCATCGGTTCTACTATAGATACGATTCACCAGAGGTACACTAGCGATTGGAGTTGAGGGAACGGCTTCGGTAAAGCTGAACCTTCTAAGTGTCGCCTCTATTTGAGAGCTAACTGCCGAATCTAAATGGTTGGCTAGCGAGGCGCTAACAGCTTGATCTACTGATGCGGCTATTTTTTGCTCAATATCTAGAGAAGATAAAGGAGGCGATGCTGGTGTTACCTGGGTTTGAGTGAGGTCGGGGACGTTGATGTCGCGCTTGATGAAGCTCGTGCGTGTCTTGACGTTCCTTCCAAGCATGAGGTCATGTAGTGCTTTCATTTTTTCCTCGATCTCTGCCTGGTCTTCTTCGGGGATATCTTCAAGGGTAGGCGTCATGATGTTGTGGTTGTCGATATTTGCGCCCCCCATTAGATCCATTGGTGTTGTAGATGTAGTAGTCGTTGTAGACGTACCCGCGGCCGATGTAGATGTACTCATCATGTTGGCGTAGCCGGAGTCGCCAAAAAGTGTGTTGACACAAAAACGTGCCCCCGCACTTGGGTTAGTTCGACGATCCAAAAGTGTGCGGATACTTAGAAACAAGCCTAAGCGTAACACAACACTTGAGGATCAAAGAATTTTGTTGTTCTTTTCTTAGTGCCGGGGGTTATTTGTTTGTCCACCTTATACTTTCCAATCAGGCCAAGCCTAGGCATGAAAACCATAAGAAGCTTAAGGCAATGATTTTGGCATACACTACACTATTCCAGTTCAGACCAATGTGCAATGGAAAGCAGTCTAGAATAGAGTAGTGCGACAAAACAAACCCACCTGGATCTTTTCACTTATGCAAATCATGGAGTTTGGAATTTTGATTAAGTGAACCAATTGGTTTAGCACTTGATGAATTTCCATGAATATGTAGAACAGTTTTCAAGTTGCAATTTTTAGCATCCAAAGAAAAGGTGTCTTGCTATCAAGCAGATAAAAGATAGCTAAAAGCAGTCCTACCTAAACATGCTAGATTCAAGACTAAGCAGTGAGCACGATTTTATGTTGAAAAGAAAACATCATGCACATGAATGTTTCAAATGAATTAAAAAGAGTTGTGTTGTCATGATTTCATGAATTATAATCAGGCATATAAATGCAAAAGATGTAAATGCAATTTCAACCCACAATTAGCAAATGCAATACAATTAAAGGCAACTCCCCCTCACAAAGTGTCGTAAGGATGACAAATACCAAGTTCCCCACGCAAGTAAGCAAATCGAGAAGCATCGAGGGGTTTTGTAAAAATGTCGGCAAGCTGGTGTTGGGTATCAACAAATTGAAGTTCAATATCACCCTTCTCATTGTGATCTCTGAGAAAATGATATCGCACATCAATGTGTTTAGTTCTGGAATGCTGAACCGGGTTGTTTGCAATACAAATAGCACTAGTGTTATCACAGAAAAGTGGAACACTCTTATAATCTAACCCAAAATCCCGCAAAGTGGAAACCATCCACAAAATCTGAGAGCAACAGCTAGCTGCAGCAACATATTCGGCCTCAGCCGTTGATTGTGCAACACTAGACTGTTTGCGGGAAGACCAGCAAACCAGTGAAGTACCCAGAAAATGACAAGTACCAGAGGTACTCTTCCTATCAATTCTACATCCAGCAAATCCGCATCGGAATAACCTCGAAGACATAAAGAAGAAGATGCTGAATACCATATGCCAAATTCGAGTGTATGTTTGAGATACCTGAGTATGCGTTTGACCGCTTGGCGGTGCGAAGCTCGTGGTGAAGCCTGAAAACGAGCGCACAGACACACAGCGAAGTGTATATCTGGCCTCGTAGCAGTCAAGTAGAGAAGGGAGCCGATCATGCTTCGGAACTCCTTCTGATCTATGGCTTCTCCATCTTCGTCAGGGTCCAATGCTACAGATGTAGCCATTGGAGTGGCGAGGGGCTTCGCATCAGCCATGTCAAACTTCTTGAGCAGGTCCTTGGTGTACTTCGTCTGGTGGACGAAAGTACCTTGTTTGCTTTGCTTGATTTGCAAACCAAGGAAAAAGGTGAGTTCACCCATCATGGACATTTCAAACTCCCTGCTCATGGTATCTGCAAACTCGGCAACCAAAGCATGAGAAGAGCCACCAAAGATGATATCATCCACATAAATCTGAACTAGGAGGAAATCTTTGCCATGCTTGAGAGTAAACAGTGTTTTATCAACAGAGCCCATCAAATACCCTCGCTCAAGCAGAAAAGACTTAAGTCTATCATACCAAGCCCGAGGGGCCTGCTTGAGTCCATAAAGAGCCTTATGAAGTTTAAGGACTTTATGTGGGTACTTGGGGTTTTCAAAACCAGGGGGTTGTTTTACATAAACATCTTCACCTATGAAGCCATTAAGAAAAGCACTTTTGACATCCATTTGATAGAGTTTGAATCCCCGGGATGTCGCAAAGGCAAGCAAAATCCTAATGGCCTCAAGGCGAGCAACAGGTGCAAAGTTTCAGTAAAATCAATCCCTTCTAGTTGAGAAAAGTCCTGAGCTACAAGTCTAGCCTTGTTTCTAACTATAGTCCCATCCTCCCCTTGTTTGTTTTTGAAAATCCATTTTGTTCCAATGAAATGAACATTTGGTGGAGGATCAACTAAAGACCAGACTTGGTTTCTCTCAAAATTTTCAAGTTCCTCATGCATGGCATTGATCCAACTAGAGTCAGAAAGTGCATGACTCACATCTAAGGGCTCGAAAGAAGCAACAAAAGCGGAATCAATGAAATGAGCATGAAAACGTGTTACCCTTTGATCAAGCTCACCAATGATCTGCTCGGGAGGATGCATCCTTTGAACATGATGTGGAGCCTCGCGGCGGGATGCAGTCTCCCCCTCAACTTGTGCGTTGGAGTGGTCCAAGATGACTGATGTTGAGGTAGTCGCGTCGGGACCTCGTGCCGAAGTAGTCGAAGCGGGGTCGGCTTCGGGGGTTGACGTCGAGGGTAGTAGGGGTTCATCCTCGAATTCTCCGGGATCTTCTTCTTCGAATAAGGTCTGTTCCATGTCGTGTTCATTTGCCTGTTCAAAAGCAGAACTAACAGAGGGGGTTGATTCATCAAAAGTCACATCACATGACTCGATGACAGTGTTAGTCTCCAAGTTATAAACACGATAAGAATGACCATGAGTAGTGTAACCCAAAAAGATCCTGTCAGAAGATGAGTAGTGTAACCCAAATTACCACGTTTTAGGATAAAGCAGCGACAGCCAAAACTCGAAGATGAGTAACCTTAGGCTGTCTCCCAAAACGCAGCTCATAAGATGTCAAATTTAAAATTGAGCGCAAGAAGATTCGGTTTGAGATGTAACATGCAGTGTTCATGGCCTCAGCCCCGAATTTTCTAGGAGTCCTATGCTCATCAAGCATCGTCCTAGCCATCTCAACCAAAGTGCGGTTCTTCCTCTCAACAACACCATTCTGTTGAGGAACCCGCGGAGCAGAGAATTGATGTTCTATGCCATGCTCCATGCAAAAGTCAACAAAGAGATTGTTTTTGAACTCGGTGCCATTATCACTTCGAATGAATTTCAATGCACCTGGGAGTTCAGTGAAAAGTCTCAAAGCCAAGCTCCGAAAGTGTAAAAACACTTCATCCTTGCTGGCAAGAAAGAAGACCCAAGAGTAGCGAGAGAAATCGTCGACAATAACTAATACATACCACTTGCCGCCTAAAGAACTGACCCGAGAAGGACCTACAGTGTCCATATGGAGAAGTTCTCCGGGTTGTTCAGTCATCACTGTGGTGACTGGCGAATGCGAAGCAGCAATCATTTTTCCATGTCGACACGGAGCGCAAACTAAATTCTTCTCAAACTTGAGCTTGGGCAATCCTCGGATCAGACCTAGGGCGCTCAGACGAGCGAGCAACTCAAAGCTCATATGCCCTAGTCTCCTATGCCACTTCCAAAGCTCAGAAGTCGAATGTACAACAAGACAGTGAGAAGAACCAGACGACTCTGAAAAATCAGCTCCAAAAACTCTCCCAACTCTAAAGATCTTACACACCACAACGCCATCAGAATTGAGCACTTGCGAAGTATCACGATGGAATCACACTTCGAAGCCCTCATCAAGCAACTGAGATACAGAAAGCAAATTGTATCCCAGGTTCTCAACCAATGCAACATCTTTGAGACTGAAATTCGAGTTAATTCTTACCACACCTTTACCTTTCACTCTACTCCTTCGATTGTTTCCGAAGGTGATATGTTCCCTTTGCTTGGTTGTGGTGAGGCTGGAGAACCATGCTGCATCTCCGGTCATGTGGCGCGAACAACCAGAGTCCATGATCCACGTGCCCTCCAAGCCTCGATCTGTCGCCTACACATGATAAGAATATCTCGATCGCTCAGTGCTGGGGTGAGTGAAATAATGACGAGGCATCCAGCACTGAGTGACACGAGTAGTAGGCACAATAAAAGTAGACGGTCTACGCACAGGAAAATTGAAATGATGCAAAGTGCGAGGTCTACCTACATGCTGTGATCGAACAACATGTTGAGGTCTCCTACTCTGACGAGGTACAAAGCTACTCGCCTGGGGTCTACCACCATATGGAACATGGTGAACACCTCGAGGAGCAAAACCTCTCCGAGAAGAACGAGGAGCCTCGAAAACAGGACGAGAGTACAACTCAGACTCATGCATACCTAAAGATGGGTAATGCATTTCCTGGTAACTCATCGCCTGAGAGCGTCGCTCATCCTTGATACGACGAAAACAGAACCCAACCAAATGACCCGCCCGCTGACAGTAGGAACAGTGAAAAACTCTCCTGGGGGCACTCTCATGGGTCACAGGAGCAACTCTCACAGGCTCCTTGGGCTTCTTCTGAGTGGTTTTCTTGGGAGGATTTTTCTTGGCAGGGGGTGTGGTTTTCTTTGGTGGTTGGGTAGGCTTTTTGGCTGATGGGGTGTCTAACAGAGCTCTCTCTTTCTCTAGGGTAGTGAGAGAGGTAAAAACAGTTTTGGTCTTACTGTCTGAAGGTATCCTCTCAAAACCCAAACCTAGAGCTACCCCTGCTCTGTCAGCACACAACTTGGTCTTGGCCAAGAGCAAATCCATCCTACCCTTTTCCTCAGTGCATTTATTAACCATGGAAAGAAGGTATTCATTTTCTGACATGAGGTTTTCGGCTCTCTCTCTCTAACAATGCCTAGCTGGTCCTTAAGGGTGATGCAAGTGTCACAAACAGGTTGCACATCCTTAGAACTACCGGCCCTCTCCAATCTAGCCTCTAAGTCATGAACATGTTTATCACGTAAATTAATGCTCTCGCGTAATAAAGAACAGTTCATGCAATCAATAACATCATAAGGTCTAGAATCCACCTCCAAAAGCTGCTTCTGTGCAGTCTCAAGCTCAGATAGAGTTTGAGCATGAACAGAACACAACTAAGCAAGCTCACCCATGACAGTGGTACAAGAATCACATTCAGCATCATTAACTTTAGACTTAAGCATGGCATATTCAGTGGAAACAGATTCTAGCCTAAGTCTAAATTAAGGAAAAGCTAGACGGCCAAAACTTCCTCGAGGTTAGTCAGGTTTGACAGCAGGCTCTCGACCAGGAAGGTCGAGCTAGGGGAAAAAGATTCGTTAAAGTTTTTAGTGAGACTAAGGACGAGCTGCACATCATGGAGCACTCTGAAGAAGAATCATCAGGAGAAGAAGATTCGGCTGACATGTACACGGCCGAATGGACCTGTCCTAGTGGATCTAAAACAATCACATGCTCAGAATTACGGCCGTCTCCCGCTAAGAGTCGGCCCAACGAAGTTAAGTACTCGTTTAATGTGACCAAGTGCGATAAAATATTTGATTTTCTGTTGAAAAGCAAGCTCCTTAGGTTGCCCAAAGGTAACGTCATTCCATCTACCGATGACTTGAAGAAACGTGCATACTGTAAGTGGCATGATACGCTTTCCCATTCTACTATTGAATGCAATGTTTTTCGTCTGCAAATTCAATCGGCCATAAATGAAGGACGATTGAAGATATATTCTAGCCCTAGAATGAAGCTAGATCATGATCCCTTTCCCGTAAACAACATTGATCTTGATGGGAAGAAGGTACTGTTGGACCAGAAACGACGACCAGAGGGGGGTGAATGGGAGCTTTTAAAATTTCGGGCTAAAAACTAGCCTTCGGTTTTAGTTCTGTCTTCTACGGAACAGGCTTCAAACACTACCTTCGAAGGTCTGGTTCGGAGGTGTTTTGGCAGCTCCGAACACAGGCTTCGCAGGACCAAAAGTTCGAAGCCAAGAAGACTTTGCTCCACTAACAACCCTCGAAAATCTACTCTGCTAAGTCAGTGCAGGCTCCGCACACAGGGTGCTTCGAGCAGGCTTCGCACTTCACCCTTCGCAAGAGTGGACACCCCACTGAGGACTTCGACCAAGTACTTGGCAGCAGCAACTGGTGCTGGGCTTCGTACACAAAGGTCTAAACGCACACTAACAGACTTCGCTAGAGTCACAGACACGATAAAAGCACGGGCTACGATCAGAGCTTCGCTAGTAAGCAGTGAGGTCTCACCTCCTGTTACACAGAGCGAACGCACACTGAAAAGCACACTTCGCACAAAACACCCTTCGCCTAGACAGGCTTCGGTGTACTAAAACTAGCGAGGTATGCAAACAAGCTCAAGCAGGAACACAACATAGAAGCAGGGCTTCGCCGCTTGAACAGGGAACACAGTAAAAATTGAACTCTGGATGAATACAACGAAGTGTGTGGCTAGTACAGGAGCTCAACAGTAAATGCTCAAAGTGTTAAATGTTACCTACTGAGCCCCCATATTTATAGCCCACAGTTCACCCAAGTGAATTGACTACTTTACCCCTAGGGTTTACACCAGTTTAGTCTCTACAGAACAGAGGGGCCTTCGATGAGCCTCACCCAGACCATGCCTTCGATGCGCCTCGACTTCTGAGACCTTCGTCGGGCACCCTTCGAATGCCTCCCTCCGGAGCACACTTCGAACTCCTTGCCTCCGCAGAGGACTTGATCCAACCAACTCCGAAGTCACTCCATTCGGAGTACCTTCGAAGTGCCTCACCTCCGAGGACTTTGTCTCGGAGTACCTTCACCCGGAGCCACGCTCCGCACTCTCTGCCTTCACCTGGCACGCCTCGACCCGAGGAACGACCTAGACCCCTTCGCAGCCACCGTGACGGAGCTCCCCGCTCCCCTGGCATCAAGCCTCCCGCTTGACCAAAGTTCACCTGCCGCGAACCTGTCCGTTGCCTCCGAAGTCCCTGCGCACCATAGACAAACAGACAAGTGTATCCAGTACTCCGGAGACCTCTCCGGGTTAGCAACCTCCGGCACACACTCCGGTGTACCGCCCAAAGTACCGAAGCCTTCAGTACGAACCCAATCATCATGTACTGTCGGACCCCTCCGACACGCACACTCCACTGCAACAGCTGCAGCAACCAACCACCGAACACACTTCGGTGAAACCACCTCCGAACACCCTTCGGAGGTACAACCTCCGAACCCCCTTCGGAGGTACCCCTTCGAACAGAGGTTAAAAGCCTGTCAATCACTCATCACTAGCACCGAAACCAACACTTGGTTTCTCAGGTACTAATTTGGCCCAAATAGGCCGAGTCATCTAAAGGAAAGGCAGTCATCATTGGGAAGCCTCGCACACGCATGCCCATACCGAAGAACCCTGAGGTAGGAGTAAATGTAGACAAGCCATCTTCGGCTAAATCCCGCAAAAAACAGGAGGTAACTTTTGGGATGCTTCTCCGGAGGCATAGGAGAAGGGCCAAGGACAAACACCCTCGGCCACCCCCGCCAAAGAGGTCGAACCCTCAACATGAGCATGAGTTTAGCCCGCAGGTAGCTAAGGTCATTCCAGGTACACCCCGTTCGGCTGAATGTTTTGGGAGCAAATTTGTGATGCCCGGAACCAAGCCGCGAGCTTCATGGGTGCCTCCTGGGATTACTAAGTCCCAAAAGAGGCGATTGCAACGTCTTCGTGCCGAGTATCTTAGAGAAAAAGAGGTCAAAGAATGCAAAGGTAGCCCACCCGGCGGATCCACAGCTTTAGCTAGGACACGCTAGGTGTGAAGATCGAAGATGGCTGCCAAGCCAGCTTCTATCCTCGCTAAGTAAGGACCGTGTCCTCGCAAGGGTCTCGGTGGCAAGACAAGTAAAATAACTAAAGGCCGATTTGGTGAAAAATTCGGCGCTTAAGTCCCCTGGTCATATTAGTGAGTCGTACAAATCGTCCTCATCAAATTCAAATGTCTTGGGTTATGAAATGGACGATTTGGCAGGTAAACAAATAGAGAGTACCGCCTATGGCTCATTGTGCTTTTAGATCACTAAGTTTGCTAAAAGGCAGGGGGCATGTGTCGACACTCGAATTTGGCATTAATGGTCGAAATTATCGAAATATCAATTTTGGTAATTTGGGCCGAAAATATGCCATCTTCGGCACAGGCCGAAGCCCTAAAGTGTCGAAGGCCTGTCCTGCGTTGGGCTTCGACAGCACATTCGGAGGCCTGCTTCGTAGGCAGGCTTCGTGTAGCGCCCCGATTTAACAAAATCGAGACATTATTGAATTTCCATAGAAAAACAATAATACAAGAGGTTCATCATGCGACAACGTACATACGATAAAATCCATGGTACGCAGACCATATTTATTACAACATCGTTTTAGTAAAAACAGTAATAAAGTAATTAAACAACGGCATGACGAACGTCTTCTTCAGGATCTTTCTTCTTGACTGGGTCGCTACTCCAGACCGTCTTCAAAGTAAGCATCCTCTGTGGGGTCCAACGGGTATGAGTACAAAAAGTACTCGACAAGCCACCGCAAATGCAGATAATAATGCAGGATAATAAACAAGGAAGGATAAAGGCTAACAATGCGGAATAAAGCAGTTGCAGTTATGGCATTTAGTGTAATCATATTTTTAATCATTGCGGAAAGTAAACGTGAACATCATCAACATCAACTAACTCGAGGAGTACGTTTTACCTCCTCGCACAACGGTCCTTACATGTCAATCCATCATGCACATTCATATTCAAGGTAAACTAACTGGGGGATGTCACGCAACCCGCCCTTGACCGTGGGCTCGGCTTTTCGAAAAGATTTAAGACTCTGATCAGAGATGTACTACTGTACCCACAAGGCACGCACTCATCTCAACGAGATGACCCTTTTCACGGGAACTCGTGCCAAAACCTCAATATGAGATGTTCCAAGCGATAACCACCCGCTCTAGGTTTCGCCGGCGCGCCGGGCCGCATCCCGGCTAACGTCGCACCCCCTTTTGCGCCACATTGGTACAAGTCACCCGCAGGTGCAACTTGACCCATCTCCAAGTGGTGGCCTCGGTTTGGAACAACCCATACCTTAGTTAGGACTTACCCACTAGACTTGTGGTTAGTACGTAAGTGTATTGCAACGGATCCCTCAGACCGGTCCTTATAGTGCCCCGGGTGCGACTGACCAATGCCCTAGCTTGCACCCGGAACCCACCATGCATACACTCACAACCATGACTCATCACCAACAGAATTTCCAAAGATAAGAAGTAACGGGATCATATAATAGAACCATTTCGCTACGACTCATTTTATCCTATAGCGGCCGTGCCAATACATTGGACACTAGCTAATATCATTCATCATATGGTGACAAGGAGGTTAGGCGAGATAGCATGGCTTGGGTTGCACATCAAGGTCGGGGGATCCTAAATAAATATAATGTAAGGGTTCATTTGACTAATGCATATACATAACCTATGTGTTTTAGCGATAGTCAATTCAGACATGGGTTCAATATGCTCAAAAGAGTTGTTTGGTGACTTGCCTTGTTCAGCAAAGGGAGAGGGAGGGACTTCCGGGAAGTATTCCGGCTCCTCGACGGCGTCGTAGTCTTTTCAATAATAATAAAGTAGAATAAATACAACATTCGATATAAACAACGTAAAATCACACAACAAGCATGTGGGTTTTAGTTGGTTTGATTTTAAAGAAAATCAGTTGTTAAGGTTCTGAAATTTATTTCACAATTAATTTAAAATGAATTAAAATGAATTATTGTTTTTCATAAAAGGGTTTTTAAGTGTGAATAATACCACATTAAGTTTTCTAATAAATTTAATATGAATGATTCAGAGGAAACTCTGTGGTTCTAGTGTTTAAACAGAAAGGAACAAATACATAAATTTTCTGAAGTTTAAATATTTAAATTTGCATTTTAATCCTAGGGGCATTTGAATACTTATTTAAATAAACATGAAAATGTCAAAGTAAACCTACTGTTTTTATTGCATAAATATGTAGAGAATAATTTTATGAATTTTTCTGAAATTGGAATGGTAATTTTTAGAGTTCAAATGCATTAAATATGAATTTTACAAGTTTAAAAGCATTTCTGGAATTTATTTTCAAATTTTAAACCCCTCGGGTCCACGGTGAGCCAGGCCCACGGTGAACCTGCGCACTGTGTGCGTGCGCCGGGTCGATCTGGACCGTCGGATCCAGATCCGACGCGCGAGGGCGAGGCGGGACGCGCATGTGGCAACGGACGGCCAGGATTAAAACGTTCGAACCGGTACCACGTGGACGCACAGGATTAAACGCGGGTTTTAAATACAGATGGACGCACGAGATTAAAACGTAACGCTTTGACCAGATCCGACGGCGCGGATTAGATCGCGTACGTGGGCTCACGTGCGTCGTCCGATTGCGATCGCACGGTCGGGATCAGATCCGACACGGCACGGGTACTCGACCGTGCCGGTCGTCTTCTCCGACGACGGCGAGCGGGCCAGCGGCCACGGCGAGCGACGGCGGCCCTAGCTAAGCCTAGAAATGGAAGGGGGACGCTACGGCGGTCACGATGGTACCTTGGCGGTGGTCCGGGGACGACGGGACGTGGCCGGCGACGAGGGTAGACGGCGGAGTGGTTCGGGCTCCTCGTCGGCGATGGTGTTCCGGCGGGGTACGACGTCGGCGGAGGGGTGGCCGAGGTCGGGGTCGTTCTTGCGGTCACGTTGGTGGCGGATGCACTGGCGGAGGTGGTCTGAGGCGAGGGCGAACGGCGGCCGGAGACGAAATAGAGGGAGTGCTCTAACCGGCGAAGTGCGGGCGCTCTGCTTGGTCTGAGTGCGAATGGTTGCGTGAACCGAACGCGGTGGAGGGCAAGGACTTAAATAGAGGTACCGACGGGGGCAGGGAGGGCGCAATTGACGGTGGCCGAGGTTAATGACGCCATGACGCCGGTGAGCTCGGGTTGACGCGGTTCATCGAACCTGGACGCGATTCGGCCGAATTAATAGGGGGAAAACGGTCGGCGCGTTGAGGGGAATTCATTGCCGGCGAGTGATTAGGGTGAGGAGGCCGGCGGGGGCGGATCCGAGGGAGTAAAGGTGGCCGGCGTAGTTTGGGGGGCGACGGCGCGAGGTTGAAGGCGAAGCTGACAGGCGGGGGCCACAAACCAGTGAGCGCGAGCGGGCGAGGGTGGCGCCTGACGAGTGGGGCCGGGGTGTCGGGTTCGCGCGCGAGGGGAGGGATTCGGCGCCGACAGGTGGGACCGGGCTGTCAGCCAGAGGCGGGCGCGGTAACGGGCTGGGCCGGCCGGGAGAGAGAGAAGGGAGGGAGGGGGCCCAATACTGTTCTAATACTTTTCTGAATAAAAATAATTCCAGAAAATAGATTAAAAGATTAGGGCTACTTCCAAGGCTGGTAAAATTTATAAAAATTCTCAAAATTATATTTTGGTCTTAGGATCATATACAAAAAGTTTCACCTCCTAATTTGGTCATCTACTCTATGTTGTAGTTCAAAAGGGTATAAAAGGGAGTTAAAAGTATTTTCTGAAATAATAATTCCAATAAATTGAATTTAATAATATTTTTATTGTTTTGAAAATTTGGGGTGTTACAAACCTATCCCCCTTACAAGAATCTCATCCTCGAGATTGGAACGCTACTCGAATAGCTCGGGGTATTGGGCTTTCAGCTCATCTTCTTTTTCCCAAGTGGCTTCTTCTGCGGGATGGTTGTTCCATTGGACTTTGCAGAAGCGGACGACGCGACTCCTGGTTACTCTTTCCTTGGTTTCCAAGATCTTGACGGGTCTCTCTATGTAGGTCAGGTCTTCTTGGACGTTGAGTTGCTGAAGGTCGGCTTGCTCGGTGGGCACACGGAGACACTTCTTCAGCTGCGAGACATGGAACACATCATGAACGCCTGCCAAGGATGGAGGCAGTTCAAGTTGATATGCCACTTCTCCTTGTCGACGGAGGATCTGGAAAGGTCCGACGTAGCGGGGTGCTAGTTTGCCTTTCATGTTGAACCTTTGAGTGCCACGGAGGGGAGTGACTCGGAGGTAGACATAATCGCCCTCCTCAAAGGCTAGATCTCTTCGACGGTTGTCGGCATAGCTCTTCTGCCTGGATTGGGCTGCCTTCAATCGGTCTCTTATGATCTTAACTTTCTCTTCAGCTTCTCTCAATAAGTCAGTCCCAAACAGTTGTGATTCTCCGGTTTGATCCCAGAGCAACGGCGTTCTGCACTTACGCCCATAGAGTGCTTCGAACGGGGACATTTGCAGGCTGGCTTGATAGCTGTTGTTGTAGGAGAACTCTGCATAGGGTAAGTTCTTGTCCCACATTCCGCCAAAGTCTAGAGCACAGGCTCTAAGCATATCTTCCAATATCTGGTTGACCCTTTCGGTCTGACCGTCGGTCTGTGGATGATAGGCGGTGCTAAAGTTCAGCCGGGTGCCGAGTTCCTCTTGAAGGTTCTTCCAAAACTTGGAGGTAAACTGACTCCCGCGGTCAGATACAATCTTCCTGGGAACTCCGTGGAGGCACACGATCCGGGTCATATACAACTCAGCCAACTTGGCGACGGTGTACGTTGTCTTGACCGGGACGAAGTGAGCTACCTTGGTGAGTCGATCAACGATCACCCAGATAGAATCGTGACCAGCTTGGGTCCTGGGCAGTCCCGTGATGAAGTCCATTCCTATCTCTTCCCACTTCCATTCAGGGACCTTGAGAGGTTGGAGCAGTCCGGCAGGTCTCTGGTGCTCAGCCTTGACCCGCCGACATGTGTCGCACTTGGCCACATACTCAGCTATTTCTCTCTTCATGCTGACCCACCAATATTTCTCCTTCAGGTCGTGGTACATCTTTGTACTCCCGGGATGAATGGAGTAAAGAGTATCGTGGGCTTCTTGAAGGATGAGAGTCTTCAACTCAGGTATGTTGGGTACACATACTCGGTTTCCAAACCAGATGGTACCATGTTCATCCTCGGAGAATCCGGGGGCTTTACCCTTCCTCATGTTTTGCTGGATCTCCAGGATGTCCGGGTCTTCCTTCTGCTTTTCTCGGATCTGGTCTATTAAGACAGGCCGAGACTCCAAGACAGCGAGATACTCTCGAGTGGTGATCCCTAGGTTTAGCCTTTCCATCTCTTTATAAAGTAGAGGAGCTTGGTCCTGAATCATGATGGCATTGCAGTACCCTTTTCGACTAAGGGCGTCTGCCACCACGTTCGCCTTGCCCGGATGATAATGGATGCCCAAGTCGTAATCCTTGATCAGTTCCAACCATCTCCTTTGCCTGAGGTTCAGATCTGGTTGGGTGAATATGTACTTGAGGCTCTTGTGGTCGGTGAAGACCTCACACCGATTTCCCACAAGGTAATGTCTCCATATCTTCAAGGCATGAACCACGGCTGCTAGTTCCAGGTCGTGGGTTGGGTAGTTCAGCTCATGTGGTCTCAATTGCCGGGAGGCGTAGGATATCACCTTCCCTTCTTGCATTAAGACGCATCCCAATCCCTGACGAGAGGCATCACGGTAGACGTGGAAGTCTTTCCGGATGTCTGGCAGAGTCAGAATGGGAGCTGACACAAGCTTCTTCTTGAGGGTCTGGAAGCTTTCTTCGCAGTCGGGGGTCCAATCAAACTTCACCTCTTTCTGCAGAAGTCTGGTCATAGGCTTGGCGATCTTGGAAAAATTCTCGATGAACCGGCGGTAGTATCCGGCCAATCCGAGAAAACTCCGGATCTCGGTCACGGTCGTTGGCTGTAGCCAGTTGGTTACCGCTTCTACGGTGGTTGGGTCCACTGCTATTCCTCCGGCAGATATTACATGACCGAGGAACTTCACCTCAGACGACCAAAATTCGCACTTGCTGTATTTGGCGTACAGTTGCTGTTCCCTTAGTTTTCCGAGGGTCAGACGGAGGTGAGTCTCGTGTTCTTCCTTGGTCTTGGAGTAAACGAGGATATCGTCGATGAAGACCACGATGAACTTATCCAAGAACTCCATGAATACGTTGTTCATCATGTTCATGAAAGAGGCCGGGGCATTCGTGAGTCCGAACGACATCACAGTGTACTCGTAGAGTCCATAGCGGGAGGTGAAGGCAGTCTTGGGTATATCTTCCTCCCTGATCCTCAACTGGTGATAACCTGACCTGAGGTCAATCTTGGAAAACACCGAGGATCCTTTCAGCTGATCGAACAGGTCGTCGATCCGAGGCAATGGGTATTTGTTCTTGATGGTTACGTCGTTCAAGGCTCTATAGTCCACGCACATCCTCTTGGTCTTGTCCTTCTTCATGGCAAATATGACCGGTGCACCCCAAGGTGAGGTACTCGGTCGGATGTAACCTTTCTGCTCTAGGTCCTCGATGTTGCTCTTGACTTCGGCTAGTTCATTGGCAGCCATTCGGTATGGGCGCTTGGAGATTGGAGTGGTCCCCGGGACAAGCTCGATTCTGAATTCGATGTCCCGCTTGGGAGGCATTCCGGGCAGATCTTCGGGGAAAACATCTGCAAACTCCTTGACTATTGGCACTTCTTCAAGAGCTATCGAGCGAAGGGATGCTCCGAGTGGTTTACGACTGACCATCTGGAATGTGACGGTTACGCCTTCAGGACTGGTCACCGTGACGGACTTGTTGGCACAGTCGATCACTCCCTTGTGCTTCATCAACCAGTCCATACCTAGTATAAGGTCGAGTCCGGTGCATTGGATGAGGACAGGCTCGGCCCGAAACAGCACTCCTAGGATGTCAAGTTGAACCTTAGGGCTGAAGAAGCGAGCTGAGGTCCTATTGCCGGGGGTGGCAATCACCATGGGAATGGGTAGAGGGAGCACGTCCAGGTTGTTTGTTTTTGCAAAATCTTCCGAGATGAAAGAGTGGGTTGCTCTAGAGTCAAATAATATGACGGCCGGTACGGAATTCATAGTAAACGTACCGAGTACGACTTCAGGAGCCTCCTGAGCTTCCTCCGCGCTGATGTGGTTGACGCGGGCGCGTACGGCCTGGTGGGGTGCTGCGCCTTGGTTCTGCTTGGGGTGAGGACACTGGTGCGAATAGTGCCCTTCCTTGCGGCAGTTGAAGCAGACGACCGGCCTTCCTTGGCGATCCCTCAAGATCGGGGCCTTGGCGGCCGGTGCCGGCTGAGCGGCCGGAGCTGGTGGAGCGGGGCGAGGATGCCCGGCGTTGGATCCACCGGCTGCGTGAGGTGGCCTGTAGGCGGGCCGAGGATGGTAGGCGGGCGCTGGTGGCGGAGGGACGAAGCGGGGCCTCTGAGTGTTCGCCTGCTGATGCTTGAAGGCGATCATCTTCCTCTTCTTGAGGTCCAGCTTGTTCTGCTCAGTCTCTTGGATGAGCGCTTTATTGACCAGCCGTTGGAAGTCGGCGAAGTCGGCGGCGACGAGCTGGATGGACAGCTCATCCTTAAGTCCCCTGAGGAACTTGGCTTGGCGGAGGGCGTCGGTGCGCACTTCCTCCGGTGCGTAGCGAGCGAGGCGGTTGAACTCATGGAGGTACTCCATGACAGTTCGGTTGCCTTGTTGCAGGTCGCGGAACTCCTGCTGCTTCACCGTGATGACACCGGCGGGGACGTGGGCGGCACGAAAGGCGATGGTGAACTCCGCCCAAGTCACCATGTGGCCTTCTGGCTGGGACGCACGGTAGTTGTCCCACCATTCAGCGGCGGGACCCTGGAGCTGGTGAGTGGCAAAGGCCACCCGCTCCCGGTCTGTGCAGGGGAGGAGGTCGAGCTTCTTCTCGATGGTGCGAAGCCAATCTCCGGCCTCCATCGGGTTGGTTGTGCTCGAGAAGATGGGCGGGCGCACGCGCAAGAACTCGGAGAGTTGCGGAGCGACCGCGGGTGCTGGTGCGCGAGGGGCGAGTTCCCCGTTCTGCAGACGGTCCAACTGAGCCTGTTGGTGCTGCATTTGGGTGAGGAGGGCGGTGATCAGATGATTCTGATTCGCCATCATTTCCGCCAAGGTGGGGTGGTTGGCGGAAGGCGACCCGGATTGGCGCGGGCCTGTTGCACCCCAGTTGGGCACAACACCCTCAGGCGCATCACGGCTCCCTCCTGCTCCGTTGTTGGAGCCGGTGTTCTGGTGGTCGGCCATCTTCTGGATATACAAAGCGATAAAGCAAAGGATGACGAAACGACAATACAATCATATAAGATTCAAGCACATACTTATGTATAGTGGCATAAATTGTTTGTTACAATCAAGTTTTTATTCTACCCATGACACACTCGTCGTGGGCAGCACCACATACAAAATAATTCTTTTTATTTATTCTCGCGTCTCCTAACGCCTACTCGCCACCGGAGGCGGTCTCCGTGCTCTCGGAACCACGAGTGCGCGGCTCCAGAGGGATGGTGGGCTCGAGAAAATTCTCGATGATGGAGTCGGAGACGAGGCCGGGGCGTGGTGTAGGGGCGCTGGTGGAAGGCCTGGCGGGAGAGGGTCGTGGCGGGATCCTCTTGGGGCGAGGGAGGGGCTCACGGATAGGCTTCTTCTTCCTGGGAAGAAGAGGAACCATCTCTGCTATATCCTTCTGCAGCTGAATGATCTTGCGCTGCAGCTCGCCGTTCTGTTGGATCAGGTTCTTCGTTTCTTCACGAAGAAATGCAACCGCCTCATAGTGCTCGTCGGCGTCGAGCACCGCCTCGGTGTGGAGATCATCCATGGCCTGCAGAAGACGCGACTGCCGGGCCATGACCGGATCACGCACGGAGTGAACTCCGAGGTAGATGCTACGGTGGGCTCCGGGAGTACGCTTCGGCACAAGCCAGAAGGATGAGTTCTGAAGACGATCGTCGTAGATCATCCTCAGCTCCATGAGGGCCTGGAGGGCGACTCGTTGGCACGCGACGTCGAAAGTCGGGCCCCCAAGTGCGGTGGTGAAGGGCGGCAGGTGTTCTCCGGAGCCATGGACGGTGAGGGAGACGTCACAAGGCCCGGCGAACTCGTCGGGGTAGACTCCTTGAAATTCGGGTTCGAAGAGGAACCCGAGGAAGGTGAGCATCATGCGGAGCTCCCGGACGAAGCCCTCATAGTGGCGGCAGTAACTGTGGACTTGGTAGACCGGCATCTACAAAACAGCAAGTTGAATAAAAGTGAGGAGAGGAACAAAGTTTATGAAGTAGATTTTCAAGAAATAATTCCCTATGGCTGATGGCTAAGCGGGTCTGTTTGGCTTCCTACAGTCAAGTCGGCTCTGATACCATCTTGTAGCGCCCCGATTTAACAAAATCGAGACATTATTGAATTTCCATAGAAAAACAATAATACAAGAGGTTCATCATGCGACAACGTACATACGATAAAATCCATGGTACGCAGACCATATTTATTACAACATCGTTTTAGTAAAAACAGTAATAAAGTAATTAAACAACGGCATGACGAACGTCTTCTTCAGGATCTTTCTTCTTGACTGGGTCGCTACTCCAGACCGTCTTCAAAGTAAGCATCCTCTGTGGGGTCCAACGGGTATGAGTACAAAAAGTACTCGACAAGCCACCGCAAATGCAGATAATAATGCAGGATAATAAACAAGGAAGGATAAAGGCTAACAATGCGGAATAAAGCAGTTGCAGTTATGGCATTTAGTGTAATCATATTTTTAATCATTGCGGAAAGTAAACGTGAACATCATCAACATCAACTAACTCGAGGAGTACGTTTTACCTCCTCGCACAACGGTCCTTACATGTCAATCCATCATGCACATTCATATTCAAGGTAAACTAACTGGGGGATGTCACGCAACCCGCCCTTGACCGTGGGCTCGGCTTTTCGAAAAGATTTAAGACTCTGATCAGAGATGTACTACTGTACCCACAAGGCACGCACTCATCTCAACGAGATGACCCATTTCACGGGAACTCGTGCCAAAACCTCAATATGAGATGTTCCAAGCGATAACCACCCGCTCTAGGTTTCGCCGGCGCGCCGGGCCGCATCCCGGCTAACGTCGCACCCCCTTTTGCGCCACATTGGTACAAGTCACCCGCAGGTGCAACTTGACCCATCTCCAAGTGGTGGCCTCGGTTTGGAACAACCCATACCTTAGTTAGGACTTACCCACTAGACTTGTGGTTAGTACGTAAGTGTATTGCAACGGATCCCTCAGACCGGTCCTTATAGTGCCCCGGGTGCGACTGACCAATGCCCTAGCTTGCACCCGGAACCCACCATGCATACACTCACAACCATGACTCATCACCAACAGAATTTCCAAAGATAAGAAGTAACGGGATCATATAATAGAACCATTTCGCTACGACTCATTTTATCCTATAGCGGCCGTGCCAATACATTGGACACTAGCTAATATCATTCATCATATGGTGACAAGGAGGTTAGGCGAGATAGCATGGCTTGGGTTGCACATCAAGGTCGGGGGATCCTAAATAAATATAATGTAAGGGTTCATTTGACTAATGCATATACATAACCTATGTGTTTTAGCGATAGTCAATTCAGACATGGGTTCAATATGCTCAAAAGAGTTGTTTGGTGACTTGCCTTGTTCAGCAAAGGGAGAGGGAGGGACTTCCGGGAAGTATTCCGGCTCCTCGACGGCGTCGTAGTCTTTTCAATAATAATAAAGTAGAATAAATACAACATTCGATATAAACAACGTAAAATCACACAACAAGCATGTGGGTTTTAGTTGGTTTGATTTTAAAGAAAATCAGTTGTTAAGGTTCTGAAATTTATTTCACAATTAATTTAAAATGAATTAAAATGAATTATTGTTTTTCATAAAAGGGTTTTTAAGTGTGAATAATACCACATTAAGTTTTCTAATAAATTTAATATGAATGATTCAGAGGAAACTCTGTGGTTCTAGTGTTTAAACAGAAAGGAACAAATACATAAATTTTCTGAAGTTTAAATATTTAAATTTGCATTTTAATCCTAGGGGCATTTGAATACTTATTTAAATAAACATGAAAATGTCAAAGTAAACCTACTGTTTTTATTGCATAAATATGTAGAGAATAATTTTATGAATTTTTCTGAAATTGGAATGGTAATTTTTAGAGTTCAAATGCATTAAATATGAATTTTACAAGTTTAAAAGCATTTCTGGAATTTATTTTCAAATTTTAAACCCCTCGGGTCCACGGTGAGCCAGGCCCACGGTGAACCTGCGCACTGTGTGCGTGCGCCGGGTCGATCTGGACCGTCGGATCCAGATCCGACGCGCGAGGGCGAGGCGGGACGCGCATGTGGCAACGGACGGCCAGGATTAAAACGTTCGAACCGGTACCACGTGGACGCACAGGATTAAACGCGGGTTTTAAATACAGATGGACGCACGAGATTAAAACGTAACGCTTTGACCAGATCCGACGGCGCGGATTAGATCGCGTACGTGGGCTCACGTGCGTCGTCCGATTGCGATCGCACGGTCGGGATCAGATCCGACACGGCACGGGTACTCGACCCGTGCCGGTCGTCTTCTCCGACGACGGCGAGCGGGCCAGCGGCCACGGCGAGCGACGGCGGCCCTAGCTAAGCCTAGAAATGGAAGGGGGACGCTACGGCGGTCACGATGGTACCTTGGCGGTGGTCCGGGGACGACGGGACGTGGCCGGCGACGAGGGTAGACGGCGGAGTGGTTCGGGCTCCTCGTCGGCGATGGTGTTCCGGCGGGGTACGACGTCGGCGGAGGGGTGGCCGAGGTCGGGGTCGTTCTTGCGGTCACGTTGGTGGCGGATGCACTGGCAGAGGTGGTCTGAGGCGAGGGCGAACGGCGGCCGGAGACGAAATAGAGGGAGTGCTCTAACCGGCGAAGTGCGGGCGCTCTGCTTGGTCTGAGTGCGAATGGTTGCGTGAACCGAACGCGGTGGAGGGCAAGGACTTAAATAGAGGTACCGACGGGGGCAGGGAGGGCGCAATTGACGGTGGCCGAGGTTAATGACGCCATGACGCCGGTGAGCTCGGGTTGACGCGGTTCATCGAACCTGGACGCGATTCGGCCGAATTAATAGGGGGAAAACGGTCGGCGTGTTGAGGGGAATTCATTGCCGGCGAGTGATTAGGGTGAGGAGGCCAGCGGGGGCGGATCCGAGGGAGTAAAGGTGGCCGGCGTAGTTTGGGGGGCGACGGCGCGAGGTTGAAGGCGAAGCTGACAGGCGGGGGCCACAAACCAGTGAGCGCGAGCGGGCGAGGGTGGCGCCTGACGAGTGGGGCCGGGGTGTCGGGTTCGCGCGCGAGGGGAGGGATTCGGCGCCGACAGGTGGGACCGGGCTGTCAGCCAGAGGCGGGCGCGGTAACGGGCTGGGCCGGCCGGGAGAGAGAGAAGGGAGGGAGGGGGCCCAATACTGTTCTAATACTTTTCTGAATAAAAATAATTCCAGAAAATAGATTAAAAGATTAGGGCTACTTCCAAGGCTGGTAAAAATTTATAAAAATTCTCAAAATTATATTTTGGTCTTAGGATCATATACAAAAAGTTTCACCTCCTAATTTGGTCATCTACTCTATGTTGTAGTTCAAAAGGGTATAAAAGGGAGTTAAAAGTATTTTCTGAAATAATAATTCCAATAAATTGAATTTAATAATATTTTTATTGTTTTGAAAATTTGGGGTGTTACACTTCGGCCCAATGGGTCCTTCGGTGGCCTGTAGGCTTTGGCCCGACAGGCTGGCTTCGACGAAGCCTGTGGAGGCCCACTCCGGCCAGCAGAGTCCTATTCAGATTAGTATAATTCGACTGTTTTTGATCTCTTATCCAAATCTTAACCACCTGGCTGAATCCTACTCATATTAGGTGAGATCTCTTATCCAAATATTAACCACTTGGCCGAATCCTACTCAAATTAGGTGAGACCAGCCCCTATAAATATAGGGGTGAGGCTGATTCAAAAGGCCCCCCTTCTCATATCAACACAAAGCCCTCACTTTGAATCGTTCTTTTATCTTCCAATCTACTTTCCTTGCCCTAGGATTAGCTAAGTAATGCCCATCTTCGTGGGTTTGCGTTGAAAGCCCTCTATCCGCCACGTCGAAATCACGGTAACCCTTGTTGATTCGCTCGTGAATCTCCCGTTTAATCCACGATTTATCGGTTTTCTCCTACTACTCTTGGAAGTTCGGCCTCTAGGCCGGATTGCACTTGATCTTTTACTGTTTTGTAGGGGAAACATCTTCAAAGTCATCACCAAGGAGTTTCGGGGGTGATTATTGTTCATCTACAAAGTCGCCGGAGCCCCTAGGTGATCAGATTGGAGCCTGTTGGTCCGACTGACAGGGCTTCGTGGGGCCGTCAGACTGTTGTCGACACGGTCTTCACGCACCCTTCACCATCACGCTAAAGCCCTCTTCGGCGAGAACATCTCCGCAATAAACCACTCCACGCCGGAGCACTCTTCGCCGTCACGCTGAAGCCCTCTTCGGCGAGCACCCTCCGTAGTAAACTGCTCCACACCGGACCCCATGGTGCCAAAGCCTCGTTTGACCGAGGCTACACCATCGGTCTGATCGGGTACTCTTCGTCGGTCCGACCGCCCGGAGACCACTTCGTGTCAGAACGCCGAAGCCACCTTCGGTGACCCCTTCGTAAGCGTCGGTCGGACCGAGAGTCCTACTCCGGTCCGACCGATCAACAGGCTGAAGCCCCCTTCGGGATGCTTCGGACTCCCTTCGCTACAGATAGAAATCAGCCTTAGGCTGGCTGGTTTGCTTTATTATTTTTTATTCACACATTGGATAATCGAGATTTATTTCTTAATATTTGTTTGATTACCTGGTGACTATGTTACCCTTACAACTCTTAAGGATTTGTCGGACTGCGACGTCGGTGTCACATCACGCTTAGCTTTATCCCTAAGTATCAGTGTGCTTTTGGATCGTCGAACTGACCCAAGTGTGGGGGCGCGTTTTCGTGTCAACGGTCATAGAGTCTAAGTTTCAATCTTGTCTTGTTGTTTTTTTTAGAGTCAAGAGTCTAATTTGAAGGTTTCAGTATCTATTTAGTTGCTGGAAATTTCGTTTTAAGATTGTGTTATTTCTGTTTGTTCCATCAGAGTCCACATAAATTTCTCTCTTTTAAGATTGAGAACCATAACAAGACAATCTATTCTGTATGAATTTTTTCCCTAACCCACGAGTCTAGAAACTTCATGGACTGCTCACTTAGGTTTGTCAAGTGTTTCCGATTGTTGGCAGTGCTAAGTTTTACTCCATTGCGAAAATAAAAATTTGAGTTGGCCAAATACGAAAAAAATAAGAGTAAGAAGTGTTCTGTCCAAAGTATATCAATAAAAAGAAGGAAGAAAGAAAGAAAAGTGGCCGAAAGTGTTTAATTCTGTTCGAAGTTTTTATTTGAAGTTTCAACTTATGTCCTGTCTCTTTCGTTTCACTAGTAGATGTGAGCAATCATGTGCCCCTTATTTGAGTTTTTGCTAGCGTCTCTCCCTGTGCGTTACAACTTGAGCATTACTCCGACATTGATTTTAAGCTCATCCCTAAAGTTTCAATTGTCCCATTTATCTCCATGTGTGTGTTTCTAATTTAGTCATGTGTCATACGAACAACACTAAGATTGGTGAATTGGTGTTGTTTGGTCTCCCAACCAAACTTCACTATATACCCTGGTCTGTTGTGTGATAGTTTTCACCCTTGGTATTCATTTCATCACATCCGTGCACGTTCTGCCCATACAAGTCGGTAAGCTACTCTAATTCACTCTGGAACGGTAAGATACATTGTTTTCTTTCAGTTGAGAGAGTTTAGAGTCATCTCACATATATACTTTTTTCTTTCTTCTTGTTCTGTTTATCTATTTTGTGTCTACTAAATAATGTATTTCGAGGACGAGTGT
This sequence comes from Zizania palustris, assembly GCA_019279435.1. Lineage (NCBI taxonomy): Eukaryota > Viridiplantae > Streptophyta > Magnoliopsida > Poales > Poaceae > Zizania > Zizania palustris. Next base: position 88,109,480 of record JAAALK010000285.1, read on the forward strand.
ATTAATGTTTTGCAAAAAAATATCCTACTTCGCTGGTGCATTGGAATGAATGTGAACCACTCCACAATCACTTGAAGGTAAAAAATGGCCATGTTGTTAAACCGTTTTCTACTGATTTGCGGAAAGTAAAGCTGAAAGTAGATGGCGATATTCACACAGTTTAAGATGCACAAAGGCAAGTGACAACACTTCAACATTCTATCACAGACTTAACACATGTTGTAGAAACCTTGCAAACGTCGTTTGATCGTCAATACAACTAGCAACATGTGGATGAATCTGATGATGATGGAGAGATAAGTGTTTATAATGACCAGCATGGCCGCGACAATGGAGGTCATGGCAATAGAGGCCATGGCAATGGAGGTCGTGGCAATGGAGTTTGTGGTTCTGTTCGTCGTCTAATGTTTAATGTTGATGTTGCACCGGCTAACCGTGCAAATGGTGGATTAGGCAAACCAAAATTTTCTATACCCATGTTTCTAGAAACTACTGATGTTGAAGAATATCTCACTTGGGAGTTAAAGATGAAAAAGTTTTGGCGCCTACATGATTATACAGATAATAGAAAAATCAAGTTGGCATCTTCTGAATTTGTTGGTTATGTTGTGCGTTGGTGGGATAATCTAGTGCATAACAGATAGGAAGGTGGTGAACCAGCAATTGTTACATGGAGAACTATGAAGGAAGTCATGATTAGCGTTTTGTTCCTCACAACTATATCCCCTCTCAATATGACAAATTGTAGAATTTGAAGCAAGGCATTATGACTGTGGATGCTTATTATCAAGAGATGAAGTTGATCATGCAGCGAGCTAGAGTACGTGAATAGCCCTAGCAAACCATGCAACGTTTTCTTTCAGGGTTAACATACAACGTCAAGCGCATTGTTCGACATCACAAATATGATGAAATGACAGATGTTGGGGGAATAAGTTTTCCCTTGAATAGGGGCCAAATGATGTCAGCCTCCGACAGCCTTCGGCCCAGAGCCCAACACTGTCGAAGCTTGTTCCTTTGTGAAGGAGCTGTTTCCAAGTCCTAGGGTTCACTTCGAAGCCCTCTGGAGCGAGGCCTCCGAACCCCTTCGGAGCCCTCCGGAGCGAAGCCCTCAAGATCCCTTAAAGTTTGCCAGAAGCTAAGTCTCAGGCTAACTTCGAAGTCAGCCTCCGGGCCTTGTTCGGAGTTAGCCTTTGAGCCTCGTTCGGAGTTAACCTTCGGGTTCTGTTCGGAGTTAACCTTCGAGCTCCCTTCGGAGCTCCTCAGAGCCAGTCTCTGGACCCTTTCCAGCCAACTCAAAGCTAAGTCTTCGAGACCCCAGTTCGGAGCCCCAGTTCAGAGCTCAGTTCAGAGTATACTTCGAAGCCCACTTTGAAGTGTACTTCGAAGCCTCCCTTGCAGCCTCCGCCTGAAGAGCTCTGGCCCCTACTCCGAACCTAGCAGATATTTTACACCTCGCTACAGTGTAGAAGTCATACCAGGGGCCCCTCTGCCCCCAGTATGTCGTTTAGCTGGTCAAAGAGTGATGTTGTCTGACACGTCTGTAAAGCTATAAAGCACTTTTGTACAGTAGCTAGCTCTTTTTCCCCTTTTGCCCCTATGAGCCTAGGACTTATAGAGGGCATTTTGGTCTTTTCCTTTGGCCTACGTGCCTATAAAAGAAGGGTCAAGCCCTTGTAACAAGATAGCTTCTCCAGGGCCATGAAACCATGAATTTCACTTCACCACACCGAGGCATACCATGCCAAATCCACCACAAACTAGACGTAGGGCTATTATCCCCTAGGGGAGATCCGAACCAGTATAAATCCTTTCTCCCTCTGAGAGAACCCTTCGAGGTTCATTTTACACACCATATACACACATACAAAACCTGTGTTGTGGCTAACACAATTGCTACAACAACAGATTTGTTACACCAAGCACGTGAGGTTGAACTTCAAATTGCTGAAGACATCAAGGTTGCTTATCGTTCCATTGCAACTAGAGATTAGTTTTCTTCTAGACCAACTAGTGGAGCCCATTGTCTAAATAAAAAGGAAATTTTGGTCAATGAGGATTTAGAGTATGAGACAGGTGATGATGTTGTTCTTGCCTCTGAGATTACTTTGAGTCCAATGCCAACGTAGAAATTAGTGGATGAATCTTAGCAAAAATTCGAGTTGAATTTTTATATGACAGAGTTTCGCAAGGATCCCACTTCTGTTCCATAGGAGCTCATGTGCAGGGGTGAGATTTTGATTACTAATGACATTACCCCTCCCTCTCTTGGTGTTTCTACTATTTTGCAGGAATTTTGTGACGTGTTTCCGGAGGAGGTACCTGCTAGTTTGCCACCATTACGAGGTATGGAGCAAATAGCAGAACCTATTTCTGAAATTCCTTTATCACAAGATGATTTTCATGCTATTCCTTGTGATAAAGAAGAGTTGTGCAATGCTTCACTTATATATTTCCATAACTAGTGAATGAACATGTTGATTTTGCTGCCGAACATTTAAATGATTTAATACATGTTCACATTGCTAGTGAAAAGGAAGAACAAAAATTGTTATCTTGTTTAAATACTTGCAGTTATACTGAATTTGATAATCTTTGTGAACTTAGTGCTTTAAATGAAAAATTATTCACTAGAACTAACTTGCCATGTCCTGCTCATATCACTTTTCATGTAATTGGCAAATATAATGATAAAGGAGTATACTTTGAAAATAGAATTTATATATGTTTTGATTTGAAACTGCACGTAAAGCCTGAAAATAATAATTTCAAGCAAGGTGTTTTAACTAATCCTATCATCTCGAGACTCTCTTGTTTTGATTTAAATACACAAGTTGGTTTTCAAGGAGGGTGTGATGAGCTATTCAACAATACCACAGTCTCCTCTCTTTTCATCAAGGGTGATTCTTCATTGACACTTGAACAACGGAATGCTAAGGTGAGTTAGTTTCCTCCTATTCTCAACGTAACAAAAGAACAAGTTATATTGCACAATGATATCTTTTTCCTAGGAACTACAATGACTACGAATACAAGAACAAACCAAGGACGGTTTGTAACCAAGAAGGAGAGAATGATGAGGACATCACAAGCTAGGATATGACCATGCTTATGCTTTATAATAAATAACCCAAGGTGCATGCATTCTATATTAGATTTACATTTTATTTATTTGAACAAGGTACGCTACACCATGAAATGTGTTGCTATTTAATTACAGAAATACTTGCATGGATAAAGCGACATATTGAGAGCACATCAAGGAAATGGAACATCATGGAAGTTGATTGGGGACCAAGTCAAGGCCAACCAAAGATAATATACAAGTTTGAGACATTACTTTTATGCCAAGAGAAGGTGGAGATAAAGTTTTACACGTCTTGGACTTGGACTCGGACTACAGAGATAACACCAGATTAAAATGTGCATAACTTTTACATGGAAGGCCCAATTTGGATGATCTTAGACTTTTTGGAAAGCTTGAGAAGTCTTCTTTCCAACGGATCAAGCTACACCTCCAGATTCGGTCCGAGCAGATTGCAATCAGCAAAACAATGTGTATTACTTATTCAGTCCGAAGCCCATGGGCTTATAACCGAGTTGTATACATTTAGGATTCTATTTGTACGACCCCCACACGTCCCTAGCCTCTTAAATACCCCCTATATATAGGTAGCTGGCCCTAGAAAACTTAGTTGTTTATTTTCGAAATTAGATTGATTCATATTGAAGTGTTATTCTGCCTTCTACTGTTATCACGAATTCCTCTTTGTTTCAATCGGGAATTTTACCTCCACCACTTTGTTTCGATCTGATGTGTTTGCTACTGGAAAATTCAAGTGTTATCTACTATTCCATTGGGAATTAGGAGATAGCAACACTGCTTCATGGCCGGTGGCTGCGTGCGCAAGTGTGTGGTGTTACGAATATTTATAGGGTTGAGATCTGTTATATTGGCAGTAGGGGAACAGCCGAATAATCGTCAACGTCTCACAAGTTATCCTCCATCTATATCAAGCTAAGTGAGAAGATCGGGCTGCCCCATATCAGAATGGTAATAGTGCGGGTTCTACCACCAGTCTCAATGATCTAGTCCTGCTTTGCTCTACTAATTAACCTAGCTACCATGGCAAATTAAACCTAGGCACCAATGTGCTAATTAAGTTACAATGATTCTTTACAATTAATGCATTTGGATTTAGGCCACGAAAATTTAGTGCCTTTCTTGCAGATATATGAGATTCGGTATTTCAATTTAGGCTCTGGTTCAAAAGAAGCAGATGAAGCTCAAATTCGAGCCCTAATTAGCCTAGTTAGCGCAACGCGTCCAAAATCATATCTTCACGTAAGCCAAAAAGAACACATACATGTTTCCCCACACCCCTAACAACACACCTATCCATGTTGTGTCCAAAGATGATCCTTATTTGGCAAGAAAACATCTCAGAAGTCCATGGATAAAATTGTAGTTCTTCTTGACTCAACTTTTCCAAGAGCACACCTTAGTCTAACATTCATAGATTGTAGCGATGAAGCTTATATGTGATATTTGCCACACATATAGAGAAGTTGAGATGTTAACCAACTTCATACGATTAGAATCCTCGATACCTTCCATTGCAAGAATGTGCATGAACATGTCTCGTGCAGTAACCAAGTTGTCACGTGCATTGGAATTTCTAGAACACATGGCTAGAGTTGGAACCTAGCCTCGTCAGCATGACAGCTTCTACGTCGGCGAGGTAAGGCTCCAACTCGGCCTATTTTGATATAATTCTTTACTGCTTCATTTCTTTGGCCTATGGCCATATTATTAATACAAATAACCTCCTAGCTACACTTGAGGAAATATGACTCTTAAGAAAATAGGACTCTTAACCCTAAACCTAATTTGCAGCAGTAAACGACATGGCTAGGCTGGCCCCAAACCTTAGACCATGATATATACACCACTCTCTTTGAGCATCTCGCACTCGAGCTGTTGAATGATATTAAATCTAACTCGACATCTAACCTGAATGAAATTCAAGTCTTTTACATCTCAGCTTGTTATGAAATCTAATCCTAGCTCAATATGGACCCCATCCCATACCTTGTAGAGATAGGATAGCTGCAAACCATGGCCAGCCTGCCCGCACCTAACATCTATACTACCATTAAAAAGTAGCTCGTCCATGAGTTGGATAGTAGGGTATCGCAGCTTGAACTTGTTGTGGGGGACCCATGATGTGGGTGCCACACAGTCATCTACTCGGCCTAGCCACGTCTGGTTCAGCACACAAACCTCCTAGACCTTCTCAAAATTAAAAGCATGCCGCGTCTGTACCTTATTCAATGGACCATCCAATGCTTTGATGTTGTCATCTGGTGAAGAACATAGTGACACCATGGACGGGGATGAACCCAAGAAATATGAAAATTGTGGTGATGGTTTCGGTGAATTGACAAGGTGAGTTAGTCGGTTGCACCTCGATATCATCGACATGAGATATGCAGAGGGCTATGGTCTCGCTTGAGTTGATGGATGGTGAGATCATATGTATGTAGTTGTTGTTGGATATCATCCATCTATTGATTGGTCATCTCCCAAAATGCATTGAAGTCACGACGGAGGTCCCACATCTCTCAGAGAACCTCATGTACCATGTTCATCACCTGTTCCTTCTAAAGGTCACAATGGAGGTACTGTACCCCATTGAGAACATCTCAGAGGATGTTCACTGCCGATAGCAGCATGGCAACCGAACCGTTTGTAGTTATTGCTAGAAAATAGTGAGAGCGCATGGGAAACCTGGCTCTTACACCAAGGTGTCATATGCAGCAACCAAGTTATCACGTACATCAAAATTTCTAAAACACATGGCCAGAATCAGCCCCTAGCCTCGTCGGTATGATGGCCTCCTTGTCGGTGAGGTATGACTCCAACCCATCATGTTTTGATCTAATTCTTGACAGCTTTATTTCTTTGGCCTAGTACTGTATTTCTAATACAAATAACCCTCTAACTACTCTTAAGGAAATAAGACTCATAACCTTAAACCTAATCTACTACGGTACTCGGTGGGTACTATTCACATGAACAATATCATGTGGTCGTAGCACCGATTAGAATCCTCAGTGCCTTCCATTCCAAGAATGTGCATGAACATATACAAGATCATGGAATTTTCTTAATGGGCCAGGTAATCTCATTCTCTATAGACAAACTCTCATTAGTATATATGGTGCGCTATGGCATACTCAACCTCTCACCACCGACCACCATGGTGGATGAAACAGGTGTCAACTACATACTACTTATTGGGCAGTTGTGTTCCACTACGTGATAAGAGTGATTTTACGGTTCTTTAGAGCATCTCTGAGAAATGTCTTAAATTTTATTCCCTAAAATTTGATATAGGGATCATCCTATTCATGTTAATCCTTAAAAACTAATTTGATTTCCAACAGTTTCCCTATTCCTATTTTTAAATAAGGAATGAGAAATTAATCCTAAATTTAGGATAGATAACCAGGATTTAGGAAATGGTTTAGGATGGGGATATGTTTAGGGGTGTTGTTGGAGTCTAATTTTCCATCAAAATCTTAAATTTTAAATTTAGGAATCTGTATAAGAGCATCATATTTTTTGAGTAAATTTACGTACCTTTCAATAACTTTTGAAGTACCATAAATTTCTCTTATAATAATCAAAACCAGTTCACCAACCGGTGAGCAAATAATCAATAGGAAGAGCTGCATCAAATGGTCACCACGAACACTATTGACCTGCTTTCCCTCTGGTACCAATTTACCAAACCATACGATGAACACCCTGCACTGATCAGGTTTGCTTTCATGCTCCTACCTACTTCTGGAATGGCAAATTAACCGTCATAAACAGTCACATATATGGTGAGCTAAAGATCAAGAAATGGTCATTGACATGTACAACTATTACAGAAGAAAACGAAACAAAATGTTGCTTACTGATGATTTCGTCTCCATCAACTGAGGCGGCAATCAACTTTTTTGCTCTCTCAAAATGTTGCACCTCTAACATAATTTAGGTTTGTTGTACCTTTTTTTCCTGATAGTAAGACATTCATTTTACCATTTAGTTTGACATTTGGTACCCCTGCCCTGTCAGCTAGTGCTCTAGGTTTATCACTACACGTCATCAGGCAGTTAGCATGTTTTGAACCATTATAAATTAGTCGGAACTGACAGTCTATGATTATCAGTGTCGGTTCAATTCAATAACACTAACTAAGCATGGTCCTCTTTGATAATTACATCTTGATACATAGTTGAAACAATCATGCAGTGGTACCCCTTGTTTTTTATTTTTCTTACATTACAAGACTTTTGAGGTGACTAATACAAGCTTAAAAACAAACTAGACTTTTAGAACCTCGCGACAATGGCAGATCACATCCTAATGCAACCCATGCAAGAACAGGTGTTGGAGAAAGAGTACAGTGATCCTAAAAATTGTGAATTATTGAAATTATGAAAGTATTGTTCAAGAAAAAACTACTCTTACCTTTTTGTAATTATATTTTCAACTAAGTATTTTAAAAGTTATTGGTTATTGAAGTTTTAAAAGTTTAACCAGATTTTGGTCGTACATTTTAACGGAAGGAGTATATTTCATCCAGCAGAGCAAATTGCATATGTGTTCAACAAAGTTTTAACAGAAATACTACACAAGAATGTTTCCAATCTGCATTACAAATTAATTAAGTAGAATTATTTCAGAAATACACAGTGGGCTCTATTTCCCCTGAGTCATAACAACACGAAATGTCCTTATCTTCCAAGTTATTTGTCCATGCCTCTCATCCTTCTTGCAAGCCACTGTTGCGGACACTTATCTACCTCATTTTAGTGCAGATACCAAGTTATCGTAGTCAACTTTTTTGAATCTTATGATGCAGAGGATGATGAGGGAAATACTGACATTACAATGTTAACTTCAAGGCAATGACAAATGCTATATGATGTGAAATGTACTCGGCATTAAGATAGTCGCTCACCATTTTAACTTGGTACACGACGTAGTTAATCTTAATCTTATATTCATAAGATAAAAGATGAACTAGATTGCATGGGCAAAGTGCAACTTAAAATCCCGAAACCTTCTATTCCAAGCTACCACTACACCATTGTATGAACAACTATAGCAGTTTGCCTAAAGGGAAATTTGGTGTGATATGCATGCTTTATTACATTGCCTTTTCTTTATACGAGGGATGGATTCACATGCATATCAACACATACAAACACCATGAACGCATCGATCACCATATCAAATGTTGAGCTAAGCGATAGAGCCAACGACAAATCTATAAAAACCACAAAATTTATATTTGTAGTTGTAACACCTATCCGGTTAGAAGGCTATTAGCAAGTAGTTGAGACTTATAAGGCCTATATATGTAGCAATGGTGACTTACAAGGCTATATATGTAGCTATGGTAGTCGGGTCTTATAGTTATATGTAGTAATTTCCCATATCTAGCCCTATGACAGTACTAATATAGAAGTTTAGCACCAGATGAGGAGACACTTGGTACTAAACTTATTATATCCAATTGGTACTAAACCTTTAGGCATTGGGGAACCCAACTGACACTAATAATTTTAGTGTTAGACAGTATCTATCCTGATATTAAAATATATTGAGGGGTTCATAAAACCTAGTGTGAAATCCCTTTAGTACCGGGTGACGAGACCACCTAGTACTAAAATATTTTTGTTAATCTAATATTTACCTTCCAAAAAACAAGAATCTCCTATTAATAGCCCAAACCCTAGTATCACCCATTCTGCTTTCTTTCATCTACCCAAATAGCCCACCGCCTCATCATCGCGAGCACCATGATGTGGCGAGCTACCAAGTGATCAGCAGGACAATGTCGCCCGATATCGTGAGTCAGGTGTCATTTTTCTTATTTTCCTTTTTATATATTTGGGATGTCCATCCACTGAAATTAGAGAAGTTATGTATATACCTACTAAAATTACAATTTCTTACAATAATTTTAAAAAGAATCGACCGCTATTGACTTTTATGCTTAGTTTGACAGGCAGGGGGTCCTAGCCCATTAACGTGGATGGTCCGTTGTCAAACTGGCCTTAGGGTTTTAGAAAAAATTGTAGTTATATAATTATGATACTCTTCTATAGCTTATACAGCTTCTTGGACAGAACGTTTGCCTAGATGTTTCTACTTCATTTCCTATATGAACACCGATGTAACAATAATTAAGGGTCCTTTAATTTCGTATATGAAGTCTGTTGTACTTACAACAAAAAGAGCTTGTTCATTTTTATATATTTAGTTAGAAACAAAGAGAGTCTAGAGTTCCAATCAATCAACATGAAATTTATTTACTTGAACCAACGAGGTGCCATTTGATAATGAGATAAATAAGAAATGTCTAATATTGTTTGGCTATTCTAAATCTACATAATAACATCATGTGCTCGTGGAAACCGGCTCGCTCAGTAAAATGTGGTGAAGGTAAATGGATCTTTGAGGTGAAAGCTGAGATATTTGCTCATGGTCCATCAGACCGTGGACATATTCCCCTTGTAATGTTGGGCTCCATAGCTTGCAGCTGCAATGGTGTGTGGAGGTCTGCAATGTGTGTAGAAGCAGATGTAGATTGATGATCCAATATCACGCGTCTAAAATCTCCGATGCCTTCCATTCCATGTAGGTGGCGAATACACACAAGCATGCTTTCTAGCTAAACCAATTAACCAGAGAGCTTGTTTTGTATGTATAAGGTGCAATGTGTTGTGTGCTCCATGTCTCTATGGATGTCGAGCCTGTGTTTGGCTAGATAGGTGATGCTATTTATTGGTGCGGTTTGGTGGTTCTACTTAAATAGAAGAGAGAGTAAGACATCATATATAAACAATATCTTTCTAATAGATAATTTCCATAAAACATATTTTCATCCAATTATCTGTCTTGTCTGTCCTTCCTCTTTCAATTCTCTTATTTGTTTTTCTTCGTTCTTGTAAAGAGTTAGTTTTTTATTAGATTTAGTTTCTAGGGAAAATTACTCACATGCCATTATAATTTTTAGAAATTGTCTATATGCCACTGTCAGTGACTGTGGCGGCCCCCATTTGTCAGTGACACACCGATGGCATATTGGCAAACCGTGAAAATTGTAATGGCACGAAAAAAATTAACCCTAGTTTCTATGATTTTTTTCTCTCTCCTCGTTAACTTATTTGTCACATCAATTTTTTTGTTACATGAGAGCTTATTTAATGTCACGAATACAATACGACATAAAGGATTTGGAATGCTCTTGAACAGTTCACCAACTGATATTAATTCGGAGAAAATTTCGTATGAATAGCTGCATTGAATGGATGACCTAATGGCAGCAAAAAGTTCACCTACTAATAACATGGTCAGCACTGAAAAATATATTAAGATTAGGACTAAGCTAACTAGTATTAAGTAATCACTACTACAAAATACATTTTTATAGGCAGGTATTTTAATAAGGCTTGTAAAATATTACTTTTTTATGGGTGGTGGATATCTGTCTATGAAAATCTGTTTTTACAAGTGGTCTCTTTACAGAACAATCTATTTATATAAGGAAAATTTTATGTACCTCCAATAATTATGAGCCATTCTTTTTTATAGATCAAAGGTCCAAATTTAAACAAAAAAAATTGGATTACCTCTCTTTTTTCCTTCTTTCATTTTTCTCTTTCTCACTTCTGTTTTCTCTGTCCGTTCGGCTAGGGGAAGGCAACCGGGTGTGCGCGTGGCAGCGGGCGGCAGCAGCAGGGCGCGCGCACGTGGGCATGGCGCGGTGGCGGCGACCGGAGGGAGAGAGAAAGCGGAGAAAGAAGAGAGGAGGTAAGTGTAAATTTTTTTTAATTAATTTAATTATATTTAATTAAGGGCTAAGATTGATTTCCTTAAAGGTAAATGGGGCACAATAAAAAAAGGCCCTTATATAAACGTTGGTTTTCGTGTAAATAATAAAAAATATTCTACAACCGAAATGGTGGTCACAGAAATACAGGATCAGATGGTATTCAGTCCTCGGACTGCACATGCGGTTTTCAGAAATTGAACTCACTACATGAAATTAGTTTTGAAAAATATTGAATTATCACAAAATTATGAACCGGAGTAAGATGAACAAAAATACAAATCGTAAAAATAATTTATTTTTTAATCTTCTTCGCACGTTGTTATTTGATTCTTTGCATGCAGATTCTTAGATTAATGTCATAGGTTTTATTAAATAAAATACAATGCTTGATGAGTATAAAGCAAACATATTTGTTTCACGTGACTTATAACTGATGTCTACAGATGAATACAACGTTCGCTTATATATAACAAATAGAGCCAACAATGATAAATTAGAAATATTCGAATTTCTAATTAACAATATGTATTTTATTGTAAACTTATAAAATATGTGGTATTGTAAGTTTTCTATTTAAATTGATTTTTTTTGCGATTTTACAATTTTTATTTTTCCCTAAAAAATTATTTGACTAATACCACGGTAACCGAGTCTAATACCGTGGTTACCGAGTTAGTATAGAAGTAGTGGTAATTGAAGTACATATCATGGTAACTGAAGTGCCTACCACCGAAGTACAGTGACTACCATATTAACTGAAGTGTATGCCGTGGTAAATTAGAAACCGAGAAACCATTTCACGGATTGATCTTGACTTAGATTTTAAAATGCAAATTTTGATTGAATTTTTTCGGTAACCATTTGATTATCGTGGTAACCAATATCTCGAACCCGAGTGGTACGAGTGGTATGCAGTCCTGAAATGGTTTTGTTAACTCTGCCTTAGTCTATGCTATCTTATCGTCCCACTGCGCACTAATACCTGACAACTAAAAAAATTATTCTTTTGGTGCATTTAAGCTGAATATTCAAATGATTATTTGGGCCTCTAAAATATTTCAACTTAAAAAACTTTGAACTACAAAGTTGTAGATCTCACTGAGATCTACAATTTCAATTTATGGTTTATCTCCAGTTGGACCTATATGAAATAGTTACTATTTTTACAAATGTCTTTTGAGCTAAATATTCAAACCAATATATATATATATATATATACAAATGCTATCCTGCACCACGGGTGTAGCATAGCTATTCTATGCATGCACAAACACAAACATGTTTAATTTCTAGCTTGTGGTCAACATGTGATTCTAGCTAACCAACCAATGAGCTTGTTTTGTAGGTGCAATGTGTGTGCTCCATGTCTCTCGATTTGGATGTCGAGCCAGCTGATATGTCTGTGGCTATAGATTGGTGACTGCTATTTATTGGCAGCTTGGTGGTTCTGTCACTACAAAAATAGAGGGTTTGCTAAATATCACATTTTAGCTGAGTGCATTTTTTAAAGCACTTGGCTAAGAATGGCTGCATTGAATAGACGACTTAATGGTAGTAAAGTGTACACACCTACCAACCTACTAACATTGTTGGTAGTTAAAAATATATTAAGACGAAGGCTGGGCTAAGTAGTCTTAACTAATTAATCACTACTGCAAAATACATTTTTATAAGCGAGGTGTATTTTGATATTTTTACAAATGGATATACAACCTACGGGGATATAAGGCTTGTTTTTATATGCGGTGGATATTTGCATGTGAAAATCTATTTTCACATGTGGGTTTCTTTACAAATAAAGTTTTTGTGTAAGAACGTCCTCATAATATAATCCCTTTGTAGAGTAATTTATATAAGTTTGACTCCCTTATAGATAATAACTCTACATCTTGTTATACTCATATTTAATATAATACTTCTTTTTTAAAAATGGCACCGTTAACTTTTATCACAATAGTTGACCATTCATCTTATTTAAAAATCTTGTATAAATATGAGAAAATATAAGTTGTGCTCAAAGTATCTTCAATAATAAAATAAATGATATTTCAAAAATAATTTTAAATAAAATGAGTGGTCAAATGTTGTGATAAAAGTTAATGATATCATTTCAAAAATAGTAGTATAAATACAAATATGGAGAATCATTCATATACACCAAACCAAACACTACCTTAATTATAAGGATTGGTTTTCTTGCATCCATAGACATGCGTCCGATTTCCAAATTATTGATATATGTCCTTGTATCATAGACATCCAATTTCATCATTATTGATACTTTTTCAGGTATTAGATGAACATATATAAACATATTTAGTACACCAATATTACCGTTCCCTCTGCACATGTCTCGCTCCGTTGCTGGTTAGGAAATTTTATGGTTCGATATCAAAAGATACCATATAAAAATTATGGTAGCAGATACATCCTCAAAAAGACTATAAAATCACTCACGCAGAATATTAGCAGCTCCGTTCAGTTCCCCTATTTTATGGATTATAGATTTGGATTAAGATGTGGTACATGTTAAGAACTCAACTCAAAACGGTGTAATTTTTTAAAATATATATATGAAAATTGTCAAAAAAAACTATTGTAAAACCGTTTATCAAACTTTCTAACATTAAATCTGCGCGTTTGAATCAAAGTATTACTGTAGGTCAAATAATAAGATCCTCTACGTTGGGCATTTGTTTTACTCCCTTTATTTATTTTTAAATGATGTTGATGATGACTTTTATTACAATGTTTGACTATTATTGTAGGTCAAATAGTTTGATCATCTACATCGCTTTAGAATGGGCATTTATTTTACTTGTTAGGGAACCCTGAAATCACTTTAGATCGTCGTGAACTACCAATTCAAAAACTAGAAATATTCGGTTGTAATTTGAGATGTATATAGCTTGCCTGATTCCTTGACATACAATTAAAATCCCATCATTAGCTCATCCATAATCTTATCCGTGTGTTTCTTCTAATCGCTTAGATTTACGACATATTATAAAACTGACAGCTTCTCAGCTGGTTTTGGTTTCCATAAAACTGAGAGCTAGCGGCTCCAAGCAACCGAATTCTTCGGTCTGCTTATGCCCCAGTCGTTCATGGAGGAGTGCAGCTTGATTTGGAGCTGCACGAGTGGATTTCTTGATGCCTCCCATTTCGACCGAGCATGTTGTAATCTGGATATCGTTCTTGGCTAACCAGCTCCATTGTACGCATGGGGTGTATGCATCTTGTGTCACTAAGGTCCTGCTACTTATTCACCGGTGGTTTCTCTATATATGCCATTAATCAGCATCAAAATGCACTGTCATGTTTACAAAAAAATTAATGGTTTATCATTTTCTTAAGATGACATATTATTAAAAACTAGGAACTTACGTACTCGTGATATCGCTACGATAAAAATCAAAAGAAATAACTATGCATTTATGTAAGAGATACAATAAGAAAAGTTAATAGTGAATTTAACTAAAAAATAAATTAAGAAAGGAAACAAAGGAACCAAAATTTATATGGTATATCTCTCACATTTATTTGGTAGGTATAAGTATGATTTGGAATTAATTATAAGTGTCATGTAAATTTGCATGGCAAGTGCCTGTATGGCATGAAAGATCACTCCCTCTAATTTCACGTTTTTCCATCTATAAATTAGTGATAGTCATGTATAAGCGTGGAAATTAGAATAGATGGTTGAGATTTAACCAAAGCAAATGAAACATTATAATCTTATAAATAATTGCCCATAGTTGTTTATAACTGTGACCATACTTCGCCAATCATATAGATGGATTTTATATTACACTTTGTTATATGGTTGAAGTTGGAAGCGTTGTTCCCAAAGAGCCGGATTATTTACTAAGCTTAGCTTGCTGCTCCAACCGTTCGTGGAGCACTGCTGCCTCAACGAAAGGATTTGGAGCTGCGCGAGTAGATTTGTTGATGCCTCTCATTTAAATCTAGTATGCTGTAATCACCTCATGAAAGGCTAGACAATTCTGCCCAATCGAGTCTCTTTTTATATATATCTTGTTCTTGAGTCAGTTTATTTCAGTTTTATATTATATCAATTCAACTTATATATAAAAAAGATAGGTTCCAACAACTCAACTTACTCGATTATTATAATCTATACTCTGAATTATAATAAGCTGGTAGAATAAGTTGTCCTATTTATTTCAGCTTATAAAAAATTAGATTGTTATAATCTAAAGTTGAAACAAACAGAACATAACTTGCTACTTGTATGAGGTCTATGCATCCTTTCTCACTAGATTTCTGCTACTTATTCATCGAAGGTTTCTCTCAATCATAAATTTTTACTTATAGTCCTTAAGCAGGTAGCAAAAAGCATTGTAATGAATTTGTCATCATTTCTAAGATTTAGAGCTTAAGCGGCCAAGCAGCCGCTTTTGCAATCTTTCACTTGCGAGCAAACTAACATCAACGATGTGTCGGCTGCTTCTCACGGCTGGAAGATAAGATGGGTTCGGCAAGAATGGATCGCCGTTGGACAATAGGCACTAAGTAGTCTACAGCTGAAATTCTCGGTGCCTCGCATTCCAATTTACAAAGGCAGGGAGCCGCAATTGAAATTTGTTTTCTCATGCATGGCTCTCCCGTTCTCGTTGTTGTTGGTTGAATAATGTTTTCAGCAATAGGTCCCTGCTATTTATGTACCGTATCTGATTAACTCTGGCCTTCCAACTCATTTACCATTCATTGTTGCTTTCAACATATATATAATATATATGTATGTATTCAATAGTGCGCATGTGTTATCGTCGAAGGCCTTAGCTCCCACGCAACACTAGCTTATACCGGTTTTGGCCCGTATTCAAATATTCATGCGTATCCGACACAACTTATAAGCAGAGAGTACTCTCACATCTCAAAAGACTGATCTAGTAGTAGGATGGTTACTCTCCCTTATAAGTTGCCCGTAGTCTTCTTCCGTTGGTGAGGTGTGACTAAAGTTGCTAGCAATGTAGCTCACCGGTTCAAGAGTCGGCCCAACGGCCCAATAACCTAATACTCTATCTCACTAGAAAGCCCCTAGGTAGACATGGTGGTTGCCGGCTCTGATACCAATTGTTAGTGATCTAGTCCTTATCTCTCACGTAATGTCGGCCCATACTAACATTGACTTATGTTCGGACATTCATGTGCATCTGACACAGTTTACACGCGGAGAGCCCTCTCACATTTCAAAAGATCGGTCCAGTAGAAAAATGGCTACTCTCCTTTATAATTTGCTTATAGCCTCCTTTCGTGGGCGAGGTGGAGCTAAAATTGCTAACAACACAGCTCAGCAGCAAAAGTGGGCACGACTAGAACTTGAGTTTCTATGAATAGTTTTCTTATTACTATGAAAATTATTATGAAATTATATAAAAATCTTTGAAAACATTAAATAATTATTAGATAATAGTTAAATCAGTCTTAAACATATTGTATTTTCAGCTCTATTTTAAGCACATACCAGACAAAATGGCAATATTTTCATATGTCTCAGACATCATCTTTATGTACTATAAAACTCATCAAATGTCATCAAATGTTCTAGCAACTAACACATACATTAAAATTTCTTAACCTTGACCAGAATTTCTTAGTTTTATTTTTTATTACACAAGAAAAGTTTAGATTCCTAGTCTCCATAAGTCTTGGAACCGATGAGGATGCATGCACAAAAGTGAGTGATTTTGTTGAGCAGAAGTGAGCGATCGTCTCTGCTATAGATCGAAACCACGAGCACATCTGGATCCAACGGTGTATGACATTTATCGTCGTTGATGGTGATATGCTCGTTATCTGTTAGACAAAACAACCAAATAAAGTCTTCTCTCATGTGGCATGCTAGCTGAGCAAAACAAATAAACAATTAAACGAACCAAACCGACCTCAATCACAGCAGCAGGGCAACTGAATTTCCTGATATCTCATATTCCCAGCATCATCTGTGCAGCCACAAAGAGATTTCTTTTTGATACTATACATGAAACCATACAAGTGGCGTTGCTGCACTAATCATCACTACCGCTCTTTCTCACGGTAAACTAAAACTCTTTAGCTTCAGTTTCACTCATCTCTATTTATATGATGTTCTTTTAATGTTCAGCTTCAGTTTTACTCATCTCTATTTATATGATGTTCTTTTAATGTTATAATTTTTCTCATTACAACGCACGGAGCTCTCGACTAGTTTAACGGGAGAAAATATAAAAGCATATACAACTCTAAAATGACTTATATTTAAAATAGAAATGAGAATGTTAAAATGACTTAGATCAGAGGCAATATATATTTTCCAATGAATGTATAACAAACAATATACATATTTCAATATATATATAACACATAACAGACTGCTGCTACTATCATCTAAAGCATTTTCAAATTTGTTAAAACTTAGCTACATTATTACAAAATAATTCTACTTTCCATGTATTCTTTCATTGCACAGTTGCCAAGAGGAAAACTTTAGAACTGAAGATATATTTACAGGTGTGAATGGAATGGTGGAACTGCAGAAATTCCTAGTGTCTCCCATTCCAGCAAGCAGCAACAGTTATCTGAGCAGATGAATTGAAGCAGGAGTAAGCCCTAGAATTTCACAAGACGGTTGGTTTATTTGTGCTCTTTTTGTCGAATTTGACTCGAATATGTGCCTGTTATTTATGCAATGGGAAAGGTACTTTGACATAAACTCTTCACCAACCGACCAGAAAATCATCTAACGTTATTGTTTGAATCTAAACCACGTATAGATAAAAACACTGAACAAAGATTTATGTGAAAAGCCTATAAAAATCTTGACAGACAAATCATTGTAGAGCTATGTTACGGTATGACCATTATCTCTTAAGATGTAATATTTAAGATTAATTTGGACCATTGATTTTTGTAAGAATTAATAATAAAATAAAAATAAAAATACTTGATAATTGATTGATAATTGAAAATTTAGTGCAGAAAATTAGCATAGAAAATTGGAAAGTCCGCATAGAAAAATCAAGTGTGAACTATTACAATAAATCCTTATCTTTAATTCTAACCATTAGATTAAAACAAATAAATAATCTATTAGATCAAAACAAACAAATGATCCACCGTATTTTTAGTGTACCGTAAAATTTGCCTCATAATAATTGTCGTGTGATACATGTATAAGGGTAGCCCATATTTATAGATACCTTTAGGTATTTGACTATGACTCTATCTATTTAAGTTTTATATCTTTTTGATCAAACAGCAATATATAGTATGAATAATTTACCATCCGTAATTTTCACATGAAATAAGGTTACACATATATTCAAGCAAATTCTTTCAATGGAATTACCAAAAATCCATTGTCTGAACTTTCATCTCTTTCTTTCAGAAGGTACCAACCCTTTCACATCTCAAGGGATATACATACAAAACGAGAAACAGAGCAGAAGCAAAACTGGAGATACAAGTGTAAAAGAAAAGATATCAGGAGGGTTTTTTTTTGAAATGACATAGAAGTGTATCCTGCGCAGAAAAAAAATCATGATTTGGTCATCTCAATTATATTGACACCCTATGATAATAATATATAAGATAATTTAAATTAATGACACTAGTATCATACCCATGCTACGCAATATTGAATAAAAAATAATTATGAAACAGAGGTGACCGACGGCGAGGACAGTTCGGGATGAAGGCAACGATGGCGAACCGGTGGTCAGAGATCCGATCGGAGCGGCGGCCGGGGACAGGGAGGGCACAGTGGACACGACGGAGTAGACAGCGAAGACGGATGCGACGGCCAGCGACGAGGGCGGGCGGTGGTGGAGAAAAAACACATGTTGATGGTAATAATTCCAGAGATAATCGTTCTAATTAACCGCGGTTTATGGAGATTTAATGACGGACTGGCTTATGATGGCTACTGTCCAAATGTTGATGGTCGGGGAGTCCTCTTCCCGAGTGCTCAACTCGGGAGCTTGCATATCCTCGAAAAATGTCCACTTAGAAAAATCCGACCGTTGACTAGTCATCTTGAAATTGTTCGGAAAGTAGTCTGGGATCATATTCCCGACAATAACATTCATCATAATTTAGTTTTAAAAATAATATAGATTTACTAATAGTAATATACACATGTCGATGAGAAACTAGCGGTGATGAGTATTATCACCATTAACTTCTTTTAAAGTAGTATAGATATGCGGAGAGAAAAGCGAGAAACTCAATGCAAAGGCTGTGAGTACAAAGGCAAAGCATGGTCAAGTGACCCAAAATAAAACAAATGCTCTATCGACCAAGTCCCACATCCTTTTATCCATAAGTTAAATACTATTCTGTATTATTTACTGTTGGTCTGCCACTGTTCAGATTTATTAAGGGACGAATGGAATACTATTTATTATTGGTCCCACTATTTTTAAAATTTCATATAAAAATATTGTTTTTTAAATACGAACTATCCTCCTCTACTGCCAGCCCGGCCCGGCCCGGCCCGGCCCGTCCTCGCCCCTCCTGCCTCCCAGAGCTTCGCGCGAGAAGCCCCCGACCGGTGGCCATCGGCCATCGCTGTCGCGTCCTCCACCTCCTCGTCCTCCCGTAGGGTGCGGAGGCGGAGACAATGCCGTGCTGCGGAGCAAGAGGCCCCTACGCGGGACTCCGGACCCTGTCCCGGGCGCAACTCCACGGTTCGCGCTCCCGTTTTTTTGGTTCAATCGATTTGGCTGTGGTTTCGATGCGGGGTTTCGCGGGTGTGATGGGGGGCTGAGGGATTTGTGCGCAGGGAGGAAGTGGCGGTTCCTGAGGGTCATCGTGCTGGTCCTACACGCGCTGTTCATCGGCGCCGTCTTCATGCTTGATTCGACACTCAAGAGGCGAATCCACGAGGCCAAGTGGTAAGACCCCCTTGAAATTTCTCCAAAATGTTTCCGTCCGTTCGTATTATTGGTTTTAGTATGCAGTTGTTTGGAGTCGAATTTCTTCTATTCGGGTGATGTCTAGGGCTCTTACATGGCTACCATTTCGCCATATTGACTAATTGGTTTGTATCAGCTCGCAGCCTGCTTTAATTGAGAGGAAGCGTGGTTTAATGTATGCCTTAGACGTGTAATGCAGGCTGTGCGGCTGAAGGCCTGAAGTAATGATATTACCGGCTGAGAGCCTCAGAGCATGGTTGATTGCATGTAATTGTGTGAAGCATGTTCGATTGCATGACATGTTTGCGCAATTAGCATAGTGTCCCGCACATCTGCGTGGAGGTATGTGCATATCACAGCTTGAAAACTCATTTTCCTAGGTTATCATATTTAACACGTTAATCCATAGGACTTCTACGTGGAACGAAACAATTATCATTCGACTCCTGCATAATTTGTGCATACCAAGCAGGATCTTGTTTCTTTCTAGTCTGTACATTGTACAATGTTGTTATGGTCAAAACATTTTAGCCTAACATGTCACTCATTGTGGAACGGGATGTGAGCACTTGGCACCGGATCCCATTAGAATTTTAGCTGAGAACAGTACTAGGATAGGTGACCTCCTAAGAAGTTCTTGTGTCACATCATATCACATATGGCCTTCAAACAAGTTCGGACCCGTATGACCTTCTCCAAAAAAACATACCACTCGTTAGAAGTGTTTATATTTAATATAGAGCTATATGGGCATACACCATATTTCCATTTATTTAGGATTCTTGTCTCAGATAATCTATGTTCATTTTTATAACTTGGAAAAAGTGGCCTTCATATGAATCAGATACTGAGATACCTATTCTAAAACATAAGCGAGTTATCAGTGTCTATGGATCAAAACTTATATTGTGTTGCTCCTATCCGCCTTATCAAGCTATCCTCGTAAACTCTAATTGGAATTGTGAATCAACTGTTATTGTTAAAAGCTACTGAAAAGTGTGTTTATTTGATTATTTCAAATATTATGTACTTATGTAGTGTATAAAGATGAAATACATATTGCTTTGTGCATCCCATTGTCCTCAAGCTACACGTGTAAATCATTCGTTAATTGGTGTAGCAGATTAAAAAATGTGGCTATATGAAAAAGGGAGCATGCACTTCTAACAACCCGTGCTGACATTATGATGGTGTCAGCAGCACTTCACACAACCCGCATGCATGTGCTTCTCTTCTTAATTTAATTTGAACAGGCCACATGTATGTGCTGTCGGTGCTGATGAGATCCCCAGATTGACCAGTCCTTAGTTATACTTGGATTTTATATAAGGGCCCACCAAATCAATGTCTAGATGTTTTGTTTCTTTGTGAAACTTCATATATTCCTTTTTCTTAGAAGGTCTTTCACCAACTTAACATATAATCTGTAGTATTTCTCTTAGCACCTCTAAATTGTCGTCCATGGTCCACCGACTTTTATATAATAATAGATATTACAGCTGAATGTCTGTTGTGTTGTCCAGCTTATTTGGAAACTGAAAACACTATTATGACATTTCTCTGTTTATATGTTCAATAGCACACATCTAGAAGAAATTCTGTGATTCTGTCAGCTCTCTTTACTCTTATTCTACAATGCTCTTTGATAGCAGGTGCATGATTCTATATGGGGTTATGGTTTTACTTACCTTGGTGCAATATATATATACAGCTAATTCTTCTCCAGGGTAATTGATCCATGTCAGTGTTGATTTTTCCCCCTAGAGGAATAGCACTACACATCTGAATGAGAACACTGTTTACATTGCACTTACTTGGCTCTTCTGCTGTTAGGTATGTGCCTGATATGCTGAGAGCTGGCTCAGCGATGCATGCAATCTTTATTAATACAGCAACTCTCTCAAAGTAATATCTTAATTTTTGTTGTGTTGCCTTATCAAATATGTATCAGAAGTTGTGGAGCCTGAATATCATACACACTTATTTATGCTAATTAGATGCATTTTTATGATTGAGAAAAGGCAGGCTAGTTCCAAAAATGGAAGCTTAAACTCTGCCATGAGTCACAGCAAAATAGAGCAACAAAATCCACAATCCATTCAACCTTCGTCACTACCACAGGTGATGGATCTATATCCTCCTGGAACATCCAGCAGGTACACTTGTCTATATTTATAGTTTCTGCCCTGATGTAATTTCCAGTATCTTTTCTTATGTAACTTGTGTCTGTGATATGGTTGCATGCCTCCATTTTCTTTTAGGGATTTTACATGCCCTTACTGCCGGCTCATCCAGGTAATCTTTAATTTTCCAAAAGTAGCATGCCAAGTTAGTGTCAACCAAATACAATGCATCCTAAAATATATCTATATAAAACACGAAAGACCATTTGACTTGACATAATATAGCTCATTTTCAAGCATGTAACTGTAAGCATTTCGTAGGAGGTATGCTTATTGTGCTGATTAGTTGAAAACAAGTCTTATGTTTCACCAAAGCGCTCAATGACCAGTTTATGACATGTGCTCATCACTCTTCTTTTCATATCTACCAAGTTAAATTTGGGAGTGTCTCTATTACAGCACCAGTTATGACTAATAATGTCCTTTCCCATCACACTCACCATAGTTATCGCGTGGCTGTAAGGTGAGGCAAGTTGTCTAACCACCTTCACATCTTTTCGATGAGTATGTCGTATGGCGGGTGAGTATGTCGTATGACGAGGCGACACTATACTCATTTTACATAGATGTGCATGGCACTATGGCACATTAATTTTTGGAGCAACATGAATTTAAATTCAAAATCACACCAAATAAAAATATTTAAAAATATTTAAAAGGGGAAATTGCTCAGTGAATTATAGTTCAGTGGTTTTGTAAAATTGACACAATCTCCATTGGTATCGTTGCTAATTTTCTACATTTGACTTTTCAACCTACTAAATCTTGTTCTACCATTCTTCTTCCTCCTCCCATCTTCTTCCTCTCTTTCTGTATGAGCTTGGCCATGGAGCGCAAGCCGGCGGGAGGAGATAGGGGTGTGCGCGTAGGTGGCTGAAAGCTGAGGGGAGTGGGTGCTGAGGTGGCAGCGACCCGAGGGCCAACCCTAGTGCCGGCGACGTGAGGGCTGCCTACTAGAGGGGGTGGGGTGTGGGCTACCGACAGGCTCGTGCGCGCCAACGATTGGAGACAGTGTCACACTAGCCAGTGGTGAGCTCGTGGGCTTCGACAATTGGAGGTGGTTGCACACAGACCGGTGATGAGCTCATGCACTCCGGAGATTGGAGGCGGTGGGCGGTGGGGGTGTGGGCTAGCCGAGCCCTCTAGCGAAAACAGAGACACACACAAACAGATTTGTGAACGCAACTTTATTGCAAGACTCTTGTTATTCTCATCATCTAAACCAGACACATATTTATAGTGCAAATTCCAAGTTAAACTTGAAAGAATCTAAACTTGGAAGGGAAAGCTCAAAAGGAAAGCTACTCCTGAAACATAGAAAATAAAAGTAGCAAGGAAAGCACCTGCCATCCTAGCCACAAATCAAAGATATGCTTGAAGGATCTATTTCCAAACGAGCTCAATGTAATCTCCAAAAAAGGATGTCAGGATTATTTCCTAACAATCACCCTCTAAACCTGACATTACCATGTGCGCCGACTCACAATAGGCATGGCTCCTCGTTGGCATCCACGAGGAGAGCCCTCTCTTTCTTCGGCTCCGGGCAGTTCCTAGCGATGTGGCCAGGAGCACCACAGTTGAAGCACCTCCCTCGGTTGCAGCGCTCCGAACGTCGGTTGGTCCCCGAACACATGCTTGCATTATCGTCATCTTCGTCATAGCCACCGCTACGGCCAACACCCTTCTTGTCACTACCACAGCGTGCATCATCGTCGTGTGCCCGGTCTTTACTGTCGCGCTGATGTCGCCGCTCCTCCCACTACTCCTTAGTGAGTAGCAAACATCCAACACCCCCCGTCTCCTCATCGACGTCGCGAGACTCCTCCGCCACACGCAGTCGTCCGACAAGCTCCTCCACAGACATGGTGTTGAGATCCAGAAGCATCTCGATCGCCACCCGCGACCTGCTTCATCTTCTTTGGGACCACGTGTTGGATCTTTTTCACCACGTGATTGTCCTTCATTTCCTCGCCAAGCTCACGTAGGCTGGCGACAAGTCCATTGATGTGTATCGTGAAGTCGTCGACGGACTCCCCATCATGGAACGTGACGTTCTCGAACTCCTTCAAGAGACGTTGCACGTTCGTAGATTTTACTCGATCATCGCCGACCCTCATCATCTTCACTGCATCCCATGCTTCTTTCGCTGACGTCTTTACGGCGAGCCCGACCTTCATCTCTGATGGCACCGCGGGCAAGATGGCGGCCAATGCTCGCTGATCCTTGGCACGCTCGACGCTGACGGCCTCCACAGTATCCTAGAGCTCCAACGCCTCTAGGCTCACGTGCATGACCAATGACCACTCATGATAGTTGGTCTTGGTTAATAGCGGCAGCTCAATTGCACCGGTGTTGAAGGCGACGCGCTCCGTCGTGACGCTGGGTTTCTGTGGAGTGCCGAACATCTTTGCTCCTCACGCTGATACCAAATGTCAGCCGAGCCCTCAACTGAGCTTTCTCAGTTGAGCCCTCTAGCGAGAACAGAGACACACACAAATAGATTTGTGGACGCAATTTTATTGCTTTTCTCTTGTTATTCTCATCGTCTAAACCAGATACATATTTATAGTGCAAATTCCAAGTTAAACTTGGGAGAATCTAAACTTGGAAGGGAAACCTCAAAAGGAAAGCTACTCCTAAAACATGGAAAATAAAAGTAGCAAGGAAAGCACCAGTCATCCTAGCCACAAATCAAAGATATGCTCGAAAGATCTATTTCCAAACGAGCTCAACGTAATCTCAAAAAAAATGTCAAGTTTATTTCCTAACAATGAGCTCGCAGTGGATGTCAACTAGAGGCGGTAGTAGGTGAGAGTGGTGGCGGGAGAGAAGATGAGGAAGAGAGAAAATGGGGAAGAGGAAGATGGGGCAAATATGTCAGCACAAGCGACTTATGGCAAATTAGCAAGGATGTCAATAAAGATTGTGGAAATTTTATAAAGCCAATAAACTTTAGGGCAAAAGAGAGTATGTCACTTGTGTGGCATAAAATAAATTTTCCCTAGTTAAAAAAGTCTATACTCCATAGCAATAGTCTTAACACAAGTTAGCAAATAACATCATAGTTTTAAAATACATTAACACAAATAAAATCACGGATTTAAAACACTTTAACACAAACCAAAACCGAGCAACTCACAAGCAGACGAGCATATCAACTAACCGAAACCAAGCCAAGCACAGAAGGAAGTAACTCACCGAGCAGAACATAGTGGGACTGTGGGAGGGTGAGGGAAAGAAGCTAGCCGAGGAGGAAAGGCATCATCGCTGCTGCACTAAGCGAGGATAAGGAGTGTCACTGTCGCGCTAGGCAAGGAGGAATGACACTGCTGACACCACGTTGGGCGAGGAGGAAAGGGGGCCGATGGAGGGAAGGGAGCAACGGAACAGGGCAATAACTAGGGTTTTTCTTTATGAGTGCCATGGGCTAGCTGAACCAGGCTTTTCCTGGCCCAAATATGGCACGCGCTTGAGCTCTAGTCCGTGACGGACGTGTGGTGTCCGCCTTGACCATATGTGGCCAGGAAGACGAACGGTAATGAGTGTATATCTGTTTTTTTTATTTTTTTAATGGATAGTAGTAGAAATGAATACGGCCCGAATAAATAGCGTACACGAATATGAAACCGAATATTTATTAGAATAAAAAACCCATTGCTATGTGAAAAAAATGATAAACCAATAAAAAGATTCAATTTGAATGCATATTGATAAATTATAAACATATATAATAAAGTAAAATAAGTTTTATTGAAAGTTTTGGTTCTAATGAACATATGCTGTTTATTTTTTAGAAATCAACTATATATTACTTTAATTTAAAATGGTTTAATATTTCACAAATAGATGATACTTCAAAGTTCTATATAATATGAAAAACATAATCTAATATCTTATATAGTGCGGTAAAAAACAAAGAAAATGATAACTTTCCATTTTTATTACGCGCAGTCTTCTGTTTTCGTATCTATTTCTATCAGAAATCATTGTTTCGTTTCTGTTTCTGTCGAAAATCATTGTTTCGTTTCTGTTTCCACTCCTATATAAAAAATATGTTTCTATTTCTGTTCTGGCATATTTTGTTTCCTTATAACTATATTTGTTTTCGTTTTTTCTGGAACCGACGGAAACTTTCCGCTCCGTGTTTCTCTAGCTTAATGTTTCATAAGTAATAACCATCAATCCATCACCATTCACCAATCTCACAATCTATCTAATTAGCCAAAGGTGGACACTACTGAACTGTGTTATGCTTCTCAATTACCTTTGTCTCGTCTCACATTCGCATGCATTATCCATCACAATATTTTTAATTGGCAAAATTTTCTTTCATACTAGCTGTCTACAATTTTTTTTCTTTCTTTTGCTGTCGACTGATTTTTTGCAGCCTCCACGCACCAAGCACTGTCATGACTGTGATAAATGTGTCCTCCAATTTGATCATCACTGTGTTTGGCTTGGGACATGCATTGGCAAAAGGAACTACTGCCGATTTTGGTAAGTTTTGAATTTATATATTTTGTTGCTTATTTTGAACGCATATGCATCTCAGATACATCATATATGTTAATATTCCTGTTTAGTTCCTGCTTCAGTTAACACATGGCCATTGTGACAAATCCATCATGTATGCAAACCTCATTCATCCAGTATTCCCATAGTAGTCAATTCTTGTCTCCTCTTAGTTTCTGTACTCCAAGTCCCCGCGGCTGGACTATAAATCAAGAAAAAAACCATGAAAACATCAGGTTACAATGGTTACATGCCTTTTGCCTAATAACCAAGCCATGCCCTCATACTTCCTTTATCTTGACTCTTGTCAAGATTTCGTTTTATTGCAATTGTAACTCCATGAAAGCTGTCCCTCCTAGGAATAATCGTTCCTGCGCCTTGCCATAATATTGATCTAATGGGAATTAGCTGACTGCGTGTTACCAATAATTCCTCGAACCTTTGCCTCCTAGCTTCCATAGTCCAGAATTCAAGAAGTATGTTGCTTGTTATTGTGTTTACATTAATGTGCTCTGGAGGAGGTTGGGAATCATGGGTCAAACCTGAGACCTCCGATACCAAATTATCAGGGGCAGAAACATAATTCTAAACCCTAGACCTAAGATTGTACTTGAAACAGATGGCCGGCCTTAGCCTTGGACCTCGCTAATGCGGAGGTGTGCCGGCAGAGGGGAAGGGAACCAATCTGGCCAATTGACAAATAAATTAGATGATTTATTACGTTTAGCCTGAAGGCATATTTATGTTACATCCATCTAGCTAATTCTACTAGGACTCTTCTTGACATTGGCTAATCCTACTATAACTCTTCTGATATAATCTCTAAAGATAGCAATATAATTTAAACATGACTCTTTTAATACTTGACCAGATCCTAACAAAAATATTTTTTAAAAAATTAGTATTTTTTTAAAAAAATTCAAATTTGTATGCCGGATTCAAAAAATTGCAAAAATAGTATCCGATCGGCCAACCATCGGCTGACTGGCAGCTAGTCGGCACTTGGTCGGCCGACTGGTGCCACTAGAGATGGCAACGGGCACGCACCCGCTGGGTATTACCCACCCACACCCGCACCCGCCAGATAAAAATTCACCCGCTACAAAACCCGCACCCGCTCGCGGGTACAAAAACTTACCCACACTCGCACCCGCGCGGGTATTTGTACCCGACGGGTAACCCACACCCGATTTCAGACCCGCCATGAATCATAAATATATCACTGAAAAATGACATATGCATCTACAAGTAACAACAATTTACACCAACAAATATAGTCTAATAGATCATTGGAGCATATTACTTCCACACTAATATCAAGTCACCACCAGCATATTACGAATGGGCTGAATTTGTAGGGAAATGCACATGGGCCTTCGGGTGTATTTTACCCGTGGGTAAGCGGGTATGGGTACTATGCACCCGCACCCGCACCCGCTCTACCCGTTGGGTAGAGATTTTTGCCCAATAAGGTACTTGCGGGTGAAGATATTGTTCCACACCCGTCTTCTTATCGGGTAAAACCCATCGGGTACTCGGGTTTCGGGTACCCGTTGCCATCTCTAGGCGCCACGTGGCAGCTAGTTGGTTGATGAGCAGCCGATTGCCGCCCAGAACGCGCCGTGCCCGTGGCCCCTCACCTCCACGGGAGCTGAGGCAGCGGGCGGCGGGCGTGGGGCCGGTTGGCGCGGGAGCCGAGGGGGCGGGGCGGCGTGCGTGCCGCGCACACGTGGTCGGCGAGGGGTCGCAGGGGCGCGCGGGGGCTGGGAGGCGAGGGGGCGCCGGCGTGGCCAGGGCGCGCCGTGGCACTTTCCGGGCGCTAGTCGGTCGACCAAGTGTCGACTGGCTGCCAGTTGGCCGACCGGTTACTATTTTTGCAATTTTTTGAATCCGATATACAAATTTGATTTTTTAAAAATATATTATTTTTTAAAAAAATCACAAAAATATACTTCTATATTTACTTATCTCCTAATTCTTTCTACAGTACCGACTGTTCACGCTACGGTACCAAGTGGGTATTGTTCCCATGGCTGCTGGGCCCTAGCCCAATACCCACGACATGTATCATAATTCACACACCTTCAAAAATTAAAAAGACATGTTCTAAGGTGCCTCTTATAATGTACAAGCTTACGGTGGTCCATTTTATAATTCATTGAAGTCCACCACCCAGCTATCCTTCTCATCTCATATTAGTCATATAATTAATATTTTTAGGTGGTACATATTCGAGCAAACATTTTTAACTGCCTGGACTGTTGCTCTCTACGTTCAGTTATTTCATCGGGGCGTCGATGTGTCATGGTGCGTTTTTACCCCTTCTAGATTTAATTCGTGGAAATATTTTGTAAGTTATGCCTTTTAGTTGGTCTCCTATTTGAATTGCCAGACATATCTGAGTCAATTGATTGATTTTTTATGGACAGGTGGAAGAGTTTGATTGGTTTAGTATTGTTGGTAGCATTGATATTAGTCCTCATAGTCCTGCTGCTCTTGTTGATATTTCATACGTAAGTTTTATTGTTTGTATGTCTTACACGAAAAATATTTGAAGAGCTGAATATCTTATGCGTCACTTGACAGTAGACATAAACCAAATAGAGATCCTTCTGTATAACAATTGTTCATCTGATAGTTATATTCACGAGCTTGTGTATGTATCTGCAGTTACCTCGCTCTTACGAATCAAACAACATATGAAATTGCCAGAAGGAAGCGAATTTCTTACCTAAGGTATATAATGGCTGACGATTGGCCATTGTGCTTTTGTATTTTTTACTTATCATTAGAACACCAGTAACGAATCATTCGAACGGTGCCAATTTTCAGGGGAGTTCCTGGCAAGGTTCATCCATTCAGCAAAGGCATTTGCAGAAATCTGTATGATCTCTGCCTCTCTACACAGAAGGGATTTGTTCTGGAAGCAGTGCCCCCGCTGGAGGTACTAGAAGCCAGAGCTACACCTTACACATGCCGAGATGTAATCTGCTGCCGGGGTTGTTAGAAACTTAATACTCCATGTTAGATATACCTTGTGGCTTAGTATCATTCATGTACAGTGCATGCGCCCTTTTTGTCTCCTAGAGAATCTCCATTGACCGATGTCTTTACCATGATTTCCGTTGATTTTTTTAATAATATTTTTTAAAAAACAAATTCAAATTTGGTATTCGAATTCAAAAAATTGTAAAAATGTCTCCCGTTGGCATTCTATCCGCCGAACGTGATCATATCAGGCAACGTTCGGTTCTTTATCGGCCGAACGTGGTTACGTTAGTCACGTTGTGGCCAACGGCTACTCCACATCAGTGTCGCAATGGCTACGTGGCTACATTAGCCACGTTTGGCTGATCAAGTGTTGAAAGTGGCTGACGTGGTCATGTGGTCGTTGCGGCGCTGACGTGGAGTAGCCGTTTGCCACGTTCGATATTGCAACGGCTGAACGTGGCTGACATGGTCAAGTTCAGCCGATGAAGTGTTGAACGTGACTCTATAAATAGGAGGCGTTTGACCCCCTCTCTACCATTCTCGGTTGCCCCCTACACTCCTTCAAGGTTAGTTTTTTTATATTCGGTTTTAAATATTTTAGTATTATTTTAATAGTAGTTTAGGAGTAAGTTAGTAGTTTAGGAGTAATTTAGTAGTAGTTTAAAAGTAGTTTAGGAGTAATTTAGTTGTACTTTAAATGTAATTTAGGAGTAATGAGCACCATACATTTATTTTAAATATGCTTTCGAGGTAATTTAGGGTTGTTTTAGAGATAATTTAGGGTTATTTAGAGAAAATTTTGAGTTACTTTACACATGTTTTAGAGATAATTATAGCGTAATGTACATGTTTTACACATGTTTAAAAGATAATTATGGTGTAGTTAGTATCGTAATATGAAAAGCTTGATGATGTGTAGTCAGTGTTGAATATTTGTTTGTTTTAGTCATAATGTTTTGTACTTTACTTTAGGATAGAACATAATTATGGTGTGAACTTAATGTTTTCAGGCATTATGAATACAACATCATTTAGAATTTACTATGGAGATGATCAAATAGTTATTAGTCAAGACGGTGTTGATCTTAGTAGTTTTCAATGTACCGAGAATAGTTTAAGTTGGGTGGAGGAGCGTGGAATTTCCAATATTAAGAAGTGGATGTATCCTATTTTCAGTTATATATGGAGTAGTGGGATTTGCATCTGTATGCTCGATGCAATCGTGTGCTCCAAGAGTTATTTTGGGAGATGGCTCCTATTCCTCGAGCAACATGTGGAGGGGGATATGTTAAAAAAGCGTTAGAGAAAGGTTGTGAATGGATTTTGCTAGTCTACTTCACTCCTCGTGTCATTCCAACTGTAGACACAACACCGGATCAAGTTGTTCAGTCAATTAGCCAATTAGAGGTCAGCCAAAGGAGTCAACTCCATGAGGATATCCCCGAGACAGATGTAGCTCCGACCCCAAATGTACAACGGGCTGCTGGAGGACAAGCTGACGAAGGGGAGGAAATAGAGAACATAGTTGAGTTGCTTGAGAGAGAGGACCAAGATTTCGAGGAAGCTGTGGAGTAGGAGAACTCTAATGAAGAAGACGAAGTAGTAGATGAAAACAATAACAATGAAGAGTCATACATTCCGATTCCCAGTGAGTGGCAAGCAGAAGATTTTGATGCTCTTGCTATTGGTGATGGCGTCAGACTCATTGGGAGTATACACAAAATGAGGTGCACATGAATGTTGTGTATCCTACTAAGGATGTCGTGAAAGCATGATCGTTGTCACTCCGATGATCAGCGGCGAATCTAGGATAAATCCTCACCGGGGTCAGTTAAATGGGCTATTAGGGTCCGTTTATTATTTTACTGGGGTCATGACCAGTTAAAAAAGGCTACATACAAGAGTTTCTCACAAAGTCATCGGGGTCGCCGGACCCCGTTAAATACATGTAGGTTCGCCCCTGCCGATGATCATTTCGAGTTAAGAAGTCAAACTGCACGACTTATGACGTCGTCTGTGAGAATCATGATTATCCATGGAAAGTTCATGCACATAAACCGAAGTGGGGAATTTATTGGGTGTGCTCAATTGTGGTTCAACATAAATGTATGGTTGATACAAATGTGACTAGACCCAAGAATCTAAGTGCAAGTTACACTGCGGGGTGATGTACTCAAAGATCATTGAGAATCTCAATTATGAGCCTCAGGCCTTAATACTTGCCATAGAGAGAAGATTTTAGTATACAATCAACTATGCAAAGGCATGGAGGGATAAACATGTGTATTGAAACCTTCTCTCTATGGCAATCATTAAGGCCCAATGTTTATAATTGAAATTCTCAACAATCTCATAATACATCACCCCCATAATATAGTTGGCACTTAGATTCCTATGCCTAGTTATAGTTATATCAACCACGTACGTAGGTATGGCCAATAACAATTGAACATACCTAATGAATTCCCTACTTCGATTGATTTGCGTTGACTCTCCATGTGCAATCATCCCTCTTGCATGCAATATCATACATTGTGTGGTTTGACTTCTTGACTTGAATAGATCGTCGGAGGGACAATGACATGTTTTCATGGCATCTTGAGCTCCTTCTTTCATAGGATATATTGTATCCTTCAGGACCTCATTCTGTTCGTACTCCCATTGAGCGTGATATCCCTCATTAATAGTAAGAGTGCCAAAATCTTGTGCTTGCCACTCATTAGGAATCACAGTGTCTTCATATTTGTCTTCATTGTTGCCATGCTTCATCTTCTTCATTTGAGTTGTCGTTAGCACCAATGCTCAATTGATTCATCGAAGTCTTGGTCCTCTCTCTCTAGCAAGTTAGGTATAACATCTATATCCTCTCATTCATCAGCTTGCCCTTTAGCAACTCTAGGTGTCGTAGTTGGGAGAGCATCCCCTAAATATGGCACTACATCCATTTTGGGGATCACCTCCTAGACTTGACTACTCTAACCAACCTCAAATTGTACTCTAGACTCAACAAATTGGTTAGGTGTTGGGTCTAGAGTAAGAAAGAAGACCCGACACATTTGAAACGATATGGATGAACCAGAAGCAGGCCGACGAAAGAAAAAGTGCTCTTTGTGCAACACGGCCGGACATACATACAAGAATTGCACACAAGTCGGCACAAGCAGAACAGGTCCCACATGAAACATTTATTGCAACATGACATAAATTTTACATACTTACAACATGTATGTATAGTTAAACCGTCACATTGATTTACCTTCTTATGTTTCTTAAAACCACTAATATAGTCTCTAATATTGTAGATGGCGGGCAACAATGCTTGGCCCTATGAGCTTCTCTCCTCCTCCGTGGACACCCACCATTGGGCACGAGCACTCACATCATGTTCTGCAGATGATCTTGTGCCTCTACGAGTCCAGACACCATAGTATTCCTATAGCACCCATCCTCTATGGGTTGGCAGGTCAGTTAATTGTGTATAATGGTTGTTCCTCTGTTTTTTTCACTTGACTAACATGTGGTTGCATATAGGTTACGCAATGTTGGGTTACTCCCTCTAGCGAGGTTGGTCGATGGAGCCAGTAGATTTCCATTCAACTAAGATCTTTTCTCAACATGGGTTGACAGGTGGAGGCCTGAGACACATACTTTTCGCATGCCTTGCAGGGAGGTGACAAACACTTTATAGGATGTATCTATACTGCTATAACTTCCATTACGAGGAACAACAGTTGTTGGACTTGATGTGGGCCCGACACGGCGGGAAGACATGCTGGCATGGTTCGTAGGTGTACATCCCATCTTGCTAGAGGGAGATGAGTTATAGGACTCCATGTTGGCACACAAGCCGACCCAGAGTTGGTTGCGTCAATATCAGGTACGCCATTTCATTTCAGTAAGTTACAAAAAAAGTACTTTATTTTTTCTATTGGTCCATTTCTAATGTTTCTTCTTCCATAGGCGGATCACCTCCACACTGATGTTGATGACTACTCAGTTAGTCAACATCTCGAGGCTTACATTCTATGGCTTTTTGGTTGGGTCATGTTCACCAACACACATGCAGACACTGTGGACATACACTTGGTTTTCTTTGCTCGAGCCATTACTGATTCGCCCAATCATGACGTGCCACAATATCGAGGTCTCTGTGATGCATGTCGACGATGTACATCCGGTGCATCGGTCGTAGGTTGTCCTTTGTTGATACAACTTTGGTCATACGAGAGGGCATGTTTTGGTCATCCCTAGGTTGACATTTCACCACACCTACTGTCCAGACACGATGATGACATCGACCATCCTACGATGGACTCCCTTTGGTGTCGACGGCCAGTCAGTCTTCACTGTACTTCACAATGTATTTATATGACTTATGTACTAACATATATTCTTGTGCAAACGACATGGGAACACTTGTAGACCCACACCGTGTCATGGTAGAGCCATATTGTACACACCGTGTCTGCCGATAGTTTAGGAAAGTGCAGGACTTTCTGCTTCCTCTCCAGGTCATTGTGCCTAAAGACTTGCACAGGTGACCCCCCGTATTACGTACTCATGTGGTAATGTTATCTATCATATCTTCACAATTCTTTGGTACATGATGAAGCATGGTGGGACACGTGGTGCCAGTTCCTGGTTGGCTTTACTACAGCCATGGATCGACGGGTTGCTCGATGCCATGCAGGACATGCACGATGAGGAAAACGAGTACTATCCTACGACATTCCACGACTATCTACGATGGTACTACGTTCTAACTAAGGTGCGTCTTGTCATAGGACGGAGCAATGATCCTCGACCTGCTCCTACTATGACGTAAGGACATCCTACTCACATAGTTGTTGTGTGGCATGAGTCGGTTAGTACATGTCAATCATCTCTATTCATTTGTAGTAACCAACCTTTTTATGATTGTTGCTTGTGTGCAGACCGATCATACTAGTGTACGACACCGCATCAGTGACATGGTTGAATGGTGGACCGCCCAGACCGATGTCGTGCATGACCTGCTAGACTAGATGACGCCACGGGATAGTCTTGATGACCTCGACCGGTGTCTTACACTGACATCACCATGACCACCTCTAGCAGCTACAGTTCAGCCACCACCTGCTACTGGCCCTCGGCCACCACATCCTCAATCAGTGCCTCTGATGATGCCAGCCAATATGATGATGCCACCTTATTGGTATCCGTCACCCCCACAATACTTCTATGGTGCGGGCCCTTCGTCTGTTCTAGGTCCATCATCGGGCGCAAGTCCATCGGGTTATGGATCATATGCGACACCTGGTGAGTATTGTAGTCTTTAACACAAAATTTTGTTACAATTTATCTTTTCACTAATCTCTTATTTTTTGTACAACACCATATATGTATCCGTACTCCGCGTGTTAGCACCCTTCTATACCTCTTAGCTCATCTCACGGTGGCTTCCAACATTCATACGGTTTCGATGCTTGGGAGGGTGGTGACTACGCTGAGGTTTTTGGGCCTTCACAACTTCAAGGAGCCCCACTGCCCACTAAGCCTGAGGAGCAGCGCCCCACTAGGTCGACTAGGGTGCGTCGATCACCTAATAGGTTTACATTGTCGGATCAGCCACCGAGACAGACTCGGGGTAGGTGTCGTGATTAGGTCGACTAGGGTGTGTCGATCACCACATAGGCTTACATTGTATCGAACCTTTTGTATTAGATGTTTCCTTTTCAACTAATCTTAGGGGGGCCAAACATCGGATCGGATCCACTGTGGCTTCAACGTCCAAAGTGTCATTGTAGAGAACGCTGCCAGGTAATGACCGCGACGTTAGGACAAGAAGCTGGTAGAAGATACTTCATATGTCCCAACATCGATGATGACTTCATGGTAAGAACATAAACATTAATTTAGTTTTCTATTGCAGGATAATCCAAGGAAGTGTCCTTTCACCCAATGGATCGATGATTCAAGCCAGTGATCAGTTAGAGGGAATGTAAGACAAGCCGAGACTACAAAGGAGTACACAAGAAGGAAAGAAGATCATCTACTCAAGGTCGAGCATGCTAGTTCACATTGGATGAAAAATCCTCTAGGAATTCCTGAATAGGACCAATGACCTATGTCCATATGTGGGAGTCGTATTATACGGACATCGCTCGGAGGTGACTCAAGGGGAAGGAGAGAATTTGTATGCCCCAACCTATATGAGCATGTCGTGCTAAGTTATGATAACAATTGTACATGTTTAATTTCATATGATTTTGTAACGCAACTGTGACCTCACTACTTATCATGGTAGAAAAATGTTAGGAGATGTTCATTCCATCGGTGTATATATGTCACATAACCTACATACAAGGATGATTCTATCACAGAGGCGGAAAGTCACTCCGAGTACAAAACGAGAAGGATTGAAGCTGATTATCGAGTGAGGAGGGCGAGATGGAGTGAAGAAGATAGGCAACGGAGAGAATACAACAGGTAGAAACAACTTAGGTACAGAGAGCAACGAAAACATGCTAGGAAAGAGAGAACAGAGAAATGAGTAGGATGATAGTTGTATAACATTTCTATCAAACTATGTTGAACTATTTGCACTGAGCTATGTTGTTTTCTTGAAACATTCGAGGAAAAACATCTACTCACAATTTTATGATCAAACTCAAACAGCCCAAAGTGAAAATTACGTACTAATTAAAATAGTACAACACAAATAACACATAAAGGAGTACACAACATGACACAATACAATACAATACAAATTTAAAAATACAAACTACACTACGTGGCTACTTAGTGCAGCGATGTTACTTTCCCTTCCTTATGGCCTTCGGTCATGCTTCATGCGTACAACGATTCCTCTCACACCTCCTCTCTCTATCAGCCTCGCTCTCCTCTTTTCCCTTGCACTCCACCTCCTCCCTCCTCTTAAATTCTTCCTCGCGCTCACATTTCCTCTAGTATCTCATCTCACTAAGCTCTCTATTGAATGCATGGTGCCTCATAAGAGAGGCCTAGTCATCCAGGTCCACCTCTTTGTCGATTCATTTGACAAAGTCATATAGCGGAGGTGATGACAGTGGAGGCGTTACCTACACACATAAATATTAATACACATATTGTAAGTGATTTATTTTGATTGCTTCCTCCGCACAGTGCAGCAATGTGTTATTCAAAGCATCGAGAGCCGCTTGAGCCCTACCGAGCACGTCGGCTTCCCCTAGCGCGTGCACTGCACTGATGCTCCACGCGTCGAGTACTCCACCGTGTCACCACACGCCAGCGGCACTGCGTCGCTCGCTCCGCCGCACGTCCAATCGTTGTCGTCCGACCGAGGGAACAAAAAACAATCGGGCGATAGGAAAACCGGATGAAAAAAAATCTTCTCGAGAAAACCGGCTTGAAGAATCACTGTGGCGGCGGTGCCGATTTCAGTGTGGAATAAACAAAAAAACTGAAGGGAGGAAGAAGAAGCACAAAAAGTGAACTCAGATTTTTTTCTATTGGATGAGTTGGTGAAACCCTAGGGTATACAAGCCCTTTTATAGGCTGTTCAAAAAATGGAAAATACACAATTACCCCTAGGGTAAAATACACACTGATAGATTGTCCTGATGCGAAGCTTTCGTAGCAGCTACAGCTTTGCTTTAGGATTGTCAAATCTCTGATCGACGGTTTGGATTGATGCGTCAGTTTTACGCCAAAACCGACAAAGCGTCCGCTGTCTTCGCACCGGGTACCCGGATTGGGCCGACCCGATTCTACGGCTCCCTCAGCCCAGCAATCACTCGCCACCCATTTACCTGAGTCAAACCCGGTCAACAGACCATTAAATCCCTTGTCGTTCCTAGCCCATGTACCCGGATTAGGCCGGCCCGACTCCACGGCCCCTCTACCCGGTAGTCGCTCGCCACCCGTGTACCTCAGTCACACATGACCCAAGACATGACAGGTCTAATCTCCTCATCTCTCTCTTTGACTTTCGTTGAAAATCACTCAACACTTCTGGAGCCATGAGGCCCATGATCTTCAACTTGGCTCCTCACCTGTCCCTTAGGTGCTAGCACCCTCCGGTCTGACCAGCGTGCCTACGACGGTCCGACTGAGCCTTTGCACCGGAGCGGTGTGTCGCGCCGGAACCCCTTCACCAGAAGCATGCACGCTAGAGCCCTCGGTCTGACCGAGGCTTCGCCTACGGTCTGACCGAACCCCCTCCGCCAGTCCAATTAGGGTTTAATTTTGTTGTTTTGCAGAAGATCATCATCTTCCCCTCTTCGCCAAAGGATTTGTCTTCAATCTACTCTGGCGAAGAAGTCGTTTGCTACTCGGAGGCTGCAATCTAGATCCAGTCGGTCTGACCAACAACGTTTGCACAGTCTGACCGGCGCATTCCGTGCTGGCCCATCACGCTGTTTCCTGCACGCCCTATCCCTCAGGTGTCGGCACCCTTTGGTCTGATCGGCGCGCCTACGCTGGTTCGACCGAGCCTTTGCATCGGAGAAGTGCGTCGCGCTGGAACCTCTTCACCTGAAGCTTGCGCACTAGAGCCTCGGTATGACCAAGGATTCTCCTACGGTCCGACCGAACCCCCTCCGCCAGTCCAACCACCAGCCAATTCAAAGCCCCTTCGCATCGTCGGTCCCTGGAGCCACCTCCGCACGCGTATCGGTCTGACCGGGGCTTATACCTCGGTCCAACCAACTGGTAGACAGAAGGACCCCTTCGGGTCTTCTCGTCAGAACGCCGAAGACCCTTCGGCAAACCCCTCCGCACCGCCGGTCTGACCGGAGTTGTGCCTCTGGTCCGACCACCTTTCGTTGCAGATTGAAATCGGTCATGATTAGGCCGGTTTAATTATTTTTTCCAACACTTCAGCTAATTGAACATTATTGTTAAATACTTGTTTGATTTCCTGGCAACTCCATTATTCTCTTTACCACTGTTTAGGGGTCGTCGGAATGTGACGTTAGCGTATCGTGGCGTTCTAGGATTGATCCTTGAAATGGTTGCGTGCTTTTGGATTGTTGAACCGACCCAAGTGTGTGGGCGTGTTTTCGTGTCAATAGAGGTTTATTAAAATGAAAAAAAGTGTAAAGTAGTTTGGCATGTTCAATTTCTAGAGGTGTGCCAGTTAAGTGTGATTGAGTAAAGCATTCATAACATGCTATATCATATTTGTTCTGTTGGGATTTCTTTAAAGCACTTTTTAGGATCCTTTATACAATGTTGAAGCTCTAAAAGCTTCTACATACTTTACTTGCAGAAAAAGTTCTTAGAGAAACAATACATTTCAATCCAAAGATATATTGTCATGCAACAAGCGAATATGCAGGAAGCCAAACTAGCTTGTAGAATTCTTCGTCATACATTACTCATACTACTTTATTATTCAATCTTGTGCAGTTGTGCCTTATTGTCCTGTTGTTTGAGTTACTTATATTTACTTATTTGGTAGGAAAAAGATATGCAGAAACTCTTTGATGCTAGGATTCAGCAAGATATGCTTGACCACGAAGGTTCCCTTGTGCGTGCAAAAACTCAAGCAGCTTTAGCAGAGGGTATCTCATGGGGTATGTCTGAGGATGCAGTCGAAGAGTATACGTAGGTTAGTTATTTGTTTGGAAGAATTGGTTTTTTTATATCGACAATTATAAATAAATAATTGGGAGCTTTCCCAAGTTTGTTTAATGGCGCTTTCCCAAGTTTCATATTTCAGCTTTACATTCAGTTGTGAAAAGTTTGTGTGCTAGACTACAGTGTAATCAATTGTTCTCTTCCAATGTGTAATTCTTTGGATAGCCTTTCTGTGTAATTCAGAGTAAATATATAATTTTTATGTGTTAAAGACTTCTCTGCTGCACTCGTGAAAGAACAGAAAAAAAGCAAAAAAAAAATCTCTGTTGTACTCTGGGAAAGAACAGAAAAAAAAGAAAGAAGAAAAAAGAAAAAAACATAATTTCCATCAGCTTAACATAAGTTACGGAAGTTACTGTCATGAGCTAAGAATTTCTATTGACTTAGTATAGCTGACAAAAGATACTTATCTTCAATCGGCCACCGACGGAAAATAAGTATCTTTCGTTGAGGGGCTTCCGTCAGCTAGAAATCAATGGAAATTAGCGTTTTGCTGATGAAAGATGCTAATTTCTATCGGATTTGGTTAATGGAAGTTTCTAGTTTTCTTGTAGTGACTACAAGGAAAGTTGCAAAAAATTGATTCATCTTCCCCAGGCTGTCATTTGTCGCCGATTACTTTCTCGATCCTTGTTTCTCTACACCATGTGACTGTGTGAGCGGTGAGCCAAGTGATGTGTTGATCGTTGTAGGACCATACTACCTGGGAGCCTACGCTAGGTCACCAGCGTGCGCGGATGCATGTGTTCCTATCGGTTCCAAGAGCAACTCTAGGTGAAAAAACGAACTTAATTCTCTCTCATGCTTGGTCGATTTCATCCATGTTGTAGCAGCAACAATTCACATTTCACTGCAATAAACCATTTTATTTGATTATTTGTAGGATCCAACTGCCGATTAAATTAATAAACGAGTAGATTAGATTTTAGAATTCATTTTAAATTTTGTTGTAGACTTATAGTGCTTATTTTTTATATTTTAACAAAATCATATTATCAAGAAAGTATGTTCATGAAGTGAAAAAAGGAAAAAGGTAAAACAAGTAGATGAATTCATACAATCACAAAGTTAATTTATTGATACATTTTTTAAGAGTAATACAAGTACTTCAGAAGATCCAAATGTCTTGACAATAGTTTTGTGGAAGAATCCTACAGAAGATAATGTTAGTATCGATATGGATGAAAAAATGTTAGTGATCATGAGCCTGTATTAAATTCAAATGCTATAGAATCTACTAGTGTTGATGAACATCATGTTTGTACCATTGATATTTATGATCCAATAAATTGAGATAATTTTAATAACACAGCAAAATATATATTAGTTGAGAAGGAGGCGATTAGAGAAGATAATATTCAATTTCCTTTAGATGTCAATTCAAGACATTTTTATATAGTCATTACTCTAGAAAAATGAGCAATTGAGAGGCACGTGACTAAAAATGATTAGTTTATTCCAAGCACTTGGTTAGAGTATTTTGTTTTTGTTGTAAGATTTTTAATTCCAATAAGTGCAATAGTTCATTGGGTAATGATGGGTTTAGAGATTGGAGACATGTTGCTGAGAGGCTGAAAGAACAAGATATAAGTGTTGAGCACATTACCAATATGAACTCATAGAATGAACTGAGAACTAGGTTGAACAAACAAGATACAATTGACAAAGAATTGCAACAACAAATTTCAAAGGAGAAAGGATACATAAGGTAAGTATTATTAATAATGGTTGAAATTGTAAAATTTCTTGGTAAACATAATTTGGCTTTTAAAAGATGTAATGAGCGGCTTTACGATGATCAAAATGGCAATTTCTTAACTTATGCTGAGATGGTTGCATAATTTGATTTGGTAATGCAAGACCATCTTATACATGTTGAAAATAAGTATATTCATTATCATTATTTCAAACAAAGAATTCAGAATGATTTGATTTCTTTTATGGCTTTAGATATTACAAGTACTATATAACACCTTGAATTTTTGCCAAATAATATATTTGAGAAATTAAAAATTGAGGAAATGATTATTCAAATTGTGAAAAGATAGAAAAGAATTAAAAATATCAAGAAATAATCCAAATTTTGGGTTGTAAATTTTTTTGTTAAATTCTCCAAGTCAAAATTATATTTTAGGAATTTTTTCCAAAATTTTAGAACTTTTTCAACTAGCTTAGAAATT
Organism: Zizania palustris; assembly: GCA_019279435.1. Classification (NCBI taxonomy): domain Eukaryota; kingdom Viridiplantae; phylum Streptophyta; class Magnoliopsida; order Poales; family Poaceae; genus Zizania; species Zizania palustris. The sequence continues at coordinate 88,150,789 of JAAALK010000285.1, forward strand.
ACAAATGAATTTCAGCAATTATTTTAATTGAAAAATGAATTTAAATTCCTATTGGGCCTATCCCCTCCAATCTCTCTCCACGGCCCAGCCCAATCCCGTGCTCTCACTGACATGTGGACCTCGCCTGTCGGCACCAACGTCCACCCACGCGCACGCTCGCCCTCACTACCGCATGGACCCCGCCTGCTAGCCCCACGCGTTCGCCACCCTCACTAACCCGTGGCCCCTTCCTGTCAGGCCCGTTGTCTCCGCCTCGGACTCCCGCCGAAATCTCCAAATCCCACCGCCATTGAAAACCCTAGCGCCTCCACCCGACATCTCTGGCCATGCTATCCCTATATAAATCTTCACCAAGATGCCCCCAACCCGTATCCACCCTTAGCTTCGCCGATTGTCGCCTCACCGCCGGTGATCACCATAGTTTCGCCCTCGGCTCTGTTCTAGCTCCGGTAGCCTCCCCTCGCCGCTGGTGACCCTGCAAGCTCCCACCGCCAGCACCACCGTGACCGCCACCACCTCCCCACCCTTGGCATTGACCCCGATCGGCCATCCCGTCATCGAAATTCACCGGAGTCATGAACCCGAGGGGTTACTTCTGCCTCCGCTCGTCGTCAACCACCATCTGTTGTCGTCGGTGACCATCACAGGCACCATTGTGTTCCCTATCCCATTCTCTATCCATTAATGCCTTCCAATTGCCTCGTCGCCGCTCACCGTCGCCAGGATCGCTCGCTGTCGTGCCCTGCCACCGTCGGCAAAAGTTCGTGTGCCGAATTGATTCCTGGCCGTTCTATATGTGGCATGCGGTCTTGATTAAATTGGTGATGTGGCTCAATCTGGTGTGTTATCACGTACCGGTTCACACATTTTATTCTAGGACGTCCATCACAACTTAAAACCCCCCGCCTCGCTCAGCACTGTACGATCGGGATCTGATGGCCATCTATCACCCGGTCCACACCGCCTGTGCACGGGTTCATCGTGGACCTAGTTCACCGTGGACGTTTTCTGATTTCCACTTCAAAAATAATTCCAGAATTGATTCAAACTTCAAAAATCCATATCTCTCTCATCCCAACTCCAAATTCAACCATTCAAATTCCATTTTGACCATCATAATTTTCTCTACAACATGGACTAATTTAATTTCATGAATTATACTATTTATTTTTCTCTCTTTAATTGGTGTTTTCCTCGTTTTGTCGAGGACCCGTCTCTGTATTTTGTTGATCTAGGCAAGTCACACCCCATGCCTCTACCATATTTGTTGATAGAAAAAAATGACATTAGTGGCCAAGATTGTCAAAATATCAATTTTGGTAATTTGGGCCAAAAATATACAAGTCCTGGTATAGGACGAAGCCCTAAAGTGCCGGAGGCCCATCTGCATGGGGCCTCAGGGGCCTTTTAGCGACCTGCTCCATAGGCCTAGCTTCGGCCCGAAGGCCCCTTCGGTGACCTGCTTCGCCGAAGCTTTGGCTCGAGGAGCACCCTTTGGCGGGCCAGCCGAAGGCCCACTTTGGGCTAGCTCCAGATCAGGAGTCTGATACAGATTCATGTTGTTTTTATCTCTAATCTTGATTAGGCCAAATCTTATTAGATTAGATTTAGAGATAAGAAGACTAGCCCCTATAAATACATGGGTGAGGCCAGTTCATAGGACCCCCGAATACACATCAACTTCAAACCCTAGTGTTGTAGCAATTGTGTTAGCTACAGCACCGGTTTTGTATGTGTGTATGGTGTGTAAAATGAACCTCGAAGGGTTCTCTTAGAAGGAGAAAAGATTTATACTGGTTCGGACCTCCCCTAAGGGATAATAGCCCTAGCCCTGGAGAAGCTACCTGTTACAAGGGCTTGGCCCTGCTTTTATAGGCACGCAGGCCAAAGGAAAAAGACCAAAATGCCCTCTATAAGTCATAGGCTTATAGGGGCAAAAAGGGGAAAAGGAGCTAGCTACTATACAAAGTGCTTTACAACTTTACAGATGTGTCAGATTAACGTCACTTTTTGACCAGCTAAACGACATACTAGGGGCAGAGGGGCCCCTGGTATGGCTTCTACACTGTAGCGATGTATAAATATCTTCTAGATTCGGAGTAGGGGCCGGAGCTCTTCAGGTGACGGCCGTAGGGAAGGCTTCGAAGTACACTCCGAAGTAGGCTTCGGAGTATACTCTGAACTAAACTCCGAACTGGGTTCTCGGAGACTTAGCTTTGAATTGGCTGGAAAAGGTCCGGAGACTGGCTCTGAGGGGCTCCAAAGGGAGCTCGAAGGTTAACTCCGAACAGAGCTCGAAGGTTAACTCCGAACAAGGCTCGAAGGTTAACTCCGAAGTTAGCCCGAGACTTAGCTTCTGACAAACTTTAAGGGATCTTGAGGACTTCGCTCCGGAGGCCTCGCTCCAGAGGGCTTCGAAGTGAACCTTGGGACTTGGAAACAGCTTCTTCAGAAAGGAATAGGCTTCGACAGTGTTGGGCTCCGGGCCGAAGGTTGCCGGAGGCTGACGTCATTTGGCCCTTGTTCAAGGGAAAACTTATTCCCCCAATAGTAGCCCCTCGCTTGCAGGCCTTCGGAATGAAGGGGTGCATGCGCCCTTGGGACAAATGACAGTAAAAATTACAATTTCAAAGAAAACAGGCCTTGAGAGCTTGGACCAAAGGTGGCTTCGAAATGCGCAGGTAATAATTGCCTGCGTCAGCTGTCAGAATGACCTCGGGGAGATCAATTGACTCCGCAACGGCTATAAAATTGACCGTTACAGTGCGTCGGGTCGCTTCAGCTTCGCTAGAGGCCCACCTGGCATTGGCTTCGGCACGCGAACCGTCGGGATTTTTACCGCCTATAAATAGGGGTTTACCACGCAAGGCTTCGACACACCTCTCATTTGCTTTCTTCTCAGCGCCTTGCATCCTTCACTCTCTTCTCCTCCTTAGCTTCGCGTGAAGCCCACCTCGCAATCGTTAGCGCCCTTCGCGCCGAAGTTCTACAAAATGCTGAAGAAGGTTGCTTCGAAGGCTTTGGCCTTGGGCTCGAGCTCGAGCTCCGCCCAAGCACAGGAAGCGGTAGCAGCGGCAGCGAAGCCTGCACCGAGGTGGTTGGTGTGGCGCCCCGATTTACCGAAATCGGAACATTATTGAGTTTCATAAGAAAAACAATAATACAAGAGGTTCATCATGCGACAATCGTACATACGACAATATTCATGGTACGCAGACCATATTTATTACATCAGAGTTTTAATAAAAACAATAATAAAGATAATCAAAATGCATGATGAACGCCTTCTTCAGGATCTTTGCTTGACTGGGTCGCTACTCCAGACCGTCTTCATAGTAGGCATCCTCTGTGGTGTTCAACGGGTATGAGTACAAAAAGTACTCAACAAGCCACCGCAAATGCAAGTAATAATGCAAGGTAATAACAAAGGAAGGAGTAATGGCTAGCAGTGCGGAAAAGTACATTTTCAGTTGTTGCAATTAGTGTAGTCAGATTTAATCATGCGGAAATGTAAACATGAACAACAATAACATCTTCTAACTCGAGGAGTACATTTTACCTCCTCGCACAACAGTCCTTACATGTCAAACCATCATGCACATACATATTCAAAGTAATCTAACTGTGGGATGTCACGTTACCCGCCCTTGACCGTGGGCTCGGCTTTTTGAAAAGATTTAAGACTCTGATCAGAGATGTACTACTGTACCCAGAAGGCACGCACTCATCCCAAACGAGATGACCCATACCATGGGAACTCGTGCCAAAACCTCGGCATGAAATTCTCCAAGCGACAACCACCCGCTCTAGGTTTCGCTGGCGCGCCGGGCCGCATCCCGGCTAACATCGCACCCCCTTTTGCGCCACATTGGTACAAGCCACCCGCAGGTGCTGCTTGACCCATCTCCAAATGGTGGCCTTGGTTTGGAACACTCCATACCTTAGTTAGGACTTACCCACTAGACTTGTGGTTAGTACGGAAGTGTATTGCAACGGATCCCGCAGACTGGTCCTTATAGTGCCCCGGGTGCTACCGACCAATGCCCTAGCTTGCACCCAGAACCCACCATGCATTCACTCACAACCACAACTCATCACCGACAGAATTCCAAGGATAAGAATAACGGGGATCATATAGTAGAACCAAGTTGCTACGACTCATTTTTATCCTATAGCGATCGTGTCAGTACATTGGACACTAGCTAATAATATCAATCATGTGGTGACAAGGAGGTTAGGCGAGATAGCATGGCTTGGGTTGCACATCAAGGTCGGGGGATCCTAAATAAATATATTGTAACGGTTCCATTTGACTAATGCATGTATACCCTATGTGTTTTAGCAATAGTTTAATAAAACATGGGTTCAATATGCTCAAAAATGTTGTTTGGTGACTTGCCTTGTTCAGCGAAAGGTGAGGGAGGGACTTCCAGGTAATATTCCGGCTCCTCGGCGACGTCGTAGTCTTCCCATTATAAACAAAGTAGAATACGACATTCAATCAAACAATATAACATCACACAATAAGCACATAGGTTTAAATTGGTTTAATTGAATGAAAACCAAGTTGTTAAGTTTCTGAAATTTATTTTATAAATAATTTTAGAAGGAATATAATGAAAGGTTATCCTTTATAAAAAGGGGTTTTAAATGTGAGTAGTCTCATTTTAAGTTTCCTAATAAATTTTAAAATGAAAAGTTCATGTCCAAATTAGTGGTTTTCAGTATATGAACAGGAAGGAATAAATATAAACTTTACTGAAGTTTAAATATTTGAATTTATATTTTACCCTAAGGGCATTTGAATACCTATTTAAATAAACATGAAAATTCCAAAGTAAACCTACTGTTTTTATTGTATGAACATGTAGAGAATAATTTTACAAATTTTCTGAAATTGGAATGGTAATTTTTGAAGTTATAATGCGCCCGATATGAATTTTACAAGTTTAAAACAGTTTCTGGTATTTATTTTAAATTTAAATCCCCTCGGGTCCACGGTGAGCCAGGCCCACGGTGAACCCGCGCACTGTGCGCGTGGTCCGGTCCAATCTGGACCGTTGGATCCAGATCCAACGCGCGAGAGCGAGGCAGGGGCGTTAAGTTATCGCGGACGGCAAGGATTAAAACACTGAACCGGTACGCGATGGACGCTCCAGATTAAATGAGGGTTTTAAATATAAACGAACGCACGAGATTAAAACGTAACGTTTCATCCAGATCCGACGGTGCGGATTAGATTGCGCACGTGGGGTTATAGGCGTCGTCCGATCGCGATCGCACGACCGTGGTTAGATCCGACACGGCACGGGTACTCAGACCGTGTCGGTCATCTTCTCCGACGACGGCGAGTGGGCCAGAGGCCACGGCGAGCGACGGCGGCCCTAGCTAAGCCTAGAAATGGAAAGAGGACCTTGCGGGTATCACGATGGTACCTTAGGCGAGGCGAGGGGTCGACGGGATGCGGTCGGCGGCGAGGGTAGACGACGGAGTGGTTCGGGCTCCTCGTCGGCGATGGTGCTCCGGCAGGGTTCGTCGTCGGTGGAGGGGTGGCCGAGGTTGGCGGGGTCTGTGCGGTCACAATGGTGTGGTCTGCATGGATGGGAGAGGTCACCGGCAATGGGGAGTGGTGACCGGAGTGTGGGCGGCGGTGGTGCGCTAAAAACTGAGGTGTAGGGGCTCTGTTCGTTCTCGCAGCGAGTGAGCGTGGGGGATCAAACGCGGACGGTCAGGAGGTTAAATAGGGTCGTCGGCGGGGGCAGAGGGGGCGTAATTGGCGGTGGCCGGGAGTAAAGCCTCTCTTCAACGCCGGCGAGCTCCTGCCTTGCATGCGTGCGCTCGATCCGGAGGAAAAAACGCGGTGGAATAATGGGGGAAACGGTCGGGAGATCGCGGGGAATCAATGCCGTTGAGTAATTAAGGAGAGGGGGCCGGCGAGAGCGAATCCGAGGTGGGGTTAGGGTTTCGGCCGGCGAGGGGGGGGATTTGGGGGCGGATCTCGCGGGGAAGATGGATCCGTCAGGTGGGGGCCACTGGCCAGCGAGCGCGAGCGCACGAGCGAGGCGGCTGACGGGTGGGGTCGGGCTCGAGCGCGAGAGGGGGCGGTTGGCGCCGACAGGTGGGGTCGGGTTGTCAGCCTGAAGTGGGCGAGGGTGACGGGCTGGGCCATCCGGGAGAGAGAGAAAGGGAGGGACGTGGCCCATTACTGTTTAAAAGGTTTTCTGATTTAAAATAATTGCAGAAAATAGATTAATCATTTGGGGCATTTCTAGGGTGGATAAAAATTTGTAAAAATTCTCAAAAATATATCTTGGCTATGGGATCATATACAAAAATTTTCAGCTCCTGGTTTGGCCATTTCCTCCATGTTGTAGTTCAAAATGGTGGAGGAGGGTATTAAAGGTATTTCCAAAATAATTAATTTCCAGGAAAATATATTAAATAATATTTTATTCCTTTGAAAATTTGGGGTGTTACAGTTGGGGCCGAAGGATCTTCGGTTGCCATCCGACAATTTCGAGCAAACATTGGAGATGAGGGCCTCGATCTCCACAGAGGAGTCTTTCTAGAGGGCCTGCGCGAGGAAGATCGCGTTGAAGATTCAACTTCGAGTTCCGGAGAAATCAGAGGCCATACCGAGGTCTCGGGCTGACGAAGTGGTGCTGTTCGAAGCCTTCTTCGAAGCCGGCCTCGGACTGCTGGCGGTGGGGATGCTGAGCAAAGTCCTGAGGGCTTACAACCTTGAGCTTCCTCAACTTTCGCCCAACGTCGTGGCGAGGCTTGCAGTGTTTGAATGGGCCATGAGGGCCGAAGGCTGCGAAGGCCGCACCGACGTCTTCGTTTCTCTTCATGACACCAACTGCCAACCGAAGCCAAGGGAGGGTGCAGACCGCGTCAAGAGGGCTTTGTCCTTCGGAAGCGCCAACTACCAACTTCGGAAGGAGTACGAAGATGCCTTCCCGGCGAGGGCCGCCAACAGCAAATGGTACTCGAAGTGGGATCAAGAGTGGTTCTATGCCTCCGTCGGCGCGAACTCTCCCCTTTGGAGTTCCAATGCACTTATCTTTTACCGGCACGAAGGGGTGGTGAAAACGAGCCCCGACACCTTTCACTCGAGGATCTCACTCCTTCGGAAGGTGGTCGCGAAGATGAGCATGAGGGACCTCGCGGAGGAGTTCATCACCCTCCGGCTCAGCCCCTTGCGAGCTCTTGGCCGGAGGGCCTCTTCCAACCTTCGGGCCGAGGGGGCCTAAACAAAGTGGCAACAGAATGCCTTGGTAAGACTTTGAAGCCTTTCCACTTTCATACTTCGCTAAAAAACTTTACTCTGACTTGGAATCTTAATGAAGCCACTCTTGAAGTGACGACTCCGGAGGAGGCCATCATGGCGGCGGAGCGTGTTGTTGGGGCCCCGACACCTGAGGAGCAAGCCCAACGGCTTGCTCTGGTGGGGACCTAGGAGCACTGGAACAGAGTGTGGACCCTGCTCGGCTTTGAGGAGGTACAGGCTCTGCCAGACTTCTCCCATCTGGTGCCTTCGACAACCGGCTCCAAGAGGAAGAGGGGGGACGACGACGAGCTCAAAGCTTCGAGGATTCGGTCAGAGGTCCCCGCGACCGAAGCCCCTCGCTCGGAGGAGGCCACGGTCACGAACCCTCAAACAGAAGCGGAGCCAGCAAGGGCTCCGGCAACAGCTATCGAGGTGGTAGCGAAGACCTCGACGGTGATGGCTTCGGGTGCGGAGGTCGAAGCGCCAGCTTCGCAGCAAAGGATTTGGGGGGCACACATTGACCCCTCTACCTTCGAAGACATCTTCGATGAAGGTAAACACTTTAGACATACTTCTCTTTTGTATGTGGATTTTGACTTGAACTTTTTTGCAGAAGATGATGCCGGTGCGAGGCCCACCGCACCGAAGCCAGCGGAGGCCTCCAGCAGCAGCAGCGGTGGCAGCAGTAGTTCGGAGTCCGACAGTTCCTCGTCCGAAGAATACGGAGGCAATGGTCGTGACGAAAGGGACCTCCGCGACGATGAACATGTCGAGGTGGTGGACCAAAGCCCAACTCCGCCGAAGCATATGCAGGAGGTTGAGGTGGAGGAAATTGTCCAGCCTCTGCTTCCGAAGGGGGCCGTGACTAAGGTGGCCATCCACGACTTCCGCGAGGGCTGCGCAGCTGTGGAGGCAGGAGGCTTGGTGTCTCAACTTAGCCACTCGAACCCAATGGACCTCTTAATCAACGTGAACGAAGATCTCATCCAGGTGAGCGAAGTCCTATGCAGCCTTCGAGTCGTACTTTGGTCTTTGATCAACACTTATAATTTTCTTGAACTCTTTCAGGCCTTCGCACTGAACGCAGCAGTGTCAATCTCAGTGGACAGGTGGATGACGTGCTTGGAAAAGGAGAGGGATGCCCTCTGTCGTGAAGTATCGGTGGAAGCCGAGAAGCGAAGGCGGGCCGAAGCCTCAGCCGAGGCGGCGAGGGCTGAGGCCGACAAGGCTAGGGAAACCTTGGCCTCGGAGACCGACAGGCTCCGAGAGGAGCTTCAGGCTGCGAAGGATGCTAGAGCCCAGCTAGCGGAGGAGAACTCCAAGCTTCGCCAAGGAGCTCACTGCCTTGAAAACTTCATCGTTGGCAACATCGACGAAGCCACTCTGAGCCTGACCGAGGTCCTGGAACAAATAGGGACCGAGTGTCGAGCTCCAGACTTCGGTAGTCAGGATCCAATTGGGGACCGCGTCGACTTTTTGAAGGTGGTCGCTGCGACGGTAGAGAAATCTTTGAAGGGCTTCGCCTTGATGGACGACCGAGTGGCGGGCCAAGGGGTGTTGCAAATGCTTCACGACGCGGGGTGCAACCACCTCGAAGCAGCAACCTCGGTGACTCCGGTGGCCTTCGGAGGCCAGCACTTGGTGACGCCTCTAGCCGGCGTTTGCGGAGCCTGGCGGCGACTTCAAGAGCCTTGGAAGGCCCAAGGCTACGAAGCAGTCCTCGAACTCCAGAAGGCCATTCGCCTTCGCCGAGCCAGGGCGCATGCCTCGCCAGCTCAGCCTTCGACGTCAGCACCTCCGCCTCCGAAGGTGTAGATCTCCTTAGGCTCCTTGTAATTCTTAGTTGTAGGCTTGTAAAAACTTATCAGTTTATTAATATAAATGCGGGGGTACTTGTATACCTGCCCAGGCTTAGTCTCCGAATGTTGACTTCGAAGTACTTGAGGACTCTGAAGAACTTCGCCAGTTGTGGGTGGTCCTCGAGGTAGCTAGGTCCGAAGGCCCCCTCGGTTAAAACTTCCGAGGGGGCCTAATGGTGAAGCCATCTCCGAAGTAGCCCAGGAGCTGCTGGCTATCGTGAAGACGGAGTCCCTTCGGAATTCTTCCTCCTCGCCCGACGTAAGCTGCTTCGCAATAGATTCTCATAGCGAGGGGGTATAGCCTTTGTGAACGGCCTTGGCAGGTGATGAAGCCTTAGAATTCTCTGCCTTCGACATGGCACCGCCTGCCTCGCAGACTTTGACAAACCTGCAAAGTGGAAGACAAGGTCTGCGGGCTTCGGGGCGTGGACGAACCAGACGTGGGAGAGCAGGCTCCGACGAGGCTTCGTCCAGCCAAGGGAGCCCTAGCCGAAAGAAGGGAAAGCGAGGGTTGGGGCCTCGAGCTCGCTTTTTCTTAGGCTTAGACACAGACTACTCATAATTTTGTTTTCGAAGTGTATTTGTAACATACTTCTTAATTATCATTCAATGAATGAGATTTGTTGTATTTGCATACTTCGTCTGCATGCTTCGCATGGTTTGATGGCTTCGAACGTTTTTAGCTTGTCACGCTCGTACTGTGCATTACATTCGCACACTTCGCATACATACTTCCCCCCTTGCTCATGGCAGCTAGGGACTTAGTCGTTGCTGGTGCGGGAAATTAAAAATGCGAAGGGGTGCGCCTTTTGGCGGCTTTGAATGTTTATATTACATCGAGCGAAGGCCTCTTTTGGGCTTCGAATGCATTAATTTGGAGCGAAGCAAGGCTTCAGCATAGCCAAATTAAGCGGAGCATGCTTCGGCATGCTTGGATTTGGATGATGTGCGTGAGCAAGGCTCTGAAATGTACTTAGATTTTACGCGAAGCATGACTTCGAGATGCTTAATTTTAGATTAGATCACGTCACCCGAAGCGAGGCCTTGGTGCTTGTTCAGATAACGAAGCAAGGCTTCTTGAGCTTGATCCTGTAGTGAAAAGGATATTTGGTGTGGATTCACCGAACCTGCGATAGGTTGAGCCACCTTTGACTCTGGGTCACCTACGACCCTAGGCCACCTTCGACCCGGGGATGCATCAGGCCGGAGCCTGGAATCCCGGACTTGCTGAGCCATCGCTTCGGAAGGGTGCTCCGGATTTTGTAAAGCGAAGCAAGGCTTCAAATTTTAAATAAGGCGAAGCAAGGCTTCGGGTTTTTGATAAGATGAAGCAAGGCTTCGAATCTTTAAAAGGAATCGAGGCTTCAATTTCAAAACATGAAGCATAGCTTCAGTTTTAAAACACGAAGCGAGGCTTCAACTTTTAATAAGATGGAGCAATAGTTTGCTTTAAAGGCGAAGCAAGGTTTCGACTTTAAAGCGAAGCAGGGCTTCAATTTTATATTAATGTAATTGCAGACTAGTACATCGAAGGAATGCTTCGGTAGTGTACATACCTCGTAAAGTGGATGAAAACTTTCCTCGTAGCCCCTGGGGCTTTGCTGGCCTTCGACACATGAAGCGGAGCCCCTTGCTGGAGGGTGAGCTCCGAAATGCGAAGGATAGAGGAAGGTGAAGAAAGCCTTCGAACTGCACCCGAAGCCCCTTGCCGGAGGGTGCGCGAAGAAAGAAAAGCTTCGAAGCTCCCCCCTCAAGAGCACTTCGAATTGCAGACAGTGGCAGAGAACTTATCTTTTAGGACTAAGGTCCCCACGGTCGGCGCCAACTGTTGTAGCAATTGTGTTAGCTACAGCACATGTTTTTATGCGTGTATGGTGTGTAAAATGAACCTCGAATGGTTCTCTCAGAAGGAGAAAAGATTTATACTGGTATGGACCTCCCTAAGGGATAATAGCCCTAGCCCTGGAGAAGCTACCTGTTACAAGGGCTTGGCCCTGCTTTTATAGGCACGCAGGCCAAAGGAAAAAAACCAAAATTCCCTCTATAAGTCATAGGCTTATAGGGGCAAAAAGGGGAAAAGGAGCTAGCTACTGTACAAAGTGCTTTACAGCTTTACAGACGTGTCAGATTAACGTCACTTCTTGACCAGCTAAAGGACATACTAGGGGCAGAGGGGCCCCTAGTATGGCTTCTACACTGTAGCGAGGTATAAATATCTTCTGGATTCGGAGTAGGGGCCGGAGCTCTTCAGGCGAAGGTCGTAGGGAAGGCTTCGAAGTACACTCCGAAGTGGGCTTCAAAGTATACTCCGAACTGAACTCCGAACTGGGTTATCGGAGACTTAGCTTTGAATTGGCTGGAAAGGGTCCGAAGACTGGCTCTGAGGGGCTCCGAAGGGAGCTCGAAGGTTAACTCCGAACAGAGCTCGAAGGTTAACTCCGAACAAGGCTCGAAGGTTAACTCCGAAGTTAGCCCGAGACTTAGCTTCTGGCAAACTTTAAGGGATCTTGAGGACTTCACTCCGGAGGGCTCTGAAGGGGTTCGGAGGCCTCGCTCCAGAGGACTTCGAAGTGAACCTTGGGACTTGGAAATAGCTTCTTCAGAAAGGAACAGGCTTCGACAGTGTTGGGTTCTGGGCCGAAGGTTACCGGAGGCTGACATCATTTGGCCCCTGTTCAAGGGAAAACTTATTCCCCCAACACCTAGTTTGAACCACACCTTTATTTTCATTACTTTTTTGTACACCTTCATGGGTTTGCGCTTGAAGCCCTCCATCGGCCATGCCATAACGGTGGTAAGCCTTGTTGGTTTGCCTGTGAATCATCTGTTAATCTATGTAACAGATTGCTATCACCTTGTTGGCTCGCTTGTGAACCATCCGTTAATCTACGTAACATATTGCTACCTTCGTTTGTATATTGCAACACTTAGTAATTCGGTCTTCAGGCTGAATTGGCACTTGATCTTAACTTTGCTGCAGATTTCACGTTCGGAAACCCCTTTGCCGAAGGTTTTCGGAGCTGGGAAGCTGGTTTCGGAAGCCGCCAGAACACCCTTCGGCAAGTCTCTGTGTCATCCGAACCGTACCATATCCATCATGCTGTTGTCAGTCTGGTTAAGTCTCGTGTACCAGAGCTACTTCGCATCGGAGTTGTTTCACGCCGGAGTCTTGCCAGTGCTCTGCATTGTATTTTGTCGTGTTAAGAGGCTTCGCACCAAACTCTGTCGTTCAGAGGCGATCCCACGTCGCGATCTGTTCGGAGCCTGTCTTCGACCGGATCGAACTGAACGCCAAAGGCTTACCTTCGGTGCACCCTTCGCACCAAACGCTGAAGGCCTCCTTCGGTGACCCTTCTAACGGTATACTCCGAACCAACCAGGCTCCGTTCGCCCGATTGGATTATTTTTATCTATATATTTCAGGTAATTGGATTATTTCTATGTGATCTGATTACCTGGTGACTCCACCCCTTGCCACTGTTAAGGGTAGTCGGAACACGACGTAAGTATTGTGTTATGCTTAGGATTGTTACTAAGTATCCACACACTTTTGGATCATCGAACTGATCCAAGTGCGGGGACACATTTTTCATGTCAACAATATTGATGCCATGTTTTAAAATTAGTTATCGCTATAACAAATAGGAATTAATTGCATTAGTCCAATTAAAACCTACAGTTATATTTATTTAGATCCCTTGGCCTTTTATGCAAACCCAAGCCATGCTTTTGATCAATTTCCCTTGTCGTCCTGAATACTACAATATTAGTTAGTGCCCTAGTATTGGCACACTTGCCTAGTATTGTTAAAAATGAGTCGTGGACTAGAATGGCTACTTTATTCTTCTATATGTCCCAAGTTATGTCTCTTCTGATGGTTCTAAAAGTTGGAAGCAATGTTTGGAAAATGGCTAAGTTAATGGTAAAGGTGGGTTTCCGGGTGCAAGAGAGTGTACTGGTTGATAGCACCCGGGGCACTATAAGGATCGGTCTACAAGATCTATTGCAAAGTATTTCCATACAAGCTACAAGTCTAGTGGGTAAGGCCTAACCTGGCATATATGTTGCTTCAGTAGGATGCACTGAGTGGTGGGTTATAGAGAGTCAAGAAGAAAGGATGCCTTGTTTCCTTTTTATTGACTATGACATGAGGTACAAAAGGGGGCTCGACGTAATCCAAGTGGTGGAGCGCCGACGAAACCTAGTGTGATTATCCTTCTTCTAAAACGGTCTATGTCAAAGGGTTTTGGAAGGAATTTGGTAATGATCTACCGAATTCTTCCATTGTGGGTAAATTTGTACACCTCTGATCAGAGTACAATCTTTTCGAAAAGTCATACCTACAGTTAAAGGCGAGCCAAGTGATGTTCTCCGCAGTTAGCATAATTAAATTAAATGTGAATGCTGACTAGTTTTCTAAGGACTATTGTGCGAGTTAGTACTGTTGTGCTACTTGAGGTATTGAATGGTTTATCACATGTTTATTTACTTACTATTCATTAAACATGTTCAATATAATTTCTTAACTACTAAAAATGTATGTTTATGCAAAACAAGTCATATGCCTATCCTTTGATATTACCTTTACATTTATATTGTATTTGGTGGCTTGTTGAGTACGTTTTCTACTCTCTTTGTTGAATAACCCTTTTTAGATGCTGAATTTGTCGAAAAAGAAGGCCTAGATTAAATTGTCCTAGTCGAGGCGCGATTCTAGGAGCAAGATGTTTGCCATTTTGGAGTCTTTTATTTTATTAGTATATCTTCAGTATAATAAAATAGCCTTTAGCTATATTTTATTTGTCGTAAGACGTTGTCGCTCGATGAACATTTTGTTAATTTATTTTATTAAGGAAATTCAATAGACTTGAAATTGTGAAATTTTGGGGTGTTACATTCTATTATCAATATTATCAAAGATGCCAAATATTTCGCCGTTATTTTTTATTGTACCCTAGATGTTAGTCACCAAGAACAAATAACTATGTTAGTTTGATGTGTTAACATGTTTGATTGTCAAATTAAAATAGAGGAGTATTTTATTGGTTTATTGAAGGTAGATGATACATCTGGTTTGGGGTCTTTTAATGTTTTGGTTGATTCCATTAAGTCATTCGATCTTGATATTGATGATATTTGGGAGCAATGTTATGATAGTGGTTTTAATATGAAAGGATCACATGGGGGCTTCAAAGATGGTTGCTTAATATAAATCTAAGAGCTTTGTATGTGCCGTGTACTTGTCATAGTTTTAATCTTACTCTTTATGATATGGCTAAGTCTTGTAGCAAAGCTATCATAATTTTTGGAATTGTACAATGGATATATATATTATTTGCCGGTTCTACCAAAAGATGAAAATTTTTACTTGACTATGTTGATGGTTTAACTGTTAAATCTTGATATTGATGATATCAGGGTACAATGTTATGATAATGGTTCTAATATGAAAAGATCACACAAGGGGATTCAAAGGTAGTTGCTTAATATAAATCTAAGATCTTTGTATATATCATGTGCTTATCATAGTCTTAATCTTATTCTTTGTGATATGGTTAAGTCTTGTAGAAAAGCTATCACAATTTTTAAAATTGTACAATCCATATATGTATTATTTGCTGGTTCTACCAAAAGATGGAAAAAATTACTTAACTATTGTTAACGACAAAACTTGGTTGAGGCCCAAGCCCGGTAAGGACCTAGCATGGTCAGTAGAAGTCAAGGAAGTCCAGTCAAAGGAGTTCGTCTGTTGTACGTAACCGGATATGGAAGAGCCGGTAAACATAAAGATAGAGATGAAAACAGAATTGGTTGCAATCGTAGTGGATGGTGAGTCTATGGACTATAAATATGTACCTAGTAGGTAGATTAGAGGACACATACAAGTACAACCACAAAACTACTCTTGGGGCATCGCCAACCTTGTTTATTCAAGGTTAATCCTGGTGGGACTTGGCACTCAGAGCTGGGCTGCATCATTTCGATCTCCGGTGAAGAGGTGAGTCCCGTCACCCTGGTGATTATATCGACTGAGTTGGTGTTGTTCAAGGCTGCATCGCTTTGATCTCTTATGGCGCCGATTCGGCCAGTATAATCATTGGTTTATCTTGGTGTATTTGTTAGGTTTAAGGCTACATCATTACGATCTCTTAAATTGACGTAGATCAGGTGTCATAATTCAAGGCTTCATCGGTTAAGTTCGACATCTAGCCTATTGTATCTAGTTTATATTGTGCATCATTCATCTAAATAAAGCATACCCGATATGTTGAAAGATTGATTAGTCATTCATGATTCAACAATTATCTAGTTAGGTCTGATCTTGTTGTTATGATGATTTAATAGTATGAATACATTTTCTGGTACACTAAGTTTATATTCTATTGGAGTACAAGCTGAAAGGTTACCTTTTAATTCCTCATTGCATCTTGTTGGCATCGAGGATTACTGATCAGCTTCATCGTATAGCGCACTTCTTTCCCTGCTATTAGTCCTATGGTGCGGGAGTTGCGTATCGGTCGATCGCCTAATCACTCCCGATGGACCTTCACCGATACGTGTGTTTCAGCGTATATCATGTCCATTAGCTCAATAGTCGATAGATGTTGATACTAACGATTTTCCATACCTTATTAGTTGCAGGGTCAAATTGATTGGCACGCTCAGAAACCCAAGAATTTAGGACCTACATTGGAGTTAAGTAGATCTCCTAGGCCACACGTGTGACCAAAAATGACAACAACAACTATATTGATAACTTAACTGTTAAATCTTTGAGCAACACACGTTGGAAGAGTCAAATCTAAAGTGTCACAACAATTAGATATTATGATCATCAGCTAAGAAAAGTTTTACTTAAGTTAAGTAAAGATAGTGTTATTGAAGCAAAGGATAGGAGTGATGCAAAAAAATTATTTGAAGTTCTTGGAAGCTTTGAATTTATATTTGGCATGATTATTTGACATGATATTTATCGAGAATATGATCCCGAGCTACTTCCCAAGTGATTTTAAGCTGACCAATCAACAGTCAAGATCCTCCATACGGACAATGGTCAAGGGCCTAGAACATCTCGAGTCCAACACTTGGAAAGGGAGCCCTCCTATCCACTAGAAGTCGGATGGTCGCCTTTAAGGGCCTAGCCATCAATAAGGCTCCATACACCACAATTATTAGCACCATAACCTTTGAGTCGTTGACCATGAACTGACCGTTAATCTCTTAATTGGTCATTAATGGGGTGCTTTAACCACCATTTGTAACCCCCGATCCCTCTCATATAAAGGGATCAGAGGGAACCTGTAAAGGCAAGTTTCTGAGGAAGATTTCCATACTCTCTTGTGAATGTGCTTAAGGTCATTTCGTACATGTTGTAGCAATTGTGTTAGCTACAAGAAGGTTTGTGTAATGGTGATAACCTCGAAGGAGGTAGTGTATAAAAGAGTATGAACCTATGAGGGTTCGTATGAAGAGAGTGTTTTTATACTGGTTCAACACTCCGAAAGGGATAATAGTCTTACGTCCAATTCATAGTAATTTCTCTATTTTGTCCCCTCTCCCCCCAATTACAAAGGTGGTGCATTGCTTTTATAGGCAAAATATAACAGAAAAAAACTATTTTACCCTCTACTTATAACTGCCAAACAAGACTCTATTACAAGACTTAGTATGGGTAAAATAGTAAACTAACATACAAATACATGTGCAAATGCCAAGGGGGAAGGCCCCTGGTTTGGGTCTACATGCCAGAGTGGCTTTAAGATATTCAGAGCTTTACCGAAATGTGGACCGGAGGCTTCCCCCTAGAGAGGCCTCCGCCGCGGATAGTAGCGAAGAGGGGCTCCGCACCTCACACCGGGTGCAGCCCAGAGTAGTTTGGAGGGGCCTCGGAGGGGGCCTTCGCACTTAGCTTCTAACCTTGTGATTTCTTGGAGTAGTCTTCATAGTAGTCTTCAGTTACTTGCTTTGCCTAGGACGAAGGAGTCCTAGGCTTTCTATTTGGCTTCGGCGCTCCAGAGGGCTTCGTCGTTACGAAGCTTCGAATATACTGTTATTTGGCCTCTATTAGGGTAAAGCTATTTCTCCCAACAATACCTTATAGCTCATACTACACACACATGAGTAGAATTATTATCCTCCGAGAGGCCTGAACCTATCTAATACTCTCTCTTTGTCTCTTAGCTAGAGATAAGCAACAAATTCATTCACGGAGCCTCCCAACACCTAAACAAATATACACCATAGATACCCTCGTGGTGTACTGTCTCTCAATAAGCAACGATAATATTTTATTTGTTGTAAATAAAGTGAGAAAACAAGTTGCAATCACCATATATGTCCATTGAGTCTGCCTTAAGACAAATAGAAGGCACAATGGTTTATTTTAACACCTATAGAAATGAATGGTTTGTTTCTAGTATGGTCATTGCTAAAGAAATTGCATCTTAAATGGATATGGAGCTATCATTCTTGGTAAAGCGTCTTGTTCTTAGAAAGAAGTAATTTGTTGAAAATAACCACGAGGAAGCAATCTTAGAAGCTGATAAATAATTTGAAGTTAATTACTTTCTGCTTATGGTTGATACGACAATCGGTTCATTGAAAAGTAGATTTGAAGAACTACAATCATTCAAAGAAATATTTTGGTTTTTAACAAGTTCAACAACCTTAAGTCATTGGATGGTCCTGAACTAAATGTGTGTTGCACAACATTGGTAGTAGCCTTCTCTCATCATTATTAATCTGATGTGTATTTAAATGATCTAATTTTAGAGTGAAGTGTTATGCGATTCACTTTGTCTGATAAAACAATGTCAACTATTGAGATTTTTGAGTTTGTAACAAAAGCATATTATTATCCTAATACTTCAATTGTTTATTGTATCTTCTTTACTATGCCTGTGATTGTGGCATTAGCTGAAAGAACTTCTCAAAATTAAAATGGTTGAAGTACTATTTGAGATTTATAATGTCTTAAGAGAGATTAAATGGTTTGACAACTTTATACATTGAGAAGCAATTGTTGGATAAGATTGAGGAGCCATGCTGAATAGCGTGGGCCTCATGGCTCCAGATGTGATGAGTCATTGTCAACGATAGTCAAAGAGGACAGATGAAGAGTGAAGATCTGCTATTTCATAGGCCGCGTGTGACTCAGGTACACGGGTAGCGAGTGACTGTCGGGCTAAGAGAGCTGCGAAGTCGGGCTGGCCCAATCCGGGTACATGGGCCAGAAGCAGCAGAAGACCCACTAGGTTGTTGACCATGATTGACTCAGGTACACAGGCGGTGAGAGATTGCCAGGCTGAGAGAGCTGCAGAATCGGGCCGGCCCAATCCGGGTACCTGGTGCAAAGTCGGTGGAGGCTTTGTCAGTTTCAGCGCAAAACTGACAACCGTCGATCTTGTATCCGACTGTCCAGAAGAGAAGTCGTAGTCGCTACGAAAGCTGAGCTTCTGGATAAGTCATCTATATCTCTAGGCCCACAGTCAGTCAGTCGTGTCTGTAAAAAATCCTAAGGGCAGTTTAGTCTTTTCCTTTATTTTAGCGTCTGTAAAAAACCCTAAGGGGCTGGTGGAATATTCCTAAGTGTTGGGCAGCCTATAAATAGGGCCCCAATCCCTAGGGTTAGGTCACCCTTTTGCTGAAATCACTTTTTATTCTATTGGGTCATTTTGCTTCCTGTGTTTTCTCTCTCCTGCTCCTGTTCATGTGCGTCGCCAGGCTCCTGTGCAAGAAGTTTCTATTCCTGCATTCTCTCTGCTATTCATTACGCTGTGAGAGTTTATCCTCTTTTGATGAGTGTGGTATGCAGTGATTTTTGTGGATCTGAATCTTCATGCACCGTGCGTTTTTAGATCTCTATTCGCTTCTCTGTTGCTTCTGTTCTTCGTGAGGAGTACTAGTTATTGCCTATAGCAAGTAGTACCTACTCCTTGTAGCAACAGTACTCTAGTACTCTAGGCCTATTTTTTACTGCGTAGCTTTTTGATCGAGTTGACAGGGCCAAAGTCCCTTTTCTTGTGTGAAGTCCAACTCTGTGAAGCAGGCTTCAAATCTGCAGACTTCAAATCTGCAGGCTTCGAATCAGCAGGCTTCGAATCAGCAGGCTTTGAATCAGCAGGCTTTGAATCAGCAGGCTTCGAATCTGCAGGCTTCGAATCTACAGGCTTCGAATCAGCAGACTTCGAATCAGCAGACTTCGAATCTGCAGGCTTCGAATCCGCGGGCTTCGAATCTGCAGGCTTCGAATCCGCAGACTTTGAAGCAGGCTTTGACACTACATGCTTCGACACTGCAGGCTTCGCCAAGTAACTTACTGGAGACAACTTTGAACAGTAATATCTCAATCGATTGCTGTGATTATTTCTGTGAAGTTTTGATCTGCCATGATTGAATGCTTTGATTATTTTGCCTATTAGCACTGTGTTGGTGTCTCTTTGTTTAGAACACCGGTCGTTTCTAGGCTAGATACTCTTAGATTTTGGCGATCTGTTTACGTCTTGCTGCTAAGTCTTTTGAGGTGCGTTGGGTGTTGGGAGCAGGCCATTGTTTCGAAAGAACTTTTTAGGCGCCCATTCACCCCCCTCTGGTCGCTACTTTCGGTCCTACAAGTGGTATCAGAGCCTGGTTAGGGTTTTTCCATACCTTAACCGGTTCTAAACCCCAGTAGTGATCATGACTTCTCCTGGCAAGGTCTCGTCCTTAGAAGCTTATGGCTATAACTATTGGAAGACTCGTATGCGAGCCTATCTTATGAGCCAAGGCTCGGACATCTAGGACATTTGCGTTCACGATATGTTTGTTATATTGCCAGTTGCTGAGCATGGTACTCCTGGTATCATTGCCCAGCATCTGAGCAATAGTAAAGCTATGAACATTCTGTTTTTTGGTTTAGGTCCAACTGAGTTTGAGCATGTGAGCCATCTTTCCACTGCGAGAGAGATCTGGGCTACCCTCAAGGCACACCATGAGGGGACAACCCAGGTCAAGACTCGACTCTATCAGACCTACCGGCGTGAATATGAAAACTTCACACAAAAGCCGGGTGAATCTGTTGAGGCTTTGTTTGGTTGTTTTCAATCGATCATAAACAAGCTTCGGGACAACAAGGCTGAGGGTGCTCAGTTAGTCTCAGATCACGAGCAGGCGCTCAAGGTTCTCCATACCTTGGATCCAAAGATCTGGGAGATCAAGGTATCCTCTATCGTTGAGAGCACTTCTTATGATACCTTGACCATTTCTGAGTTGTTTAGCAAGTTGAAGGCCACTGAGGTTGATATCCAGCTAAGATCAAATCTCACTGGCTCTGGATCAAAATATCTGGCCCTTGCTACACCTTCTATTGATCCCTCTTCTAGGATCTGCGCTGGGTTCGCTATGATGTCTATCACTGAGGACCAGCTTGAGTGTTTGGGAGATGATGACCTGTGTCTTTTTAACAACCGGGTGCGTCGTGTTTATGACAAAAGAATGTTCAAAAGACACGGCACAAAATACGGGTGCTTTGAGTGTGGTGGTCCATGACACTTCATCGCTGACTGTCCCAAGCGCAATGGCCACAAGAAGGGCACCGGTAGTGGCTTCCACGACTCCAGCAAGCACGACAGCTCTTCCTTCAACAAGGGCAAGCCGAAGACCAGATTCTTCAAGAAGGCCCTGAAGGACTACCGGCGAGAGAACAAGAAACGCGACAAGGCCTTCTTCGCCGAGATGGAGAAGAGCTACTCCAAGCAGTCTACGTCTTCTTCCTCTTCATTGAGCTCAAGTGATGAAGAAATCGTCATCAGGAAGGGGAAGGACAAGGACGATCCGGTGGGTCTCTGCTTCATGGCTTTCGGGGACAGACCGAAGAGCCGCTCACACCAGCGTCGAAGATCCCGCAAGAGCTTCTGCTCAATGGCTCTTGGGGATAAGGAAGAAAAGAGCTTCTCCGATGACTCCGACGACGACGACAACGAAAAGGTATCATCCTATGAACGCGAAATCGTTGATTTACTTGAGAGCAATCGTCAGGAGTTAAAATATCGGGAAAACTGCTTAGGGGGCCAAGAAGAGGATAGATGATTTAGAGAGTGAGCTTGTCGTAGCCAACGGCAGAATTGAGAGTCTATCTTCTTCCCCCTGCTTGGGTGATAGCAGTGAGTGCCCAAAGTGTGAGGTGCTTCTGTGTGACCTGTCGACTTTGAAGTCCAGGTACACAGAAAGGGTTGATGAGAGGGACGCTTTGGCAACTGAGCTTGAAAGCGCCCAGCTGGAGCTGAAAGATGCTCAAGCCACTGTCGTCGCACCCTGTGCTGATTGCCCATCTCATCTAGCTGTTTTAGCTGAGCTGAAAGACAAGGGCGATGAGCATTTGGGGGATTTGGAGAGAGTGAGAGCTGAGCTTGCACAGACTAGGCTAGAGCTTGAGACATTGTCAGTTCCACCCACTGTCTGTGAGAACTGCATGTCTCTTAGACTTGAGTTGATCAAGCTGAAAGCCGATAAGTCTGTCCAAATAGAGAGTGAGTGTGAGACCTGCTTGTCTCAGGTAGAGGTTCTAGCTTCCTTGAGAGAGGAGCTAGCTGATTCTCAGAATGAGAACTTTTACCTCCGTTCTATCCTGAGTTGGATCAGTGCTAGAGAGCCACAGCTTGGCCTGATGATCCAACAGTTCAAGAGGCAGGATGGGTTTGGGGTAGGTTACACCTACACCAAGGCTTACTTTGAGAGTGCCATTAGCCGGGCAGTGGAGTGGAGTAAAATGACTCCTGAGCAGAGATACCCTAAGACTCACTCTACTGAGTCCTCCCAGGCTTGTCAGCCCAAGGATGGAGTGATCCATGAACCACCCAAAGCTCCACCCAAGAAACCTATCTGGGTTCCAAAGCCCAAACACCTCCACACTTCTCTAGACTCTCTTCCTGGACCCTCTCAACCTAAGAAGACAACACCAATCACCACTAATCCCAAGAACCCTAAGCCTCAACCACATCCCAAGAAGCCCACCTATCATTGTGAGTATTGTCAGAGAGAAGGGCATCTTGCGGAGTTTTGCTTCAGGCGAAAGCGGGTTGAGAAAGCTAAGAGAGCTCGTGGTGGTCAGGAGCAGTTTTACCAGCAGGGTGGTAGACTGCGTGTTCCTCGACGTGGGGAGAGGCTGGAGGCCAGGCCGCGTCGTGTAGGTGGTGGTAGAGGAGACGACTTTCTTGCCCGTGCTCCAGTTGGTGGTGGTCGTTCCGGTAGAGCTCCAGGCCATTTTGGCTACGGTCCTGGACCTCGTGGCCGAGGCTTTAGGCAGAACCATGGACCGCGCTTTGAGCCGCGTTTTGGTCCAAATTCTTTTGATGGTTTTCGCTTTCCGTCTTTTGAGCAGATGGCTCGACATTGGTTTAGCTCTTTTGCTAAACCTGGTGCCAGACCATTTGCTCCCCCTTACGACCACTGATTGTGCAGGATCGGGGACTGGAGGACGTTTGGATCATGGACTCAGGATGCTCCCGCCACATGATGGGACATCGCAGATGGTTCTCCAGTCTCACTCCCCCGAGCTCCAAAGAGTGCATCACCTTCGGGAACAGTGGTCAAGGAAAGGTACACGGCATGGCTCAATTCGCATTTCAGATCATTTCTCTTTGAAGAATGTTGCCTTGGTTAAGAATTTGAACTTCAATTTGATTTCTGTTTCACAACTTCTTGAGGATGGTTTGGAAGTGCGTTTTAAGAAGGGTAATTCTTCCGTGATTGATTCTAGAGGGTCTTTGATTTGCCAGATTTTACCATTCGGTAAAGTTTTTCGAATTGACTTCTCTAGTTCTTTTGGCCCTTCTCGTTGTTTGATTGCTGGATCTTCTTCTGAGCTCTGGAAGTGGCATAGGAGGTTAGGTCATTTGAGTTTTGATCTGCTAGTCAGGTTAAGCTCTATGGACCTCATCCGAGAATTGCCCAAGCTTAAAATGGAGAAAGATCTAGTTTGTCATCCCTGTCGTCATGGGAAAATGGTTGCCGCGTCTCACTCACCTGTGACTCAGGTGACGACTTTGTATCCGGGCGAGCTGTTACATTTGGACACTGTAGGTCCAGCTCGGGTATGTTCAGTCGGTGGGAAATGGTATGCGCTTGTGATTGTTGACGACTTTTCTCGATTCTCGTGTGTTTTCTTTTTGGAGTCTAAGGATGAAACTTTTTAGTTTGTTCATGACCTGATTTTGGAGCTGAAGAATGAGAACAATGGTCGGATGCGAGCAATTCGCTCCGACAACAGCTCTGAGTTCAAGAACTCTCGGTTCGTCAGCTTCTGTAGTGATTAGGGTCTTGCCCATCAATTTTCTACTCCTTACACTCCCCCACAGAACGGCGTTGTGGAACGAAAGAACCGCGCACTAGTCAAGATGGCCAGGACGATGCTCGATGAGCACATGACTCCTAGGCATTTTTGGGCTGAAGCCATGAACACGGCTTGCTATCTGGCCAACCACATTTTTCTTCGAGCTTACTTAGGAAAGACTTCATATGAGTTGCGGTTTGGCAGACAGCCCAAAGTGAGCCACTTGTGAGCGTTTGGCTACAAGTGCTTTGTGCTCAAGAAGGGAGGGCACTTGGACAAGTTTCAGTCTCGTTGCTAGGATGGTGTTTTTCTTGGTTATGCATTGCATTCTCGAGGCTTCCGAGTTTGGAATCTCGACTCCCAGCAGCTTGTCGAGACTTGTGAGGTTTCGTTTGATGAGTCCTTGCCTTCTTTGACTCCTTCTTTTAAGCTTTTGGGTGATGATGAGCTCAGAGAATCCATCTTCGAGTAAGATGAGGATACTCCAGCTGCTGATGAGGGTGGGCCTTCTGCACCTCCTACAGAGCCCACACCTTCTAAGACTTCGACTAAGGACGAGGGCGGACCTCTGATCACTTCTTCCACTTCGATCGAGCCCCCTCAGTCAAGTCCAGAGGTGCCTGCTGCTGACTCTAGTGAGGTGACTTCAGATCACCAGGGAACCCGAGCAGATCAGCGTGATCACCCCTCAGAGCTCATCATCGGTGATTTGACTGAAAGAACTTTGCGTTCATCTGGTAACTCTCTTGTTGTGTTTGCTGAATCTGATTTTGTTGCATCTTTTGAGCCCAGGGATGTTTCCCATGCTCTTTCTGATTCTAATTGGATTAATGCTATGCAAGAAGATCTTGAGAATTTTGTCCGTAATCGAGTTTGGACACTAGTTGAGCCGCTACCAGGATGCAACCCCATAGGCACCAAGTGGGTGTTCAAAAACAAACAAGGTGAAGATGGGGTTGTGTGTGCGCAACAAAGCTCGATTAGTTGCCCAGGGTTTTTACCATAAAGAGGGTATTGATTTTGAAGAAACTTTCGCTCCTGTTGCCCGTCTTGAGTCTATTCGCATTCTTTAGCTTTTGCCGTTTCGAAGGGTTTTAAGCTTTTCAAATGGACGTCAAGAGTGCTTTTCTGAACGGGTATATAGAGGAGGAAGTGTATGTTAGGCAGCCCCCCAGTTTTGAGAACCCTAAGTTTCCTCGACATGTTTTTAAATTGCAAAAAGCTTTATACGGGTTGAAACAAGCCCCCGGGGCTTGGTATGACCGGTTGAAGTAGTTTTTGTTGGGGAAGGGATTTGTGATGGGTTCTGTGGATAAAACTCTCTTCTTGCTCAGAGATGCTTCAGATTTTTTAGTCGCTCAGATTTACGTGGACGATATTATCTTTGGTGGTACTACTGATGCTCTTGTGTCCAAGTTTTCTGAGCAGATGCACAGTGAGTTTGAGATGAGCCTCATGGGTGAGCTCAAGTACTTCCTAGGGCTCCAGATCAAGCAGACCAAGGACGACACCTTCATCCACCAAGGTAAGTACACTCGTGACATGTTAAAGAAATTTGACTTTGGTGATGAGTTGAAGCCGCAGATGACCCCAATGGGCACATCTGGAGGCCTGGACAAGGACGAGAGCGGTGTCAAGGTCAATGAGAGAGAGTTTCGAGGGATGATCGGTTCACTACTTTACTTAACGGCGACAAGACCGGACATACAGTTCGTCGTGGGACTTTGCGCGCGTTTTCAGTCTTCACCACGCGCGTCTCATCGGCAGGCTGTCAAGTGCATCTTCAGGTATCTCACGTATGCGCCTGATCTCGGTCTTTACTATTCAGCATCATCATCTCTTGATTTATCTGGCTTTTCGGATGCCGACTTTGGTGGGTGCTGGTTGGATCACAAGTCGATTTCCGGTACTTGCCAGTTTCTTGGTTCGTCTCTTGTTTCTTAGTCTTCTCGAAAGCAATCTGGAGTTGCTCTTTCGACCACTGAGGCTGAATATGTAGCTGCTGCTCTGCTCACAGTTAGTTTGGATGATTTCCACTTTGCGAGATTTTGGGTTGTTCTTTCCTACCAGGGTTCCATTGTTTTGCGAGAGCACCAGTGCAATTAGTGTAGGGAAAAACCCGTGTCTTCATTCAAAAACCAAACACATTGATGTGCGCTTTCATTTTCTGCGGGATCAATATGAGAAAAGTATCATTGACCTTGTTCATGTTGATACGCATCATCCGTTGGCTGACATTTTCACCAAACCCCTAGATCAGTCTACCTTTGAGCGTTTACGAGGGGATTTGGGTGTTGTGTATCCTTTCTAGGATATTTTGCATCAGTTTTCTTTGTTCTTTACTCTTTTCTTGAGTCTTTTTTTGTGTGTGTTCATATCTTGCATATTCACATATCACACTTTTGAGCTGCTTCTGTTATATGATTGAACTGCTTTACTTATTCTAGCTGGTACATGCTTTTGAATGCTTGTCAATGATCATGTTTTGGTTCAGTTCACTTGATATGTCTGATTACTGTCATATGCATGGTTTTTATGCTTTAAACTTGAAAAATGATCATCATTGCTTCTGGTAACTAGCATGCGTAGGCTAAATGTTCTTACTATCTGTTACTTGCCTTGTAGCTAGTTCCTAACCTAGATGCAAACAAGCAACTTGGACATCTTTCTGCTTTAAAACATGGAAATGTGCCGTAAAAATGATGAAAAATCAAGAAAAATGAAAATTCCATGCCTTTTATGCATAACTTGAAAAGATCCAGGTGGGTTTGCTTTGTCGCATTGCATTGTTCTGGACTGCGTACCATAGCACTTTGGTATGAACTAGGACAGTATAATGTATGCCAAGACCAATGTCTTAAGCTTCTGATGGTACAGTTCTGGCCTAGGCTTGACTTGGTCGGTCAGCATAAGGTTTGACATGCAGATAACCCCTGGCAAAAATGAAAAAGGAAAAGAAAAAGCCTAAAAATTGAAATGATAACACGTTTGCTGAAGCACTTTGTTTTGAACAATGCTTATCTTGGTAGATATCAGTTAGTCTTTGCATCTCATGCTTTACCTTGCTTGTCAACTGGAAAATGTGGTGATGTTTTTGTTTGCAAAAATTGAAAAATGTGTGCTAATGACTTTCTTTAGATATCATCTATTGCACTGATCATGCCATGTGTCTTCGACAGTATGTCTTTTGCTGTACTTGTTAGATGTTGTACTTGCAGTCAATCATATCTGAGAAGCATGCTTTATTCACTCCACCTGCACCCCAGTTGCATTCATCGCATATTTTGAGGGGGAGTTGCATTTCAGGGGGAGTTTGTGTCTTTTTAGAGTGCTTGATGAGTTCACTTGTCAACAAGGGGGAGAAATTTTGGGATAAGAGTTTAAGGAGGAGTTTTTGTCTCGCTTACTCTTTTGATATCTTGTTGATGTTTCTGAGATCACACTCATTCTGAGCTTTTACCTTTGGTTAACCATAATGATCGCTTCTTGCTTTTGTTCGTCTTTTGGTCATTAGGGTTAAATTTTTACTTTATTTTCTTCTTCTTTGTTTTTCTTGTGCTTTGTTTTCGTGTTTCCATAGTTGTTTGCAGGTACTTAAGAGCTGAATAAATGAAGTGTTGACAATGCACTCATCAAGGGGGAGATTGAGGAGCCATGCTGAATAGCGTGGGCCTCATGGCTCCAGATGTGATGAGTCATTGTCAACGATAGTCAAAGAGGACAGATGAAGAGTGAAGATCTGCTGTTTCATAGGCCGCGTGTGACTCAGGTACACGGGCAACGAGTGACTGTCGGGCTGAGAGAGCTGCGAAGTCGGGCTGGCCCAATCCGGGTACATGGGCCAGAAGCAGCAGAAGACCCACTGGGTTGTTGACCATGATTGACTCAGGTACATGGGCGGTGAGCGATTGCCGGGCTGAGAGACCTGCGGAATCGGGCCGGCCAATCCGGGTACCTGGTGCAAAGTCGGTGGAGGCTTTGTCAGTTTCGGCGCAAAACTGACAACCGTCGATCTTGTATCCGACTATCCAGAAGAGAAGCCGTAGTCGCTACGAAAGCTGAGCTTCCGGATAAGTCATCTGTATCTCTAGGCCCACAGTTAGTCAGTCGTGTCTGTAAAAAATCCTAAGGGCAGTTTAGACTTTTCCTTTATTTTAGCGTCTGTAGAAAACCCTAAGGGGCTGGTGGAATATTCCTAAGTGTTGGGCAGCCTATAAATAGGGCCCCAATCCCTAGGGTTAGGTCACCCTTTTGCTGAAATCACTTTTTATTCTATTGGGTCATTTTGCTTCCTGTGTTTTCTCTCTCCTGCTCCTGTTCATGTGCGTCGCCAGGCTCCTGTGCAAGAAGTTTCTATTCCTGCATTCTCTCTGCTATTCATTACGCTGTGAGAGTTTATCCTCTTTTGATGAGTGTGGTATGCAGTGATTTTTGTGGATCTGAATCTTCATGCACCGGTGCGTTTTTAGATCTCTATTCGCTTCTCTGTTGCTTCTGTTCTTCGTGAGGAGTACTAGTTATTGCCTATAGCAAGTAGTACCTACTCCTTGTAGCAACAGTACTCTAGTACTCTAGGCCTACTTTTACTGCGTAGCTTTTTGATCGAGTTGACAGGGTCAAATTCCCTTTTCTTGTGTGAAGTCCAATTCTGTGAAGCAGGCTTTGAATCTGCAGACTTCGAATCTGCAACCTTCGAATCAGCAGGCTTCGAATCAGCAGGCTTCAAATCTGCAGGCTTGAATCAGCAGACTTCGAATCTGCAGGCTTCGAATCAGCAGACTTCGAATTCGCAGGCTTCGAATCCGCAGGCTTCGAATCCGCAGACTTTGAAGCAGGCTTCGACACTACAGGCTTCGACACTGCAGGCTTCGCCAAGTAACTTACTGGAGACAACTTTGAACAGTAATCTCTCAATCACTTGGTGTGATTTATTTCTGTGAAGTTTTGATCTGCCATGATTTGAATGCTTTGATTATTTGCCTATTAGCATTGTGTTGGTGTCTCTTTGTTTAGAACACCGGTCGTTTATAGGCTAGATACTCTTAGGTTTTGGCGATTTGTTTACGTCTTGTTGCTAAGTCTTTTGAGGTGCGTTGGGTGTTGGGAGCAGGCCATTGTTTCGAAAGAACTTTTTAGGCGCCCATTCACCCCCCTCTGGTCGCTACTTTCGGTCCTACAAAGATTGATATTGACACCATCATCAATGACTTAGCATCAAGAAACACCAGAAATAATTTTTGAGATAATTTAATATGCACACATTATTTATCAATAATGTATATATATTAATTGGTATCGATAAAACCCCTAAAACTTAATTCGCCTCGGGCCTCTCAAATCTTATAAAAAACTGGTGAAAATATCAGATAATACTCACCACCGGAGTTAGAAACTAAAAAAAAGACAAACAGACACTACCGGAAACAACACGTTTACCGAGTGCATTCCTTCGGGCACTCGGCAACTCTGGTTTGCCGAGTGTACCATGAAATACCCTAGTTTGTGAGACTAACTACTGTGAGATCGACTAACTTGTGAGGCGTGATGTGAGTGAGTGAACTAAATTGTGAATTTGAAATGTGAACTTGAAGTTGTGAGACTAACCGTTGTGAACTTGAAGTTGTGTACTTGTGAATTACATTGTGAACTAAATTGTTAACTTGAAATGTGAACTTAAAGTTTGTCGAAAATTTGTGATGAAATTTGATTATCGATAAATTTGTGATGAAATGTGAATTTGTAATGAATTTTGTGATGAAATGTGATTTTGTGATGAATTTTGTGATTAAATGTGATTTTTGTGATGAAATGTGCAGTGAATAAAGTAAAAAAATATTTGCCGAGTGTGGCACTCGGCAAAGCCACCCAGAACGCACAGAATCGTGCCACGTGGTGTGTTTTCTGTGCGTTCTGGGTGGCTTTGCCGAGTGCTATTCCATGTGGCACTCGGCAAAGCCCCCTGCCACGCGCATCCTACCCCTATAGAGGCTTCGCTGAATGCCACGTGGGGCATTCGGTAAAGGCCTTTGCGAGTGCCACGTGGGGCACTCGGTAAACTACTTCGCTGAGTGTCACGTGGGTTACTCGGCAAATAGCCGTTAATAAGGTGCCCCGGCCGTCAGTCGGCCACGTTTGCTGAATACCCACGTGACCCTTGGCAAACATCCACGTCGCCGATAAGACTTGTGTTGAGTGGAGTTCACCGAGTGTCTTTAAGTGTAGCACTCAGAAAACTATTCTATTCCCGTAGTAAGATGTCATACTTATGTCTCAAGTGTACAGTCTAAACCGGTTCGTTCTGTATATCTTTGTTTGTCTCGTCTCAGTCGTGCTTCAGCGTTCACGGTAGTCAATATACATGGATATCAGCTCATGAGAAGATTACCATGGACGACCTTTCTGCAGTATGTTGACATAAATCGACCTTATATAGTTGTGCTAAGAATATATTGTCATAAAACAGCATACTTCATTACGTTTTCCATTGGGTCACAGATGTGCAGTTCTCACTGGAAATCCGCGGGCTTGAAGAACTTCACATGCAAGCCTTTCTCCACAAGACCCCAGAGATTACCAACTATGAGCACAAAACTTAGACCCATCCCAAGGCTACCCAGCGCCCAGTTGGTGCACCACATGGCGCTGCCTCTCGCCGGCTTCATGATCGCCACCCACATGAAGCACGGGTACGCCAGCGTGACCGGCAGCGAGACGCCCCCGAGGAGGCCGGCGAGCTCCGACAGGAACGGCAGCGCGACCGCGATGAGGAGGTTGACGGCGCCGAAGAAGGCGCGGAAGCCGGCGCGCAGCCACCACGGGCACGGCCTGTTCTTCTTGTGCACGTACCCTGCCTCCATGCTGTCGAACACCGGCATGGCGTATATCTGGCACGTGGTCAGGCAGTTGACGATCACCAGCAGCGCGGCGAGCCCCAGCACCAGCCGTGACACGTCGCGGCTGTGGAACTTGTACAGCGCACTCAGGATCCCATTGGGAGGTATCTACACATGTTCATGTACATGTACACAACGAACGGCGTTAGAAAGTAGAAAACATCTTCAGTTTACTGCTCATCGATCGTTCAAAGTTCAGATCAGATGTTGTTCACCTGGTCGCCATAAGCCCAGAAGCCACCGATGGCCACAGGGTACAAGCAGAATGCGATGATAACGTAGGCAACTTTGACTCCCTCCACATAGGCACATGAGAAGGATGTTTCAGAGTTGATGGCATTGTGGCCTGCAAAGCAATAAGTGAGCATACCTCAGTGAGTCAGTAGCATTCTTTCTTTTCCATCTTCTCAAGGGAGGGAGGGAGACTTTATCAGTTTACCTGAATCTCGAGTACAAGATTGTGCCCCCTGAATGCGAAGGCAATGATGCCGAGGCCATTCAGAATCCCGATCGCGCCGTCCACCTCGCTGGTGACCTTGACCGGGTCGTAGGACACGCCGGGAACCCTCCCCTTCGCCACGGACACGACCCAGATCATTGTGCAGTACGGAACGGCCGCGGCGGCGCCGACCAGGGACACGCCGGCGATGGAGTTGAGGTTGGGCAGCTGGGACAGAAGCACGGCGACGCAGACGAACACGAGGTACCACTCCACGGTCGTCAGCGGCCGCGCCAGGCACACCTGCCCGCACGCGATGTTGAACAGCAGCTTCATGCTGCTGCCGCCGACGATGATGAGCGCCGTGCAGTTGCCCGCTGACAGGTACATGACCGGGAGCAACGCCAGTATCTTCCCCCATTTCTCACCTGAACACGAGGATTACAGCTAGCATGAGAACATATATAGTAGAAAAGAAAGAGATAGACGCACGTCGCCATGAAACTCCGAACTCACCGAAGCCGGTCGTGGCAAGGTGCATGTATCGGCTGTACCGGGTACCGCCGGCGACGGGCTCGTGGAGCTTGACAAGCAGCCATAGCGTGTAGAGCTGCCACACGAATGCCACGGTCAAGCACACGATCGCCCAGGTCCTGCAAAACATGAAGCCATACGGGTGTGCACATTATATCACATATATTATATATATGCTCCATTAATTGTTCCACCACAGGCTGCTACTAGCTAGCTAGTTAGCAAAGATGGCAAAACGTTTGCGTACCATCCGAGGAAGACGAAGGCGGCGGGGAGCACGAGCGCCTGGAAGCCGATGCCTGAGCTGAGGCTGTGGAACGCGGCGTAGTAGGCGTTGCCTCTCCGGGATTCGGTGATGGGCAGCCAGGCGTCGCGCGGGTCGGCGAGCCGAGTGATGTGCCCCACCTCCTCCAGGTACCCCCTCACGCTCGCCACCGCCTTCCTGACGGGGCTGGCGATCGGCGTCACCATCGCGCGCAACGGCGATGCCCGGCTCGGCGCCGGCGCCGAGGACCATATCTGCGACGGCGGGGGACGACACCGGCGGCGTTGGCGGCGCCGACCTCACCTCACCGACATGGCCGCCTGCTTCTACACGGAATGACGGAATGCAACCTGCAGGTGATCGCTCGATCTCACTTCGGCTGGTTTGGTAGTTGGTACGAGGGTTTAAGAGGGAGACGAGATTTATAGAATTTTTTTAAAATAGTATTTTTTTTTAAAAAAAATCAAATTTATATGGTAATTTAAAAAAATCAAAAATAGGTGTCGGTGGGTAAACCATCGGCCGACTGGTGCCACGTGGCAGCTAGTCGACCGATAGTTGGTCGACTGACGCTCACCCCACACCCCAACAGCGACCCGCCCCCGCGCTTGGCAGGAGGCGAGGGGCAGGCGGGCGCAGGGTACGCGTCGTGGGTGTGGGGCGCGCGGCGCGGTCTGAGTGTCAGTCGGCTAACCATCGACCGACTAATAACATTGACGTGGTGCTAGTCAGCCGATCAAGTGTCGACTGTCTGCCACATCTAGTCGGCCGATGGTTGGCCGACTGTCACATATTTTTTATTTTTTTTAACCGCCGTATAAATTTGATTTTTAAAAAAAACATGCTAATTTTAAAAATCAGATTTATAGGTGATCGTCTGATCGAGTGGAGTCATGCATGCTCCACATGCTGATACTAGGTGCTCGTTTTGTTTAGTTTTTAATAATTTAATAGTTAGAAAACTGAATGGAAGTATCTAATCTCCAATCAAACTAGTTTTTTTAACCGTAACATATTTTATATTTTAAAGTAAAAGCTATAATATACTAGGTTTCATGTCTTTATGTTTTGTCATTAGGAAATGCTATGTAGTCAGCCCAGCTTGTGTAGCGTAGCGTACAGCTAGCAGCCCAGGACCACCCCATGGGGGCGGTGAAGGGAAAGCCTCCATTGGGCGAAAAAAACCCACAACCTCTTGGGGTTATCCTGTCAAAGAAGAACTAGGAAAAGGAAAAAATATGTATTATTAATAACAAAATTTGAAGATGAAATTTTCAGTTGCTGAAGATAAATGTTTTATTAGTTAAGTTGAAGATGAATATTTTACATATTACAATAATTAAACTTAATATTTCAAATGTTCGAGTGCAAAATATTTTACCTTTTTGTTTCAACCGTTTCACACATTTATTTCAAATATTTTTTACTCCTTTTATTTCAAATGTTTCGCCCATTGAAGACTAATGTTTCACCTATTAAAGATGAATATGTCATTGTGAAGATGAATATTTCATTATGAAGATGAATATTTTATGTTTTTTTACATGTTAAAGAGTAATGTTTCAACTATTGAAGACAAATATTTCACTTATTGAAGATAAATGTTTCACATAGTGAAGATTTTTTTTGAAATATTTCATATGTTGAAGATGAATATTTCACATATTAAAAATAAATGTTTCACCCGTGAAGATGAATATAAATGGAATAATTGGATCGTTGCCATTATAATTTTGTAAGTTTGGAGAAATGTTATTTTAATTCACATATTTAGATTTATACCTTTATAATTTTTGCTCAATCTTGTAGTTCTATGAAATTGTAATGGCATATTTCAGAATTCTCTAAAATTGTAATGGCATATTTTAGAATTCTCTAAATTTGTAATGGTATAGTTCAGATTTCTCTGAAATTATAATGACATGAATCTAAATATGTAAATTGTAATGACATTTCTCTAAAGTTACAAAATTATAATGGTATGGATCCAACTAATCTTTTTTATACTATATTTCATCCATTGAAGATAAATATTTTAATAGTTGAAGACAATGTTTCATTAAGCGATTAATACGAGGGCGACCTGATATTCTCATTAAGATCGTCGTAGATGGATGATAACTTGTGAGACCTTACAACTCTTTGGCTGATCATCCGCTGTCAACGCAACGACCTTGCAACCCTATGGAAATTTATACAATCACACACCTGAATAACTTATGAGACACTAACGATTATCTAGTCGTTCCCCTGCTGCCACTGCAACAAATCTCAACCCTAGCGATATCCGCAGCACTACATACTTACGCATGTAGCCATCGGCCACTAAGCGGTTCTGCAATCTACTAATTTCCAATGGAATAGTAGATGACACTTTAATTTGTAATCTACTAATTCTCATTAGAACAACAGATGCCACTTGATTTTCTTCGGTGGCAAATCACCGTATCGTAACAAAGTGGTGATGGTAATATTCCTGGTCGAAT
Source organism: Zizania palustris (assembly GCA_019279435.1). NCBI lineage: Eukaryota > Viridiplantae > Streptophyta > Magnoliopsida > Poales > Poaceae > Zizania > Zizania palustris. The sequence goes on from JAAALK010000285.1 coordinate 88,184,843, forward strand.
AAAAAGAAATATGTGGATACAGTTTTAGCTGAACTCGAAATTCTAAACTTTATTCTTCAATTATAATAAGGATTGGCCACATCTATTTATAGGGGCATACAAGGGGGTGCAGCCAGGTTACAATAAAAGAGTCATACTTTAGTACGAAGTGTTAGAGACTCATATTTTAATTTCAAAATTTAATTAGATACAAACCGATCCATTAATTGAGTTCAACTATATCAGTTTCAATCGCTAGGCTAGGATGCGTCAGGCAGACAATTGGACGATGAAGGTGTGCATCCAAAGATCAGCGCTCGATAGGAAGTAAAGCACTAATATTCTCCTTTATCATATCCGATCTCTTCATCAGTTTAGATAAGATAGTTATATTATTGTCAATTGAAAGATATAATTATCCTTTTATGCTGGTAATAGGTTTTATAGAATAATTGTATCGTAGATTACATCTACTAAAACCAAACAACTTTATAATTTTTCTATAGCTTAAAACTCACACCTTTTAATTTTAATTTTGACCATAACTCAAGAAAACAAACATGTCTAATGGACTGTCCCGTTGGCGAGGCAGTTAAATTGCAGAGCCTGATTTCAACACCCAGGTTACTGCGATTTCTAAGGCCATCGACTGATATCGTGCATAGTTTCAACGATTAGCCATAGCGTGTGTGGTATAGTATTCCACGGCACTACGCCTGGATTCAGGCCCCCTTTTTTGGGCGTTTTCGTCGTAAAGATTTATGTAGTGCATTACCGAGACACGAGACATCGAGTGTTCATATCCATCTCAGCAAGACAGCAAGGAAAGATTAGGCCTTGTAGTCAAAAAGAAAGAAGATTGGTTTGCAGACTGTTTCATTGGCTTCCTTTAAAGCTGATAAACAACCATGTCCATGCATAGTACTACTGCAAGTGGATCGAGTTTAATTTGCTCCTTTTCGTGAGATTTATATGTTCATGTTTTAGTGCTTGCAACAATAATACAAAGCATATCATGTGGACAGATCTGTACTGCCACATTGCTAGTGTGTTCCTTACAAAGCAATTAAATAGCAATTTTGATAAATGTTAGAATCTAAAATCTTTCAGCATGTTGAGTTGGATCAAGAAAGGTCACCCAAAAGATAAAAGAAAAGGCACATACTCGGTTGAGATGGAAGCACATGCTAGCTGTTACAGTGAGCAATAGTGTCGGACGTTTGCTAACTTTCCAATCGTCTGATTCCACTCAGTCGTGAGTAACGTGGTGTCAATACGACAATATATACCTAAGTATTGCAGCAAGATGTTCTAACTGCTATACATATTTCCTAGTGAGAATACAATCCACTCCCGAGCGTGAGAATCCCGTGGACAAAATAACCAAAGTGGTTCTAAATTTCAAGGACATTTCCTCTAGTAGTTAAAATAATCAAAGTATTCGGTGAAAAATAATCCCATCATGTGAAAGGGACGTGAGTTAGCTGGCACCAAATCTCCTCAAAACTCCATTGTTAAGCGTGCTCAGGCGGGAGTAGTATCAGGATAGGTGACCTCCTGAGAAATTCTCGTTCACATCCCCGACACACCAATGACTTTCAAACAAGGTCGGGTCCATGTGGCCTATTTCAAAAAAAAAAATCCCAACATCTTATAATTAAATGTACAATCGAAGGATTTAGGTGAATTGCCTTCTCTTCGAAGGGTCTCATCCCGAAGGCACACCACAATATATGACAAGATGTCTATTTTTTAAATGTGTTCACACTAAAGCTTACAATTTTGTCCATATAAATTTTTTTGTATAGACTCCACAATGACGGATGTAACTAGAGAACAAAATAATATTTTTATTGTATTTTTTCCTATAAATACTTGTCTTTCCTACTGTAATAGAGAACTAAAACTCAGCCTAAGAATATATTCTAAACTAGACATAAGTTTATCATCCCTTCTAGAAGCCTACACCAGTGCAAACTTTATTTTGTCTCGGTGCTAACTCTTGGAGGCTAATTAAATCTGTAGGCGTAATCTTTTACGCCAAAAAATAATATTACTTTTTAAAGGCATTTCCTCTAAAGGTACTAGCGTTCTTCATGTATTGTTTGAAAAGAACAGTAAGCTCGCCAACGGCTAACCTCAAATAAAGTACGTGCTGTTTCGGAGACTGGAGTGCAGCAGTATGGTAAACAAGCCATTCGACCGGTATGCACTTGTCAAGAGGAGCTTGGAAATTTGTCAGAGCCATCCAATGACCTCATGCAAGATATGTTGTTGGACAGAAATAAACATCAGGTCACTTGCGCGGCAGCACAAAGCAAAGGTGAATGGAGGCAAGCAAAATAAAAAGATGAGAACTTGAAGTGGATCGAGAAGACGATGGAATTGCCCCCTTTTTTTAAAACAAAAAACCCATTTCTTCCATGAATTTGGTTTCACTCATATGGTACACCTAAAGAACGACCGTTCCTGATACGATTTACAGCGAAATAACGAATGGATCGACGGCTCGACGCGATCGCTGGGCAGCAATGATGCTGCTGCCGGCTGCTTCTGCCAGCAGCGGTCAGCGAAGGAGGAAACCAGAGAATCTCCGTGGAGAAGATATGGTCTCACCTGACGGTGTACCTGCACTTGCATAGTTGCACGGCGTCTCAGCGTTTGTCGAGGAAGATCGTGGAGCTATCCTCGAGTAACCAGCACATCTCTCGTTTACGCCGAAAAGAAGGGAAATAAAGGAAGGAATCAAGTGCATGCCGTGATACCGACGCCGCACCTTTGCTCGCTCGACCGAGTGTTCTTCTCGTTTGCATTCCTCTCCTTTTTTTTTACGACGTACGAAGCGCACTAGCAGCCTGGCGCCGATCGGCATCGCATGTAAGCGACAGCCAACAGCAGAATGCACCGTAAAAATATGATACAGAGATGGAGAGCACTCGACACCATGCAGTGGAAGGCAAGCGACAGGCGACGGATCACGCGGATGCCAATGCGAGAAGGACGGGCGGGGCCATGAGACCACCATTGGCCGCCGCCGTCTCGGGAGGCATCGCACGGACGGCTGCATGCGCCGGCCGCGGCCAACAACACCGATCGAGTTCCAGCGCAAGCACTACGCGTCAGTACTGCGTCACAGCCACGCGCTCGGCGCGGCCTATTTCTCACCACGAACCCCAACGCAAATTCAGTTCGTGTGGACGGTGTGGTTTGCCATGGCAGCTCATCCCGTGATAAGAGCATCTCCATTATAATTGCTATCTTTAAAAATAGTAAGAATTATTCAAAATATGTCTCTATTCTACTTGTTATTTGATTTGTTATTTTAAGGGATTTGCTATTTCTCTAACCAAACTTACTACATGTAACAAGTTTGGTGAGAGAAATAGAAAACCCCCTAAAATAACAAGTCAAATAGCAAGTACAATAGAATGAGTAACAAAATAGCAAACCAATTAAATAGCAAGACTTGCTATTGCTATGAATAGTAAGTCAAAAATAACAATTGTAATTGAGATGCTAATGAATCGGCGAGACAAATCCCACGCGCTGTATGGATGGGTCACAATATCAGCCCACCATGTGTTAAGGCATAGCCCATCTAGATTAGGCCTATCAAATAAGGCTGGAATGGACCGGGCTTAGATAGGCCAGTTTATGAGGCCGCATTTATCTTCCAAGAGGTAAGAGTTATAAATAATACTGAACCTTAATTATATTTCATTTTTTAATTAAATAACAATATAATTTGGCATTACTGCCTAGCTCGGGTGACTTTTTTTTACCGTTGTCCGTCTGCAATCTCTCTGTGGTGGGTAATCGGTTTATTCGATTTGATTTTTTCAGTTTTCAGAAAGTTCCGTTTTCAGAGATTACAAAGATCGGTTTTCAGGGATTCAGAACCGAACAACTGATTTACCAAAACAGAATAGAAAAACCGAAAAAAATCGGTTTGGTTTTTCGGGGAATTTAGAACAGTGCATTGTGCACACAGATTACAGTGATTCAGATAGCAGAAATATTTCATAGAAAAAATTACAGATTGCAGTGATTCGAATGAAATGCCAACATCATTGTTGGGGGAGATAATCCCGATGACTGCAGGGGAGCGCGAGGGTCCGTATGACCCTGAAGGGAGACCACTACCGGAAGACCCGAAGCTTTATGCCGGAGGCACTCGGACCTCCGAGCAAGGAAGTTGGAGGCCCTCGAAGGCTCCGAGAGGCGCCGGAAGGGGTCCTCGGAGGGGGGGAGCGATCGGGAAGAAGCCGGGGGCCACCCTCCGGGCTGAAGATGTCGGGGGCCACCCCCCGAGGCTAGGATGCCGAAGGTCACCCTTCGGACCGAGCAGTGGTTCCGGAGGAAGGCTTGGCGGAAAGAAGACCAGTCAAGCCTACAGGGGAATAGGATCGCGATCGTCTGCGCTGTGTCAAGCGGCCCAGCCAGCGCCCGACACGGCTGATATGCTGTCAGGGCCGAATCTTCCTGTCTGTACTACGCGGAGTCCGCTTTGTCTGTACAATGCGGAGTCTGTCTTGTCTGTATTACTGGCCAGTGTCAGGCCGAGTAGCGGTTGACGGTTTAGAGGCGCCTGTTCCTTTAGAGCGGGGCGCCCTATAAATACCCTCCAACTACAGTTGTAATAAACACACGATCCAAGAATACAGAGCATACTGCATTCCTTTACTTCCACTAAGAAAACCTGCTGGTTCGATCCGTCGTCCCAACAGTTGGCGCCGTCCATGGGGATCCTAGTCCAAAAAGCTAGCGTCCTCTACACCCAGTCACGAAAGCATGTCGAGTCAGAAGGGCGCGAAGACGGTTCCTCTGCGTCGGTTAGCCCGCACCGCCGGAGTCGAGCCTACCCCAGTCGCCGTCCCCAACCAGCCAGTCGTGGCGCCTGTCGTGGTGCCTGCCGTAGAGCCGACCCAGGCCCTGGAGGGGACGCCCGAGGTTTGGGGACCTGTGGGCGCGCCTGAGCCAGTCTCCGTCAACCTCGCGGGGCTCCGGGAGGGGCTGTCGGAGGTGCGTCCTCCGAGCGGGCCCCCGGTAGTGGCCCTCCGAACCGACTACGTCCGTTCGCAAGACCCTGAGACCGCCTCAGGAGGAAGCGGGAGCCAGGCTGACGCCCTGGCTGCCGAGAACGCTCGGCTAAAGGCGGAACTGGCCCAGTGGCGCCAGGAGGCGTCGCTCCACCCCCCTGAGCCCTCCCGCGCCACGAGGGTTACGGCTGTAGCCTTAAGCGACGACGAAGATCAAGCGCAGGAGGAAAACGCGTCTTACGACGTGGAGTCCCCCTGCACCCAGACCTTCAGAGGGTGCGCTTCGGCTCGAAGTTTCACGCCGCCAAGCTTCCCAAGTACTCTGGGGATTCCGACCCCAGAGAGTTCTCCCACTCGTACGCTCTGGCGATAGAAGCATCCAGAGGAAGCCAAGACGCAATGGCTAAATGCTTCCCTCTGGCACTCGAGGGGATCACCCTCCGGTGGTTCTGGTCGCTCCAGCCTGGAACCATCCGTTCGTGGGATCAGCTGAGGAAGAAATTCATCAACAACTTTCAAGGAACCTTCGTGGACCCTATGTCCACCGGGAGTCTCTTCCAAGTGAAGCAGCAGCCCGGGGAAACCTTACGACAATACTCCCAGCGCTTCGCGCACACCAAGGCCCAGATCAAGGGGCTCTCGGCTTCCTCGGTCATCGATGCCGCCCGGGAAGGAGTCACACACCCGAGCCTCCTCGACAAGCTCCACCGGAAGCCTATCTCCTCGGTGGCACAGCTCATGACGTACTTCGAAGAGTACGCCCGGTCCGAAGAAGGCCAGATGCGCCGACAGGCGATGATAGTCCCTGTCCGGACCACGAGCACCAAGGCGTACGAAGCCTCACCGGACCATGACCGAGGAGCCCGTCCTGCTCCTGAGTTCTGCCGCCAGGACTCCGGCAGGCAAGATTTTCACCGGGACTCCCGGCGAGGCCGGAAGCATCTTCGGGGAGAGGTCCTCAGCATCACTCCTCGAATCCCCGCTAAGCACCAGCACACGTCCGGTGGGGGTCACTTTGCCAGAGCCAAAACTTTGCCACGGGCGCACTCCGGAGGGGCCACGCTGTACTACAGCGTCCACGGTGAAAACCGGAGCCACGACACCGATTCCTGCCGGACCATCCTCACCCTTCGGAACGACTACCTCGAGCGGAATGCCGGCCACGGTTCCACCGACAAAGGGAACCCGGTGCCTCATCTAGAAGTGGTCCAGGTGGTCGGCGCCGCGACGAGCCGGAAGTCCTATGCCTGGCCCCGGAGCTCGACCGGGCCCAGGCTCCCAAGCTCGAAGACACGCTGGATCGGGGGAAACGGGTGGTCCTCCCCATATCCGGAGGAGGGGCCCTAGGAGCCTTATCCAAGTGCCAGCGGCGAGACTACGTTCGGGAGGTTGGGCATATCGGCACATCCAGCCCTTCCGCGCTCCCCGAATGGTCCCACGTCCCCATCACCTTCACCGCCGAGGACGCCGCCGGAGTCAAGTTCCCGCATGCCGACCCCCTCGTCATTTCCGCAGACATCGCCGAGTCGAGGTGCGTTGCATCCTGGTCGATGGGGGAAGCTCTGCTGACATCATTTTTGTGCAGACCTTCGATCAGCTGTGTCTCTCTCGGAAGCACTTGCTTGCCAGCTTCTCGTCCACTCTAGGGCTTCGCAGGCCCCCGCTCGATGCCCTGGGCCAAGTCACGCTGGAAGTGACCTTCGGCGATTCCCCCCTCCAGCGCCGCGAGGAGATCCTCTTCGACGTGGTGGATGCCCCGTACGCCTACAATGCCATCTTTGGGAGAGGGATGCTCAACTGCTTCGGAGCCATCGCCCACCACAACTACCTGTGCCTCAAGATGCCGACCCCGGGAGGGTGCTGTCGGTCCTAGGCGACCAGGCCGCAGCCCGTCGGGTTGAATACGGCCACTCGGCGCCGCTGGAGCCACGCCAGATTCATAGCGTCCGCGAAGGTGCGGAGGACGCCGACCCTTCTGGCGCCGGGGATCCTGTGCCAAAGGGGCGTCCGGTCAAGCCTCTCCCGGAGGGTGAGATCATCACGAAGACCTTGATCCAAGATGGGAAGGAGCGTCCGATCCAGTTCGGAGGGGGCTTGGAGCCGGAGGTGTCGAAGCAGCTCAAGTAAGTCATCCGCAACAACCTCGACATCTTCGCGTGGTCCGACGAAGATATCCCGGGCGTCGACCGCTTGATCATCGAGCATTCGCTGGCGGTCGACCCGAAGGCTCGACCGGTTGCGCCAGGGGCTCCAGAGAACTCTCCGTTGAGAGGGCTGAGCTCGCCAAGGCCAAGACTGAGAAGCTGCTCCGAGCGGGGGTCATCCGGGAAGTGAGTCACACTGAGTGGTTGTCTAACCCAGTGTTGTCCATAAGAAAACATCTGGAAAGTGGCGTATGTGTATCGACTTCACCTCTCTCAATAAAGTTTGCCCCCGTGACCCCTACCCCATGCCTCGCATTGATCAACTAGTCGATTCCACCCGCTGTTGCGGAGCTCCTCAGCTTCCTCGACGCTTATTCAGGGTATCACTAGATCTGGTTGAGCCCGAGGATCAAGTCAAGACAAGCTTTGTCACCCCCGCAGGAGTTTTTTGCTATGTCCGCATGCCCTTCGGCCTCCGCAATGC
>JAAALK010000285.1:88193488-88226505 GCA_019279435.1 Zizania palustris
GAAGTTCATGAGGGACTTGTGGCACTCATCAGTCGGCCTAGAAAATGAGTTGGATGCTCAAAAAAGAGCGGGTTTTGTTGGCCGACTATGATTGAGGATTGTTTTAAGTATTATAGAGGATGTGAAGCATGTCAAAAGTTTGGTAATATCCAGTTGGCTCTTGCATCGCTACTTAACCCTATTATCAAACCATGGACGTTTTGAGGTTGGGGTTTAGACTTTATCAGCCAAATTCATCCTCCCTCTTCAAAAGGGCATCGGTTCATGTTGATGGCAACAGATTACTTCACCAAATGGACTGAGGCCGTGCCTCTCAAGAACATGACTCACAATGAGGTAACTGATTTCATCTTGAAGCACATTATACATAGATTTGTTATTCCCCAAACTCTCACTACAGATCAAGGTACTTCATCATACTATGCTCACGCCAATGGTCAAGCCGAGTCTAGTAATAAAACTATAATTAAGCTTATTATGAAGAAAATTAAAGAATTCCCCTAAAAAGTGGCACGAAGTGCTTTCTGAGGCATTATGGCTTGTAGAGTTGCAAAGCATGGTGCTACCAAAGTTAGTCCATATAAGTTAGTGTATGGACAAGAAGTCGTTCTACCGGTGGAGGTAGATCTTGGCTCTTTAAGATTTCTTAAACAAATGGCTTATCGGTCGATGAATATGAAACTCTTTTGAAGGATAATTCGGAAGAAGTGACTGATAAGAGGTTAAGGGCTCTAGAAGTTATAGAGAAAGATAAAAGAACAGTATCTAGAGCCTACAATAGAAGAGTCAAAGCAAAATTGTTTCAAGTTGGTGACTTGGTTTGGAAGACGATTTTGTCCTTAGGCACTAAAAGCCCCAAATTTGGTAAATGGTCGCTTAGTTGGGAAGGTCATTTTAAGGTAGCTGAAATCGCTCCAGGTAATGCATACTTGTTAGAATCTCTACAAGGAGAGCGATTTCGAAGAGCTTTAAATGGAAGGTATTTGAAAAAGTACTTCCCAAGTGTGTGGCAAAGCACTTAAAAGTGTCAAAAGGTCGATATGGAGTTTATCGTATTTAGACCGTTGTGCTTTTAGCTCACTTAGTTTTCTAAAAGTCAGGGGGCATGTGTTGATAGCAAAAAATGGCATCAATGGTCGAAATTGTCAAAATATCAATTTTGGTAATTTTGGGCCAAAAATATACAACTCCTGGTACAGGCCGAAGCCCTGAAGTGCCGGAGGCCCACCTGCATGGGGCCTCGGAGGACTTTTAACGGCCTCCTCCGTGGGCTGGTTTCGGCCTGAAGGCCCCTTCGGCGGCCTGCTTCGATGCAGCTTCGGCCCGAGGAGCATGCTTCGGTGGGCCTGCCGAAGGCCCACTTCGGGTAGGCTTCGGATAAGGAGTTTGATATAGATTCAGGTTGTTTTTATCTCTAATCTTGATTAGGCCGAATCTTATCAGATTAGAGTTAGAGACAAGAAGACTAGCCCCTATAAATATAGGGGTGAGGCCGGTTCATAGGACCCCCAACACAGATCAACTCTTCAAACCCTAGTTTGAACCGCACCTTTATTTTCTTTACATTTTGCATTAGATCAGTACACCTTCGTGGGTTTGCGCTGGAAGCCCTTCGTCGGCCACGCCGTAATTGTGGTAAGCCTTGTTGGTTCGCCTGTGAATCATCCGTTAATCTACGTAACAGATTGCTATCACCTTGTTGGTTTGCTTGTGAACCATCCGTTAATCTACGTAACATATTGCTACCCTTCATTTTGTATACTGCTACACTTGGTAATTCGATCTTCAGGCTGAATTAGCACTTGATTTTCATTTTGCTGCAGGTCTCACGTTCGGAGCCCCCTTCGCCGAAGGTTTCCAGAGCTAGGAAGCTGGTTTCAGAGGCTGCTAGAGCACCCTTCGACGAGTCCTCGCTTCATCCGTCCGTGCTGGATCCGTCATGTTGTTGTTGGTCTGGCTGAGTCCCGCGCACCAGAGCTACTTCGCATCGGAGTTGCTTCACGCTGGAGTCACGCCAGAACGTGCCGCATCAGACTTCGTCGTATCGGAACACTCCACACCAGACTTCGTCACGCCAGCGCTCCGTACCGGATTTCTTTGCGCTAGAACTCCACGTTGGATTTTGTCGTATCAGAGGCTTCACACTGAACCCTATTGTTCGGAGGATATTTAGCGTCGTGATCTATTTGGAGCCCGTCTTCGGCCAGATCAATCTGAACGCCGAAGGCTACCTTCAGTGCACCCTTCGCACTAGATGTCGAAGGACCCCCTTTGTTGACCCTTCGCACGGTATACTCCGAATCAATCAGGCTCTGTTCGGTCGATTGGTTTATTTTATCTATATATTTTGGCTAATTGGATTATTTCTTTGTGATCTGATTACCTGGTGACTCCACCCCCTTGCTACTGTAAAGGGTAGTCAAAACGCAACGTTAGTGTTGTGTTACGCTTAGGCTCATCCCTAAGTATCCACATGCTTTTGGATCGTCGAACCGGCCCAAGTCCGGGGCACGTTTTCATGTCAATAGCTACCTTATCCTATTTCCATACTTCTGTCGCTCCATCCCTGTATGGGTGGAGAACCTGTCGCTGTCTTAGTTGTGCTACCGGAGGCTTTAGGGAAGTCGGAGAAGGGAGCACTCATCTTGGGGTGGGATTACAACTTATATGCTATCAGTTGTTATTCTCTCCGCACTTGGCTACTCAGCGTTTACTGTAGGCACGATAATTGGTACACCAGAGGTGCGTCCTTCCCGGTCCTCTCGTACTAGGGAAAGGTCCTCTCAATGCTCTAACACCCACACCGGATATGGACCGAACTGTCTCACGATGTTCTAAACCAATCTCATGTACCGCATTAATGGGCGAACATCCCAACCCTTAGAACCACCTACATCTCCAGGTGGCGAAGAGCCGACAACGAGGTGCCAAACATTCCCGTCGATGTGGACTCTTGGGGAAGATCAGCCTATTATCCATAGAGTAACTTTTATCCATTGAGCGACGACCCTTCCACTCGGTACCATCGGATAACTAAGGCCGACTATCATCTCTGCTCGACGGGTGAGTGTTGCAATCAAGCTCTCTTTTGCATTTGCACTCGAGGACCAATGTCCATCTGGCTCAAGGAAACCTTTGCACGCCTATGTTACCTTTTGGGAGGCCTACGCCCCATAGAAACTATCTACCTGAGACTGTCCCTTAGCCCACGGGTGGAATATACATCTTTCTGTTAAAGAGGATCTATTAAACTCATAATTCAGTAGATCCTTGTTATCAATGTCGACTAGGTATCACAAGTAAATGGATCCCGATTGTTCAATCCTTTGATATCCAAGGTCATTATTTGCTAAAGGGAAATGATCACTATGAGTCAGACTTAATAGAATTGGATCCATTCCAAATAACGAGAATTAGGATTCTTGATCCCTCTCAATCTGTTTTTCAATTCAAGTATCTAGAGAGGTGTTTTCATAGTCATCTCCGAATATTTTTTATTTCATTTTTCTATGATATGTCTTTCTATATGAAAATTGGTTATTTACGATGTACGATGATCCCTGTTAAGCATCCATGGCTGAATGGTTCAAGCGCCCAACTCATAATTAGTAAATTTGTGGGTTCAATTCCTACTGGATGTACGTGAACCAGAACATTCCATAAGTCTATTAGAACTAGCTCTCTATCCATGTAATCTCATCCATCATCCATACATAACGAATTGGTATGGTATATTCATACCATAATATAAGAACAATAAGAACCTGAATTCTTATCGATGCTGGAACTCAAAGCATAGGAGGGAAAGTCGATTTATGGATGGAATCAAATACACAGTATTTACAAAAAAATATCTTCGTTTATTTAGAAAGAATCAATATACTTTTAATGTCTTGATTCACTAAGACAGAAATAAAGCATTGGGTCGAACTCTTCTTTGGTGTTAAGGTAGTAGCTGTGAATAGCCATCAACTACCCGGAAAGGGTAGAATAATGGGCCCTATTCCGGGGCATACAATGCATTACAAACGTATGATCATTACCCTTCAATCGGGTTATTCTATTCCACTTCTAGATAGAGAAAAAACTAAAGGAGAATACTTAATAATACGGTGAAATATTTATACAAAAACCTATCCTAAGCACACGCAAGGGAACCGTAGATAGACACGTGAAATCCAATCCACGAAATAATTTGATCTATGGACAAAACCGTTGTGGTAAAGGTCGTAATTCCAAAGGAATCATTACCGCAAGGCATAGAGGGGAGGTCATAAGCGCCCGTATTGTGAAATTGATTTTCGAAGGAATCAAAAAGACATATCTGATAGAATCGTAACAATAGAATACAACCCTAATTGAAATGCGTACATTTGTCTCATACACTATGGGATGGTGAGAAGAGATATATTTTACATCCTAGAGGGGCTATAATTGAGATACTATTGTTTCTGGTACAAAAGTTCCTATATAAATGGGAAATGCCCTACCTTTGAGTGCAGTTTGAACTATTGATTTACGTAATTAGAAGTAACCAATTAGGTTTATGACGAAACCTAGAAATTGATCACTGATCCAATTTGACTACCTGTACGGGATAGACCTCAACAGAAAACTGTTGAGTAACGGCAACAAGTGATTGAGTTCAGTAGTTCCTCATAGAAAATTATTGACTAGAGATATGGTAATACAAAGAATACAAAATTGTTTGAAGTACGCACAGAACCAGAAGCGCCCCTTGTTTCAAAGAGAGGACGGGTTATTCACATTTAATTTGATGGTCAGAGACGAATTGAAATCTAAACAGTAGTAATTAAGACCCTTGGGGAAAAATAGGAATGTCTCCTACATTACCCATAATATGTAGAAGTATCGACATAATTTCATACAGTCATTCGATCTGAATGCTACATAAAAAATATAAACCAGATGACGAAACACGGAGTCAACTATAGCTAAGATAAAATACGTAATCATGCTCCCGAGAGCATCTATTTTTTTGATTTGATACTAATTAGATACATTATGAAAAAGTAGTGATAAACAAACTAAAAATATTTTTTGATTTGATACTAGAGTTGCGACGCTCCATTCGCAGCGCCTCCCTCCATCCCTTGGTCCCTCGTGGGGCCGTCGCGTGTAGGTGTGCAGCCGCGCACCGTGGGCGCCCACCGCCCGGCGCCCCAGCCGGTGGCTGGCATGCATTTGTGTCGTTCATGGGATATTTCGATTTGTTTGCTTTCCGAAGTAATTTGTTTGCTCGTTCGGTTATTTGGATGATGAATGATGATTGGATATTTGTATCTATTTGTTTTCTGAAATAAATATATTACTTTCTGAAATAATGATGTTGGCATTTCATTCGAATCATGGCAATCTGTAATTTTTTCTATGAAATATTTCTGCTACCTGAATCACTGTAATCTGTGTGCACAATGCACTGTTCTAAATTCACCGAAAAATCAAACCGAATTTTTTTCGGTTTTTTCTACTCTGTTTTGGTAAATCAGTTGTTTGGTTCTTGATCCCTGAAAACCGATCTTTCTAATCTCTGAAAACGGAACTTTCTGAAAACTGAAAAAATCAAATCGATTAGACCGATTACCCACCACAGAGAGATTGCAGACGGACAACGGTATAAAAAGTCACCCGAGCTAGCCAGTAATGCCAAATTATATTGTTATTTAATTAAAAAATGAAATATAATTAAGGTTCAGTATTATTTATAACTCTTACCTCTTTGGAAGATAAATGCGGCCCCATAAACTGGCCTATCTAAGCCCAGTCCCTTCCAGCCTTATTTGATAGGCCTAATCTAGATGGGTTATGCCTTAACACATGGTGGGCTGATATTGTGACCCATCCATACAGCGCGTGGGATTTGTCTCGCGGACTCATTAGCATCAATGATAATTGTTATTTTTGACTTACTATTTATAGCAATAGCAAGTCTTGCTATTTTAATTAGCTTGCTATTTTGTTATTCATTTCATTGTACTTATTATTTGACTTGTTATTTTAGAGGGCTTCCTATTTCTCTAATCAAACTTGTTATGTAGCAAGTTTGGTTAGAGAAATAGCAAGCCCCTTAAAATAACAAATCAAATAGCAAGTACAATAAAGACATATTTGAATAATTTTTACTATTTTTAAAGATAGCAACTATAATGAAGATGTTCTTAGCACGCACTGGGCTGCCATGGCAAACCACACCGTCCACACGAACTGAATTTGCGTTGGGGTTCGTGGTGAGAAATAGGCCGCGCCGAGCGCGTGGCTGTGACGCAGTACTGACGCGTAGTGCTTGCGCTGGAACTCGATCGGTGTTGTTGGCCGCGGCCGGCGCATGCAGCCGTCCGTGCGATGCCTCCCGAGACGGCGGCGGCCAATGGTGGTCTCATGGCCCCGCCCGTCCTTCTCGCATTGGCATCCGCGTGATCCGTCGCCTGTCGCTTGCCTTCCACTGCACGGTGTCGAGTGCTCTCCATCTCTGTATCATATTTTTACGGTGCATTCTGCTGTTGGCTGTCGCTTACATGCGATGCCGATCGGCGCCAGGCTGCTAGTGCGCTTCGTACGTCGTAAAAAAAAGGAGAGGAATGCAAACGAGAAGAACACTCGGTCGAGCGAGCAAAGGTGCGGCGTCGGTATCACGGCATGCACTTGATTCCTTCCTTTATTTCCCTTCTTTTCGGCGTAAACGAGAGATGTGCTGGTTACTCGAGGATAGCTCCACGAATCACGATCTTCCTCGACAAACGCTGAGACGCCGTGCAACTATGCAAGTGCAGGTACACCGTCAGGTGAGACCATATCTTCTCCACGGAGATTCTCTGGTTTCCTCCTTCGCTGACCGCTGCTGGCAGAAGCAGCCGGCAGCAGCATCATTGCTGCCCAGCGATCGCGTCGAGCCGTCGATCCATTCGTTCTTTCGCTGTAAATCGTATCAGGAACGGTCGTTCTTTAGGTGTACCATATGAGTGAAACCAAATTCATGGAAGAAATGGGTTTTTTGTTTTAAAAAAAGGGGCAATTCCATCGTCTTCTCGATCCACTTCAAGTTCTCATCTTTTTCTTTTGCTTGCCTCCATTCACCTTTGCTTTGTGCTGCCGCGCAAGTGACCTGATGTTTATTTCTGTCCAACAACATATTTTGCATGAGGTCATTGGATGGCTCTGACAAATTTCCAAGCTCCTCTTGACAAGTTCATACCGGTCGAATGGCTTGTTTACCATACTGCTGCACTCCAGTCTCCGAAACAGCACGTACTTTATTTGAGGTTAGCCGTTGGCGAGCTTACTGTTCTTTTCAAACAATACATGAAGAACGCTAGTACCTTTAGAGGAAATGCCTTTAAAAAGTAATATTATTTTTGGCGTAAAAGATTACGCCTACAGATTTAATTAGCCTCCAAGAGTTAGCACCGAGACAAAATAAAGTTTGCACTGGTGTAGGCTTCTAGAAGGGATGATAAACTTATGTCTAGTTTAGAATATATTCTTAGGCTGAGTTTTAGGTCTCTATTACAGTAGGAAAGACAAGTATTTATAGGAAAAAATACAATAAAAATATTATTTTGTTCTCTAGTTACATCCGTCATCGTGGAGTCTATACAAAAAAATTTATATGGACAAAATTGTAAGCTTTAGTGTGAACACATTTAAAAAATAGACATCTTGTCATATATTGTGGTGTGCCTTCGGGATGAGACCCTTCGAAGAGAAGGCAATTCACCTAAATCCTTCGATTGTACATTTAATTATAAGATGTTGGGATTTTTTTTTTTGAAATAGGCCACATGGACCCGACCTTGTTTGAAAGTCATTGGTGTGTCGGGGATGTGAACGAGAATTTCTCAGGAGGTCACCCATCCTGATACTACTCCCGCCTGAGCACGCTTAACAATGGAGTTTTGAGGAGATTTGGTGCCAGCTAACTCACGTCCCTTTCACATGATGGAATTATTTTTCACCGAATACTTTGATTATTTTAACTACTAGAGGAAATGTCCTTGAAATTTAGAACCACTTTGGTTATTTTGTCCACGGGATTCTCACGCTCGGGAGTGGATTGTATTCTCACTAGGAAATATGTATAGCAGTTAGAACATCTTGCTGCAATACTTAGGTATATATTGTCGTATTGACACCACGTTACTCACGACTGAGTGGAATCAGACGATTGGAAAGTTAGCAAACGTCCGACACTATTGCTCACTGTAACAGCTAGCATGTTGCTTCCATCTCAACCGAGTATGTGCCTTTTCTTTATCTTTTGGGTGACCTTTCTTGATCCAACTCAACATGCTGAAAGATTTTAGATTCTAACATTTATCAAAATTGCTATTTAATTGCTTTGTAAGGAACACACTAGCAATGTGGCAGTACAGATCTGTCCACATGATATGCTTTGTATTATTGTTGCAAGCACTAAAACATGAACATATAAATCTCACGAAAAGGAGCAAATTAAACTCGATCCACTTGCAGTAGTACTATGCATGGACATGGTTGTTTATCAGCTTTAAAGGAAGCCAATGAAACAGTCTGCAAAACCAATCTTCTTTCTTTTTGACTACAAGGCCTAATCTTTCCTTGCTGTCTTGCTGAGATGGATATGAACACTCGATGTCTCGTGTCTCGGTAATGCACTACATAAATCTTTACGACGAAAACGCCCAAAAAAAGGGGGCCTGAATCCAGGCGTAGTGCCGTGGAATACTATACCACACACGCTATGGCTAATCGTTGAAACTATGCACGATATCAGTCGATGGCCTTAGAAATCGCAGTAACCTGGGTGTTGAAATCAGGCTCTGCAATTTAACTGCCTCGCCAACGGGACAGTCCATTAGACATGTTTGTTTTCTTGAGTTATGGTCAAAATTAAAATTAAAAGGTGTGAGTTTTAAGCTATAGAAAAATTATAAAGTTGTTTGGTTTTAGTAGATGTAATCTACGATACAATTATTCTATAAAACCTATTACCAGCATACAACGATAATTATATCTTTCAATTAACAATAATATATCTATCTTATCTAAACTGATGGAGAGATCGGATATGATAAAGGAGAATATTAGTGCTTAGACTTCCTACCGAGCGCTGATCTTTGGATCCACGCCTTCATCGTCCAATTGTCTGCCTGACGCATCCTAGCCGTCCGATTTAAACCTGCTGTCAGGATTGTTGATGAGGACATGCCAGCCTATGTGTCCATAAATATGGTTAAACTCAATTAATGGATCGATTTATATCTAGTTAAATTTTGAAATTAGAATATGAATCTCCAACACTTCATATTAAAGTAGTGCTTCGTACTAAAGTATGACTCTTTTATTGTAACATGGCCGCACCCCCTTCTATGCCCCTATAAATAGAGGTGGCCGATCCTTGTTATAATTGAAGAATATTGTTTAGAATTTCGAGTTCAGCTTGAACTATGTATCCACATATTTCTTTTTGTTTCGATCAGAAATATTACCGTCATCACTCTGTTGCGATATGGTGATTTTCTACCGAAGAAAATCAAGTGTTATCTGTTGTTCCAATGAGAATTAGTAGATTGCAAAACTGAAGTGTTATCTGTTGTTCTATTAGGAATTAGTAGATTGCAGAACCATTTCATGGACGGTGGCTACATGCATAAGAGTGTGGTGTTGCGGATATCACTGGGGTTGAGATCTGTTGCATTGCAGCGGGGGAACGACTAGATAATCATCAGTGTCTTACAAGTTATCCAGGTGTATGATTGTGTAAATTTCCACAGGATTGCAAGTTCGTTGCGTTGGCAGCGTATGATCAACCAGAGAGTTGCAAGGTCTCACAAGTTATCATCCATCTACGACGATCTCAATGAGAATATCAGGCCGTCCTCGTATTAATCGCTTAATGAAACATTCGTATTCAACTATTAAAATATTTGAAATATTTATTTTCAACGGAATAAACATAGTATAAAAAGGGGTAGTTGGATCCATATCATTATAATTTTATGACATTAGAGAAATATCATTACAATTCACATATTTAGATTCATGCCATTATAATTTTAGAGAATTCTGAACTATACCATTACAAATTTAGAGAATTCTGAAATATACCATTACAATTTTGAAGAATTTTGAAATATGCCATTACAATTTAAGAGAACTACAAGACTGAGTGAAAATTATAATGTCATAAATTTAAATATGCGAATTGTAATGACATTTCTCTAAACTCACAAAATTATAATGGCATAGATCCAACTATTCCATTTATATTCATCTTCACAGTGAAAAAATTATTTGAATATGTGAAATATTTTTAAAAAAATCTTCACTATGTAAAACATTCATCTTCTTCAATAAGTGAAATATTTGTTTTCAATAGTTGAAACATTCATCTTTAATAGTAAAAAATAACATAAAATATTCATCTTCACAATGAAATATTCATTTTTAATAGGTAAAACATTAATTTTCAATGGGTGAAACATTTGAAATAAAAAGAGTAAAAAATATTTGAAATAAACGTGTGAAACAGTTGAAAAAAAGGTAAAATATTTTTCTCTCAAACGTTTGAATAATTAAATTTACATGACGGTTTAAAAAAATCAAAAATAGGTTTCAATCAGCCAACCATCGGCCAACTAGTGCCACGTGGCAGCCAGTCGACACTTGGTCGGCTGACTGACGCCACGT
This sequence comes from Zizania palustris, assembly GCA_019279435.1. Lineage (NCBI taxonomy): Eukaryota > Viridiplantae > Streptophyta > Magnoliopsida > Poales > Poaceae > Zizania > Zizania palustris. Next base: position 88,204,175 of record JAAALK010000285.1, read on the forward strand.
CAGCGTCAATCGCGGTCGATGGTTGGCCAACTGACACCAAGGCCGCGCCGCGCACCCCACACCCACGACACGTGCCCCGCGCGTCCCGTGCCCGCCCACCCCCTCGCCTTCCACCGGACGTGGGCGAGCGCGAGGTGTGGGGCGGGCGTAAGTCGACCAACCATCGGCCGACTAGTGCTAACGTGATGCCAGTCTTCCGTCCAAGTATCGACTGGGCTGCCATGTGACACCGGTCAGCCGATGATTGGCCAACCGCACCTATTTTTGATTTTTTTAAACTGCTATATAAAATTGATTTTTTTAAAAAAACACTATTTAAAAAAATTCTATAAATCTCGTCTCCCTCTTAAACCCTCGTACCAACTACCAAACCAGCCGAAGTGAGATCGCGCGATCACCTGCAGGTTGCATTCCGTCATTCCGTGTAGAAGCAGTCGGCCATGTCGGGCGAGGTGAGGTCGGCGCCGCCAACGCCGCCGGTGTCGTCCCCGCCGTTGCAGATATGGTCCCCGGCGCCGGCGCCGAGCCGGGCATCGCCGTTGCGCGCGATGGTGACGCCGATCGCCAGCCCCGTCAGGAAGGCGGTGGCGAGCGTGAGGGGGTACCTGGAGGAGGTGGGGCACATCACTCGGCTCAACGACCCGCGCGACGCCTGGCTGCCCATCACCGAATCCCGGAGAGGCAACGCCTACTACGCCGCGTTCCACAGCCTCAGCTCAGGCATCGGCTTCCAGGCGCTCGTGCTCCCCGCCGCCTTCGTCTTCCTCGGATGGTACGCAAACGTTTTGCCATCTTTGCTAACTAGCTAGCTAGTAGCAGCCTGTGCGCGGTGGAACAATTAATGGAGCATATATATAATATATGTGATATAATGTGCACACCCGTATGGCTTCATGTTTTGCAGGACCTGGGCGATCGTGTGCTTGACCGTGGCATTCGTGTGGCAGCTCTACACGCTATGGCTGCTTGTCAAGCTCCACGAGCCCGTCGCCGGCGGCACCCGGTACAGCCGATACATGCACCTTGCCACGACCGGCTTCGGTGAGTTTCGGAGTTTCATGGCGACGTGCGTCTATCTCTTTCTTTTCTACTATATATGTTCTCATGCTAGCTGTCATGCATGCCTCGTGTTCAGGTGAGAAATGGGGGAAGATACTGGCGTTGCTCCCGGTCATGTACCTATCGGCGGGCAACTGCACGGCGCTCATCATCGTCGGCGGCAGCAGCATGAAGCTGCTGTTCAACATCGCGTGCGGGCAGGTGTGCCTGGCGCGGCCGCTGACGACCGTGGAGTGGTACCTCGTGTTCGTCTGCGTCGCCGTGCTTCTGTCCCAGCTGCCCAACCTCAACTCCATCGCCAGCGTGTCCCTGGTCGGCGCCGCCGCGGCCGTTGCGTACTGCACAATGATCTGGGTCGTGTCCGTGGCGAAGGGGAGGGTTCCCGGCGTGTCCTACGACCCGGTCAAGGTCACCAGCGAGGTGGACGGCGCGATCGGGATTCTGAATGGCCTCGGCATCATTGCCTTCGCATTCAGGGGGCACAATCTTGTACTCGAGATTCAGGTAAACTGATAAAGTCTCCCTCCCTCCCTTGAGAAGATGGAAAAGAAAAGAATGCTACTGACTCACTGAGGTATGCTCACTTATTGCTTTGCAGGCCACAATGCCATCAACTCTGAAACATCCTTCTCATGTGCCTATGTGGAAGGGAGTCAAAGTTGCCTACGTTATCATCGCATTCTGCTTGTACCCTGTGGCCATCGGTGGCTTCTGGGCTTATGGCGACCAGGTGAACAACATCTGATCTGAACTTTGAACGATCGATGAGCAGTAAACTGAAGATGTTTTCTACTTTCTAACGCCGTTCGTTGTGTACATGTACATGAACATGTGTAGATACCTCCCAATGGGATCCTGAGTGCGCTGTACAAGTTCCACAGCCGCGACGTGTCACGGCTGGTGCTGGGGCTCGCCGCGCTGCTGGTGATCGTCAACTGCCTGACCACGTGCCAGATATACGCCATGCCGGTGTTCGACAGCATGGAGGCAGGGTACGTGCACAAGAAGAACAGGCCGTGCCCGTGGTGGCTGCGCGCCGGCTTCCGCGCCTTCTTCGGCGCCGTCAACCTCCTCATCGCGGTCGCGCTGCCGTTCCTGTCGGAGCTCGCCGGCCTCCTCGGGGGCGTCTCGCTGCCGGTCACGCTGGCGTACCCGTGCTTCATGTGGGTGGCGATCATGAAGCCGGCGAGAGGCAGCGCCATGTGGTGCACCAACTGGGCGCTGGGTAGCCTTGGGATGGGTCTAAGTTTTGTGCTCATAGTTGGTAATCTCTGGGGTCTTGTGGAGAAAGGCTTGCATGTGCAGTTCTTCAAGCCCGCGGATTTCCAGTGAGAACTGCACATCTGTGACCCAATGGAAAACGTATTGAAGTATGCTGTTTTATGACAATATATTCTTAGCACAACTATAATAAGGTCGATTTATTTCAACATACTGCAGAAAGGTCGTCCATGTTAATCTTCTCATGCATGAGCTGATATCCATGTATATTGACTAACGTGAACGCTGAAGCACGACTGAGACGAGACAAACAAAGATATACAGAACGAACCGGTTTAGACTGTACACTTGAGACATAAGTATGACATCTTACTACGGGAATAGAATAGTTTTCTGAGTGCTACACTTGATACTTGGTGAACTCCACTCGGCACAAGTCTTATCGGCGACGTGGGTGTTTGCCGAGTGCCACGTGGGGCATTCAGCAAATGTGGCCGACTGACGGCCGGGGCACCTTATTAACGGCTATTTGCCGAGTGACCCACGTGGCACTCAGCGAAGTAGTTTATCGAGTGCCCCACGTGGCACTCGGCAAAGGCCTTTACCAAGTGCCCCACGTGGCACTCAGCGAAGCCTCTATAGGGGGCAGGATGGCGCGTGGCAGGGGGCTTTGCCGAGTGCCACATGAATAGCACTCGGCAAAGCCACCCAGAACGCACAGAAACGCACCACGTGGCACGATTCTGTGCGTTCTGGGTGGCTTTGCCGAGTGCCACACTCGGCAAACATTTTTTTTACTTTATTCACTGCACATTTCATCACAAAAATCACATTTAATCACAAAATTCATCACAAAATTCATTACAAATTCACATTTCATCACAAATTTATCGATAAATCACATTTCATCACAAATTTTTCGACAAACTTTAAGTTCACATTTCAAGTTAACAATTTAGTTCATAATGTAATTCACAAGTACACAACTTCAAGTTCACAACGGTTAGTCTCACAACTTCAAGTTCACATTTCAAATTCATAATTTAGTTCACTCACTCACATCACGCCTCACAAGTTAGTCGATCTCACAAGTAGTTAGTCTCACAAACTAGGGTATTTCATGGTACACTCGGCAAACCAGGGTTTGCCGAGTGCCCGAAGGAATACACTCGGTAAACGTGTTGTTTCCGGTAGTGTCTGTTTGTCGTTTGTTTTAGTTTCTAACTCCGGTGGTGAGTATTTATCTGATATTTTTCACCAGTAATTAGATTTGAGAGGCCCGAGGCGAATTAAGTTTTAGGGGTTTTATCGATACACAATTAATATATATATACATTATTGATAAATAATGTGTGCATATTAAATTATCTCAAAAATTATTTCTGGTGTTTCTTGATGCTAAGTCATTGATGATGGTGTCAATATCAATCTTATCCAACAATTGCTTCTCAATGTATAAAGTTGTCAAACCATTTAATCTCTCTTAAGACATTATAAATCTCAAATAGTACTTCAACCATTTTAATTTTGAGAAGTTCTTTCAGCTAATGCCACAATCACAGGCATAGTAAAGAAGATACAATAAACAATTGAAGTATTAGGATAATAATATGCTTTTGTTACAAACTCAAAAATCTCAATAGTTGACATTGGTTTATCAGACAAAGTGAATCGCATAACACTTCACTCTGAAATTAGATCATTTAAATACACATCAGATTAATCATGATGAGAGAAGGCTACTACCAATGTTGTGCAACACACATTTAGTTCATGACCATCCAATGACTTAAGGTTGTTGAACTCGTTAAAAAACCAAAATATTTCTTTGAATGATTGGAGTTCTTCAAATCTACTTTTCAATGAACCGATTGTCGTATCACCATAAGCAGAAAGTAATTAACTTCAAATTATTTATCAGCTTCTAAGATTGCTTCCTCGTTATATTTTCAACAAATTACTTCTTTCTAAGAACAAGACGCTTTACCAAGAATGATAGCTCCATATCCATTTAAGATGCAATTTCTTTAGCAATGACCATACTAGAAACAAACCATTCATTTCTATAGGTGTTAAAATAACCATTGTGCCTTCTATTTGTCTTAAGGCAGACTCAATGCACATATATGGTGATTGCAACTTGTTTTCTCACTTTATTTACAACAAATAAAATATTATCGTTGCTTATTGAGAGACAGTACACCACGAGGGTATCTATGGTGTATATTTGTTAAGGTGTTGGGAGGCTCCGTGAATGAATTTGTTGCTTATCTCTAGCTAAGAGACAAAGAGAGAGTATTAGACAGGTTCAGGCCTCTCGGAGGATAATAATTCTACTCCTGTGTGTGTAGTATGAGCTATAAGGTATTGTTGGGAGAAATAGCTTTACCCTAATAGAGGCCAAATAATAGTATATTCAAAGCTTCGTACGACGAAGCCCTCTAGAGCACCGAATCCAAATAGCAAGCCTAGGACTCCTTCGTCCTAGGCGAAGCAAGTAACTGAAGACTACTCCAAGAAATCACAAGGTTAGAAGCTAAGTGCGAAGGCCCCCTCCGAGGCCCCTCCAAGCTACTCTGGGCTGCACCCGGTGTGAGGTGCGGAGCCCCTCTTCGCTACTATCCGCGGCGGAGGCCTCTCTAGGGGGAAGCCTCCGGTCCACATTTCGGTAAAGCTCTAAATATCTTAAAGCCACTCTGGCATGTAGACCCAAACCAGGGCCTTCCCCCTTGGCATTTGCACATGTATTTGTATGTTAGTTTACTATTTTACCCATACTAAGTCTTGTAATAGAGTCTTGTTTGGCAGTTATAAGTAGAGGGTAAAATGGTTTTTTTCTGTTATATTTTTCCTATAAAAGCAATGCACCACATTTGTAATTGGGGGGAGAGGGGACAGAATAGAGAAATTACTATGAATTGGACGTAAGACTATTATCCCTTTCGGAGTGTTGAACCAGTATAAAAACACTCTCTTCATACGAACCCTCATAGGTTCATACTCTTTTATACACTACCTCCTTCGAGGTTATCACCATTACACAAACCTTCTTGTAGCTAACACAATTGCTACAACATGTACGAAATGACCTTAAGCACATTCACAAGAGAGTATGGAAATCTTCCTTAGAAACTTGCCTTTACAGGTTCCCTCTGATCCCTTTATATGAGAGGGATCGGGGGTTACAAATGGTGGTTAAAGCACCCCATTAATGACCAATTAAGAGATTAACGGTCAGTTCATGATCAACGACTCAAAGGTTATGGTGCTAATAATTGTGGTGTACGGAGCCTTATTGATGGCTAGGCCCTTAAAGGCGACCATCCGACTTCTAGTGGATAGGAGGGCTCCCTTTCCAAGTGTTGGACTCGAGATGTTCTAGGCCCTTGACCATTGTCCATATGGAGGATCTTGATTGTTGATTGGTCAGCTTAAAATCACTCGGAAAGTAGCCCCGGATCATATTCTCGATAAATATCATGTCAAATAATCATGCCAAATATAAATTCAAAGCTTCCAGCACTTCAAATAATTTTTTTGCATCACTCCTATCCTTTGCTTCAATAACACTATCTTTACTTAACTTAAGTAAAACTTTTCTTAGCTGATGATCTTAATATCTAATTGTTGTGAAACTTTAGATTTGACTCTTCCAACGTGTGTTGCTCAAAGATTTAACAGTTAAGCTATCAATATAGTTGTTGTTGTCATTTTTGGTCACACGTGTGGCCTAGGAGATCTACTTAACTCCAGTGTAGGTCCTAAATTCTTGGGTTTCTGAGCGTGCCAATCAATTTGACCCTGCAACTAATAAGGTATGGAAAATCGTTAGTAGCAACGTCTATCGACTATTGAGCTAATGGACACGATATACGCCGAAACACACGTATCAGTGAAGGTCCATAGGGAGTGATTAGGCGATCGACCGATACGCAACTCCCGCACCATAGGACTAATAGCAGGGAAAGAAGTGCGCTATACGATGAAGCCGATCAGTAATCCTCGATGCCAACAAGATGCAATGAGGAATTAAAAGGTAACCTTTCAGCTTGTACTCCAATAGAATATAAACTTAGTGTACCAGAAAATGTATCCATACTATTAAATCATCATAACAACAAGATCAGACCTAACTAGATAATTGTTGAATCATGAATGACTAATCAATATTTCAACATATCGGGTATGCTTTATTTAGATGAATGATGTACAATATAAACTAGATACAATAGGCTAGATGTCGAACTTAACCGATGAAGCCTTGAATTATGACACCTGATCTACGTCAATTTAAGAGATCGTAATGATGTAGCCTTAAACCTAACTAATACACCAAGATAAACCAATGATTATACTGGCCGAATCGGCGCCATAAGAGATCAAAGTGATGCAGCCTTGAACAACACCAACTCAGTCGATATAATCACCAGGGTGACGTGACTCACCTCTTCACCGGAGATCGAAATGATGCAGCCCAGCTCTGAGTGCCAAGTCCCACCAGGATTAACCTTGAATAGACAAGGTTGGCGATGCACCAAGAGTAGTTTGTGGTTGTAGTTGTATGTGTCCTCTAATCTACCTACTAGGTACATATTTATAGTCCACAAACTGACCATCCACTACGATTGCAACCAATTCTGTTTTCATCTCTATCTTTATGTTTACCGGCTCTTCCATATCCGGTTACGTACAACAGACGAACTCCTTTGACTGGACTTCCTTGACTTCTACTGACCATGCCAGGTCCTTACCGAGCTTGGGCCTCAACCAAGTTTTGTCGTTAACAATAGTTAAGTAATTTTTTTTCCATCTTTTGGTAGAACCAACAAATAATACATATATGGATTGTACAATTTTAAAAATTGTGATAGCTTTTCTACAAGACTTAACCATATCACAAAGAATAAGATTAAGACTATGATAAGCACATGATATATACAAAGATCTTAGATTTATATTAAGCAACCGCCTTTGAATCCCCTTGTGTGATCTTTTCATATTAGAACCATTATCATAACATTGTACCCTGATATCATCAATATCAAGATTTAACAGTTAAACCATCAACATAGTCAAGTAAAAATTTTCATCTTTTGGTAGAACCGGCAAATAATATATATATATATATCCATTGTACAATTCCAAAAATTATGATAGCTTTGCTACAAGACTTAGCCATATCATAAAGAGTAAGATTAAAACTATGACAAGTACACGGCACATACAAAGCTCTTAGATTTATATTAAGCAACCATCTTTGAAGCCCCTATGTGATCCTTTCATATTAAAACCACTATCATAACATTGCTCCCTAATATCATCAATATCAAGATCGAATGACTTAATGGAATCAACCAAAACATTAAAAGACCCCAAACCAGATGTATCATCTACCTTCAATAAACCAATAAAATACCCCTCTATTTTAATTTGACAATCAAACATGTTAACACATCAAACTAACATAGTTATTTGTTCTTGGTGACTAACATCTAGGGTACAATAAAAATAACGGCGAAATATTTGGCATCTTTGATAATATTGATAATAGAATGTAACACCCCCAAATTTCACAATTTCAAGTCTATTGAATTTCCTTAATAAAATAAATTAACAAAATGTTCATCGAGCGACAACGTCTTACGACAAATAAAATATACCTAAAGGCTATTTTATTATACTGAAGATATACTAATAAAATAAAAGACTCCAAAATGGCAAACATCTTGCTCCTAGAATCGCGCCTCGACTAGGACAATTTAATCCAGGCCTTCTTTTTCGACAAATTCAGCGTCTAAAAAGGGTTATTCAACAAAGAGAGTAGAAAACATACTCAACAAGCCACCAAATACAATATAAATATAATGGTAATATCAAAGGATAGGCATATGACTTGTTTTGCATAAACATACATTTTTAGTAGTTAAGAAATTATATTGAGCATGTTTAATGAATAGTAAGTAAATAAACATGTGATAAACCATTCACTACCTCAAGTAGCACAACAGTACTAACTCGCACAATAGTCCTTAGAAAACTAGTTAGCATTCACATTTAATTTAATTATGCTAACTGCGGAGAACATCACTTGGCTCGCCTTTAACTATAGGTATGACTTTTCGAAAAGATTGTACTCTGATCAGAGGTGTACAAATTTACCCACAATGGAAGAATTCGGTAGATCGTTACCAAATTCCTTCCAAAACCCTTTGACATAGACCGTTTCAGAAGAAGGATAATCACACTAGGTTTCGTCGGCGCTCCACCACTTGGATTACGTCGAGCCCCCTTTTGTACCTCACGTCATAGTCAATAAAAAGGAAACAAGGCATCCTTTCTTCTTGACTCTCTATGACCCGCCACTCGGTGCATCCTACTAAAGCAACCTATATGCCAGGTTAGGCCTTACCCACTAGACTTGTAGCTTGTATGGAAATACTTTGCAATAGATCTTGTAGACCGATCCTTATAGTGCCCCGGGTGCTATCAACCAGTACACTCTCTTGCACCCGGAAACCCACCTTTACCATTAACTTAGCCATTTTCCAAACATTGCTTCCAACTTTTAGAACCATGAGAAGAGACATAACTTGGGACATATAGAAGAATAAAGTAGCCATTCTAGTCCACGACTCATTTTTAACAATACTAAGCAAGTGTGCCAATACTAGGGCACTAACTAATATTGTAGTATTCAGGACGACAAGGGAAATTGATCAAAAGCATGGTTTGGGTTTGCATAAAAGGAAAAGGGATCTAAATAAATATAACTATAGGTTTTAATTGGACTAATGCAATTAATTCCTATTTGTTATAGCGATAACTAATTTTAAAACATGGCATCAATATTGTTGACATGAAAAATGTGCCCCCGCACTTGGATCAGTTCGATGATCCAAAAGTGTGTGGATACTTAGTAACAATCTTAAGCATAACACAATACTTACGTCGCGTTCCGACTACCCTTAATAGTGGCAAGGGGTGGAGTCGCCAGGTAATCAAATCACATAGAAATAATCCAATTACCCGAAATATATAGATAAAAATAATCTAATCGGCCGAACAAAGCCTGGTTGGTTCGGAGTATACCGTTAGAAGGGTCACTGAAGGAGGCCTTCAGCGTTTGGTGCGAAGGGTGCGCCAAAGGTAAGCCTTTGGCGTTCAGTTCGATCCGGTCGAAGACAGGCTCCGAACAGATCGCGACATGGGATCGCCTCCGAACGACAGAGTTTGGTGCGAAGCCACTTAACACGACAAAATCCAATGCGGAGCACTGGCAAGACTCTGGCGCGAAACAACTCCGATGCGAAGTAGCTCTGGTACACGAGACTTAACCAGACTGAAAACAACATGATGGATCCGGTACGGTTCGGATGACACAGAGAATTGCCGAAGGGTGTTCTGGCGGCCTCCGAAACCAGCTTCCCAGCTCCAAAAACCTTCGGCAAAGGGGGCTCCGAACGTGAAATCTGCAGCAAAGTTAAGATCAAGTGGCAATTCGGCCTGAAGACCGAATTACTAAGTGTTGCAATATACAAACGAAGGTAGCAATCTGTTACGTAGATTAACGGATGGTTCACAAGCGAGCCAACAAGGTGATAGCAATCTGTTACATAGATTAACAGATGATTCACAGGCAAACCAACAAGGCTTACCACCGTTATGGCATGGTCGATGGAGGGCTTCCAGCGCAAACCCATGAAGGTGTACAGAAAAGTAATGAAAATAAAGGTGCGGTTCAAACTAGGTGTTGGGGGAATAAGTTTTCCCTTGAACAGGGGCCAAATGATGTCAGCCTCCGGCAACCTTCGACCCAGAGCCCAACACTGTCGAAGCCTGTTCCTTTCTGAAGAAGCTATTTCCAAGTCCCAAGGTTCACTTCGAAGTCCTCTGGAGCGAGGCCTCCGAACCCCTTCGGAGCCCTTTGGAGCGAAGTCCTCAAGATCCCTTAAAGTTTGCCAGAAGCTAAGTCTCGGGCTAACTTCGGAGTTAACCTTCGAGCCTTGTTCGGAGTTAACCTTCGAGCTCTGTTTGGAGTTAACCTTCGAGCTCCCTTCGGAGTCCCTCAGAGCCAGTCTCCGGACCCTTTCCAGCCAATTCAAAGCTAAGTCTCCGATAACCCAGTTCGGAGTTCAGTTCGGAGCCCACTTCGGAGTGTACTTCGAAGCCTTCCCTACGGCCTTCGCCTGAACAGCTCCGGCCCCTACTCCGAATCCAGAAGATATTTATACCTCGCTATAGTGTAGAAGCCATACTAGGGGCCCCTCTGCCCCTAGTATGTCGTTTAGCTAGTCAAGAAGTGACGTTAATCTGACACGTATGTAAAGATGTAAAGCACTTTGTACAGTAGCTAGCTCCTTTTCCCCTTTTTGCCCCTATAAGCCTATGACTTATAGAGGGCATTTTGGTCTTTTTCCTTTGGCCTGCGTGCCTATAAAAGCAGGGCCAAGCCCTTGTAACAGGTAGCTTCTCTAGGGCTAGGGCTATTATCCCTTTGGGGAGGTCCAAACCAGTATAAATCTTTTCTCCTTCTGAGAGAACCATTCGAGGTTCATTTTACACACCATACACACATAAAAAACCTGTGCTGTATCTAACACAATTGCTACAACAGTTGGCGTCGACCGTGGGGACCTTAGTCCTAAAAGCTAAGTTCTCTGCCACTGTCTGCAATTCGAAGTGCGCTTGAGGGGGGAGCTTCGAAGCTTTTCTTTCTTCGCGCACCCTCCGGCAAGGGGCTTCGGGTGCAGTTCGAAGGCTTTCTTCGCCTTCCTCTATCCTTCGCATTTCGGAGCTCACCCTCCAGCAAGGGGCTCCGCTTCATGTGTCGAAGGCCGTCAAAGCCCCAGGGGCTACGAGGAAAGTTTTCATCCACTTTACGAGGTATGTACACTACCGAAGCATTCCTTCGATGTACCAGTCTGCAATTACATTAATATAAAATTGAAGCCCTGCTTCGCATTAAAGTCGAACCTTGCTTCGCCTTTAAAGCAAACTATTGCTCCATCTTATTGAAAGTTGAAGCCTCGCTTCATGTTTTAAAACTGAAGCTATGCTTCACGTTTTGAAATTGAAGCCTCGATTCCTTTGAAAGATTCGAAGCCTTGCTTCATCTTATCAAAAACCCGAAGCCTTGCTTCGCCTTATTTAAAATTCGAAGCCTTGCTTCGCTTTACAAAATCTGGAGCACCCCTCCGAAGGCTACACAGCGCCTCCGGGCCCGTAGCAGTGGGCTTTGAGACTTCCGAGCGACGGCTCAGCAAGTCTGGGATTCTAGGCTCCGGCCTGATGCATCCCCTGGTCGAAGGTGGCCTAGGGTCGTAGGTGACCCAGAGTCGAAGGTGGCTCAACCTATCGCAGGTTCGGTGAATCCACACCAAATATCCTTTTCACTACAGGATCAAGCTCAAGAAGCCTTGCTTCATTATCTGAACACGCACCGAGGCCTCGCTTTGGGTGACGTGATCTAATCTAAAAATTAAGCATCTCGAAGTCATGCTTCGTGTAAAATCTAAGTGCGTTTCGGAGCCTTGCTCACGCACATCATCCAAATCCAAGCATGCCGAAGCATGCTCCGCTTAATTTGGCTACGCAGAAGCCTTGCTTTGCTCCAAATTAATGCATTCGAAGCCCAAAAGAGGCCTTCGCTCGATGTAATATAAACATTCGAAGCCGCCAAAAGGCGCACCCCTTCGCATTTTTAATTGCCCACACCAGCAACGACTAAGTCCCTAGCTGCCACGAGAAAGGGGGGAAGTATGTATGCGAAGTGTGCGAATGTAATGCACAGTACGAGCGTGACAAGCTAAAAACGTTCGAAGCCATCAAACAATGCGAAGCATGCAGACGAAGTATGCAAATACAACAAATCTCATTCATTGAATGATAATTAAGAAGTATGTTACAAATACACTTCGAAAACAAAATTATGAGTAGTCTGTGTCTAAGCCTAAGAAAAAGCGAGCTCGAGGCCCCAACCCTCGCTTGCCCTTCTTTCGGCCAGGGCCCCCTCGGCTGGACGAAGCCTCGTCGGAGCCTGCTCTCCCACGTCCAGTTCGTCCACGCCCCGAAGCCCGCAGACCTCGTCTTCCACTTTGCAGGTTTGTCAAAGTCTGCGAGGCAGGCGGTGCCGTGTCGAAGGCAGAGAAGTCTAAGGCTTCATCACCTGCCAAGGCCATTCGCAAAGGCTGTACCCCCTCGCTACGAGAATCTATTGCGAAGCAGCTTACGTCGGGCGAGGAGGAAGAATTACGAATGGACTCCGTCTTCACGATAGCCAGCAGCTCCTAGGCTACTTCGGAGATGGCTTCGCCGTTAGGCCCCCTCAGAAGTTTAAACCGAGGGGGGCCTTCAGACCTAGCTACCTCGAGGACCACCCACAACTGGCGAAGTTCTTCAGAGTCCTCAAGTACTTCGAAGTCAACATTCGGAGACTAAGCCTGGGGAGGTATAAAAGTACCCCCGCATTTATATTAAAAAACTGATAAGTTTTTACAAGCCTATAGCTAAGAATTGCAAGGAGCCTAAGGAGATCTACACCTTCGGAGGCGGAGGTGCCGACGTCGAAGGCTGAGCTGGCGAGGCATGCGCCCTGGCTCGGCGAAGGCGAATGGCCTTTTGGAGTTCGAGGACTGCTTCGTAGCCTTGGGCCTTCCAAGGCTCCTGAAGTCGCCGCCAGGCTCCGCGGACGCCGGCCGGAGGTGTCACCAAGTGCTGGCCTCTGAAGGCCACCGGAGTCGCCGAGGTTGCTGCTTCGAGGTGGTTCCACCCCGCGTCGTGAAGCATTTGCAACACCCCTTGGCCCGCCACTCGGCCGTCCATCAAGGCGAAGCCCTTCAAAGATTGCTCCACCGTCGCAGCAACCACCTTCAAAAAGTCGACGTGGTCCCCAATTGGATCCTGACTGCCGAAGTCTGGAGCCCGACACTCGGTCCCTATTTGTTCCAGGACCTCGGTCAGGCTCAGAGTGGCTTCGTCGATGTTGCCAACGACGAAGTTTTCAAGGCAGTGAGCTCCTTGGCGAAGCTTGGAGTTCTCCTCCGCCAGCTGGGCTCCAGCGTCCTTCGCAGCCTGAAGCTCCACTCAGAGCCTGTCGGTCTCCGAGGACAAGGTTTCCCTAGCCTTGTCGGCCTCGGCCCTCACCGCCTCAACTGAGGCTTCGGCCCGCCTTCGCTTCTCGGCTTCCACCAATACTTCATGACAGAGGGCATCCCTCTCCTATGCCAAGCACGTCATCCGCCTGTCCACTGAGGTTGACACTGCTGTGTTCAGTGCGAAGGCCTAAAAGAGTTCAAGAAAATTATAAGTGTTGATCGAAGACCAAAGTACGACTCGAAGGCTACATAGGAATTCGCTCACCTGGATGAGAGCTTCGTTCGCGTTGATGAAGAGGTCCATTGGGTTTGAGTGGCTGAGTTGAGCCACCAAGCCTCCTGCCTCCGCAGCTGCGTAGCCCTCGCGGAAGTCGTGGATGGCCGCCTCAGTCACGGCCCCCTTCGGAAGCAGAGGCCGGACAATTTCCTCCACCTCAACCTCCTGCATAGGCTTCGGCGGAGTTGGTCTTTGGTCCACCACCTCGACATGTTCATCGTCATGGAGGTCCCTTTCGTCGTGACCGTTGCCTCCGTCTTCTTCAGACGAGGAACTGTCGGACTCCGAACTACTGCTGCCACCCGCTGCTGCTGCTACCGAAGGCCTCCGCTGGCTTTGGTGCGGTGGGCCTCGCACCGGCATCATCTTCTGCAAAAAAGTTCTAGTCAAAATCCACATATAAAAGAGAAGTATGTCTAAAGTGTTTACCTTCATCGAAGATGTCTTCGAAGGTAGAGGGGTCAATGTGTGCCCCCCAATCCTTTTGCTGCGAAGCTGGCGCTTCGACCTCCGCGCCCGAAGCCGTCACCGTCGAGGTCTTCGCTACCACCTCGATAGCTGTTGCCGGAGCCCTTGTTGGCTCCGCTTCTGTTTGAGGGTTCATGATCGTGGCCTCCTCCGAGCGAGGGGATTCGGTCGCGGGGACCTCCGACTGAATCCTCGAAGCTTTGAGCTCGTCGCCGTCCCCCCTCTTCCTCTTGGAGCCGGTTGTCGAAGGCACCAGATGGGAGAAGTCTGGTAGATCCTGTACCTCCTCAAAGCCGAGCAGGGTCCACACCCTGTTCCAATGCTCCCAGGTCCCCACCAGAGCAAGCCGTTGGGCTTGCTCCTCAGGTGTCGGGGCCCCGACAACACGCTCCGCCACCATGATGGCCTCCTCCGGAGTCCTCACTTCAAGAGTGGCTTCATTAAGATTCCAAGTCAGAGTAAAGTTTTTTAGCGAAGTATGAAAGTGGAAAGGCTTCGAAGTCTTACCAAGGCGTTCTGTTGCCACTTCGTTTAGGCCCCCTCGGCCCGAAGGTTGGAAGAGGCCCTCCGGCCAAGAGCTCGCAAGGGGGTTGAGCCGGAGGGTGATGAACTCCTCCGCGAGGTCCCTCATGCTCATCTTCGCGACCACCTTCCGAAGGAGCGAGATCCTCGAGCGAAGGGTGTCGGGGCTCGTTTTCACCACCCCTTCGCGCCGGTAAAAGATAAGTGCATTGGAACTCCAAAGGGGAGAGTTCGCGCCAACGGAGGCGTAGAACCACTCTTGATCCCACTTCGAGTACCATTTGCTGTTGGCGGCCCTCGCCGAGAAGGCATCTTCGTACTCCTTCTGAAGTTGGAAGTTGGCGCTTCCGAAGGACAAAGCCCTCTTGACACGGTCTGCACCCTTCCTTGGCTTCGGTTGGCAGTTGGCGTCGTGAAGAGAAATGAAGACATCGGTGCGACCTTCGCAGCCTTCGGCCCTCATGGCCCATTCAAACACTGCAAGCCTCGCCACGGCGTTGGGCGAAAGTTGAGGAAGCTCGAGGTTGTAAGCCCTCAGGACTTCGCTTAGCATCCCCACCACCAGCAGTCCGAGGCCGGCTTCGAAGAAGGCTTTGAACAGCACCACTTCGTCAGTCCAAGGCCTCGGTATGGCCTCTGATTTCTCCGGAACTCGAAGTTGAATCTTCGACGTGATCTTCCCCGCGCAGGCCCTTTGGACAGACTCCTTTGTGGAGATCGAGGCCCTCATCTCCAATGTTTGCTCGAAATTTTCGGATGGCGACCGAAGATCCTTCAGCCCCAACTATAACACCCCAAATTTTCAAAGGAATAAAATATTATTTAATATATTTTCCTGGAAATTAATTATTTTGGAAATACCTTTAATACCCTCCTTTACCATTTTGAACTACAACATGGAGGAAATGGCCAAACCAGGAGCTGAAAATTTTTGTATATGATCCCAAAGACAAGATATATTTTTGAGAATTTTTACAAATTTTTATCCACCCTGGAAATGCCCCAAATGATTTAATCTATTTTCTGCAATTATTTTAAATCAGAAAAACTTTTAAACAGTAATGGGCCATGCCCCTCGCTTTCTATCTCTCCCGGCCGGCCCAGCCCGTCACCCTTGCCCGCCTCAGGCTGACAACCCGACCCCACCTGTCGGCGCCAACCGCCCCCTCTCGCGCCCGAGCCCGACCCCACCCGTCAGCCGCCTCGCTCGTGCGCTCGCGCTCGCTGGCCAGTGGCCCCCACCTGTCGGATCCATCTTCCCCACGAGATCCGCCCCCAAATCCCCCCCTCGCCGACCGAAACCCTAACCCCACCTCGGATTCGCTCTCGCCGGCCCCCTCTCCTTAATTACTCGACGACATTGATTACCCCGCGATCTCTCGACCGTTTCCCCCATTATTCCACCGCGTCATCGCCCCCGGATCGAGCGCATGCATGCAAGGCAGGAGCTCGCCGGCATTGAAGAGAGGCTTTACTCCCGGCCACCACCAATTATGCCCCCTCTGGCCACGCCGACGACCCTATTTAAACCCCTGACCATCCGCGTTTGATCCCCCACGCTCACTCGCTGCGAGAACGAACAGAGCCCCTGCACCTCGGTTTTTAGCGCACCACCGCCGCCCACACTCCGGTCACCACTCCCCATCGCCAGTGACCTCTCCCATCCACATCGACCACACCATTGTGACCGCACGGACCCCGCCAACCTCGGCCACCCCTCCACCGACGACGAACCCTGCTGGAGCACCATCACCGACGAGGAGCCCGAACCACTCCATCATCTACCCTCGTCGCCGACCGCGTCCCGTCGACCCCCTCGCCTCACCTAAGGTACCCTCGTGATCCCCGCAAGGTCCTCTTTCCATTTCTAGGCTTAGCTAGGGCCCCCGTCGCTCGTCGTGGCCTCTGGCCCGCTCGAAGTCATCGGAGAAGATGACCGGCACGGGCTGAGTACCCGTGCCGTGTCGGATCTAACCACGGCCGTGCGATCGCGATCGGATGACGCCTATAACCCCACGTGCGCAATCTAATCCGCACCGTCGGATCTGGACGAAACGTTACGTTTTAATCTCGCGCGTTCGTTTATATTTAAAACCCTCGTTTAATCTGGAGCGTCCATCGCGTACCGGTTAAGTGTTTTAATCCTGGCCGTCCACGATAACTTAACGCCCTACCTCGCTCTCGCACGTTGGATCAATATCCAACGGTCCAGATTGGACCAGACCACGCGCACAGTGCGCGGGTTCACCGTGGGCCTGGCTCACCGTGGACCCGAGGGGATTTAAATTAAAAATAAATTCCAGAAACTGTTTTAAAACTTGTAAAATTCATATCTGGCGCATTTTAACTTCAAAAATTACCATTCCAATTTCAGAAAATTTGTAAAATTATTCTCTACATGTTCATACAATAAAAACAGTAGGTTTACTTTTGACTTTTCATGTTTATTTAAATAGGTATTCAAATGCCCTTAGGGTAAATATATAAATTCAAATATTTAAACTTCAGTAAAGTTTATATTTATTCCTTCCTGTTCATATACTGAAAACCACTAATTTGGACATGAACTTTTCATTTTAAAATTTATTAGGAAACTTAAAATGAGACTACTCACATTTAAAACCCCTTTTTATAAAGGACAACCTTTCATTATAATTCCTTCTAAAATTATTTATAAAATAAATTTCAGAAACTTAACAACTTGGTTTTCATTCAATTAAACCAATTTAAACCTATGTGCTTATTGTGTGATGTTTTATTGTTTGATTGAATGTCGTATTCTACTTTGTTTATAATGGGAAGACTACGACGCCGCCGAGGAGCCGGAATATTACCCGGAAGTCCCTCCCTCACCTTTCGCTGAACAAGGCAAGTCACCAAACAACATTTTTGAGCATATTGAACCCATGTTTTATTAAACTATTGCTAAAACACATAGGGTATACATGCATTAGTCAAATGGAACCCTTACAATATATTTATTTAGGATCCCCCGACCTTGATGTGCAACCCAAGCCATGCTATCTCGCCTAACCTCCTTGTCACCACATGATTAATATTATTAGCTAGTGTCCAATGTACTGACACGATCGCTATAGGATAAAAATGAGTCGTAGCAACTTGGTTCTACTATATGATCCCCGTTATTCTTATCCTTGGAATTCTGTCGGTGATGAGTTGTGGTTGTGAGTGAATGCATGGTGGGTTCTGGGTGCAAGCTAGGGCATTGGTCGGTAGCACTCGGGGCACTATAAGGACCGGTTTGTGGGATCCGTTGCAATACACTTCCGTACTAACCACAAGTATAGTGGGTAAGTCCTAACTAAGGTATGGAGTGTTCCAAACTGAGGCCACCATTTGGAGATGGGTCAAGCAGCACCTGCGGGTGGCTTGTACCAATGTGGCGCAAAAGGGGGTACGACGTTAGCCGGGATGCAGCCCGGCACGCTGGCGAAACCTAGAGCGGGTGGTTATCGCTTGGAGCATTTCATGCCGAGGTTTTGGCACGAGTTCCCGTGGTATGGGTCATCTCGTTTGGGATGAGTGCGTGCCTTGTGGGTACAGTAGTACATCTCTGATCAGAGTCTTAAATCTTTTCGAAAAGCCAAGCCCACGGTCAAGGGCGGGTAGCGTAGCATCCCACAGTTAGATTACTTTGAATATGTATGTGCATGATTGTTTGACATGTAAGTACTGTTGTGCAAGGAGGTAAAACGTACTCCTCGAGTTAGAAGATGTTATTGTTGTTCATGTTTACATTTCCGCATGATTAAATCTGACTACACTAATTGCAACAACTGAAAATGTACTTTTCCGCACTGCTAGCCATTACTCCTTTGTTATTACCTTGCATTTGCGGTGGCTTGTTGAGTACTTTTTGTACTCATACCCGTTGAACACCATAGAGGATGCCTACTATGAAGACGGTCTGGAGTAGCAACCCAGTCAAGCAAAGATCCTAAAGAAGGCGTTCGTCATGCATTTTTGATTATCTTTATTATTGTTTTTATTAAAACTCTGATGTAATAAATATGGTCTGCGTACCATGAATATTGTCGTATGTACGATTGTCGCATGATGAACCTCTTGTATTATTGTTTTTCTTATGAAATTCAATAATATTCCGATTTCGGTAAATCGGGGCGCCACAAGATGGTATCAGAGCCGACTTGACTGTAGGAAGCCAAACAGACCCGCCTAGCGAGTAGCTGCAAAAATTATTACTCGAAAACCTACTTTATAAACTTTGTTCCTGTCACGCCCCGATTTAATAAATCAAGACTTTTATTGAAATTCCATAGAAAATCAATAAATACAAGACGTTCATCACACGACTGCGCATAATACGCTAATCAATCATGGTTCGTAGACCATATTAATACAAAAGAGTTAAATAAGAGAAACTGGTAAAATAAATCTTCTAGATGAACGTCTTCTTCCAATCTCGTGCCTTGACTGGGTCGCTACTCCAAACCTTCGCCCTCCTCGTAGTAGACAGCCTCTGGTGGTGTAAGTCAATCGGGGTGAGTACAATCGTACTCAGCAAGCCACCGAATGCAATTATAATGCAAGGTAATAACAAGGAAGGTAGTGGCTTACTTTTGCAGAAATGCACAATTTGTAAAGCAATTAATGTAATTAAGTTATTATTGCAGAAAAGTAAACATGAGTCATGCATCATCTTTCATCATCTTCTAACTCGAGGGGTACGGTCTGCCCACACTCGCTCAATGGTCCTTACATGCCATGAATAACACAAACATTCACATCAAGGTAAGCTAACTGCGAGAGGTCACACAACCCGCCCTTGACCGTGGGCTCGGCTTTTCGAAAAGATTTATAACTCTGATCAGAGGTGTACTACTGTACCCACAAGGCACTAATTCCCGCACACCGCAGTGTGTTAAATGACTCCTGTCACGAGAAGCTCGTGCCAAAACCTTCAGCATAGAACGCACCAATTCGATAACACCCTCTTATAGGTTTCGTAAGGTTCCCTGTCTCTTCGGGCCACGCCTTACCCCCCCTTGAGCCATGTCGGTACAAGTCGCCCATAGGCTTGCCCCTTGTACCCCTCCACTATGGTGTTCCGCGTTGATACGATCCATACCTCTAGTTAGGACTTACCCACTAGACTTGTGGTTAGTACGGAAGTGCTTTGCAACGGATCCCGCAGACCGGTCCTTATAGTGCCCCGGGTGCGACCAAACCAATGCCCGAGCTTGCACCCGGAACCCATCATACTTATAACCTAGCCAACTCCAACAGAGTCCAGAGACAAGAATAACGGGGTATTTCATATACCAGAATCCATCTATCTACGACTCATTCTTTTTATCCTATAGCAGTTGTGCCGGTACATTGGGCACTAGGTAATATAATATTTATAGAG
Source organism: Zizania palustris (assembly GCA_019279435.1). Taxonomy (NCBI): domain Eukaryota; kingdom Viridiplantae; phylum Streptophyta; class Magnoliopsida; order Poales; family Poaceae; genus Zizania; species Zizania palustris. Next base: position 88,224,207 of record JAAALK010000285.1, read on the forward strand.
TGACAAGGAGTTAAGGCTCAATAAGCATGGCTTGGGTTGCACACAAGGACGGGGATCTGATAAATATAAGTGTAAGGCTTGATATTGAACTAATGCAATATTAACCTATGAGTTATAGCGATAATTTATTAAAAACATGGGTTCAAATATGATCAACTGTTTCCATAGGGGTGGTCGATGACTTGCCTTGCTCCGCGAATGGTGAAGGTGGAACCTCGGGGTAAGACTCCGGATCGTCGGCGGCGTAATAGTCTTCTCAAAACGGAAAATAAACACAACATTCAATAAACATTCCAAAAACCAATCATATAAGCATACATGCTTTTGTTTCGGTTAAATAAAAGGGGATTGGTTCTTATGCTCTATGAGTCTATTACTTAAATATTAAGATTAAGTTTTAGAGGGGATCCTGAATTTTATAACTTAATATCAATATTTTTCCTAAGGGGGCTTTTTATTTTCCTTTTTAGAGCTAAAATAAAAGGTACAAAATAGCCTTAATGTTTTTATGGTATTCAAAATAGTGAAATTAAGTTATTAAGTCTTCTGAAGAGGTTATATAAGTTTTTAGGAAATTTTCATAAAGTGTGGACCTTTTTATTGCATGAATTAATTAAATATCCTAATAGGGCTTTTGCAATGTTAATTAATAGAATAAAGTGGGCAAAATGAATATTCTATTTTTGTTGTATTACAAACAGTGGAATAAAGTCATTAAGTCCTCTGAATATCTTATATAGGTTTCCATGATATTTTTGTAAAATGTTACATTTCTATTATATGAGTTAATCATTTATCTTAAAGGGCCTTGGAAATGTTATTTAATAAATTAAAATGGGCAAAATGAATTATTATATTTTTATTGGCTTATAAACAGTGTAATGGGGTCATTATGTCTTTTAAATTAATTTATAATTTCTAAGGGTTTTCTGATTTATTTGATTGAATATTAATTAGATCCTAAAGGGGGTCTTTTCTTCATTATTATTAAGATTATTATGCACCAAATAAACATATTGTTTTTATTGCATAAAAGTGTAGAGGATAAAAAGACAATTTCCAGAATTGAAATGGTGAAATTGGAGTTAATTTGAGCAAGATATGAATTTGGAAGTTTAAACTATTTCTGAATTTTATTTAAACAGAAATCCTGCGTGGGTCCACGGTTAGCCAGGTCCACCATGGACCCGCGCACTGTGCGCGTGGGCCGATTGGATCTGGACCGTTGGATCCAGATCCAACAGTTGCCAGCAGAGCGGGGCGCTAAGTGGCGATCGACGGCCAGGATGCGTCGATACCGGTCAACCGGGGTCAATCGCATCTGGACGCTTGATCTCAAGATCTAATCCTGGCCGTTCGCTGCAGATCGAGCGGCTACGGCTTCGTCCGGCACGGCACGCAGCGAAGGGGGTACGCCCCCTTCTTCTCCGGCGACGGTGGCGCACGGGAACGAGTGTGGCGACGGCGGTGAGGGCCCTAAGCCTTAGTTCTCAACGAAAACGGAAAGAGGAGGGGGAGGGGGTCAGGACCGTACCGGAGTTGGTGGAGAAAGGTGACCGGCGTCGACCCGGCGATGAGAGGAGGCGGCGAGACTCTCGGGTTCAATGGCGACGGCGAGTTCCGGCAGTGCTCCGGTCCAACGGATGCGGGGCCGAGGTAGGGTGAGCGACGGTGGTCCCGACGGTGGCTACGGCGAGGGCGGCGGTGGCTCAGGCGCCGGCGAAGGGCTGCCGGAGCTGAAGCAGGGAAAAACGAAGAAAAGGCAGCGGCGGCGCTCGGGATGGGGAGGACTCGAGTGATTGCGGGTGGGCGTGATGCGGTGGTCCGGGGGTTAAATATGGCTCACCGGCGCTATGAATGGAAGGGAAAAGAGGGGAAAACCGAAGGGAGGTTTCCAAAGCTCCGGCGAGTCTTCCATAGCGCTCGGATTGCCTCCAAAAGGGATGAAACCGCGTGGCCAAAGCCGGAGTGGGGTCGCCGGTGTTTGGTAAGACGGGATCGGGCGCCAATTTAGCATGGGGTCCGGTCGGCGGCAAGTATGGCAGGGGGGTCGCCGGCTAAAAATGGAAGGGGAGAGATCCCCTTCCCACGAGGAAGAAGGACCTGACAGGTGGCCCCACCTGTCAGTGGCTGAGTGAAAGAGAAAGGGGGCTGACGAGCGGGCCATGCTTGGCAGCGGGAGGGAGGGAGGGGCGCGCCGAAGGGGGTCCCGCCTGTCGGTGGGCACGACCGTCTGGGCTGGGCCGAAAGGCCTTTGGAGAGGAAAACGAGGTTGCGGTCCCAATAACAATTAAAATCA
>JAAALK010000285.1:88226605-88272621 GCA_019279435.1 Zizania palustris
TTTCTTTACCATTCTTGTCTTCCTGCCATTTAATTTCATGTTGATCACCATTTACTTATATTATGTTATTAGCTTCCTTTCTCTGTTGTGCTTGAATAATTGAAATTTGTCCATATAACTTCATCAGATTATGTTTATTTATCACCCCTTATTTGTTAGGCCTCACTATAGTTTTTTGATAAACTCATTCTCTGAAACACTCATATGTATAAGTTTCTTTGCTGCATTTCATCCTATCCTGAATTGGCTCCAGTTCAATTTATGGTTATTTGCTAGGTAAGACAATTGATGTTGCTGCTATTAGTACACTTGCAAATTCAATGTTTCTTTTCCCCTAAAATATGTTGATATCTGAAAGATACTTCATTTCGACTTCCACTTTGCATCTCCCTACATATGATTTATGGCATGGGTTATATACTAACACATATTAATAATTTTTCAGGTCATAGATTATTTTGTGCCAATTATTTCTAGGGTACAATCTGTGATGTCCTGGAGTGCAGATAAAGGAGAAATTTGCTATGTACAAGAACCTGAAGCCATGTGGTTTACAGGGAAAAGATTCACACTGAAATGATGAGCCAACACTCCTGGTGACCATGATGCTGAAGTTTTGTTGAACAAGAGTTAAACATATGTTCAGTTTGGACAGGCTTTTGCATGAATAATGCCATCCCGTGCAAATACATGTACCAAATTTGTATTTGCCATGATGTGCATTGCTTTCTTACAATATTTATGCATATGTATTACAAAGATTCATGTTTATGATACAGAGTTGTCAAATGAAATGAAATTGTTAGCAACTTTTCCTTATTGGCTTGCATTGATACTGATCAAGGGAATGCAATAATGATTGACTTCAATATGTAGTCTGTGTATTCTGATTGGTCCATATTTTTGGTGAAGCAAATAATTGTTGGTCAATTATTTCCAATAGATCATTTATTTATAAAACATTATCTGATAATAAAATATAAATATATATTACAATTATGTATGCAAATAAAAAATCATTATATATTAGTACACATGAAAATATATGTATCTATAAAACCGTCTCTATAATTCTTAATACACAATGTGATGTAACTTGTAAACATGTCTATATCCGTAGATGCGTAATTATAATGTATCTATGATATTGTTTCTACATTTGTTAACACGCATTGTGGTGTTAATACAAAACGTGTCACCTGCCATATCATCTGCCATGTCACGTGCCATGTCAATCGCCACGTCATCTTCCACGTAATTTGCCACATCATCCGCCACGTCATCTTCCACGTCATGTGCCACATCACGTGCCACATCATCTGCCACGTCACGTTCCGCCCTCTACAAATTCGTCTCTATACTTATTATTGCGCAATAAGGCGTCCTTACAAAACGCATCTATATTATTAGACATAATTTGTATATGTATCTATAAATTGTATCTACATTTATTAACGTGAATGAAATGTCACAATGCTACGTAACTACATCACTACAGACATTTTATACATGTGTCTACTAAATTGTATCTAACTTTATAGATATGCAAATAACGTGTTTATAGACTGTCTCTTTCTTTCATAGCAACGCATAAATAATTCATCTCTACAAGGTCTGACGCGGTACGTACGAAGACGCTTCTAACACGCTTTATGAAAGCGTGTCTATATTGACATAGAGATGAAATAAAGCGTGTCTAGACCCTAATTCTGGCGTAGCTACAGGGGGTGTTTTCTAGTAGTGTAAACTCTGATCCCAAATTTTCTCCCTCTTGTTGACAAGTGAACTCATCAAACGCTCAATAGAGACACAGACTCCCCCTGAAATGCAACTCCCCCTCAAAATATGCAGTGATTTCAACTGGAGTGCATAAGGAGTGTAGAAAGCATGCTTCTCAGATATGATTGAATGCAATTACAACATCTAACAGATACAGCAAAAGACATACTGCAACGATACATGGCATGATCAGTGCAACAGATGATATCTAAAGAAAGTCATTTGCACGCATTTTTTCAGTTTTTTTTTTGCAAACAAAAGCATCACCACTTGTTCCAATAAACAAGCAAGGTAAAGCATGAGATGCAAAAGCTAACTGATATCTACCAAGATAAGCATTGTCCAAAACAAAGTGCTTCAGCAAACTTATTATCATTTCAATTTTCAAGCTTTTTCTTTTCCCTTTTTCATTTTGCCAGGGGTTATTTGCATGTCAAACCTTATGTTGACCGACCAAGTCAAGCCTAGGCCAGAACTGGACCATCAGAAGCTTAAGACATTGGTCTTGGCATACACTACAGTGTCCTAGTTCATACCAAAGTGCTATGGTACGCAGTCCAGAACAATGCAGTGCGACAAGACAAACCCACCTGGATCTTTTCAATTTTAAGCATAAAAAGGCATGGAATTTTCATTTTTCTGGTTTATAGCATATTTCCATGATTAAAGCATACATATGTCCAAGTTGCATATTTGCATCCAAGTCAGGAACTAGCTACAAGGCATGTACCAGATAACAAGAACATTCAGCCTACGCATGCTAGTTACCAGAAGCAATGGTGATCATTTTTCAATTTAAAGCATAAAAAGCCATGCATATGACAGATATCAGACATATCAAGTGAACTGAAGCAAAGCATGATCATCGACAAATAATCAAAAGCATGTACCAGCTAGAATGAGTAAAGCAGTTCAATCATATAACAGAAGCAAGCTCGAACGTGTGATATGTGAATATGCAAGATATGAACACACACAAAAAGACTCAAGAAAAAGTAAAGAAGAAAGAAAACTGACGCAAAATATCCTAGAAAGGATACACAACACCCAAATCCCCTCGTAAACGCTCAAATGTAGACTGATCTAGGGGTTTGGTGAAAATATCAGCCAACTGATGATTGGTATCAACATGAACAAGGTCAATGACACCTTTCTCATATTGATCCCGCAGAAAGTGAAAGCGCACATCAATGTGTTTGGTTTTTGAATGGAGACATGGGTTTTTCCCTACACCAATTGCACTGGTGCTGTCACAAAACAAAGGAACTCTGGTAGGAAAGAACAACCCAAAATCTCGTAGAGTGGAAATCATCCAAACCAACTGTGAGCAGCAGCTAGCAGCAGCTACGTACTCAGCCTCTGTGGTCGAAAGAGCAACTCCAGATTGCTTTCGAGAAGACCAAGAGACAAGAGAAGAACCAAGAAACTGGCAAGTACCGGAAGTCGATTTGTGATCCAACCGGCACCCACCAAAGTCGGCATCCGAAAAGCCAGATAAATCGAGAGAAGATGATGCTGAATAGAAAAGACCAAGATCGGGCGCATAAGTGAGATACCTGAAGATGCGCTTGACAGCCTGCTGGTGAGACGCGCGTGGTGAAGACTGGAAGCGCGTGCACAGTCCCACGGCGAACTGAATGTCTGGTCTGGTCGCCGTTAAGTATAGCAGCGAGCCGATCATCCCTCGAAATTCCCTTTCATTGACCTTGACACCGCTCTCATCCTTGTCCAGACCCCCAGAAGTGCCCATCGGGGTCATCTGCGGCTTCAATTCACCACCAAAGTCAAATTTCTTAAGCATATCACGAGTGTACTTACCTTGGTGGATGAAGGTGCCGTCCTTGGTCTGCTTGATCTGGAGCCCTAAGAAGTACTTGAGCTCACCCATGAGGCTCATCTCAAACTCACTGTGCATCTGCTCAGAGAACTTGGACACAAGAGAATCAGTAGTACTGCCAAAAATAATATCGTCCACGTAAATCTGAGCAACTAAGAAGTTTGAAGCAACTCTGAGCAAAAAGAGATTTTTGTCCACAGAACCCATCACAAAGCCCTTCCCCAACAAAAATTGCTTTAACCGGTCATACCAAGCCCCGGGGGCTTGCTTCAACCCGTATAAAGCTTTGTGCAACTTAAAAACATGTCGAGGAAACTTAGGGTTCTCAAAACCGGGGGGCTGCCTAACATAAACTTCCTCCTCTATGAACCCGTTCAGAAAGGCACTCTTAACGTCCATTTGAAAAAGCTTAAAACCCTTTCAAGCGGCAAAAGCTAAGAGAATACGAATGGACTCAAAATGGGCAACAGGAGCGAAGGTTTCTTCAAAATCAATACCTTCTTTTTGGCAAAAACCCTGGGCAACCAGTCGAGCTTTGTTGCGCACCACAACCTCATCTTCACCTTGTTTGTTCTTGAATACCCACTTGGTGCCTATGGGGTTGCATCCTGGTGGCGGCTCAACTAGTGTCCAAACCCGATTGCGGACAAAGTTCTCAAGCTCTTCTTGCATAGCATTAATCCAATTAGAATCAGAAAGAGCATGAGAAACGTCTCTGGGCTCAAAAGATGCAACAAAAGTAGATTCAGCAAACACAGCAAGAGAGGTAGAAGAACGCAAAGTTCTCTCAGTCAAATCACCTATGATGAGCTCTGAGGGATGGTCACGCTGAACTGCTCTGGTTCCCTGGTGATCTGAAGTCACCTCACCGGAGTCAGTAGCTGGCACCTCTGGACTCGACTGAGGGGGCTCGATCGTAGTGGAAGAAGTGATCAGAGATCCGCCCTCATCCTCAGTCGAAGTCTCAGAAGGTGTGGGCTCTGCGGGGGATGCAGAAGGCCCACCCTCATTAGCGGCTGGAGTGTCATCATCTTCCTCGAAGATGGACTCTCCGAGCTCACCATCAGACAACTCAAAAGAAGGAGTCAAAGAAGGCAAGGACTCATCAAATGAAACCTCACAAGTCTCGACAAGCAGCTGGGATTCGAGGTTCCAAACACGGAAGCCTCGAGAATGCAATGCATAACCAAGAAAAACACCATCCCAGCAACGAGACTCAAACTTGTCCAAATGCCCTCCCTTCTTGAGCACAAAGCACTTGCAGCCAAACGCTCGCAAGTGGCTCACCTTGGGCTGTCTGCCAAACCGCAGTTCATATGATGTCTTACAAAGGTAAGCTCTAAGAAAGATGCGGTTGGCCAGATAGCAAGCCGTGTTCATGGCTTCAGCCCAAAAACGCCTAGGATTCCTGTGCTCATCGAGCATTGTCCTGGCCATCTCGACTAGCGTGCGGTTCTTTCGTTCCACAACGCCGTTCTGTGGGGGAGTGTAAGGAGAAGAAAACTGGTGGTCCAGACCCTGATCACTACAGAAGCTAACGAACTGAGAGTTCTTGAACTCAGAGCCGTTGTCGGAGTGAATTGCTCGCATCCGACCATTGTTCTCATTCTTCAGCTTCAAAATCAGGTCATGAACAAACTGAAACGTTTCATCCTTAGACTCCAAAAAGAAAACCCACGAGAATCGAGAAAAGTCATCAACAATCACAAGTGCATACCACTTCCCACCGACTGAGCGTACCCGAGCTGGACCTACAGTGTCCAAATGTAAAAGCTCGCCCGGATACGAAGTCATCACCTGAGTCACAGGTGAGTGAGAAGCGGCAACCATTTTCCCATGACGACAGGGATGACAAACTAGATCCTTTTCCATCTTAAGCTTGGGCAATCCTCGGATGAGGTCCATAGAGCTCAACCTGACTAGCAGATCAAAGCTCAAATGACCTAACCTCCTATGCCACTTCCAGAGCTCAGAGGAGGATCCAGCAATCAAACAGCGAGAAGGGCCAAAAGAACTAGAGAAGTCAATCCGAAAAACTTTAACGAAAGGTAAAATCTGACAAACCAAAGACCCTCCAGAATCAACCACAGAAGAGTTGCCCTTCTTAAAACGCACTTCCAAACCATCCTCAAGAAGTTGCGAAACAGAAATCAAATTGAAGTTCAAATTCTTAACCAAAGCAACATTCTTCAAAGAGAAATGATCTGAAATATGAATAGAGCCTATGCCACTTACCTTCCCTTGACCACTGTTCCCGAATGTGATGTACTCTTTGAAGCTCGGGGGAGTGAGACTGGAGAACCATCTGCGATGTCCCGTCATGTGGTGGGAGCATCCTGAGTCCATGATCCAAATGTCCTCCAGTCCCCGATCCTGCACAATCAGTGGCTGTAAGTGGGAGCAAATGGTTCGGCACCAGGTTTAGCAAAAGAGCTAAACCAGTGTCGAGCCATCTGCTCAAAAGATGGAAAGCGAAAACCATCAAATGAGTTTGGAACAAAAACGCGACTCAAAACGCGGTCCTCGGTTCTGCCTAACCCTGCGGCCCACGAGGTCCAGAACCGTAGCCAACATGGTCTGGAACTCTGCCGGAACGGACACCACCAACTGGAGCACGGGCAAGAAAGCTGTCTCCTCTACCACCACCTACACGACGCGGCCTGGCCTCCAGCCTCTCTCCGCGCCGAGGAACACGCAGTCTACCACCCTGCTGGTAGAACTGCTCCTGTTCACCACGAGCTCTCTCTGCTCTCTCAACCCGCTTCCTTTGAAGCAGAACTCCGCAAGATGCCCGTCTCTCTGACAGTACTCACAATGATAGGTGGGCTTCTTGGGATGTAGTTGAGGCTTGGGATGTTTGGGCTTGGTAGTGTTTGGTGTTGTCTTCTTGGGTTGAGAGGGTCCAGGAAGAGAGTCCAGAGTAGAGTGGAGGTGTTTGGGCTTTGGAACCCAGATAGGCTTCTTGGGTGGAGCTTTTAGTGGTTCATGGATTACTCCATCCTTTGGCTGACAAGCCTGGGAAGATTCAGTGAAGTGAGTCTTAGGGTGTCTCTGCTCAGGAGTCATTTTACTCCACTCCACTGCCCGGCTAATGGCACTCTCGAAGTCAGCCTTGGTGTAGGTGTAACCTACCCCAAACCCATCCTGCCTCTTGAACTGCTGGATCATCATGCCAAGCTGTGGCTCTCTGGCACTGATCCAACTCAGGATAGAACGGAGGTAAAAGTTCTCATTCTGAGAATCTGCTAGCTCCTCTATCAAGGTAGCTAGAACCTCCACCTGAGACAAGCAGGTCTCACACTCACTCTCTACTTGGACAGACTTTTCGGCTTTCAGCTTAATCAACTCCATTCTAAGAGACAGACAGTTCTCACAGACAGTGGGTGGAACTGACAGTGTCTCAAGCTCTAGCCTAGTCTGCGCAAGCTCAGCTCTCAACCTCTCCAAAACACCCAAATGCTCATCGCCCTTGGATTTCAGCTCAGCTAAGGTAGCTAGATGAGATGGGCAATCAACACAGGGTGCGACGACAGTGTCCTAAGCATCTTTCAGCTCCAGCTGAGCGCTTTCAAGCTCAGTGGCCAAAGCGTCCCTCTCATCAACCCTTTCTGTGTACCTGGACTTCAGAGTTGACAGGTCACACAGAAGCACCTCACACTTTGGGCACTCACTGCTATCACCCAAGCAAGGGGAAGAAGATAGACTCTCAATTCCGCCGTTGGCCACGGCAAGCTCACTTTCTAACTCATCTATCCTCTTTTTGGCCCCCCTAAGCAGTTTTTCCCGATACTTTAACTCCTGATGATTGCTCTCAAGTAAATCAACAATTTCTCGTTCATAGGATAATACCTTGTTGTCGTCGTCATCGGAGTCATCGGAGGCGCTGTTGGGGAAATATATTTCCCTTGAACAGGGCCAAATGACGTCAGCCTCTGACAGCCTTCGGCCCAGAGCCCAGCACTGTCAGAACCTGCTTTCTCTCTAAGTATTGTTTTTAGGTCCCAAGGTGCCTTTCAGGGGTCCGGCTCGAGCCCCCACTCCGGGCCCTGGCGCAGGGCGCCGGAGGCCACCCTTCGGGCACAGGAAGCCGGAGGCCACCCCCCGGGCGCAGGAGTTCGGGGGTCATTCTCCAGAGCCAAGTCCAGAGGTCGCCCTCCGGGAGCCAAGTCCGGAGGCCGCCCTCCGGAGTCCAGTTCGGAGGTCACTCTCCAGAGCCAAGTCCGGAGGTCGCCCTCCGGGAGCCAAGTCCGGAGGCCGCCCTCCGGAGTCCAGTTCGGAGGTCACTCTCCGGAGTCCAGTTCGGAGGCCACCCTCCGGGAGCCAAGTCCGGAGGCCGCCCTCCGGAGTCCAGTTCGGAGGTCACTCTCCGGAGTCCAGTTCGGAGGCCACCCTCCAGGAGCCAAGTCTGGAGGCCGCCTTCCGAAGTCCAGTTCGGAGGTCACTCTCCGGAGCACGCTTCGAAGCCCCCTCCGGGGTGCACTTCGAAGCCTTCCTCCCAGCCTCCACCTGCGGTGTATCTTTTAGCTGGTCAAAGCCTGGCATAACCTGACACGTCTGTAAAGCTGTGAAATTGTCTGGTACCTTGCTCAGTAGCTAGCTCTCTTTCCCTGTCTACCCCTATAAGCCTAGGGGCTTGTAGAGGGTATCTTGGTCTTTTCCTTAAGGCCTGCGTGCCTATAAAAGCAGGGCCATGCCCTTGTAGCAAGGGACACACCCCAGGGGGCCATGAGACCCTGTAGTTCTCTTCTCCACACTAAGTCATACCATGCTAAATCCACCACAAACTGGACGTAGGGCTATTATCCCCTAGGGGAGGCCCGAACCAGTATAAACTCCTTCTCCCTTTGAGAGAACCCATCGAGGTTCATTCTCCACATCATACACCACCACAAGAAAACCTGCTGGAACTAACGCAATTGTTCCAACAGTTGGCGCCGTCCGTGGGGACCTTAGTACAAAAAGCTAAGTGCTCTGCCATTGTCTGCAACCTGAAGTACGCCTGAGGGGGGAGCTTCGAGGCTTCGTGCTTCGCGCACCCTTCGGCAAGGGGCTTCAGGTCTAGTCCGAAGGCCATCTTCGCCTTCCCTTATCCTTCGCCTACCGGAGCCCGCCCTCGGGTAAGGGGCTACGCTCCACGCGTCGAAGGTCGTCGAAGCCCCAGGGGCTACGAGGCCAACCTTCAGTCACCTTACGAGGTACGTCCCCTATCCGAAGTACCACTTCGATGTACAATTTCGCAGTCACTTTGATATTCGAAGCCCCGCTTCGCTCTGAATTCGAAGCCCTGCTTCGCCTCTAAAGCAATTTTCTGCCCCGTCTTATTAAAAAAAACCCGAAGCCTTGCTTCGCCTTATCAAAAACACGAAGCTTTGCTTCGCCTTATTTAAAATCCGAAGCCTTGCTTCACTTTAACAAATCCGGAGCACCCCTCCGAAGGCTACACAGCGCCTCCAGGCCCGAAGCAAATCCGAGCACCCCTCCGAAGGCTACACAGCGCCTCCAGGCCCGTAGCAAATCCGGAGCACCCCTCCGAAGGCTACACAGCGCCTCCGGGCCTGTAGCAAATCCGGAGCACCCCTCCGAAGGCTACACAGCGCCTCCGGGCCCGTAGCAAATCCGGAGCACCCCTCCGAAGGCTACACAGCGCCTCCGGGCCCGTAGCAAATCCGGAGCACCCCTCCGAAGGCTACACAGCGCCTCCGGGCCCGTAGCAGTAATAGGGACTCCGGGCCATGGCCCGATGCGTCCAGGGATTCCGGGCTCCATACCCGAAGCATCCCAGGGATTCTGGGCTCCGTACCCGAAGCATCCCAGGCTCGAAGGTGGCCCAGGGTCGTAGGTGACCCAGAGCCGAAGGTGGCTCAGAACCGAAGGTGGCTCACATTATCACAGGTTCGGTGAATCCACACCAAACATCCATTTTGATTACAGAATCAAGCTCAGAAGCCTTGCTTCGTTATCCAGACACGCTCCGAAGCCTTGCTTCGCGTGTCAAAATCTAATGAACGCCTAAGCATGTCGAAGTCATACTTCGCATGAAAATCTAAGTGCGTTTCAGAGCCTCACTCATGCACAGCATCCAAATCCCAGCATGCCGAAGCGTGCTTCGCTCAATTTGGTTATGCGAAAGCCTTGCTTCGCACCAAATTAATGCATTCGGAGCCCAAAAGAGGTCTTCGCTCAAATGAAATTACATGCGTCGAAGCCGCCGAAAGGCGCACCCTTCGCATCTTTTATTTTTTGCCCGCACCAGCAACGGCTAAGTCCCTAGCTGCCACGAGCAAAGGGGGGAAGCATGTATGCGAGGTGTGCGAATGTAATGCGCAGTACGAGCGTGACAAGCTAAAACGTTCGAAGCCAAACAATGCGAAGCATACAGACGAAGTATGCAAATATAACAAACTCCATTCATTGTATATTGAGAAGTGTGTTACAAACTACTTCGAAAGAAAAACTACATATAGTCTGTATCTAAGCCTAAGAAGAACCGTGTGCGAGGCCCCAACCCTCGCTTGCCCCTTCTTCAGCCAGGGCCACCTCGGCTGGACGTTGCCTCGTCGGAGCCTGCTCTCCCTCGAACAGCCCGTCCAGGCTCCGAGGCCCGTAAGCTTCGTCTTCCACTTTGCAGGTCGCTCCAAGTTAGCGAAGCAGGCGGTGTCGTATCGAAGGCAGAAAAGTCTAGGGCTTCGTCGCCTGCAAAGGTCGTTCGCGAAGGCAGAGACGAAGGGCCCTGAAGGGACTCCGTCTTCACAGCGGCTAGTAAATCCTGAGCTACTTCGGAGATGGCTTCACCGTTAGGCCCCCTCGGAAGCTTAAACCGAGGGGGGCCTTCGGACCTAGCTACTTCGAGGATCGCCCACAGCTGTTGAAGCTCTTCGGAGTCCTCGAGGACTTCGAGGTCTACGCTCGAAGTTTGAGCCTGGGCAGGTATGAAAAACCCCGACATTCATATTAATAAGCTGATAAGAGTTTTTACAAGCCTGCAGCTAAGTATTACAAAAGGCCTAAGGAGGTCTACACCTTCGGAGGCGGAGGTGCCGAAGTCGAAGGCTGATCAGGCACAGCGGGCGCTTTGGCTCGGCGATGTCGAAGGGCCTTCTGGAGGTCGAGGACTGCTTCGCAGACTTGCTCCTTCCAGGAGTCCTGCAGCCGCCGCCAGGCTCCGCGAACTTCGGCCGAAGGCGTCGCCAGGTGCGGACCCCCGAAGGCCACTAGGGTCACGGAGGTTGCCGCCCGAAGGTGGTCACACCCCGCGGCATGGAGCATGTGCAGCACCCCTTGGCCCGCGACGCGACCGGCCATAAGAGCGAAGCCCGTCAGCGCTTCGTCTGCTATCGAAGCCGCGGTCTTCAAGAAATCGGCGCGGTCCCCAATCGGGTCCTGGTCGCCAAAATCCGGAGTCCGGCACTCGGTCCCTATTTTCTCAAGGACCTCGGTCAGGCTCTGGGTGGCCTCGTCAAGATTGGCCACGACGAAGTTCTCGAGATCCTGAGCCCGTTGGCGGAGCTCCTCGTTCTCCTTCGCCTGTCGGGCCTCGGCATCCTTCGAAGCCTGGAGCTCGGCGCGGAGCCGAGCCGTCTCCGAGGCCAAGGCTTCCTTTGCCTCAGCAGCCGAAGCCTTGGCCCGCCTCCGTTTCTCGGCCTCCTCCGAGACCTCGCGGCGAAGGGCCTCCTTCTCCTCTGCGAGGCGCTCCATCCGCCTGTCGGCAGCAGTCGAAGCCGCCGCGTTCAGTGCGAAGGCCTGCAGAAGCTCAAGAAACCATAAGTGTTAACCAAGGGACAAAGTATAGTTCAAAGTTGCAAGGGGCTTCGCTCACCCGCAGGAGGACTTCGTTCGAACTAACAAAGAGATCCGTGGGGTCTCGGTGGCTGAGCTGGGCCACCAAGTCCCCCTCCTCCGCAGAAGCGCAAGCCTCGCGGAAACCACGGATCGCTGCCACCGTCACGCCCCCCTCAGCTTGAAAGGGTGAATCACGGCCACGGTCGCCTCCACGGGCTTCGGCGAGGCGGGGCTCAAGCCCACCACGTCCACATCTTCTTCGCCTCGAGGGACTTCGCGGCCCCCGCTGCCTTCGTCGTCGGACGAAGTGCTCTCGGACTCCGAGTCGCTGCTGCTGCTGCTGCTGCCGCTGCTGCTTGAAGCCTCCGTGGGCTTCACCTCGGCAGGCTCCGATCCACCTTCGCCTACCGGCTTCGCCTTAGTGGGCCTCGCATCATCCTCGCCCTCTGCAGGGAGCCAAGTCAAAATCCGCATTTTGGAGCTAAGCATGCAAAAAGGGTTTACCTTCGTCGGAGATCTCTTGGAAGGAAGGTGGGGCTAACTGTGCCCTCCAGCTCCCTCGCTGCGAAGCTGGCGCATCCACCTCCGCGCCCGAAGCCGGTTCCGCTGGAGCACCCGTGGCCCCCTTGGCAGCCGGAGTGTGCGCGACAGCCTCCGCCGCCGAAGACCCCGCCGCCAGGGGCTTCGCTGCCTTCTTGGAGGTCGGAGTAGCTGCGGGCTTCGCTGCAACCTCCTCTGAGGCATCCGCTTCATCCTCGTCCCCCCTCTTCCTCTTGGCTCCGGCCGACGAGGTAGCCAGGTGGGCAAAGTCAGGCAGGGCAGGGAGCCCTCCGAGGTCGAGCGCGGTCCATACCCTGTTCCAGCGCTCCCAGGACCCCACCAGTGCAAGGCGCTGGTTCTGCTCCTCGAGGGTCGGAGTCCCGACGACTCGATCCGCCGCCGCGATGGCCTCCTCCGGGATCCTCATCTCGAGGGCGGCTTCACGAAAGGTGTGAGTTAGAAGTGCAAATCTACGAAGTATTAAAAGCAAGGAAGCTGCGAAGCCTTACAGAATCGGTCGAAGGCCAGCTCGCTAAGTTCACCTCGGCCCGAAGCCTGAAAGAGCCCCTCCGGCCAGGAGCGCGCAAGGGGGCTGAGCCGGAGGGTGATGAACTCCTCCGCGAGGTCCCTCATGCTCATCTTCGCCGCCACTCTCCGGAGCAGCGAGATCCTCGAGCGAAGGATGTCTTCGCTGGTCTTCACCACCCCTTCGCGCCGGTACAAAATATGGGCGTTGGTACTCCGAAGGGGAGAGTTCGCGCCGACGGAGGCATAGAACCACTCTTGGTCCCACCTCGAGTACCACTTGTTGTTTACGGCCCTCGCCGGGAAGGCATCTTGGTACTCCTTCCGGAGCTAGAAATTGGCGCTGCCAAAGGCCAGCGCCCTCTTGATGCGGTCCGTCCCCTCCCGCGGCTTCGGTTGGTAGTTGGCGTCATGAGGGCGACGAAGACATCCGCGCGGCCCTCGCAGCCCTCGGCCCTCATGGCCCACTCGAAGACAGCTAACCTCGCCACTGCGTTGGGCGAAAGCTGAGGGAGCTCGAGGTTGTAAGCCTTGAGGACTTCACTCAGCATCCCCACTGCAGGCAGTCCGAGGCCGGCTTCGAAGAATGCCTCGAACACCACCACCTCGTCAGCACGAGGCCTCGGCTCAGCCTCGGACTTCTCTGGAACCCGAAGTTGGATCTTCGCCGCAATCTTCCCTTCGCAGGCCCTCCGGACCGACTCCTCCGTGGAGATCGAGGCCCTCATCTCCAGGGTCTGCTCGAACTTGTCGGAAGGCGTCCGAAGGTCCCTCGGCCCCAGCCGCCTAGGCGCAGTCTTCGCCGCCGTAGCCGCCGCTGCCTGCGCCTGGGCGGAGCCCGAGCTCGAGCCCAAAGCCAGAGGCTTCGCCACCGCCTTCTTCGGCATGTTGATGGGACTTCGCCGCGAAGGGATAAAACTAGCGAAGGTGGCTCGAAGCGAAGCTAGAAGAAGAAGAGAGCGAAGGTTGCAAGGCAACAAGGAGAAAGCGAATGAAGGTCTGCCGAAGCCACACGCGATAAGTCCCTATTTATAGGCGCGGTAAGAATTTCAACCGTCGTGGGCCGAACCCACCGCCAGGTGGGCCTCCAGCGAAGGCGAACCGGCCCAGAGCAAGGTAACGGTAACCTTTTTTGACCATTGTGGAGCCGTTCGGGCTCCCCGAGGCCGTTCTGGCGGCAAGCGCGGGCATTTATTACCCCCAGGTATCGAGGTCACCTTCGGTCCAGGCTCCGAAGGTATGTTTTCTCTGAAGTTGTGTTTTCAGGTCATTTGTCCTAAGGGCGCGTGCACCCCTCCGTCCCGAAGGCCTACACGCGAGGGGCTACTGTTGGGGAAATATATTTCCCTTGAACAGGGGCCAAATGACGTCAGCCTCCGACAGCCTTCGGCCCAGAGCCCAACACTGTCGGAACCAGCTTTCTCTCTAAGTATTGTTTTCAGGTCCCAAGGTGCCTTTCAGGGGTCTGGCTCGAGCCCCCACTCCGGGCCCTGGCGCAGGGCGCCGGAGGCCACCCTCCGGGCACAGGAAGCCGGAGGCCACCCCCCGGGCGCAGGAGTTCGGGGGTCATTCTCCGGAGCCAAGTCCGGAGGTCGCCCTCCGGGAGCCAAGTCCGGAGGCCGCCCTCCGGAGTCCAGTTCGGAGGTCACTCTCCAGAGCCAAGTCCGGAGGTCGCCCTCCGGGAGCCAAGTCCGGAGGCCGCCCTCCGGAGTCCAGTTCGGAGGTCACTCTCCGGAGTCCAGTTCGGAGGCCACCCTCCGGGAGCCAAGTCCGGAGGCCGCCCTCCGGAGTCCAGTTCGGAGGTCACTCTCCGGAGTCCAGTTCGGAGGCCACCCTCCGGGAGTCAAGTCCGGAGGCCGCCTTCCGAAGTCCAGTTCGGAGGTCACTCTCCGGAGCACGCTTCGAAGCCCCCTCCGGGGTGCACTTCGAAGCCTTCCTCCCAGCCTCCACCTGCGGTGTATCTTTTAGCTGGTCAAAGCCTGGCATAACCTGACATGTCTGTAAAGCTGTGAAATTGTCTTGTACCTTGCTCAGTAGCTAGCTCTCTTTCCCTGTCTACCCCTATAAGCCTAGGGGCTTGTAGAGGGTATCTTGGTCTTTTCCTTAAGGCCTGCGTGCCTATAAAAGCAGGACCATGCCCTTGTAGCAGGGGACACACCCCAGGGGGCCATGAGACCATGTAGTTCTCTTCTCCACACTAAGGCATACCATGCTAAATCGACCACAAACTGGACGTAGGGCTATTATCCCCTAGGGGAGGCCCGAACCAGTATAAACTCCTTCTCCCTTTGAGAGAACCCATCGAGGTTCATTCTCCACATCATACACCACCACAAGAAAACCTGCTAGAACTAACGCAATTGTTCCAACAGGCGCTCTTTTCTTCCCTATCCCCAAGAGCCATTGAACAGAAGCTCTTGCGGGATCTTCGGCGCTGGTGTGAGCGGCTCTTCGGCTTGTCTCCGAAGGCCATGAAGCAGAGACCCGCCGGATCATCCTTTTCCTTCCCCTTCCTGATGGCGATCTCCTCATCGCTTGAGCTCGATGAAGAGGAAGAAGACGTGGACCGCTTGGAGTAGCTTTTCTCCATCTCGGCGAAGAAGGCCTTGTCGCGCTTCTTGTTCTCTCGCCGGTAGTCCTTCAGGGCCTTCTTGAAGAATCGAGTCTTCGGCTTGCCCTTGTTGAAGGATGAGCTCTCGTGCTTGCCGGAGTCATGGAAGCTGCCACCGGTACCCTTCTTGTATCCATTGCGCTTGGGGCAGTCGGCGATGAAGTGTCCTGGATCACCACAATCAAAGCATACGGATTTTGTGCCGTGTCTTTTGAACATTCTCTTATCATAGACACGACGCACCCGGTTGTTAAAAAGACACAAATCATCATCTCCCAATAACTCTAGCTGGTCCTCAGTGATAGACATCAAAGAGAACCCAGCACAACTCACAGAAGAGGGATCAACAGAAGGTGTAGCAAGGGCCAGGGATTTTGATCCAGAACCAGTGAGATTTGATCTCAGCTGGATATCTACCTCAGTGGCCTTCAGCTTGCTAAACAACTCAGAAATGGTCAAGGTATCGTAAGAAGTGCTCTCAACGATAGAGGATACCTTGATCTCCCAGATCTTTGGGTCCAAGGTATGGAGAACCTTGAGCGCCTGCTCGTGATCTGAGACTAACTGAGCACCCTCAGCCTTGTTGTCTCGAAGCTTGTTTATGATCGACTGAAAACGACCAAACAAAGCCTCAACAGATTCACCCAGCTTCTGTGTGAAATTTTCATATTCACGCCGGTAGGTCTGATAGAGCCGAGCCTTGACCTGAGCTGTTCCCTCATGGTGTGCCTTGAGGGTAGCCCAGATCTCTCTCGCAGTGGAGAGATGGCTGACACACTCAAATTCAGTGGGACCTAAACCAAAAAATAGTATGTTCACAGCCTTACTGTTGCTCAGATGCTGAGCAATGATACCAGCAGTACCATGCTCAGCGACTGGCAAAATGACAAACATGGTGTGAACGCAAATGTCCCATATGTCCGAGCCCTGGCTCATGAGATAGGCTCGCATGCGAGTCTTCCAATAATTATAGCCATATGCTTCCAAGGACGGGACCTTGCCAGGAGATGTCATGGTCACTACTGGGCTTTAGAACCGGTTAAGGTATGGAATAACCCTAACCTCGCTCTGATACCACTTGTAGGACCAAAAGTAGCGACCAGAGGGAGGGTGAATGGGCGCCTAAAAAATTCTTTCGAATCAATGGCCTGCTCCCAAAACCCAACGCATTTAAAAAGAAAACTAAACAGCAAAGCGAGAACAGATTGACTAAGTCTGCAGATTCGAAGTCTGCTGATTCAGAGGTTGCAGATTCGAAGGTTGCAGATTCTGAGGTTGCAGATTCGAAGGTTGCAGATTCGAAGGTTGCAGATTCGAAGGTTGCAGATTTGGAGGTTGCAGATTCAAAGGTTGCAGATTCGAAGTATGCAGATTCGAAGTATGCAGATTCGAAGCCTGCAGATTCGAAGTATGCAAATTCGAAGTATGCAGATTCGAAGCTTGCAGATTCGAAGTCTGCTGATTTGAAGTCTGCTGATTCGAAGTCTGTTGATTCGAAGTCTGCTGATTCGAAACTTGCAGATTCGGAGTCTGCTGATTCGAAGCCTGCAGATTCGAAGTCTGCAGATTCGAAGCTTGCAGATTCGAAGTCTGCTGATTCGAAGTCTACTGATTCGAAGCTTGCAGATTTGAAGTCTGCTTCACAGAGTTGGACTTCACGGAAGAAAAGGGACTTTGGCCCTGTCAACTCGATCAAAAAGCTACGCAGTAAAAGCAAAAAGCTGGCACTAGAGTACTGTTACTACAGTGTAGTAGTACTACTTGCAACAGCAAGAACTAGTACTACTTGTGTGAAGAACACAAGCAATAGAAACAAATAGTGAACAAAAATGCACATGGTACACAGCGATTCAGATTCACAATAACCAAACGTACGCCTCGCACTCAACAGGGAACAAAATCTTACTGCATTAATGAAGAACAAAATGAATGCAAGCAGAAGAACAAGCCTCTGGCGGCGCACAGAAACAGGAATAAGAGAGAGAGAGTGCACAGGAGACAAAATGACCCAATAGATTAAAAAGTGAATTCTGGAAGGGGTAGTCCAACCCTAAGGATTGGGGCCCTATTTATAGGCTGCCCAATGGCCTAGAATATTCCACCAGCCTCTTAGGGTTTTTACAGACGCTAAAATAAAGGAAAAGACTTTACTGCCCTTAGGAATTTTTACAGACATGACTGACTGACTGTGGGCCTAGAGATATAGATGACTTATCCGGAAGCTAAGCTTTCGTAGCGACTACGGCTTCTCTTCTGAACAGTCGGATACAAGATCGACGGTCGTCAGTTTTGCGCCGAAACTGACAAAGCCTCCACCGACTTTGCACCAGGTACCCGGATTGGGCCGGCCCGATTCCGCAGCTCTCTCAGCCCGGCAATCACTCACCGCCCGTGTACCTGAGTCAATCCTGGTCAACAGCCCAGTGGGTCTTCTACTGCTTCTGGCCCATGTACCCGGATTGGGCCAGCCCGACTTCGCAGCCTTCTCTGCCCGACAGTCGCTCGCTGTCCGTGTACCTGAGTCACACGCGGCCCATGAAACAGCAGATCTCTTCTTCTTTTGTCCTCTTTGACTATCGTTGACAATGACTCATCACTTCTGGAGCCATGAGGCCCACGCTATTCAGCATGGCTCCTCAGTATCCCCGTGTTCCCCTAGGCGTCCTCTTTCCGTTTCTAGGCTTAGCTAGGCCATCGTCGCTCGCCGTGGCCGCTAGCCCGCTCGTCGTCGTCGGGGAAGACGACCGGCACGGGTCGAGTACCCGTGCCGTGTCGGATTTGATCCTGACCATGCGATCGTGATCGGACGACGCCTGTAACCCCATGTGCGCGATCTAATCCGTACCATCGGATCTAAACAAAACGTTACGTTTTAATCTCGCGCATTCGTTTCTAATTAAAACCCATGTTTAATCTGAGTCGTCCATCGCGTACCGGTTCAGCCTTTTAATCTCAGCCGTCCACGTTAACTTAACGCCCCCGCCTCGCCCTCGCGCGTTGGATCTGGATACAACGGTCTAGATTGGGCCGGACCACGCGCACATTGCGCGGGTTCACCGTGAGCCTGGCTCAACGTGGACTCGAGGCGATTTTAAATTTAAATTAAATTCCAGAAACTATTTTAAACTTGTAAAATTCATATCTGTCGCATTTGAACTCCAAAAATTATCATTTCAATTTCAGAAATTTTGTAATTTTATTCTCTACACGTTAGTACAATAAAAACAGTATGTTTACTTTGAGTATTTCATCCTTATTTATTAAAGTATTCAAATGCCTTTATGTTAAAATACAAACTTTATTATTTGAAGTTCAGTAAAATTTATATTTATTCATTCCCTGTTAATATAATGAAACCACTAAGTTTTTCTCTAAACCTTTCATTTTAAATTAATTAGAAAGCTTAAAAAGAGATTACTTCACAATTTAAAATCCCTTTTAGAAAGGGGCATATCTCTTTATAGTTCCTTTTAAATTATTTATAAAATAAATTTCAGAAACTTAACAACTTGATTTTCCTTGAATTAAACCAATTTAAACCTATGTGCTTGTGATGTGGTTTTATATTGTTTAATTGAATGTTGTATTTATTTTACTTACTTTAATTATATTGGGAAGACTACGACACCGCCGAGGAACTGGAATACTTCCCGGAAGTCCCTCCCTCACCTTTCGCTGAACAAGGCAAGTCACCAAACCAATCTTTTGAGCATATTGAACCCATGTTTTATTAAACTATTGCTAAAACACATAGGATATACATGCATTAGTCAAATGAAACCCTTACAATATATTTATTTAGGATCCCTCGACCTTGATGTGCAACCCAAGCCATGCTATCTCGCCTAACCTCCTTGTCACCATATGATTACTACTATTAGCTAGTGTCCAATGTATTGACACGATTGCTATAGGATAAAAATGAGTCGTAGCAACATGGTTCTACTATATGATCTCCGTTATTCTTATCCTTGGAATTCTGTCGGTGATGAGTTGTGGTTGTGAGTGAATGCATGGTGGGTTCCAGGTGCAAGCTAGGGCATTGGTCGGTAGCACCCGGGGCACTATAAGGACTGGTCTGCGGGATCCGTTGCAATACACTTCCGTACTAACCACAAGTCTAATGGGTAAGTCCTAACTAAGGTATGGAGTGTTCCAAACCGAGGCCACCATTTGGAAATGGGTCAAGCAGCACCTACGGGTGGCTTGTACCGACGTGGCGCAAAAGGGGTGCGACGTTAGCCGGGATGCGGCCCGGCGCGCTGGCGAAACCTAGAGCAGTTGGTTATCGTTTGGAGCATTTCATGCCGAGGTTTTGGCACGAGTTCCCGTGGTATGGGTCATCTCGTTACACTTTGGTGTTTGGGATGAGTGCGTGCTTTGTGGGTACAGTAGTACATCTCTGATCAGAGTCATAAATCTTTTCGAAAAGCCGAGCCCACGGTCAAGGGCGGGTTGCGTGACATCCCACAGTTAGATTACTTTTGATATGTATGTGCATGATGGTTTGGCATGTAAGGACCGTTGTGCGAGGAGGTAAAACGTACTCCTCGAGTTAGATGATATTATTGTTGTTCATGTTTACTTTTCCGCATGATAAAACTTGACTACATTAAATGCAATAACTGAAAATGTACTTTTCCGCACTTCTAGCCAATTATCCTTCCTTTGTTATTATCTTGCATTATTACCTGCATTTGCGGTGGCTTGTTGAGTACTTTTTGTACTCATACCTGTTGAACACCTCAGAGGATGCCTACTATGAAGACGGTCTGGAGTAGCGACCCAGTCAAGCGAAAAGATCTTGAAGAATGCGTTCGTCATGCATTTTATTTTGATATTGTCTTTATTTAACTCTGATGTAATAAATATGGTCTACATACCATGAATACTTGTCGTATGTACGATTGTCGCATGATGAACCTCTTGTATTATTGTTTTTCTTATAAAATTCAATAATGTCTCGATTTCGATAAATCGGGGCGCCACATGTTTTGTCTGAAAACCATCATATTAGAAAGTGTTTTTAAAATTCAATAAATAGGAGTTTATTTTTCTATTTAGTTAGTTAGAGTAAGTGTAATATTTTAGTATTTTTTGGAATTCTTAATTCCGAAAAAATATTAAAAGAATAGGGTCAATGATATAATATATTAGGAGTATACTTTTGTGTTTTTTTCAGAATTATTAATTCTAAAAATACATAAGGGTAATTACGTAATTCTAATGTAATTAAACCCTAATGGCATTTTGGGAAATACCTTTATAGCTTTGCCTATATAAAGGACCCAAGGCCTAGGGGTTTAAGTGGACATTTTTGGGGAGATTTTAGGGACTTTGTGGCTGTCATTAATTCAGATTTCATCTACTCCTTGTTCTGTTTTTGCGGCTGAAAGTTTTTGCTATGCTCATCGGTGTGCTCAGTGCCAAGCTCCAGTGATGCCGTCCCGAAAGTGCTACAGAGTGCCGAAGCCACCGCATGTCGCACAACGCTTCACTGTAGCAAGCCGAACATAGGTACCATTTTCGGTTTTTCCAGGGAGCTACTGTGCATCGTTTCACTTCCGATCTTTGTGTGTTGGATTTGATTTTTGCCTTCACCGTGATTGACTTCTCCTCTGGCTCCGGTACATTTTGTTGTCTGAGAAGCATAGTTCCGCAAGTAATTTGATCAGCATTTTCTAGAGCTTTCTTAGTTGATATTGTTTTGATTTCTTGTGCTATCCTAGAAGAACAACAACATCATGGCTATTTTAGTATTTTACCATGAGCAGGTTGCTAGAGCCACCGATTGCTGAAAGTTTTGGTTGATCTATTATAGGAATTTTTCAGAATCATTAGGTGTGGTTTTTCATTATATATTTTGATTTACTATTTGTTTAGGTTAATCTATTTTCTTTGTTAATTTTTGCTTCTATCCCAGATGGACAACAGTGTTGTTATTATTCCATCGTGAGTAGTGTTCATCATCTTCATCTGAGCATTAGGATTTCTACGCACTGTTCTGGCTTTATTTTGATTTCCTCTGGATTGCTTCTGTTATTGTTGTGTGTTGCCTCCAGCTACTGAACCGATCCAGGCTTAATTGATTGTTGTTCACTATTCAGTTGTTGCCACGGTTCTATTCTCTGGATTGTGATCTATAATTCTGTTGTGGATTTTGTCATGAATGTTCCAGAATCTGCCAGCCGTTGTGTTTCGGTTCAGTGAATTTCATGGCTTAATATTTCAGAACTGAGAAACATTTTTTGTTTCGGATGTGTTTTATTCATCATCTAGCACAAGATATTTTGAGCAAAAGTGTTTTGATTGATTAACTTTTTGGCCCTAAATCACTGCACTAAGTCACACTGCAAACAGGCAGAAAAATACATCCTTCTTTAAGTACCATTGCTGTTGAGTACAAGTCTTAAGCAAGAACAATTATTCATCAAGTATCAATCAGTTCTTGCCGGCTGTATTCAATACACATTTTTTTGTGTTACTGCTTTTCATTTTGATTCTGGCTCTCAGATTTCATGGGTACTGCTCCTGTGTGTTGGTAGTTCTAAAAGTGCAAAGAACTCCTTTCTGTTTGGACAGTACAAATTAAAGGCTCCATTTGAAAGCAATTTAATTATCTGTCTTCTCTACATCTGGTTGGAGTTCCAATCACCGACAGTGCAATTTGGTGCTTCATAGTCCGACCGAACCAGTGTGTCGGCATCTCAAAGTTCGACTAGAAAAGGAAATATTTCTGGAAATATGTTTAAATGCTGGTGATCTATCAATATGTCATTTCACATCATATCAAACAGGAGGGTGATAGCATTTGCTTTTATCGGAGCTTTTACTGTGTTGTTACATTTTCTTTCGCTTGTTCATTTAGAGGTGCGTAGGGTGATTTGAAAAGGCCATCATATTTGCGAAAAATTGTTGAGACACTTATCTACCCCCCCCCCTCTAGTCGCCTGTTCTGATCCCACAACAATCATTCGTGGTTCGCAGACCACAATATTACATAAGTGTAAAATTAAAATAAACTATAAAAATAAAACTAGGCGATGAACATATCTACCAGTCGCGCGTCCTTACTGGATCGCTACTCCAGACCATCCTCCTCATGGTATGCAATCTCTGAAGTGTTTTCGAATGGGTATGAGTACAAAAGTACTCAACAAGCCACCGAGAATGCAATAGTAATGCAGGATAATAACGAGGGAATGATAAGGGTTTATAGTGTGGAAAAGTACTTTTTTAAGTTGTAGCAGTTAATGTAGTCAAGTTTAATTGTACAGAATAATAAACATGAACAATGCAACATCATCTAACTCGAGGAGTATAGTCAGCCCTCCTCGCTCAACAGTCCTTACATGCCATTCCATCATAAAACATTCATAAAGGTAAACTAACTACGAGACGTCACGCAATCCGCCCTTGACCGTGGGCTTGGATTTTCGTAAAGATTTAAACTCTAATCAGAGGTGTAATACTATACCCACAAGGCACGCACTCATCCCTGCACACCAAAGTGTATCGAGATGACCCATACCACAGGAACTCGTGCCAAAACTTTTAGCATGAGACGCTCCAACCCAATAACACACGCTCTAGGTTTCGCCGACGCGCCAGTGCACTGGACAACGTTGCACCCCCTTTTGTGCCTCGTCAGTACAAGTCACTCGTAGGTGCTACTTGACCCATCTCCAAATGGTACCTCAAGTTGGAATGCCCCATACCTCCAGTTAGGACTTACCCATTAGACTTGTGGTTAGTACAAAAGTGTATTGCAATGGATCCCACAGACCGGTCCTTATAGTGCCCCGGGTGTGACTAACCAATGCCCTCGCTTGCACCCGGAACCCACCATGCTAACATACTAAACCAAAACACATAACTAATAGAATTCCTAGGATGAGAGAAATCATGGGGATCATATAATAGAATCCAAATCTCTATGACTTGTTTTTATCCTATAGCGGTTGTGTCGATACATTGGACACTATCTATTAATAATACTGTTGGGGGAAAATACTTCATCCTCAGGACTTTAGAGATTGACAGTCAAAGATAACTTATCAGCATCGAAGCTTGTGCTTATGCCCGAAGGTGGTGAAGTTTCTAAGCCGAAGGGTGCTTCGGCTTACAATTCGAAGGCACTCTCTGAAGCCTCTGAAGCTAAGGTGGATAACAGCTAGATTGATAAGACGTTTGCCTTATCTATCTTCTTCGGATAGATTTTACTATTTTAGCCCTATTTGTGGTACCGAATAGTTTCCACTATGTCGGTTGTAATTGAGGGGTAAATAGGTCTTTTCCTTAGACTTTTTTCCTATAAATACCCTCTTTCTTACCCTGTAATGGGCATCGAATACTTAGCTATTCAATACACAATTTCGGACATCTTAAGCTATTATCCAATTCGGAGGCTTGAGATAGTTCTCAACACAAATTCACTGTTTGTTAGTTCTTAATCTTAGAGAACCTGTTAGCGTAATCTTTTACGCCAATAGTTGGCGCCGTCCGTGGGGAACCTAGTTCTAAAAGCTAGTTCTCTACTGCTGACTGTACTTCGAAGAGCACTTGCAGAGGGACCTTCGGAGTCTCAGGATTCGCGCACCCTTCGGTAAGGGGCTTCTTAGCACAGTTCGAAGGCCTTTCCTTGCCTTCCCAAACCAATCGAAGGCCTTGATCTTCAGATCTCATCGTCATCAGCTATGCCTCCCAAGCGGAGCCTAGCCTCGGATCCTCCCCGAAGGTTCCCTCGGACCAACGGAGCAGGACCTTCAGTTATCCCAGTAACCCCCGAAGGGGCCCCCGGACGTTGAGCACCCAGAGGCCCTCGAGCTGCTCCCACGGTGCTCCAAACCGACTACGCCAGTTCCCGAGACCCAGAGCTCCCCTCCGAAGGAGATGAAGACCTTCCTGAGGACGAGGCTACTCAAGTAGCACGACTTCAGGAGGAAGTGGCAAGGTGGAGGCAGGATGCCGCCGATCGACTCCGCTCTCAAGCTTCCACCCATGCTCTAGAAGGGCCTCAAGACGGTGGTGCTAGCAACCTTCCCGAAGCTGTCCAAGTCCCGGAGGAGGCTGAGAACGCATCTTTCGATGATGAGTCTCCGTTGCATTCAGACCTGCAGAAGGTGCCCTTCGATCCAAGGTTCAAAGCCTCGAAGTTGCACAAGTATTCCGGTGGGTCTGACCCCAGAGAATTCGCTCGCTCGTATGCTCTGGCAATAGAAGCCAGCGGAGGGGTGCGTAACACTATGGCGAAGTGTTTCCCCTCGCTCTCGAAGGTGTAGCTCTCTGATGGTTCTGGTCTCTAAAGCCAGGATCGATCAAGTCCTAGGAGCAGTTGAAGAGGAAATTTGTAAGCAACTTCCAAGGTACATTTGTGGCCCCAATGTCGATGGGGAGTTTATTTCAGGTGAAGCAGCAAGCAGGGGAGACGCTTCGGGAATATTTCACGTGCTTTGCCCACACCAAATTGCAGATCAAGGACTTGTCTACCTCTTCGGTAGTCGATGCCGCCCGCGAAGGGGTGTTGAACCCAGATCTCCTCACCAAGCTTCATCAGAAACCGTTGTCATCCGTGGCACAGCTGATGGCATACTTCGAGCAGTATGCCAAGGCAGAGGAAGGCTGCCTCCAAAGAACTGCAGCACCTGCACCAGCCCTTCGACAAGTGAACACGGAGCCCGAAGTACCAACCTCTCCGCAAACCACCCAAGACAATCGTTTCAACGATCATAGGCAGGGAAAGAAGTACTTCTGCTCGGAGGTGTTGAACATTGCACCCTCTGCACCGAAGGCACTCGCCAACTTTCAATAGGTGCAAGGCTTCAAGGTTGGAGCTCCGAAGCCCCAAGAAAGAATAGCTGGCAGGTGCTAGAACTTTTTCTGCTGTGTGCATGGCAAGAATAGAAGCCATGACACGAAGGATTGTAAGGCGGTATTAACCCTTCGGGGTGAGTAACTTGGACGAAGTATAGGGTGAGGTACTTCGGATCGAGCCCCTCTAGTGGCACGTTCGGAGCCCGTGCAAATTGTGGCCCGAGCCGGTATCCCCGAAGCACCCATGCAGCTACCGGTGGCCAATATTATGCCACCACCGAAGCAAGAAGATCCCCAAGATCATGGCAAGCGAGTGGTTTTGCCCATCTCCAGAGGGGGGACCCTCAAAAACATGTCAAAAAGGCAGCGGCGAGAATATGTCCGCGAATTAGGGCATATAGGGACCTCGAATTCCGTGGAGGGAATGCCCGAGTGGTCTCATGTACCTATTTCCTTTACTGCCAATGATGCCGCGGGGGTGAAGTTCCCACATGCTGACCCCTTGGTCATTTCAGCAGATATAGCTGGGGTCGAAGTTCAAAGGATCCTGGTGGACGATGGGAGCTCTGCAGATATACTTTTTGTCTAGGCCTTTGACCAGATGTGCATTCCTTAGAGGCATTTACTTTTTGATGGCCCGCCCACTCCAAGGCTTCGCAGGTCCACCTCTTGATGCCATCGACCAGATAGGCCTCGAGGTTGCCTTTGGAGAGGGGCCCTTGGCTAGGGGGAAGAAATGATCTTCGATGTCGTCGATGCCCCATATGCCTACAATGCGATTTTCGGACGAGGGATGTTGAACCAGTTCGGGGCTATAGCACATCACAACTACTTATGTATCAAGATGCCCACGCAAGGTGGAGTTCTCACTATCTCAGGAGACCAAGCTGTAGCCCAAAGAATGGAGTATGGCCACGGTCAGCCATTGGACCCTCGGCAAGTGCACAGTGTGTCGGAGCACACGGAGGGGGTTCCGGAGCCTTCAAACTCCTCGAAGGGCCTTTCCCTCAAGCCAAGCCCGGAAGGTGATGTCGTCACGAAGATAATTCTAAAGGATGGCAAAGAATACCCAATACAGTTCGGCAAGGGGCTATCTCTAGAGATAGCTGCCTCGTTGGAGGAAGTAGTCAAGCAAAATTTGGACATCTTTGCCTGAACTGACGAAGACATCACTGGGGTTGACCGGAGTATCATCGAGCATAGCTTGCTTGTCAACCCAAATGCTAGGACAGTACGCCAGGGGCTCCGTAAGTTATCTGTAGAGAGGGCAGACCTCGCCAAGGTAGAAGTGGAAAAATTGCTAAGGGCTGGCATCATCAGGGAAGTAACCCACACGGAGTGGCTAGCTAACCCTATTTTTGTCAGGAAAAAGGGCTCCGGCAAATGGCGCATGTGCATTGATTTACATCATTAAATAAAGCATGCCCACGAGACCCCTACCCTATGCCTCGAATAGACCAGCTGGTGGATTCTACGGCTGGCTCCGAATTACTGAGCTTCTTGGATGCTTACTCCGGTTATGATCAAGTCTAGCTAAAGCGTGAAGACGAAGCCAAGACGAGTTTTATAACCCCATCCGAAGTATTTTGTTATGTAAGAATGCTTTTTGGCTTGCGGAATGCCGGAGCCACATTCTCACGCTTGATAGCTAAGGCTCTAGGTCATCAAATAGGCCGAAATGTCGAAGCCTATATGGATGATATTGTAATAAAGAGTGTTGCAAAGCACCATCATAGCCTAGACTTAGCGGAAACTTTTGAGAGCCTCCGAGCATGTGGAATTTGCCTCAACCCTGAAAAATGTATATTCGGGGCGCAAGCAGGAAAACTGCTAGGGTACTTAGTTTCGAGTAGGGGAATCGAAGCTAGCCCGACGTAGATAAGTGCATTGCAAAGAATGGCTCCACCAGAAAATTTGAAGCAGGTCCATAAGCTAGCAGGACGGCTCGTGGCTCTCAACAGATTCCTGGCTAGATCAGCCGAACGAAGCCTTCCAATTTTTAAAGCTCTAAAGGGGTCCGAAAGTTTCAACTGGACGCCTGAGTGCCAGAAGAGCTTCGATGATATTAAAGAATACCTCGGAAGCCTGTCAACACTTACTATGCCCCTCCCAGAAGAGACTCTCCTTCTTTATCTTGCAGCAATGGGCTCCGCAATAAGTGCAGTATTGGTCAGAGAAGTTGAGCTTAAAGGAAAGCTGGTGCAAAACCCAGTTTACTTCGTATTAGAAGTCTTGTTCGGAGCAAAGACAAGATACTTCGAGCTCGAAAAATTTGCTTATGCTTTAGTAATGGCCTTGCAGAAGCTAAGGCATTACTTTCTAGCACATAACCTAATCGTTCCTACCTCGTATCCCCTTGGTGATATGCTTCGGAGCAAAGATTCTACAGGTAGGATCAGAAAATGGGTTGTCGAGCTAGCCCCCTTTGGAATTTCTTTCATGGCAAGACCAGCTATCAAATCTCAGATCATAGATGACTTCGTGGAAGAGTGGACTCCATCTGCAGTTTGGGCTCCGGAAGAACCCTCCGAAGGTCTATGGACAATTTTTTCTGACGGAGCCTATTAGGCATCTCGTGCCGGAGCTGGAGCTGTAATAATATTGCCGTCAGGGAAAAATGCTATGTATTCTGTGAGGCTCAACTTTAAGACCACCAATAATATCGCAGAGTACGAAGGAATCCTGCTAGGCCTCTGAAAGGCAAAGGCACTTGGAGCAACAAGGATTATAATTAAAACAGATTCCCAAGTCATCGCAGGGCATGTTGACAAAAGCTTTCAAGCAAGGAACCCACAACTGGCAAAGTATCTAGAAGAAATCCGCAAGACAAAGGCGATGTTCAAAGGATTTTCTGTTTGAAGTATCCCTCGAGCAGATAATCATCTTGAAGACATTCTAGCGAAGGCTACAGCCAGAGCATTAGACCTCCCGGAGTGCAAGGGAGCTAACGGTGGATAATGGAACCCAGTTCGAAGCCGAAACCTTCAAAGAATTTTGTGAAGAACTGGGCATCAAGTTATGCTTCACAGCAGTTCGCCATCCACAATCCAACGGAGCCGTCGATCGAGCCAATGGGAATATTCTCTCCGGTCTGAATCGAAGGATTGTCGGGTTGGCCAAGGGGTTGTGGACCGAAGAACTCCCTAAGATTTTATGGTCCATTCGGACCACTCAAGCCAGGTCCACATGCTTTACCCCCATTCAGGCTGCTATTCAGAGATGAGGCCATGACTCCTACGGAGCTCAAGGGTGGATCTCTTCTCGTAGTAGAACTTGGAGATGAAGACAAGATAGCACTTCGCTGGACTTGTTAGAAGAAACAAGGCTTCGAGCTGTCGCCAATCTGACGAAGTACCAAGACCAAAAAAACATGGTATGACCCGAAGATAAAGCTGAACGAGCTTAAGCTAGGTCATTTAGTATTGCGAAGTGTCATAGCTCCAGGGAAGCTAGGAAATAAATGGGAGGGACCATATATTATCCTACTCTCAGGGTGCCCCGGCTCGTTTAAATTAGCTAATTTAGAAGAGAAAGAGTTGAAGCATGCATGGCATGCAGAGCATTGTAAACGTTGTTACGCTTAGGGGCTCCTTGTAATCAATTGTAAAAGTACCTTTCTAAATAAAGATGGAGGTTTGAATTTTGTTTTCTCTTTGAATATCCCTTACTCCTGGTGGACGCATCAGGAGAACGGAGATGCTTGCGGAGTCAAGCATCTTTCAAAGAACACAGACAACGGCCTTCGAACCAGTGGTTCAAGGATTCCGTTGGCAGCCTACGGATTCCAGGCTCCGGCTTGTTAGGATCTGTAGAAGAGTCTAAGGACTTTAAAAGAACATATTTCTGGCCTCCGGGTTCGAAGCATCTGTAAAAGAGACGAAGGTGGCCAGCCTACGGATTCCAGGCTCTGGCTTGTTAGGATCCGTAGAAGAGTCTAAGGACTTTAAAAGAACAGATTTTTGGCCTCCAGGTTTGAAGCATTTGTAAAAGAGCCAAAGGTGGCCAGCCTACGGATTCCAGGCTCCAGCTTGTTAGGATCCGTAGAAGAGTCTAAGGACTTTAAAAGAACATATTTTCAGCCTTCGGGTTTGAAGCATCTGTAAAAGAGCCGAAGGTGGCCAGCCAATGGATTCCAGGCTCCGGCTTGTTAGGATCTGTAGAAGAGTCTAAGGACTTTAAAAAGAACTGATTTCCGGCCTCCGGGTTCGAAGCATCTGTAAAAGAGCCGAAGGTGGCCAGCCTACGGATTCCATGCTCTAGCTTGTTAGGATTCGTAGAAGAGTCTAAGGACTTAAAAACAGATTTCCAGCCTCTGGGTTCGAAGCATCTGTAAAGAGCCGAAGGTTGCCAACCTACGGATTCTAGGCTCTAGCTTGTTAGGATCCGTAGAAGAGTCTAAGTACTTTAAAAGAACAAATTTCCGGCCTCTAGGTTCGAAGCATCTGTAAAAGAGTCGAAGGTGACCAAGCAATAAGGTTTCTAGGCTTCGGCCAATGAAGCACTTTTAAAAGTTCTAAGCGACTGCTATAGGAGTTTACAAGTACAACTTAGCTCCGAAACTTATAAACATCATTATACGAACATATAGTTCAAAGAACTCTACGAAAAAGTAAGTATGATTACCAAATGTTATGCAAAGCATCAAATTGTTATACAAATCATTGTGTCCGATGGACCCTATCACAACGCGTACGGTCCCCCACCCACAAGGAGGGGCAGGGAAGTAAGGAACAACAAAAGATGCTTTCGAAGCAATTCATATTAATTGGATAATCATATTTTTCATTAAGAGAAGTTTTGGTCTAAGCCTAGATAAAAACGGAGACCCCTCCGACCTCTAGAGCTACTTCTAAGACCACTTCGACCTTCGGAGCTCGAAGCCTTCGGGACTGTCTTCTTAGTCCGAGTGCTTCTCTTCTTCGAAACTCTCAGTTTTTTCTACTCCTATTGAAGTTCAGCCCAAGTCAGAAGCCTTTCGGAGCTAGCCTCTGCAGGATCTTCGGCCTGGTATTCAGAGTCAGACCAGTCTACGTACTCGGAGGAAGAAGATGCCTTTTCCTTTTCCTCTTCTTTGATATAAGCTAAGACTTCGTGGTAGACTTTGGGTGTTATCTCCCCTTGATCTCCGCGAGGAACAGAGAAGCACGAGCGTCGATAAGGCATTAAGCCTTCGAGAACAGACCACTACCGACGAAGTCCTTCATTAAGTTCCAGTACTTCAAAGTCAAGCTCCGAAGTGCATGGCAAAACCTAAAAGAATAAACATCCAAACAAGTTCCTCGTTTTTAAACTTTTCATTCATTAATGCAAGGGGCTTTACAATATTTTTTATACATGCTTAAGCGCCCTACAAGACTAGACTTGAGGGTCGATTGGTGGAGCAGGAGGTGTCGGAGCTGGTGAAGCTCGAAGCGGAGGCCTCGTTTGTGCTTGCTTTTGCCGGTGAGCCTTGTTGATCCAAGTTTTGGCTGTAGCCTTGTGGTCTATTTTCCAGATCGACCGGAAAGCTTCCCAGGCAGAAGCTACATCCTGAGAAGGTCGCAACAAGTCCTCGTCGGCAAAGCCTGCTGGCGTTGAACCCCCGACCGGAGCAACTGAAATCCCAACAAATTCGAGGTGACGAAGGACCCCA
This sequence comes from Zizania palustris, assembly GCA_019279435.1. Lineage (NCBI taxonomy): Eukaryota > Viridiplantae > Streptophyta > Magnoliopsida > Poales > Poaceae > Zizania > Zizania palustris. The sequence continues at coordinate 88,257,122 of JAAALK010000285.1, forward strand.
ATTCCAGCAACTTGTCCGGAGATCTCTCCATACCGGACGCCGGAGCCCATCATCAGCTTCGTCGCCACTTGAATCATCTTCAGCTTCCGGTCAAGAGGCTCGCTCGCCGTAGTAGAAGACGAAGGGCACATGGTGCCGAAATACTCTAAGGTACCCTGAAGGGCATCCAAGGTACGCTCCGCTATTGCAGCATTCTTCATCTCTACCGCCTCCAGCCAAGCAGCAACAACAGATACTTCGGCCATTTGGACAGCAAGGTGCTTTTCTGAGCCATGGCCTGTTTAAGCGAGTCTTGGAGTTCTACAAGCTCCACACTCGAAGTAGCTGCCGCTGCTGGAGATCCTCCACCTCTGCTCTGAGCACCACACATTCGGCCTCAGCCTCTTGGGCTGAAGTCTGGAGTGTAGTGCTGCTTTGCCGCTCGATCCGGAGGGCTTCGTCGGTGGCGGCCATAGCCCTCCGTTCCCCAAGGAGCTCCTCCTCCATCAAAAGTGTTTTAGCTTCGGAGCTTTTAAGTGCAGACTGGAGGGTAGTAACCTTCCTCTTGAGCCGATTGGTTTCGACTTCGTTGGAAGTCGCTGCTGCTCTAGCAAGGATGAATTGCTGTAAAAAGAGCAAGTAAGTACTAGGTAATTCCATTTATTAATTAAATGCACTTGTGGTACATTGTATACCTGAAGGGCAGCCCTTTCGATGGCTAGATTGAGCTCCGGGGCTCTGGCCTCGCTTAAGACGGAGACCAAGTCAGAGTTGACGACTTCTTGGACCTTCTCCGCCAAGGGCTCCATAAGTGCCCGGAGGCTCGTTCGTTGCTCCAAGAAGGGAGCCAACAAAGGGAGCCAGGACAAAGCCCGGCTATCATCTGCGGTCATCTCCTCCTCCGAGTTACTTGCCGAAGGGTCATTGGAGGAAGACGTCATCGTCGAGGCAGGGGGAGTCCAAGGCTCGTCATGCTTTTTCCCCTCCCTGGTACGAAAGCCGGAGGAGCGACTTCAGCGGAGGTAGATCCTCCCTCGACCGATGCCCCCTCGGCTGGAACCGCTTCGCTTGAGACGGCTCCAAGTGTTGGAGCTACTGTGTTCATCAGAGATTCAACTCCGAAAGAAGCTGGAGCTCCATTTGTGGCTGGAGCTACGCTACTCCTCAACGCACCTACAACATTAATGTACTTGATGAATATTTGTGAGTAATAATGATTACAGGGATGATAAAGGCAAAAACTTCGAAGTGTACCTTCGTTGGGGCCTTGAGGTAAAATGGCAGGGTCCTCCAAGACTTCATACAACCAGAGGTATTCGTCGAGGTCGTCCCCCAAAGTCCTCTCCGGTGTAGCTGCTGCAGGCGGCTCAACCTCCGACACTATCACCCCAGCCACAGGTGAGTTAGGAATAATAGTTTCCATCTCCGAACTCGCGGCGACGGGCGCAGGAGAGCGCATCGTGTCTGCCTCCACAGTCTCCTGAGCAGGAACTTCGGCTGTATCCACTGCTTCATCTTCGCTGTTATCAAGAAGATAAGTTTCTAGGGATTTTCCCATTTGAACATCAGAGCCCTTGTTTCCGTAGTCTTCCGAAGATGAGCTCCGAATGTCCAAGGATGAAGCAAAGGACGCCGGAGTCAGCTGAGGAGGAGGTTTGGCCACTTTCTTCCCCTTCTTGATTGGGGTCTTGCCGACTTTCTTTGAGGGCTCGGTGGTGGCTTTCCTTTTCTGAGGGGCCGCTTCGGCTGGCTTGAAGTCTGGTAGAGGAGGAGGCACCATTCCGAGGGCTCTCCACACTCTGTTGAAGCGTTCCTAGCTTCCCACCAACTCTATTCTCTTCTTCCTCTCAGCCACTGTAGGGGCTCCAAGCACCCATTCAGTGGCACTCGCTATCTGCTCCAGAGCTAGCGCCAAAGGGGCCGCTGAAAAAGGTAGCATATTATCAGTATGTTATTTCTTTCCTAACATATTACTGCAGGAGGATTGAAGGCTTACCTAGACTTCGAAGCTCACCCTCCGAAGCGTTTTGGAACGCTATCGGCCAGTCGACTCCGAGAGGTGGAATTCGGAGGGCGATGAACTCTTCGGCCAGGTCTCGCATGCTCATGCAGCTGGCTACCGAAGAAAGTAACCCAAGCCACGTTGAGAGCAAGCTTGGATTCGGAGTGACTTCTGCTTCCTTTTAGAACCATATTTCTTGAAGGGGCCACGCAAAGCTGGAGTCTTCTCCGACCTCAGCGTAGAACCACCGGAGGATCCAGTTGGTGTACCACCGGTCATTGATGGCCTTCACCGGGAAGTGTTGAGCATGCTCCTTCCGCAGCTGGAAGTTAATGCTTCCGAAGGCTATTATCACCTTGGTGTCTCCGGGGCCATCTTGTGGCTTCGGTTGGTAGATAGCTTCATTGGTGGCAGTGAAGATCTCCGATCGTCCTTCGCATCCTTCAGCCCAAAGCGCCCACTCAAAGATCGCCAGCCTTGCGATGGCATTAGGGGACAGTTGAGGCAAGGTAATGTGAAATATTTCCAATACCTCTGATAAAAAGTTGATGGCAGGGAGCCTAAGACCAGCTTCGAAGAATGCTTCGAAGACTACTACTGCTCCGCTTTGAGGCCTTGGAGTCGACTCTGCTCTAGGGACCCGAGTCCTCATTCCGGGGCCCAGCTTCCCGGCCACTGCCTCCTCGATGGATTCCACGGTGCTTGTAGACTAGCGGATGAGGAAGCTTTGAGGGATCTGCTTCTTGGATGGAGGGCGGAGCTCCTGAGGATTCTTGGGCCAAGCATCTCCTGGAGCTCCCGCCGACGCCGCCCAAGCTTGCCTCTGCACCAAAGTACTTGCTGCCACGGGCACGGTGTTGTTGGTCCTCTCCATGGCTCAATCGCTCAGGAAGTTGGGAGATTTGGAGATTGAAGAAAGTAAACTTCAGAAGTCAGGCACGGTAAAGTTTTCGGCGGATTTCGATCCCCCTTTTATAGCCTTCCATTACCTGTTCTGCTTCAGTCGCATTCACACTACAAGTTCGACTTCTGTCGCTGGTGGGTGGGACCAGGAAGTGAAAAGATGTGAACCCACGATGAAATTTCGACTGTTACCTTTTCGGGAGCATAACGGCTACTTGAAGGGTAACGACTCAAAATTAACGGCTCTTCACGATATTTTACCTCCGCAATGGTTCCCTTTCCCATGAAGTGTTCACACAACAGTATCGGTTCGAAGCTTTCATCAGGAATACTTTGGTGTCAAATACCCTTCAAATAGTTGTAACACCTTAAAATTTCTCTAAGTCCCTGAATATGAAAATATTACTTGCGTATACTTCTTTCCTACAATACAGGTTAAAATCAGAGAAGCGTATTCGAGGGGCTACTGTTGGGGGAAAATACTTCATCCTCAGGACTTTAGAGATTGACAGTCAAAGATAACTTATCAGCATCGAAGCTTGTGCTTATGTCCGAAGGTGGTGAAGTTTCTAAGCCAAAGGGTGCTTCGGCTTACAATTCAAAGGCACTCTCTGAAGCCTCCGAAGCTAAGGTGGATAACAGCCAGATTGATAAGATGTTTGCCTTATCTATCTTCTTTGGATAGATTTTACTATTTTAGCCCTATTCGGGGTACCGAATAGTTTCCACTATGTCGGTTGTAATTGAGGGGTAAATAGGTCTTTTCCTTAGACTTTTTTCCTATAAATACCCTCTTTCTTACCCTGTAATGGGCATCGAATACTTAGCTATTCAATACACAATTTCGGACATCTTAAGCTATTATCCAATTCGGAGGCTTGAGATAGTTCTCAACACAAATTCATTGTTTGTTAGTTCTTAATCTTAGAGAACCTGTTAGCGTAATCTTTTACGCCAACAAATACTATTATGGTGACAAGGAGTTTTAGGCTCAATAGCATGGCTTGGGTTTGCACTTCAAAGTCAGGGATCTAAATAAATATAATGTAAGGCTTTTAATTTAACTAATGCATTTATAACCTATGAGTTTTAGCGATATTTTAAGAAAACTAGGTTCAATATGCTAAAATATTAGTGTGGTGACTTGCCTTGGTCTTCAAAGGGTGATGGTGGAACTTCAAGGAAGTACTCCGGTCCTTCGACGGCGCCGTAGTCTTCGCGGCACACAAAATAAGAACAACAAACAATTTAAACATAACAAAATAAACAATACAACCATTTCAATTAAATTTGCCTAAGCTGTAGAAAAATAAAAGAGAGGCTTTCTGAAATTAAAATGGTGAAATTTGGAGTTACAATGGGGTACACATGAATTTTAAAGTATAAAACAATACTCTTGGTTTATTTTGGATAATAAACAGTACAAACATGTCAAGTAAATTGGCTAAGAATGTAGATAATATAAAGATGAATTTTCTAAAATTTGAATGGTAAAATTTGGAGTTAATTTGAAGAAGTTATGAATTTTTGAAGTTAAAATATTTCTGGATTTTATTTTAATTCTAAAATAGTCACCGGTCCATGGTGAGCCAGGTCCACTGTGAACCTGCGCACTGTGCACATGACCCGGATCTAGATTAGTCGTCGGATCAAGATCTGGCGACCACAGAATGCGTGGGTGTTTTAAATGAAAACCAACGGATGAGATTAAAACAACCGAACCGGTACGGATCTATGACATAGATTTAATGAAGATTCAAGGGTTGAGATCACGCGATACCCTTTCGATCAGATGAGCGATCTAGATTGAACCTGAGCGGGTTTTAATCTCGACCGCTCGGATCAGATCGAGCGACTGCGATCGAATCCGACATGGCACGGGTAATTACCAGTGTCGGTCGTCTTCTCCGGTGATGACCGAGGGGTAGCGACAGGCTAGCGGCGATGGCGATGGACAGAGGATGGATCTAACTGCTGAAATGGAATTAGAATAGTGCAGCGGTCACGAGGGTACCGGAGATGGGGCTCAGGGTCATCGGGGCATGGCCGGCGTTGAGCGGGTGTGGTGAAGGCATTCGGGTGATTGGCAGGGATGGCACACCGGCGGTCTTCGGCAGCAACGGAGGGGTGGTCGGGGTCGGGGAAGCATTGGCGATCATGGCGGTGCGGTCGACGGCAGTGGAGGAGGGCTCCAACGACGTCGAGCGATGGCTGGAGTGTGAGCAGAGAGGTGGCGCTAAACTAGCGTTTGGGCGCTCAAGAATGCGATGGCTACGCTATGAAACAAGGGCTGAACGCGGAGTTAGTGGGGGATTTTATAGGGGGCATCGATAGTAAATGAGGCAGGCCAAATACAAGGAAACCCGAGGAGCACCTTCCATTTTTCTGACAAACTCCTACCATACATGCGCACGACGATCCCGGGGTGATTACGCGTTGAAGTAAAGGGGGAAACAGTTTGTCCTATGAACCTCTAAGAGCTATGAAAGGCCAAATTGTCGCTAACTTTATATTCGATCACCACGTAGACATCAATTAGAGTAACAGTATTGCTCTAATTAAAGTAGTGCCATGGAAACTTTATTTTGATGGTCCGGCTTGCAAGAGTGGTCAGGGTATTGGAGTGGTTCTCATATCACCTAGTGGTATGCACTTTAAGACCTCAGCCCGGTTAGAATTTCCTTCTACTACTAATCAAGCCGAATATGAAGATCTACTATTAGGACTTGAGTTGATAGATTTCATGGGTATTAAACATGTTCATGCATATGGTGATTCTCTGTTAGTGGTACAATAAGTGGCTAAAATTTCTCAATGTTTTAATGGCTTGTTAAATAGCTAATTGGACAAATGTCTAGACATAATTGCTGCTTTCGATGACTTCAAAATTTCTCACATGTTAAGAGAATCCAATTCAATTGCAAATGATTTGGCTCAGCAAGCATCTGGCTATCAAGTCAGGAGAGGAAAATTTTCTGTACAGGAAAGGCCAATGCTTGAACCCCCTACCGAAGCCAGAGGCCTTAGGCGAACACGAGGTCCGTCGGGCCCTCCAGACTGAACCCCTTCATCCACCATAGGGTGTTGCATGCCGGATCCCTTGTACCGGAGCCCTTCATCTTTCGAAGGACCCTGCACGCCAGGCCCATCACGCTGAAGCCTTCCGAGCGACGGAGGCCTTCATAGTCGGACCCCTCCATCGAAGGGCTTCGGTCCGATCAACTCCACACAACCGATCCAACCAGCCTCCGGCAAGAATAGGAAAGACCCGGGGGAACCCCAAAATTCACAACTTAGACGCTACCTCAGAAAAAGAGTTGGCGAACCCTCTGAAAGTCTAGAAGGATGATTGGAGAATTCCAATCGTCTAGTATTTAAAATACCCAGTCAAAGGGTTGATCGGAAAATTCAGCGATATGCATTTAAGTTTGTATTGCTTAATGATGTGTTGTACTGCCGAACTATTGATGGAGTACTTCTAAAGTGCTTATATGCCAATCAATCTAAGGTAGCTATGGGAGAAGTTCACGAGGGGCTTTGTGGCACTCATTAGTCGGCCCAAAAAATGAGTTGGATGCTCAAAAGAACGGGTTTTTACTGGCCAATATGGAAGGTATCGACCTTAGTCTGGTGTGCTTTTAGTTCACTTAGTTCGCTAAAAGATAGGGGGGCATGTGTTGATAGCAAAAAATGGCATTAATGGTCAAGATTGTCAAAATATCAATTTTGGTGATTTGGTCCGGAAATACACAAGTCTAGGTACAGGCCGAAGCCTTACAGTGCCGGAGGCCCATCTTCATGAGTCCTCGGAGGCCTGCTGGCTTTGGCCCGAAGGCTGTTCGGAGGCCTGCCTCGCTGAAGCTTCGGCCCAAGGAGTAGGCTTCGTCGGGCCTACTAAAGGCCCACTTCGGGCAGCTTTGGAGATAGAGTCTAATATAGATTCTGGTTGTTTTTATCCCTAAACTTGATTAGGCTAAATCTTATCAGATTAGAATTAGAGATAAGAAGACTAGCCCCTATAAATACAGGGGTGAGGTCGGTTCATAGGACCCCGCACAACACAAATCAACTTCAAACCCTAGTTTGAATTGTACTTTACTTTCTTTACCTTTCTGTACACCTTCGTGGGTTTGCGTTGGAAGCCCTCCGTCGGCCATGCCATAACAGTGGTAAGCCTTGTTAGTTCGCCTATGAATCATCCGTTAATCTACGTAACAGATTGCTATCACCTTGTTGGCTCGCTTGTGAACCATCCGTTAATCTACGTAATAGATTGCTACCTTCGTTTGTATACTGCTACACTTAGTAATTCGGTCCCCAGGACGAATTTGCACTTGATCTTAACTTTACTGCAGGTTCTACATTCGGAGCCCCCTTCACCAAAGGTTTCCGGAGCTAGGAAGCTGGTTTTGGAGGCTGCCAGAGCAGCCTTCGGCGAGTCCCTACTTCATCCATCCGTGCCAAACCCGTCATGCTGTTGTCGGTCTGGTCAAATCCCACGCGCCAGACCCACTTCGCATCGGGGTCGCTTCGCGCTGGGTTCACGTGAGCACTCCACAATGGACTTCATCACGATAGAGCGCTCCGCACCAGATGTAGTCGTGCCAGCGCACTTCGTTGGATTTTGTCATGTCAGAAGGCTTCACACTAAACCCTGTCGTTCGGAGGCGATCACGCATCACGATCTGTTCGGAGCCTATCTTCGGTCAGATCAGTCGAACGCCGAAGTCTACCTCCGGCGCACCCTTCACACCAGACGCCAAAGGCCCCCTTCGGTGACCCTTTGCACAGTAAACTCTGTACCAATCTGGCTCTGTTCGGCTGATTGGATTATATTATCTATATATTTCAGATAATTGGATTATTCCTGTGTGATCTGATTACCTGGCGACTCCACCCCCCTTGCCACTGTTAAGGGTAGTCGGAACATGACGTTAGTGTTGTGTTACGCTTAGGTCCATCCCTAAGTATCCACATGCTTTTGGATCGTCAAACTGACCCAAGTGCGACGACACATTTTCGTGTCAACAACATGTTTCACAACACAACTGAAAACAACCCTTATGACTACCCTATTACGGAATAGTGTTAGGAAGCATCTAAGTGTGTCGCTACACATTCTAGAATCAAATGACGATCTCAGGTCTAAGGACTCTACAGTTATACCATTTGAGATGACAACTGATGGCACATTACAATAACAATCCCAGTAGTATCTTAAGTGGGTCTATCCAACACCATGTTCACCAACATGTGTCCACATATCTTATTTGACATCCCTATGTCTATGATCCGTGAAACATGATTATCAATCAGCCAGATGTGTTAATCTATGTGTCATCACTGTCCCACATGACGATAAGATTAGGGATTCATTTTGAACAACATCGTTATAAACAAAGAGTCTCATAGATAAGTCATCAACTCATCAATCAATGTAAACGACGTTTATTCAAGGAACAAGATAACAATTATATCCATACATAAGCATAGACACTACTAACATCTTATACATACAATTGACTCATTCACGCAAGTATCTAATACCCATGGTGCTCAGGTGCACCTTATGCTTGGGCTGTGGAAGAGGTTTTGTCAATGGATCTGCTATGTTCAAATCTCAGATCAGGTGATATTGCCAAAGTATATGTTTGGACTTTTGGTATGACCTAGGCTCCATGGCTTGCGCAATGGTACCACTTTTATCACAATAGAGGTCCACTGGCTGGATGCACTAGGGACAACACCCAGCTCAGAAACAAACTTTCTGATCCAAACGGCCTCCTTCGCAGCTTCTAAAGCTGCGATATACTCAGCTTTTTTGTAAAATTGGCCACCGTATCTTGCTTGGAAATCTTCCAACTCACTACGTCTCCATTGAGGCAGAACACAAAACTAGGTTGCAATCGAGAATCGTATTTATCAGTATGAAAGCTAGCATCGGTGTAACCGCTTACAATGAGCTCCTCTTTACCACCGTAAACCAGGAACATATCCTCAGTCCTTCTCAAGTAAGGATGACTTTTACTATAGTCTAGTGATTTTCACCCGGGTTCGACTGGTATCTGCTCGTAACTCTTAGAGCGTATGAAATATCTGGGCATGTACACATCATGACATACATGATGGACCCGATCGCGGAGGCATACATGATCACAATCATTTTATGTAGCTCATCAGGTGTCACGACACACTAAGTCTTACATGTGGCTATGTGGTCCTTCGATACTCCCGAGGCAACTAGTGCCACTAGCTGAACGTGGGCTCATCCGACCCGACGAAAATAGGTAAGTTGCTATACGAAGTATATAACTCATTCCTTTCGTATGTTTAGTTTTTTGACACATATACTAATATTTTTTATGACACCAGGGGTAGGAACTAGATAGTGATTGAACGGGGAGGTCGCGAGTGCTCACGCCATGTAAATGGCATCCTCGGGCTTCTTATCATGGAGTAGTTCCCTCGTTTGGTTTCTATTGATGGGAGGATTGAGCCAGCGTACTCATGGAAGCACTACGAAAGTGTGTCGGACGTCCCTGACAAGGAAGGGTGGCAGTTTGCCCACCTAGCCGACGAGTGAGGGCTGAGATCTGGGTAAGCTTCTGTTCATACTATATTTGCCAATATTATTCACATTTGGATTACATAATATTTTCTTTACACCTATATGTAGGACTTTTATAGGTGTAATGAGGGGTATGCGGAATAGGCTACCGCTATTATCAATAGAGCCTCCAAGAAGCTTGTCACTGACATGTATTATGAGGCTCGTATTCAAGCCGTGATCGACTACCACGCTCATCAACTTAGACATGGGATCAAGAAAAAGGATGCCTGAACCACATATCTGACACGTGAGCAATACATGATGGTAAGTACATTGTCATTTATCTTGCAATACTTAATATTTTTTATTTATAAATTTCACTTGTATATGTAGGTCCCTCCATAGTGTTGTGCCACTCATCTTGAATATTGGGGGCAAATTGTTGATAGGTGGAGTTCTCCCAAGTGGGCCGAGCAGTCACAATGCCTACTAGAAGAGATGCCAACTAATGCGTGGGGCTCCATACCATCAAGGCTCACCAAACCTCGGCCAGTACCATGTGAGATGGGTATAAAGTTACTTGTTTTCTTTCTCTCCCTTGATTGCACTATGTGGCTCTAACTATTTTCTTATTGCAGTCAACAGCCAACGCAGGTCAAGAATGTTCCCAAGTCATGGCATTTTCTTTGGCCCACAAGGGAGAGCAGTTGAAGGCAATACATATAATCCTAATGACTCCGCCGAGGCATATACCAACCCAAGCACGTATCAACGCCTTCAAGATTACACGACGATGGCGAGAGATGTGCATGGTCCTGATTATGAGCCATACCGGCATAACATTGATGGAGAGGTGGTAATGAGGGCTAGAGGAGGCAAGATACATGGCCGATTTTTGATGGATTATAGTGCAATCAATGCTTCTCATACCCCTACTCTCTCTCAAGTGAGAGCTCAGAGCTCGAGCTTTGGTGTGGGTATACACACTCGCCAAGACATATCACTAGGCCTTATTAACAAGCTCTAGGTTAGTTGTATTGCATTAATCCTTAAATCTTTCTACTTTCTTTGTTTTCGAACAATAACGACTTTGCAATGATGGTTTGTAGACCCAAATGGATGAAGAGCAAAGAGAAAGGGTCGATATGGACAAATGGTGGCAGACCCAGCAGACCGAGTGGCAGGCCCAAATGAAGGCCCAACTAGAGTCTGAGATGGAGAGAAGGTTGCAGACCCAACAAGCCGAGTGGCAAGCCTAGATGCAGACCTAGATATAGGCCTAGATGTAGACCTAGCTGCAGCAATATTTTGCACAAATGATGAGCGGATCTAACTTCACCATAGCTACTCCTTTCTGCACTTCCTCATCCTCAAACATCTCCGCACACTCCATAGAGCAGAAGTGTGAGTTTATAATATTATTTTCGTCATTATTGTTATATATAATTGTGCTAAATATTTTCCTTTTCACGGTTTCAATCATCGGCATAAGGATCAAATACGCAGCTACTACCTTGGGAACCTTTGGAATGGTGAGATCCATAAGTTGTGATGTGAACTGTGAATTGTGAATGGTGAAGTTAATTTTTGATGTGCACTTGTGCTGTGAAATGTGAATGAATTTTCTTGTGAAATGTGTATTGTGAAGTCAACTTTTGATGTGAACTTGTGAACTGAAATGTGAATGGAAATTTATGGTGAAATGTGGATTGTGGATGACAATTTGTTATGAAATTTGTATTGTGGATGAAATTTGTGATGAATTTGAATGTATATATGTTTGGGAATGAATAAATGATTTTGGAATGCACTAATTTTTTTAAAAAATAAAAATACAGTTTACCGAGTGTTGCACTCGGTAAAGACTCCTAGAATGCACAGAATCGCGCCACGTGGCATGATGTTGTGTGTTCTACAACTTTTGCTGAGTGCCTAGTGGCTTTGCTAAGTACACCACGTAGGGGACTCGGCGAAAACTTCAGCCAAGTGCGTAGCCACGTGGCCCTCGTGCACGGGTTTGCCAAGTGCCATGTCGGGCACTCGGCGAAGTCGTCGTCCCGTTGGCCCTCTTGCCGTTAGACTACATGCATTGCCGAGTGCTTGGTAGGGCACTCGGCAAAGATGACATGATACTCGATGAAGGCTTCACCGAGTGCCCGATAGAATTGACTCGGTGAATCACCTATTCGTTGAGTGCCTAGTTGTTGTGTGTAGTTTGCCGAATGTAGCACTCGGCAAAGCCTTCGCTCAGTGGAAAAGAGGCTTCATCGAAGTTCCGCGGGCATTCGACGAATAACTGCATTCCCATAGTGAATAGACCAGATATCGAACTTAACCAAGAAGCCTTCAACTAATATACCTAATCTACTTCTATTTAAGAGAACGTAACAATGCAGCCTTAAACCTGGCTAATACACCAAGATAAACCAGTGATAACACCGACTAAGCTAGCTTCACAAGAGATCGAAACAATGCAGCCTTGGATGATGCAAGCGTAGTCGATATAATCACTGGGGTGGCAGTTCTCACCTCTACGCTGGAGATCGAGACGATGTAGTGTATCTCTAAGTGCTAAGTCCCGCCGAAGTAAACCTTGAATTAACAAGGGTGGCGATGCGTTGAGAGTAGTTTTGTGGGTTGTAGTAGTTGTTTTTTAATCTACCTATTAGATACATATTTATAGTTAGAGACTTGCCATCTACTACGATTGTAATCGATTCTATTTTTATCTCAATCTTCATCTCTATCAGCTCCTTCATATCCGGTCACGTGCAAAAGATGGACTTCTTTGACTGGACTTCTTTGACTTTTATTAACCATGTCGAGTCCTTACTAGGCCTTGGGCCTTGACCAATTTTTTGGCGTCAACATACACTTAATACTGTGAATTGTGTTGGAGAATTGGGTTTGGACATAGGACGAAAAATTGCTAAGAATGCCAAAAACTTCAAATTTGAGACCAATGGGAAAAGTCCATAAATAATGAGTGAAACATCTAGGATGGCAAGATAGTACTTATAACCTTAAATGCTTGAAATAAGTGACGTCCATAAATCACAATAGATTAATTCAAAAGCATACTAGTGCAACTTGTGGAGGAATGAAAGGAAAGACGTGTGTGTCGACCAACCTGGCTTGCATGACATGGTCTACATTAGAGCCAAAGTACATGAAATATGTGAGGCACTGGTGAGCTGTGAAAAAAGCTTGACCTACGTGGTGTGGCCAAGGGCAGCGATGCCATATGGTGGAGGTTGGAGAAGTAATAGAGAAGGCGTGATGTTCTTGCAGCGGCCAATGGAGAGGGTACAAATCACCATTGCTATTGCACCTAACAATCTTGTTCTTGGTTGAAGATCCTTCATAGAGAGACCAAAAGGGATCAAGTCAACGGAACAATGATTACCAATAGTGAAGCGATGAACATAAAAAGATTTTTGATTAGTGATGGTGTGACAATAACATTGCTTAGTTGAAAAGAATGGAAAGGAAAAGGAATGGCAGTAGTAGCACCAGTATGAGGTAGAAGAGATGAGATTCATTACAACAATAGCATATGAGGGATGCGATGACGTAGGTGAATTAGTCGAGATATTACCTGGTCCGTGGTCGTATGAGTAGAGGCCTAGAGTACATATACCATTTGAAGGCTGAGGGGTCAGTGTCATGGTGTTGAAAGCATGCCTGAGATGGTTTTGATTCCATGAAGGAGTTCGGGAAATAGTGACTGGTCGGGTGGGCAGATAGAATGGTGCACTATTGTAGCCGTAGTAGCCGAGGATTGGTGTAGCCGCCAAGAAAGCACTAGGAGCACTTGGGTGCGGATGAAGAAGAACCGACTAGTCCTGCTGTGTTGGTCATGGCCCTTGGCCAGGCCACATTTGGATGGATCCAACCTAGGGATGCTAGAAAGATGGCAAGCACGGGAAGCCTAAACTAGAGTGTAGTTTCCACTGCTACAAGAGTTCTGCTACCCTCCACCGTAGGTTCTTGCATCATCGATGTTTTTCTGGTTGTTGGACAAGTTCCTAGTGTTGGTGGAGGTAAGCGCAGGGGGCATCTAGGACCACTCGATCCACCAGGAGTGGAACCACCAGAGGTGTACCGATGGATTGGTTGTCGGTGGAAACACCAATGAAGGTCGTTGGTAGGTTAGTGTCATTTGGACACCAGTTCTTCAAAGAGAAACGTAGATGACATATCATGTCTCGAGGAAGGATGGCACATGACGTTGCATGGAAATCAGTGTGCGCATGTGGGAAAGCCATGGGCTGAGGCCACGCAACGTGTGAGGACGAGGGCATCGAGACGTAGCCACGGTCATCTTGTTGAGAAGACGATGATATGGTGATGTGATCATCAAGAGAAAATTCTGGAGTGCAACCTCGAATAGCGCCTTTGGGCATAGTTGCCTGTCTAGAGAGAAAGTGTGATGGGGACTAGAAGCTTGATGCATGGAGAGGGCGAGAGGAGTATCGAGATACTTCTGATACCACGATGGCGATAATAATGCAATCGGACTTGAGTTTCTATTGATAAGCACACATATATGTACAAAGCCCATCGTTATGCCTTTTGTGCGGGTCAGAACTTACCCGATAAGGAATTTCACTACCTTAGGACCGTTATAGTTATGGTCGCTGTTCACTTGGATTTTGGTCGTCGGCTTCCTTGTCATCAGTTCACCAACTTCCTTGACCTTATGGCACTGGGCATGTGTCAACCCCATACATGGTCTTACGACTTTGTAGAGACCTATGTTTTTGGTAAACAGTTGCCCGGGCCTGGACACTGTGACCCTCTTTTGTGAGGGGCCCCTTCTCCCGATGTTACAGGGCTATTTTGCCGAGTTCCTTATAGAGAGTTGTCTCGCGCCCCTAGGTATTCTCTACCCACCCACCTATGTCGGTTTTGGGTACAAGTACCCCGTTGTTGAAGGTCTTTCGAGCTTTTCTAGGAGTATTGGCATGGGTTACATACTTCAGCACCGTAGCGCCTGGTATGAGCCTCGTGGAGAAGCAATGGCTAATCGACAGGTCTCATACTTTAGCACTACAGTGCTTGGTACTCGGACCTCGGCTCGAGCATTTTCTCCGCCCTTCTTACCCTGAAAAGTAGGGTCACCTTGTGTCCTTAAACCTATAACCATTTTAGCTAACCTAGCCTCCTCTGTCCCTCGTACCAACAGGGGTAGTACAGGAATATTGACATGTTGTCCATCAACTGCGCCTTTCAGCCTGATCTTAGGCCTGACTTACCTCCATGGATGAACCGTGGAGGAAACCTTGGGTTTTCGGGGCATTAGATTCTCACCAATGTTTTCGTTACTCAAGCGACATTCTTACTTACACTTCATCGACCCCCACTTTCATGGTTGCTTCCCAATAAGGCGAACACTCTCCTACGGTTGCATTTGACATCCAACAACTTCGACAGATCGCTTAGCCCCATTCTTCTTCAGCACAAGGGCGCTCGATCAGTGAGCTATTACGCACTCTTTAAACGGTGACTACTTCTAGGCAAACCTCCTAGCTATCGTTGCACCCCCACCTCCTTTATCACTAAGCGGTCATTTAGGGGCCTTGACGATGAAGCTTATCCCATCGTCTCACTAGATGACCTGACCCCTGTTATTTTTGGGTTATATCTAGTATTCAAAATTTGCCTTGATTTGGTACGCTCGTGCAACCCGCACCAAAATAGTTCTTTACCCTAGATGTTAAGTCAACTACTACGCCTCAACGCATTTTGGGGAGAACCATCTAGCTCTAGGTTCGAGTGGCATTGCACCCTAACCACAACTCATCCGCTGATTCTTCAACATCAGTTGGTTCATACCTGCTTAGTTTCATCCAAGCTTCACCCTGGTCATGGATAGATCACCTAGGTTCGGATCCATAAGCAGTTACAATCGCCCTATGAAGACTCGCTTTCGCTACGAATCGGTGGGTTTCATTCCCTTAACCAAGCCACTGCCTATGAGTCGCTGACTCATTCTTCAACAGGAATGCGGTCAGAGATCACTTTCCACTCCCACTTCTTGGGAGCTCAACACGGTTTCATGTT